>OX403601.1:7515000-8765000 GCA_948107665.1 Lomographa bimaculata | reverse complement strand
TGTAGGTATTCCTAATTTAAAATGTTTATGCTCTAAAATTCCAAGCAACGTTAGCAGCAAACAAACTTAATTTAAATTAGTTTTGAGATGGGTATTTTAAACTGTTGCACACGTGCCTAGTTAATACGTGGTGCATGTTTTCGGAGATAGCAAATTAAGAACATTTATAATATGCAAGAACGCTAAAATAATCGTTTTAAGCTAGAAATGAGCAGCCAAATCAAGAACAAGATCTTTGTTTGACAAACAAAATAATAGGTATTCAATTACCAATTATTACATAATGTGCTTTTCAGTGAAATCCTACCGTAATGATTTTTTTTTTTTTATTATTTCATGACCGCGAAAAACGAGTAAGCAAGAGTGTCTAAGATATGGGCAAGGAAGATATTATGTCTGCTTGTAATCAACACTAACCTCCAAATACTTCAGTTCTCGTGGTATACAATACTAGCCGTGACCTGAGGCTTCGCCCGCTTATTCTTATTTAAGTTAAAAAGTAGCCTATGTATTAATCTTGGGTATAAGCTCTGTACATTAGAAATTTCAGCCAAATCTGTTTACTATTTGTAAACTAATAGTTACACACAAACTTCCGGTTTTATAATATTAGTATGATTAAAGTAAAAAGAGTAGTATGATCAAGTAAAACAGTTAATTTCTAATTTACTTACCACCTTAATGCACCCCTGGCAAAAATATTTAAAGTTTAATTTTTTATATTAAATGAACCACTCAAATTTCAATTTTCATGTCTATAAGTTCAAAAACAGAAAACTTTCATACAAAAGTTTTTACCCCATTTAATTCTCTTAGGGCTAGAATATACAAAAATCCTTTCTTAGTACATCTTTACGTACTAAGACAAATGTACTCTTCAAATTTCAAGTGTCTACGACCAGCGGTTTAGGCTGTGCGTTGTTTCTAAGTCAGTCAGTCAGTACGTCAGGACAAAGATTCTTATAGTATTAGATGACTCGTTCGCGTGGGTTCTGTAAATGATCTAGTCAAGTAACATTGTTGATATGATATGATTCGTTAGATACACTTATCTGCAATTATCACAATATATAATTCACCAAAATGCCATAATTTGAACGCAGCTTATCGTAGACAACAACAGTTTCTTGAGGGGTCTTTTCATTAATCAAATTTCGCTATTAAGCCCGGGGGCAACAGTTCGGAACAGATAACACTGGACAAACAGATCGTCGAATGATGAATTGGAGGATCGATCTGTTCAAATTTTCACGGTTGGTCAACTACAGCGACACCATCCTTTATTCTTACCGATATGCGGCTTTATTATCTTGAACTGTAGAGACGTTTTCTTCGTACTATTCAACATTTTTCTTTCTAGAGAAGGATTTATTTTAAAACTATTCCAGATTGCATTGAGCGAATTTAAATGCAGTTTTCCAGACCTTTGAGTCACGGATTAAATTGTGAAATAGAATTAGCTAAGGGTAGTTGTCCTGTATGGGCGTTGGTACTGATATATATCCTAAACCAAGATATAGTAGCTGGTGATGGATAGGACCACTGGCGTCTAGCGAGATCCTGGAGCCCTACAATATCCACTGAGGCTGGCCACCGAGGGGGTTTTAGTGAGTGACAATATCACGGTTCGGTTGCTCCATGCTGCGGTATTCTGGTAATATTGGTGGTCAACCTTAGTAGGCTGGGTATGTAATGCCTTTAAACGAGTAATTCTTGTGTACATATATATATAATCTGAATCTCGGAAACAGCCCCAACGATTTTCATGAAAATTAGTAAGCAGCGAGTTTCAGGGTCGATAAATCGATCTAGCTAGGTAACATTTTTAGGAAACCTCATTTTAATGAGAAAATCTCGGTCATCCAGGTACTATAAACATAAACGTAAACGCTTTCACACTCACATCCCAACAATCCAATAAGCAAGTAATCTTAGAATATGTTGTTATATTATTCTAAACCATTAGTATGAAGTAAATCTCTCGTTATTTGGCTGCCGTCTTTCACAAAACACTTGCTACAGTTTTGATTCTTGCAATTTTAAAGCACTGTGCCAAACTAAATTCTCAGTTTACGGAGGTACTATGAACTACAGCTGCTGCAAGCTGCGAGCTAAAATGCAACACAAATTGTACTCGTTGCTAAGGTTACTTACAATATTTAAGTTGATACCCTGTTGCCAGATCGCCTAGAAATATATGTTATGTATGCATTTATTTGGTACACTCTGTATTCTAAACTTCTTGATGAATTTTATAGACCTAATGTACATAATATGACAAGCATAAGCAACATAACATTTGATGTATAGATCGATTGATACTGAGTGTTATTTATACACAAAGGGTATGTAAATAAAAAACATAAACGCTTTCACACTCACAGCCCTACACTAAGTTTAATAAACTACCCGTTGGTTTAGTTGGATGCGCGTTCGCCTTCTAAGTATCAGGGTATAGGGTTTGATTCCCGGCGGGAACACAAGTTTCCTCCTCAAGGAAAATGTGTGTTTCTGGTTCTAGTTGTGATTGTGTTCTGTGTGATGTGAATATTTCCGGCACCCACGATACAAGTAATAATAATAAAGTTAACTAACTTTCACATTCACATCCCCACACTAAGTCGTTCGATGACTTGTGTCGTGGGTGCCGGAAATATTCACTTCCAGAACTAGAAACACTAAAATCCCTTGGGGAGAGAACTGATGTTCCCACTCAGAATCGAACCCGATACATGCTGTTTTTTCAAGTTCGATTCCTAGTGAGATAATAATTGCATAATAATATTTGCAAGTTAATCTGAAAGAATCTGGATGACCAAAATAATAATAAAAAATAATAATTTAAAAAAATGTATCACCGGGGTTTTCTGGTTTCGGGATCGCCCGATTTCCCACTTGAGCTATTATAACCTTGTAGATGGTGTCGAAATTTACCTTCGTATTCTAATGATATTGTAGTAGTTTTTTATTGCCTGAAAACACGGATAAAACGACGTTTTCTAAAAATGAGACCTAGCTAGATCGATTTATCGCCCCCGATACCCGCTGCATACAACTTTCATATAAATCGTTGGAGCCGTTTCCGAGATTCAGATTATTTGTATGTAAGAATTGCTTGTTTAAAGGTATTAGATAATAGATTATAATAAATTAGATTGCGCTTGCTAGTAAGGAAGCGCGCTACCAACTACGACAACGGGCAAATCAGGGATATATAGTTATTTAATAACATCTATTTTCTAAAAACATGAAAGTATTTAAACGTAGATTTTCATCGAAAACTGGTAAGTAATGGCGAACGAATGAAATCCTTTTCCATTTGTAACATAATACATTATTTTCACAAAGCGTTTCACATTGCACAAATAACTCGTCCCGCTGGCGGACGGTTGGGGCGTGAATGGCCGGTTTCATTACGAGCGTGCGGATGAATATCTCAACTTTGTCGTAAAATTCTTTAAAACTTGTTGAATTTACTGAACTACCTTTGCCACGTACATTCGCGTTTGTCAGAATAAATAGTATGTAGCCTTTGTTCTTGCTTCTACAAAATTACATAAAACTTTTTTGCAAAAATTTAAGTCTTATATGCATAGAGACACTTAAAGCTTTGTATTTTTTCTAAGCCGCTGAAAAGTGGTTGTCATCAGTAAAAACAAAAGTTTTCATTTTTACACAATATGCAGCGTAATTTATAAAATATAGGAAACCCCTTGGGACATCATTCCAATCTAGACTACCGTCTTTCGTAGTACGGCTATTGCAAATTCTGGTTTATGATTTTTTGATAACGTATCTTTTTTTAATGAACTTTTACGTTTATGGTTGCCTAGTACTAAGCTTATTGCCATTCTAAAAACTTATTGACAAAATTATTACCTCCATCACGTTCATGTTTACTTAGTACTTTACTAAACCCGAGTGACGTATTCAAGTCCATGAGATTATTTTTTAATAAATCATTTGATTTATTAATATTTATTCTTGCTTGAATCAAAATTTTTGAATTTACTTGAACGCACATAAAAAAAACATGAAATTCGGTCCAGCCGTTTAGGAGTAGTTCAGTAACATTTGTATAGATAAAATTTGTAAAAAAAAGATAGTATATTTTCATTCCAGTTTCACACTTATTTACATACATAATTAAAATAATGTTTGTAGTAGGTTGAGCACTAAGTTAAAATCAACAACAATTCTCGCACTAAGTTAAAATCGAGCACTAAGTTAAAATCAACAACAATTTCTCGTTTCTTTTTTTTTTATCCGGGCGCAAAAGCCCAGCCTGCTTGTCGCGTCTCTGACATGATCAGAGATTTTCGTGCAGGTTGAATATTTTTTTCATGTTTTATTTAATTACAAATTTCTTAGTCTAATGCACACCTTAATTTTAAAATCTATTCTCTTATCTTTTGTCAAAATTTTCACGAAAGTTACTAAAAATTTTCCTCTCTTAGCTCTATAAAGCTTTTACATTGCACAAATAACATATTTTCACCACCGGTTGGAGCGTGAATAGTCGGCTTCATTATATTATGAACGTGCAGATGAATATCTCAACTTTATTGTAAAATTCTTTCCTTGTTGAATTTATTCTGGGGCTTAAAACATTTTATAGCTCGTTCCCTCTGGGCGACGGAATTTATTTTCAACTGTACCAATGTTACTATACCTAAACTTATTATTGGGAGATGCGCCTCGAGGTTTTTTTATTACAAATAGTTAAGCATTAGGCCGCTATCTCACCTGATGGAAAGAGACGATGCGGCCGAAGATGAGTTGTTAACCTCCTGCTTTAAAATTAAAGTAGTCCATTTTTTATACGACTACAATAAAGGAGGAGGTTCTCAATTAGACTGTATTTTTTTGTGTGTTATACCTTCCTTCATTCCTCATAACTTCTTTCTAAGTGAACCGATTTTGATGATTATTTTTACGTAAAAGCTAGTGCTTCTCATGTGGTCCCATTTAAATTGATCAAGATCTGTCCAGTAGTTTTTGAGTTATCCTCAATAATGCGTATTTTATTCATGTATTGATCTGATACTGATCAAGGGTTTCTAAGATAAAGCAGTGAAGTCAATTTTATTAAGCTTTGCTTGCGTTTAAATTATTATACTTGACATTAGAAAAGCTACTAGACAAGTACTACCCGTGCCCCGCGGCTTCGCACTTCAATGAAGTAATAAAGTAGCCTATGTGTTATTCCGGTACCTAAACTATCTACATTCTGTATTACATAAAAATGTGTTTATTCATTACAGTGATAAGTGGTAACAAACATTCGCACATACACACACACACCTAAACTTTCGCATTTAAAATATTAGACGGAAGTAGGACGACAATTCTGATCTGACTCATATGATTTCAAAAATACAAGCAAACCGTACATCAACATAGCTATCTTCCGCCCCAGTGTCCTAGAATGACGTCTCCAGTTCTCCATTACCGTGATCCGAAATATAACAGTTGTACTCTTTTTTAAAGATAAAAGGCAAAAAAATAATTTAAATCAATTTGTATTAGACGACCCAGTTGGCGCAGTGGACAGGTGCCCGCCCTCTGCGCCGTGGGTCCTGGGTTCGATTCCCGGCAGGAGCACAAATTCCTTCCCAAGGGATATTTGTGCTTCTGGTTCTGGGTGTAATGTGTTTGTGATGTTAATGTTTCCGGCACCCACGATACAAGTCTTTGATCTTAGTGTGGGGCTGTGAGTGTGAAAGCGTTTGTTTGTTTTGTTTGTATTTGTAAAGTATATGACTAAGAAAAACTGCAAAATCTTAGAATACCTATATACGTAATAAATATTGTAAGTCTGGGAATTAGAAGCATTATCTTTCTCAGTGTCTCTTTAAAACAAAATACTTTCTTTATCTTTATATTAAATAGTTCCCCAGAGCGAATCTATTACAGAGATTAGTGTTAAGTAAATATAGAGCATATTACCTTGGCATATTTCAGAGAATTCCAGCTGCAGCCGAAAGTTTGACTCTAAGCTAGTATAATGTTGGCTCAGTACGTCATAATTAAATAATTTAATAAATGATGGGAACCCTACCCACTGGTAGTGGGCTTGTGCACTTGAGTTTCCTATAAGCTCGATGTTTTATAGGTAACTTAGTTCTTTGCTGTATATAGTTTTAGTTTAATTTTAGTAAATATAGCCAGTAATAGGCCCGCAGATAATAAGATTTTGTAAATCATTATAATAAAAATGAGAAAAAAAAATCGTAGCGATGTGTATATCTCATAGTTTAGGTAATATCTCGGGACTTAATCGCGCTAAAAATCTATTTTTACTTACCTCGAAACTTGGCCGAAAAGTCGAGGTAAATAAAAATAGTTTTTTAGTGAAAACACCCATATTATACCTTTCGGGGAACGAAGACGCTGGCAATATATGGTTTTTATGGACTTTGAGCTACATTGCTGCTATATCAGCCCTATAGGTACACTCGTATACACTATAGATATACATATATACATATTGTATGAGAGTAAGAGGTTCCTGGCGTAAAAAAAAGTAGAATACAGTAACTGTTTAACTGCTGTTAAAGCCGCGGAGCCCAACTTGTTTTAGACAAAAAGAATTTAAAACTACAAATAACCTGAAATACTTAAAAATATTCAGTTATAAATCCACGTAATAAAATCTATGTTTTACACAAAGACATTAGAACACAATTGAGTCGTTTCCAGTAACGGACAGGCGGCCGCGCTGTGAATGGCTGGCTCGTTTCACAACGGGAACGTGCAAATGAATACACTTTACTGTCTTAGACGTAGATATTAGAAGAGAATGGTTTACTCGACAAAATAATCTTGTAGAATTTTGGACAATACCTTTAAAAATATTTTACAGATATTTTTAAGGTTCTTTCTAACTCTTATAACAAGCTATTTTTAACTTTGGTTTCAATGAAATTTCCTATCGCGGTTTCATTTGTAAATGGCTACAAGGCATTAAGGCGAAATCGAAAAATAAAAACAAAATGTCGATCTCCATAAAGATAAAGTTGGGAAGAACATTTTTCACATATTTTCTCTCCTGAAAGAGACTAATTTTGGTATCTACCGGTTTTACGGGGAGGGGGGAAGGGGGCGGGGGACGAAATTTGGTAATATCACTAAAGTTATTGCCTTCTATTCCGATACATTAATGTGCACACTAGAGCTAGCAGATGAATGTATGGTAATGGTACCGTGTGGTACTGCCCCAGGCAGAAAAGAGTCCCTGCAAATGAGTTCTACCACTACTTAACTTAAAGTAAGAGGGTGGCATAGTTCAATCGAATTTTAGTAGTTAACTAAGCGAGCACGAGAAATGCCTACCATCATGAATTTCCTTCATCATATGTTTCCTTCATCGGAAGTTGAGTTCATCGAAATATTCTCAACTGCGACCACCCGATCAAAAGGCGCCTTGACTTGAATGTCACTGCTTCTAAATATTACTCTAACTGCTTTGAAAATCAGTGTCTAATCAAATCATAATTGAAACGCAAGCAAAGCTTAAAAAAACCGACCGATTTCGATAAAATTTATATGGGACCACCTCTCTACCAAACAAAAAAAAACATCAAAATCTATTAATTACTGGCGGAGAAATCGCTTAACATACATACAAAAAAAAACATACAGTCGAATTGAGAGCCTCCTTTTTTGAAGTCGGTTGAAAATATGTACATATTTAAAACAGCTGCACGGAAGAATAATACTTACGTTAAACACGACATTTACATTCAAGCAACATTACACTATCTCCAACACTTCGGTTATCTTAATACAGTTTTTGTCACTACATAGATACTTGCAACGTACGAATTACTGGGCTATGTTGGGTCGTGAATGGCCGCTTTCATTATACGACGGGCGTGCTCGTGAATACCTCGCCTTAAATGGAACGTGTAGGCTATACATTTTTATGCTATGAGTATTTTTGTGTCTGTTCGGAGACAGGCATTTTTTCATGAATGATAGCTATAAATGTTGGCTTTTTACCCGACTAAGGCGAAGTCAAGCATTATAATTTTATTCACGCTTCGGCTACGTTTATCAAGTTTTAAAGTAGCCTTTGAGTTAATCCTAGCTATGTATATTCTAAATTTCATCCAAATCCGTTCAGCTGTTAAAGCGTGAAGATACTCTCACACAAACTTTCGGATTTATAATATTGGTAGGATATTGTAAATGTGAAAGTATCTGTCTGTCTGTAACTGCTACGCTTTTACGCCTCAACCACTTAACCGATTTTGATAAATCGGTTAAGTGGTTCATCAGAAATTTGGTACAGAAATAGACTAGACCTTGGGAAAGGAGATAGTCCTTTTAACCCGGAATTCCCGCGGGTCCGGGACTTACGCGGGTAGAACCGCGGGGCACAGCTAGCTATGTAATATAACTCTTACATAAAATGACGACTAGACTTTATGTTAAGTCTAGACAGAGGCTTAAAAGCCTTTATCTGCAAACCAGTATAACATAATTATATTTACAACCGAAACTGTGTATACAGTAAACACAGAAGCGTAATATAATATTTTACTTATATCTCAGACCTTACATCCTTTGGCGGTCATAACTCTGAGTATATGTTGAATATTTAAACGTTATAATACCTTCATCTTCCGTAAGTAGTTACCTACATTTGTAGCATGAACGTTATATTATGTTCATATTATTATGTTACAACAGGAAAAACATTCAAAGATAAGTAAGTAAACTAAGAAAAATCTAAAGAGAGTTGTCTGGAAGAAATCGTTTCGAGCGATAAGACCGCCCTTTGTGCTCCTATGTTAAATTTAAACGTTTATAAGTGTTCATTTTTGGTGTGCAAATAAAGAATTTATCTATATCTATTTATCTAAAACAGCACTAAAAATTGTATCCCGAAAGTTATCCTTAAGAGATAGTTATTCTCAAAATGTGTTTTTCTGGTTATGGTTGTGGTTGTGTGTGTGATGTGAATATTTCCGGCACCCACGAAAAGTCATCAAACTTAGTGTGGGGCTGTGTGAAAGCGTTACTGCCGTCATAAGTAAAAAGGACGTAACTGCTTTTTTGTCTAAATTGAGTTATACATCAAAAATGTATTTACTATTTGCTATATTTATGTCATGATTTGTAGCACATGCGTCTAAATGAAAAGTAAGATTTAGTAGGTTGCATTATTTTCTAAGTACCTTATATAAGGAAGGTTAGCATTCGTAACACAGGGCTACCTAGCACGAATGCTAACGCTGCATCTTATTGTCTTATTTGTTTTTATTATAATAATTGGCTCTATTGATTTTTAGCAATAAGGTTCTAATTGTAAGTTACAATCATACACATTGTAATTGTTTTTTGTGATTAAATAAATAAATAAATAAATAAAATTATGAGCTATAATTATGTAGTTGTTTTTATGCTAGATAGGCCACATTTGACCACCATCACACCTGATGAAAAGTGACGATGTTGCCAAAGAAATTAAGAAGAAGAAGCTAACTACGATTTGTCTTTTGTCGCCACCATGTATGTACGGTGTAAGAATTAGTGTTTTTTAGAGTAATATGTTTAGTGTATCTTTGTTTATATATATTATTATGTAGTTATATTATATTATTATGTAAGTACCTTTTTAAATTTATAATCTATAGTATATATGTATGCGTTTTATTATTTTTTTAATGTTCGTTTGTATCTCTGTCCTGACGCGCGTGATGTCATGCATGGGTTCCGCCTGAAAATCAGTTACTGGGTAGGAAGGAGGGTCCTGCCCACCTACTTACCTAGTTATATGCTGAGTCGGGACCTCATTCGTGACATCACGCGGCATTATATTGTTTATTTCTTGTATTTTGTTTTGTGCTTTGTCTTGTTTTTCTTATGTAAATAATGTAACGTCGCGTGTTGTCCCGAATAAATGTATTTTCTTTCTTTCTTTCTTTTTATAACGAATAGATTTTTGGTAACTAGTGAAATTCATAATTCGATTTGAAATCGGACAATTTGTATTCATGTAAACGTATTATTTTCTGTAATTTCCAAGCATCTCTGACAGAGAGATCGTCGTAACTGTCACATTATCGCGCGCGCTTACATGAACCTTATTTCAAGGTTAGTTTATTTGATTTTTGTTCTCGTCGGCACCGAGTTACCAGATATAATTATAAACTATAAATGTTTGTATCAATAACGGGATATTTACCATGTATTTCGTTTGTTTTGAGTTTCCTTTATTACGGCACTGTTGCAAGCACCATGATCACGGAGTAACTGAATATATCCCGTTATTGATACAAACATTTATAGTGAAAGTGACCATGGTAGCTTGAAAACTTATAATTATAAAATATCTCACACATCAATTTATCCAGAGGTTAACTTACTCTGAATGAGCTGATAAAAAAGCATTTTTCCAATATTTTTTTAAAGATTCGAGTATCTTATCAAAGCCTCTATAAAATAAAAACATCCTTTGATTTTCGAATGCCTTGATCGAGATCTATCAGAACCTTCGTGAGATGTTATTTTAATGAAAGGAATTGGATTGGGTGTAAGTAAGACGGAATCAAAGGAATGAGAACGAATGTTTACTGTAAGTAGGTATTAACTTGAACAGAATTTTGATTTGTCAGTCTTTCACCTGTATATGACTCTATGAATTAAAAGTAAAACTATAATATTTAAAATTTATTTGTGTGTGAATGTTTGTTACCACTATCTCCGTAACTAATAAAACGATTTTAATGACATTTTGATTGTAGCTACTTTAGGTTTCGGAATAACACATTCGGATATACATTATAACGGATTCGGATAGGCTACTTTTAAACTTGTTTAACACGGGCGTAGCCGCGGGGCACGGCTAGTTTACCAATTAAATACAAATGTTACTTATTTCAATTCAATGACGCCAGCACGATGGGCCGCTGCCCACTAGTAGTGGACTTGAGTACTTAAACTAATGTAGGTTTTAAGATAATGTTAATCTATAGTGATAAATTTAGAAAGGAAAAAATATAATCAAATATATCAAGCGATAATTTTCCTTACTAAATAGGAAGTAGTTCTGCCTAGCATGGCTAATACTATATAAATAAAAATCAATATTAATCTAACACGTAAGGAATTAATTGTATCAATAAATATTTTTTCAATTCAATTTGAAAAAATATTGGCAGAAAATAAGCCTTGCTATACAGCGTGGTAATGCAGCAAGCATTTTAGGAACTTGCCGAACATTAAAGATCGTCTAAATCATCTTTAACCAATTTTTTTTTATAACTTGAATATTTATAATTGTAAAACTAGGTTTTAGAATAAATAAACTAAGTTGAAGAGTACTTATAGTCAGTTAATTTAGTTATTATGCCTTTATTAGGTAATGCATCTTAAAACACTTTAAAGCAAATAAATACCGTATTTATTCTTCCAGGTTTTATGTTTTTGTCGATGAAAACTTTTATATTTTAATAGATATTCCTCATAGCACTGAGTCCAGAGTAAAATATCGCCTAAGTTTAATAATTAATCATACAATTCTAGGCTATTTATTAACAAGGAAATAATTGTATTTAATCGCTTAAGTAAGTTGTTTTGGAGACTACTTGCGACGATAAAACTTGCAAACTTTTCCTCATAACTGTTATCAAGATAAATTTCTTCACAGAATTGTGTAAGCTTTTAAAATGGTTTTAATTACAACTGTTTATATAGAAACGGGCTTCTCGAAAATATGTAACATTGCATAGAAACTAAATACAGATAGACATTGATAAATAGATGGTATTTCGAAAACACATATCCTGCTTTTACAAGTAACATCTTGCGTCATTGCAACCAAAGCAAAACTATTCTGAAGAGTACTAATAATATAATTAGGCCGTTCTTTAATAGACCGACGAAGGAAACACTTTTATATAACAAGTTAAAACATACATTGTAATTTACAACGCGTATAGAAAACAAGACAAGACCAAATTCTCATAAATATATTTATAGTTTTCAGTAAATTATATCGATTTTTTTGCGTGAGCGTCTTAAACGTACGGTTTAGACGCTCACTCAAAAACATCTGACGAACAAACGTTTGCCTCTGAAAGACAGACGGACGGACGAACAAAGTGCTGAACCACCAAAGTTACGACCCTCATACCTATCAAATATACAAAAAAAACATTAAAATCGGTCGTTTCGGAGAAGTTTGAATACAAACACCGAGACACGAGATTTTTACATATTAGATATAGTAAGTTTTTTTTTGGCCACTATCTCACCTCATGTTAAGCGACGATGTGGTCGACGATGGAGCAAGCTTGCTGAAGATACCTATTCACTTGCGACTTGAAGACTCACATGAAGAAATTTGGGCATTCTAAACCAATGGCTATACGTCACTTATTGGCAAATATTTACTACATTCAATCGACGTGGAATGATCGATCGACTATTCCAGCATATTGAAAGGCGATTTCCCCATCGGTCAGTAGACGTCCATAGTGCAAGTTTCATCTGAGTCATCCATCACTCGCTAATGCATTCTCATTACTCAACGCCTGAAAACAAACACTTTCAAATATTAGGAAGGGTAATATTTTTCAATGGTATTTGTTGTAAGCATTGTTCAGGTGTAAGTATATTAAGTATTCTACGAAGAACCGCAAGGTCTTTAAAAGTACCATTATAAAAAAAGGGTCCGGTGCAATAGGATATCAAATCACACTATCACACTAATATAACTAGTCGATCTTTATACACAGTTATACAAACAAACAAACAAACAAACGCATTCACACTCACAGCCCCACACTAAGTTCAAAGACTTGTATCGTGGGTGCCGGAAACATTCACATCACACACACATTACACCCAGACCAGAAGCACAAATGTCCCTTGGGAAGGAATTTGTGCTCCTGCCGGGAATTGAACCCAGGGCCCGCGGCGCAGAGGGCGGACACCTGTCCGCTGCGCCAACTGGCTCGCATAGTTATATACACAGTTTTGGCTATTTCTGTGATTTGTGAAATGAAAAAAAAAGGAACAATGCGCTTCAGCCAGGAATTTGACCCAATACAGAGCAGAGGGCTGCCCACTTAGCTATCTGGGTTGTATTGTAACATCAAGAGAGATAAATAAATGAAATAAATCGCCATAATCACAAAAAAATATCCTTGAGAGCTTATAAGTCTAGACCTAGCGTACTTATTTACCATCCTCGTCCTTTAGTTACATAGTGGTTAAAAAACTATGAAAAAAATGCCGTTTTACACAACTGCCGTAAACAACAAAGGCTACTTTCGTAAATCAAAATCATGTGATGGTCAATAAATGCTAAATTCAATTCAAACGAGAATTAAACGGAATGTAATAAAATACTTACGAGCACACTTTATGACTAACAGATCAAACAATCTAATTTTGATCTAAAATCTAAACAAACCATTTATTTTTAGGAACACTAAAGCCAAGGACGTGCGTAGTCACGTAATGAGTCGGCTGGTCGATAATCGTCATCTTGTTTGTATTTATTCAAAGCTTACTTTCCCTCTGATATAGACAGCGACTCGATGCTCTGGTAAGTCGCTTTCTATACAAGGTGTAACAGGAAGGTATAGTAATACTTGGTGGTGTGTATGTGTATCGTGTCAGGAATCGTCTGCCAGAGAACAAAAGTCGAAATCGGACATAATTATTTCCGTACAAAAATGAAAAATTATGTTTTTCAAATACTTTTGACAACACTACAGTTACATGTGCGGCAATTGGATATATTTGTTTTGTACAAAAAAAAAATTTTTTTTGCCAACCCTACGATTGCCTCTGTGGCGCCTGACCTTGACCTTTACTATGGCCACCACTGTCAGACGTCTAGGTCCAAAGGCTATGTGGTGTAGAACGGTAGCTGATGAAATAGGGTTGCAAATCACATAATTTTTTAGAAACTTTAATTCATCATAACTCAATATTCGTGGTGCTGCCGCGAATGCAGAAGATTCTGTTAGACTCCATACATGTAGCTAGATGTGTGACTTGAGTATTACTACACCTTTCTGTTACACATTGCATAAACAACATTTTGCCACATTGTATATGCAAGGGACAACACCTACTTACATGTCATTCTCCCGATTGTAAGTGTCACGCTTAGCACAGTTCAGTGTCACCCGTAATTTGAACTCAACTGTTTAAACCCCTGCGCGCAATTTTCTGCGCTGTGACGGAGATAAATCTTTCTATAGGTAATGTGAAGGTTCAGTAGAAACCATTTGAAGAGAGTTCAATTTATGATTACGAGTAGTGAACTATGTAACTTAAAATATACCATTTGTTTTTTTTAGATTTATGAACTATATGTAATATTTGGCATGAAGATTTCCATTGATAATTTTGTTTAGAATTAGGGATCACATCTCAAAAAATATTTACTCATAGATTAAAGTTTAATTGTCTCGAAAAAAAAAAGAAGAATGTACGTCTAATTTTAATGTAGTAACACGATTACAATTTTGTTAGTATTCATCATAAGAAGGGTTTATACAAACAAACAAACGCTTTCACACTCACAACCCCACATTAAGTTCAAAGACTTGAATCGTGATTGCATTTACATATCACACACACAATCACAACCAGAAGCACAAATGTCCCTTGAGAAGGAAATGTGCTCCTGCCGGAAATCAAAGCTAGGACTCACGGCGCATTGCTCACTTCTATACTGCTTGCCACTGATACATTTTGCCGTGTCATGCCCCGTGCAAATTTTAAACATTTCAATCTAGAAAAATAGGAGAATTTCGGGAAAATTTTAAAAATGGAGATCTAAAAAGTATATTTATTGGGAAAAGTATATTTAAAGGGACAAAGCTGTGACAGACCAAACCATCAGGCACGTCTTGCATTGCTGTTGATAGAAAAATACCTAAGAAAACCTTTCTGCAAAAAACAGAATCCAATCTACTTATTTCTTCGTTCCAAAAATCGCGCGAGAGATTAGGACCGGGGCCACATCGAAAAACGATTTGCTGAGATGGAGGCTAATCCTTCAGATTGCATCTTGTGAGTGCACGTCAAATAACACTTAGCTTGACCGAGGCGACGCGATGCTAGACAGAAGCTTACATTAGGTTTAAGAAAGTTAGAAGTTAGAAGAAGAGATTTGTAGAAAATGTATTAGGGAAGGTGGCTTATCGTATTAATTTGTTTTTGGCTATAATTTAGACGGCCACCAAAAAATCTAAACGGTTACCAAAATGGATAAATAGTCACCAAATTACGTTTCTTAAAATAAAATTTTCTGGGACAGAACCGAATCGGATAACAGTAGGATAAGGTTATTTTTTTAAAATAAATTAATACAAATCTATTTATAATACGAAAAAATGTATTAATTACATAATATTTTAGGAAACGTAATTTGGTGACCATTTATCAAACGTAATTTGGTGACTATTTATCTATTTTGGTAACCGTTTAGATTTTTTTTTGGTAGTAAAATAGGTACTTTTTTGGGCGGTGTTTAAACACAAGCCTTTGTTTTTATACTTAAACCTTGAACACTTTTGCACTAAACAACTACAATTAAAATGAGGTGCAAATTCACCAAACCTCAGCTCTGTACATAACAGTTGTTCTCTAGAAAATTGTGTATGAATGAGTCTTAATCTGTTTTTTATTTATTTAATAAGATCTGTTGATCGTTAATGAATAAACAAATGCTTGCACACTCATTACCCCACACTAGGTGCTATTACTTTCGTCGTGGGTGCTGGGAGCATTGACATCACACACACAATCACACCAAAAACCAGAAACTTGTGTTTTACAGGGATACATTTTAATTATTCATCACAGTGTCCCCACCATTTATCGTCACACATAAAGGTTGCGGATCAGGATTTCAAAGAAGTAAGATATATACTAGACATGCTACCATCGAGATAGCACAGGGGTCGGCAACATTTTCAGTCGAAAGAGCTAAAAATTACAATTTACAAAATTTCAATGTTTTATAGAGCCACAATTTTTTTTCTTGCCAACAATAATACCTACTGTACTATAAGTATCGAAGTTATACCTACCTATTCATCCCATAATTTACTTGTCTCAACGGTTTAAATGTAATTGTTTACTACCTTTGGAAGCTTGTTAATGGCTCGATAGAAATAGCGCCTAATCCTCGTTAAAAAATCGATTTAAAACGTTTTTCAAAATGTTTTTTTTAGTAATATTTGCGTATGGAACTAAAGAGCCGCAGCTTCACATCAAAAGAGCCGCATGTGGCTCGCGAGCCGCAGGTTGCCGACCCCTGATAGAAGACAAACCTATGGTTATCACTTAAGCTGCAAAATCTATGCGAGCTCTACTCAAAAACAACAGAACAGATTAAGTAGAACGTCGATAATGAAAAAACATCATATGTTCACAATATTGTTTATTACACACGTTTCCGAGCCCCTACAAACTGTCGACGCTCTCCCGACAAGTTCTATTTGACTTTCCAACAAAGTTTCCCAATAAACAGATTTTTTTTCTGAAACAAAGCGCTACCGAGTGTTGACTCTCCGCGAGGGCTCTAGAGTCGAGAGCTACGTGCCAAGATACCCTGTGGCGTTTCTCTGTGACCCCGATTGCAAGTGTCGAGGACTGAGGTGGCTTGGACATGCTGGTGTAGCGATTTTAAGTTGCTATGGTGTCTTTTTACCGGACTGCGCGTCGCAAATGAAGTTAATTATCATCAGTCTAGGGATGAATTTTTGTTCTTTCTGGCACACCAGAGACCAAACGCGATTTTTGAGTGATTCGTCAATCAATTTGTCTTAATTTTGCGAGTGTCACTAAATACATGAACAGTAAAATTTACTATCCGTACAGCGAAGGAGTAGAACTCACTGTCCGCGTTCTTGTTACCCGAATAGTATAATCTGGGAGTCTAGAGTGAATATAGGTTATCATCTAGGTAAGCATGCTTCATCTTTGACCGCATCGTCACTTTCCATCAGGTGAGATGAGAGGCGGCCAAATGACGAACTATGTCGAATATGCTTGAGATTTTTAATGCTGTTCAGTTCTCAATTGTTTTAGGACAAAATAGATCATCAAATTCATAGTATTGCTCGAAGGAGTCTTGGTCTCTTCAAGAGTGAAAAGACGAGTATGTTACATCTTCGGCCGCATCTTCAGTTTTCACCAGGTAATATAATACAATATAATACAAAACACTTTATTGCACCAAATAAAATAACATAAAAAACAATCATATTAATTATATCTAAGTACAATGGGATATCGCTAAAAGCGATCACTTCCAGTCAACCAATGGATGGGAAAAAAGTGAAAAAATAAAAATAAGATCGTTGGTTGGTGTTGTGATTAACTATAAATATTTATATCAATATATATTTATAAATACATATAACAAATAAATAAAATAATACATATTACAATAAAAAAAAATTTAAATGGTAATATAAAAAAATATTTTACTTATTTTTACCTAGTAAAAATTACGGACATAAACTGTAGAATGTGTTATCCAGATCAGATTTCGGCACCCTACAACATTACCGATATAAACTCCAAATCTTTGTCCAAGCTACAAAAACATTTTTTTACCCACAAAATGTTCTAAAACAGAGCAAAACACCGCTCTGCAAACCTTTGTAACTTCCTCCATAAATCGAGAGGTCGGTTATAACTTGCGGCTAGAGCTCTTAGCTAGAGCCCTTGACTTCCGAGTGCTCTCGCCGCAGTTTTAGTGCACTTGCCTAAACCTAGACGAAACACTACGAAGTACCGAAGTGATGAGTACCTAGATCTTATATGGAGAGGATATAATGCTTTCTGATAGAAATTATATACTGTTATGTAGCATTTATGAACTACCCGATGGCTTAGAGAACACAACGTTTCTCCCCAAGAAAAATGTGTGTTACTGGTTCTGGTAACGTTTGTGTGTGTGTTTGTATTAGGCACCAGAAAAAAAGTCATAAATCGTTTAATCACATGAGCCCCAAAGAGGCACTCATGAAAGTTAATCACTTTCCTGCCAGATTTACAAAATTACAGCCATCTCGAGCAGAACCTGGCAAGAAACTCGGCGGCGTATATTTTTTTTCATTCATTTTTTTTAAATAATTTCTTATCACTAATACATAAGTATATTAGCCTAGGTCCCCCACGAGACGAGTCATCGAACTTATTGTGGGACTGTGAGTGAGTAAACATTATGAAGAGCAAATAGGTATCTTCTAGGCAAGCACATTCTTCGATTGCAACTTTACTTTTCAGGTGAGATAGTAGCGAAATGCTTGCATATCCAGCATAAAACGTGTTATTTAAACACGGGTTTTGGTCATCTTTTACTTAAAACTCAAGCAAGAGTTCATGAAAACTACATTATTACTTAGTGGTGGACTATTTTACTATTGTATTCCACATGAAGGTACCGGTATTTTAGATTTTTGTACTATGTACGATTAATCTTTTACTTTTTTCTTTCGGTCGTTCTATTTTTACCTGAATGATTGATATATTTATTCGAAAGACGTCGCTTAACTTATTAAAATATTATCATCATCATCTTCAGGATTAATAGTCCAGATTAGTCAGAAATTAGAAAGCAAAATTAGGGCATAGGTCACCCCGAAAAACGGCGTTATGAACTCTGATTTATTCTTAAATAGCACAGATTGAAAGCTTGCAAAAATATATGTAATGACACAGGATGTGATCATTACTTTTCGGCCATCCGATACACGTTTTGTTACATTTCGCTGCATAGATAAAAATGGCAAAGATGTGTCTAAATTGTGATAAAAATGCGTTTTATTTGAGTTATGTCAGGTTTTGTACAATGAAACTTGTACCAGCAGAAACCTTGTAGATAATATGATTGAAAACGGCCGTCATAATACAAATATTTAAAAATTTCTCCCATTGTTTCCGAAATCAAATGTTTTAACTCCTCCCGAAAGTAAATGCCGCGAGCTCGCAACGCAATATGCCTACAGTTCTTGGAAAGGCTCGCCTTAGAGTTAATTGATATATGTAATTACCTGATATATAGATAGTAACTATATATAAAGACACTCGTAGCTCCTGTTAGTGTTCTTATTTAGGTACGAGTAGAATCCGCAAACTTACCTGCAAAGAAAATAGTGCATTTTAGAGTCGGTTGTTTAAAGAATCTTTGTTGAAATTTAAGCGAAATGCGTTCAGACATTTTATAGCTGGAACTTTAGAAGTAGCTTTTAATCCTGACATCTATTCACGTGTGTTGTTCCAATGAATCACTGTATTAAAACATGAATGCTTTCACACCCACAGCCACATTAAGTTTGGTGACCTGTGTCATGGGTGCCGGAAATATTCACATCACACATACAATCACAGCCAGAACCAGAAACACCAACTTTCTTAGGGGAGAAAACTGGTATTTTAGGCGGGAATTGAACCAGATACCCGCTGCTTTGAAGGCGAACGCTCACTAAGCTAACGGGCAGTTCGATTTATTTAGTTTTTTTTTTTATTCGTGATAGGCAAACATAAGACCACTAAATCACCTGGTGGCAAGTCTACTTAAAATGCTACGGAAGGACGGACGGATGGACAGACGGACAAAGAGCTGAACGACTTAAGTCAACTAAGAGATCTCGCTTCGCTCGATGTATAAAATCTTTCATTATATACACTTAAATATCACTCGCACTTAAATATCACCTGCGGGTTTGACTGCAAATCAGCGTCCAGTTTTGTGCTTGACTTTTGTGCTGAGGCAAACACATTTCGAGCATGCCTAATCATAAGTTATTAGTGTTTCAATATTATTATGTTATGTTTACGCAACGTGTCGAAATAAAGTGTTTTCCTTCCTTCTTATTTATTTCTATTTAATAACTTTCCAAATCACCAAAATCATAACAACCCACGTCTTCGATAGCGAATTAATAATGAATCTTTTGATTAGTTTGGCCATTCCTAATTCCAGGGTTATACAGCGTAAACATGACAACATTTTATGGCACAGCTATTGAAATATAGACCATAACTTGGAGCATTTAGATTCGGATTGGGTATGGAGTTAAGTGGCAATAAAATCACTTTTAAAGGAATGGAAGTCACGCACTGTAATAAATCAGATAAATACCTACGGAATGATTAGTCTGGTTTAGTTTTCTAAATGTTGAGTTGGTAAGGGTTTAGTAATAGAGGACAAGTTCGGCGCTGCTTCCTTGTTAATGTTAAAACCAATATAAAATCTTATTTTTAACTCTCGATGCAAAAATAGGTGTTATTTGTATAACTGGTAAGTCTGTGTGTCTGTTTCTGGCAACATAGCTCCCAAACGGCTGGAATGATTTAAAATATTATTACTGATAGAGTGATGCGAGCTCTAAATGATTGAGCGAACCGAGATCTTTATGTTGACTTGAGTGGTTCAGCACTTTATCCGTCCGTCAGTCCGTCTGTCTGTCAGATACATCTAGCGTCTAAACCATAGAAACGAATAATTTTAAATTCTTAGAGAATATGTAAAGCCCAAAGCCAGAAATGGTAATTAAAGTGATATAAATGAATATGTTAACGAGTACCCATACTAAGCGAGGAAACTTACGTATGATACCTGTTATATCCATTACTTGAACATCAAATACAGAATTCAAACAATACAGAAATCAAATATTTGTATACTTAATACATTTTTGAGTAAACAATTTTTATGTTTCAAATCGGAACGGGTGCGGTATGCAATGTAACTCAATATTACAACATAACAAAGGACGGCACGGCTTTAGGTTTGTTATCAACCGACTTCAAAAAGGAGGTTCTCAATTCGTCTAAGTATATGTTTTTTTGAAGTGAAAACTTCTTAAGCGGCGTTTTGTACTTTTTTAGGATGAGTAAAAAATGTTAAACTCGCGTCAGGACACGTGACCTAATCGAAAATTCGTAAGACGAAGGAGAGGAAGTAATATCCCCCTCTCTTTCTACCGCGGGGCGAGTTTTTACTTCTGCCGACACTCCCGGAGTGCAACCCGTTGTTTTATTTGTGTATTTTTTTACGCGATATCTGTGAGCTGAAGACCTCGTGTATTTTTCAAAATGGCTTTAATATGGTTTAAATTTTTTCAGCCATTTCGAAATAATTCCAAAATGTTAATCTACAAAATAACATTTAATTAACGAACCTGCTTCCAAAATTTCAAGAAAATCGGTTGAGATATCGATCTGTAAAGGAAAACAGCCGGACATCCGGACATATGAAAACATTTTCGCCCAAGCTGAAACGGAGACGCTTTGCTCGGTCAATAAAACGTTACTTACATTTTTTTTAATTCGCTAAACTTCCTAGAATATCTCCCAAAAATAAATTAAGTCAATTTCCCAAACGTAATCGATACTGAATCTCCCAAATGGGTACATAAGCGATACCGTTATTTCCCCTTCATCGAACAAGTACGATGCAATTACGCTACCACAAAAATAAAAGCGGTATACAAAGAAATCCCGAACTCAATCTCAAGCGACTTTGATCCTTAACTAAACACAAAACTGCATGAATTCCTTTGAAACCGTCGAAGTTTGTTAAATTAGCAATTGTTGGTTTGAAACGATGCCGTAAGCTGCTATAGTGAAATCTGAACGGAGTATTAAAAGTCTTTGTAACGGAAAACTGGGCTTTAAAACTCTAAAACATTAAACAGTATTTACTAACAGTTTTAATGTCAAACGTAATTGTCGTTTAAGTGTATTTTTGCTTAACTCGAATGGTGCTACCAAGAATGAAGGATGTTATATCGTTTGGTCTGGCATAATCACAAGTTTCCTTCACTTGTTTCACGATTTTCCTTAAAAAATGTGTCTCAGAATGGGGTGCAGAATCACGAAAATATGGAATCACTTGTAAATGGAATACTAATATACTCTAACTAAGACGGATTTTGTTCCTCTTGCTCTAGATTAACTTATTGTTATTACTTGCATGGATAATGATCAGAACATGTTTTTTTTTTTCGTAAAAAAAATAATGTTACAAAATAATGTGAAAAAATAATCATCTGGATTCGAACCGGGGTCTTCTAGTTTCGGGACTGTCAGATTTTCATTTTATATCTTCCTGAGCTATTATAACCTTGTAGATAGATAGTGGCGAAATTTACCTTCGTATTCTAGTGACATTGTAGCAGTTTTTTATTGCCTGAAAACACGGATAAAACGACTTTTTCAAAATTAAAACCTAGCTAGATCGATTTATCGCCCCTAAAACCCCCTGCACACTAAATTTCATGAAAATCGTTGGAATCGTTACCGAGATTCAGATTATATAAAAAAAAGGTAACTTAGTTCTTTGCTGTACATAGTTTTAGTTTAGATTATATATATACAAGAATTTCTCTGTTAAAGGTATTAGATAGATAGATTAGATTGCCGCACCACCGATCACTTTTATTAAACTTTAATATCCTCTCCATCCTAAGGTTTTCTAGAAGAGATCGCTGCTTAGCGATAAGGCCACTGATTACTGACTATTATGCTATTACTACTTTATGTTATACATAGTTATTTTTTTAGTGTGCAATACAGTGTATCTGTTTTGCATTGTATATAAAATATATATATTTTTTTCATAATTCACAGTAATTTCAATTACTTGTAGTGATGGCGTGAGAAACTTTCATATTACACACAGAACTAGAAGCACAGATTGGGCCAAGAGGCCTTTGCATGACTTTGGATGACTAGTGACTAGGACTAGTATTATATGAGTATATATTACTTATGCAAACCAGAAAAATATTTATTACTTGACACTGTATTAATGTACAACTGTTGCAAATCCAAAATAAAAAAATGCGTAAGACGCGTCGGGCATTTTCGTTTAATTTTGGCTTCGCAATCTTGTGCATTTATCCAGTGTCAAGTAATGTTATATTTCAAGTGTATATCTTATTAAAAGCCCTAGTCACAGTCAAAGTCAAGGTCCAGTCATAGTCAAGTCATGCCCTAGTAAAATGGTATTTTTTTTACGAAAATCACGTTTTTCAACTTTATATGATTTGCCTACACATATGCACGTTTACTAAGTATTAACGGTTAATAATCCACCATTATTGCACAGTAACACTCGAAGAATCACAGTTATTGGAATATTATACAAAATCAAGAACGCCATTATTTCACTTTCGCGCCAAAACTCCCGGGCATTTATTTTCATTTTGGCAATATTTTTGCCACAGAGTATGGACATACTCTGTAGCAATATTATTGTGTGTTAAAGCGTTTCATTATGTAGGCATTGCTAGCCTTATGATTCTGATAAACTTGTACTTAGTAAATTTTCACTTCCAAATCCCAAACCAAAAATTCATCAACCCTGATTAAGACCCCAAAATAAATTCCTCCTTGCTGACGTAACCTCTGGTTGGCAATTTGCCTCAGCCTTAATTGCTATTTTAATAAATTATGAACGCTAAACTTTGGACGGAAATATTAGGGATTTGTTTTGGGTCTAAGGTATTAATCGAGATAATAAATAATGTTAGAAGTTATTAAAAGTTACTTTTGATGGTAAGAAAATAATGTGTACCCTTTTGGCGTGCCCCTTGACGCTACACTTCACAGTGTACTCTGCGGTATATAAATAGCTTTGAGGTATTTGTGGTCACAGTAATATACTTATGAAGGACCTACATTTAATTAATAAATGTAGGTCCGACCCGTTACGATTTTTTTTGATTATTTAGTTTAATTCATTCTTAAGTTTTATAAGGATTATAATGCTTGTTAATTTAAAATTATGCGTTGATCCAAACCTACATTTAAATAAAATTAATTTGTGTAGAGCATGCAATAAACTATGCGTCATAAAAAATTACAGCTGTTTCATCATTAAGTAAATTAATTTATAAAATAAGCTTAAACCCGTACGTCAATGCACGCAGTATCTTGAGTACACCAATCCGGCCAAATGCGAGTCGGACTCGCGCACAAAGGGTTCCGTACCATTATCTATAAAAAACAGCAAAAAATCACGTTTGTTGTATGGGAGCCCTTAAATATTTGTTTTATTCTGTTTTTTAAATTTGTTGTTATAGCGGCAACAGAAATACATAATCTGTGAAAATTTCAACTGTCTAACTATCATGGTTCATGAGATACAGCCTGGTGACAGACGGACAGACAGACGGACGGACAGCGGACTCTTAATAATAGAGTCCCGGTTTACCCTTAGGGTACGGAACCCTAACCCCTGTTAAATAGCTGTCAAGACTAAAGGTTATGACAAGCAACAGTGAATGACGAAACAAAACTTGAATATTTGAGTTGCTTATAAGCTTGATGGATTGTGGGTTACTTAGATCTTTGTAAAGTTTTGATTTAGTTTTAGGAAATATTGACAAAACTAACCGGAGATGACGTACAATTAATTTAGGAAGAGCATGCATTCGACTATGCGTCATAAAAAAATACGTTATAAAATTTACGCTTCCCACTGGTAGTGGGCTTGAGCACTTGAGTTAACTATAAGCTTCTAAGTCTTGTAGGTAACTTAGGTCTTTGCTGTGTATAATTTTAGTTTAGTTTAGGCAATTGGCCCGTAGTTTGATTACACTTACTTTTAAATAAAAACAATTGAAGGCGACTGCGAAATAATGTGACATCATAAAAGAGGTTCTCATTCATGTTTTTTTGTTTGTATTTTACGCGATGTTTTTTTTTTTGTTAGTTATAGTATGAATACTTGCAGAGGTCTCATATTAATTTTATCGAAATCGGTCAAGCCAAAACCGCAATATATATTATTATATTATATGCTATGCAGTAAAGTTTATTATTATTTATTTAAGCTTTGCTTGTCGGATAAAAATCAACGTTCAGGGTTCTTGTTTTATCACTGGTTACCGTATAAGTGTTTCTAACCTCAAACAATAAACTAGACTAGTGATTCGCCCCGGCTTCGCCGGTGTGCAACTCCTGCAGCGCCAACTGTCGGGCTGATTTGTGAATCTAAACTATCCAAGACGCCACCCAACGCATACAAAAAAATCATTAAAATAGGTTTAGCCGTTTAGGAGGAGATCAGTGTCATACACACGTACATTAGAATTATATATATAAAAAGATAAGCATTCACCTATTTTATAATGAAGAGAAAACCGGGCTATCCGGGTACCCGGATAAACGGGTAAACGGATACCTGACTCTCTGGGTAAGCTGGTATGTGGCTTTTATTTCATCCCGCTATTTATAGTCCGGGACTCGAGAATGCACTTTATACCCGAAGATGCCGAGGATATATGAGAAAAGTTTACAGACAGAATGTACACTGGGATATAGACTATTCCACTATTGTTTGAACACGACAGTCGAGTTGTAATAAAATAAACTTAGCTAACATAAACATAAACGCTTTCACACTCACAGTCCCACTAAGTTAGATAACTTGCGTTGTGGGTGCCGGAAACATTCACGTCACACACACAATCACAACAAGAACCAGAAACACAAAGTTTCCTTGGAAAGAAAACTTGTGGTCCCACCAGGAATCGAACCCGATGCTTAGAAGGCAAACTTACTACTCACCTTACTAAGCTAACGGGCACCTGTAAATTACAAATTGTACAGGATTATTTTCATCACTATTTCCAGGGTATAATTAAACACTGAAATTAATTATGATGTTATTCCTTCAATCTTAATCCATAAAAGACGTCTTTGAACTAAATGTGGGGTAATGTTGTAATGTAAAAAAATAAAAAGGCTATTCTAAATATATATTTATAACTCAAAGGTGACTGACTGACTGACTGACATAGTGATCTATCAACGCACAGCCCAAACAACTGGACGGATCGGGCTGAAATTTGGCATGCAGGTAGGTGTTACGACGTAGGCATCCGCTAAGAAAGGATTTTGATTAAGTCTATCCCCAAGGCGATAAAATAAGGGATGAAAGTTTGTATAAATCTTTGTCAATTTTAAAATAATACTTCTTAACGCGAGCGAAGCCGCGGGCAAAAGCTAGTTTATTGATATAATTTTAACGACTTCACTGCGTTCTAAGTATTTATGTGAATGAGTAAACAAGGCTCGGTAGTCCTATTTACGGATGCATGAGAAAATAATTACGTTGTGTTCCCGCCATTCGAGGCATGACATCATTTACTTGTTTTATATAGCTATCAGAATTTCCACCCATTGTATAGCTAAACGCTACAACGCTTTCACACTCACAGCCCCATACTAAGTTTGATTTTAAATTTGTGTCGTGGGTGCCGGCAACATTCACATAACACACAATCACAAACAGAACCGGAAACGATTTTCGTGCCGCGGAAAGTACGGGAAGCTATTGAAATCAATCGTCACCCGAATTTTAACCGGGACTCTGGCTGGGTATTACCATCCGCCTGGAAGCCAATTCTTAATGTTACCTTCACCAATGCTACACCGTTTGTTCGCGAGAGTGACACCTTATGCTAAAACAGTGTCAGTGATAAAGTGATAATGCACGCGTGCCACAGTCTGACCGGCTGCCCTCCCCGCCCGCGCCCCCGCCGCGCGCCGTCGCCGCCTCTATCGCAGCGGGCATTACGCGCGCTGGAACGCAGTACGCGCCAGGCTCTCGTTGCCGCTACAGCGCATACTCCCGAGGTCGAGCGTCTATACACTCGAACAGCGGTCGAGTTTCTCGATCAAATCAAAAATAACGTGAGTACAACCGGAACTAAATCAACAAAACCGGAAACACAATTTCAAAGAGAAAACTTGTGTTCTTCCGGGAATCAAGCCCGATACCCCTGCTTAAAAAGTCTACTAAGCCAACGGACCGTCAAGTCTATAAGTAATAATCAGCACATACAATGTTCTCTTCCAAGTTCGTTCCAAGTTGGCGTGCAAACAAGGAAACAAATGCAGACATGAACTACCTAACTTCCCCTGACTGTTACCAACTTTGACGGAGTTAACCTCATGCTTAGTTGGTTCGAATAACGTGATAATAGTTACCTCGTTCTTGTTAAGGAGCAGAAGTGGAGAACGTCTTACTTGACGTCTATCTTTGATACTCGTATCAGCATGGAAAAACGAAAATTTATTTTTATTGGAGATAAGAATGAAGCATAGCCTAACTTTGACCGAATTCCACAATATGCAAATTTTAGCAAGACTACTACGATGAGTGACGCTTAGAAGGCACCACGGACAAAATAACCAAGTGACAGAATAATAATAATAAGCTGTAAGCCAGTTGAAGACTGCTTATTAAAGTGGTTAGCAGGAACCTCACAAGCAGTGGTCAAGGGACGGTATAAATTACGCTGACTGTACTAGACAGTAAAAAAAAAGAGGAAATGAAAAATGAAAAAAAAAAGATTAACACTAAATAAAAACTAGGAAAAATAAGAAAAAAAAACCAGGTGGCATCTTTTCCGAATCGAAAACAAAATTTAAAATTCAAAATCGCTTATTCAAATGGGCTCCAAAGAGGCACTCATAAAACTTAATGACTCTACTGTCAGATTTTCAAAATTACAGCCATCTCGAGCAGAGCATTGAACCATGTCTTTTGAAGTATCAATTCAGTAGGTCGTTGGTCGTTCTGCAACTGCACTATTACATCGGCTAATCATAAGCACGGATTGACCAATCATAGGCACGCATCGGCCAATCACAAAAAAAACACATTTACTAAAACATATTTGTTCACCTGCGGGGTTCTTACCTCGAAATTCGTTATGAAGGGAAATTTGCATCATGCGCTATGAACTGATTTTATAATCTTAGGTGACGCCAAGTTACATTAATCTCATAAGACACAAACAAACAGAACCTAAGAAGATAACTGAAAATTTAAAGATGTTATTTCGGACCTGTAAAATACGAAAAGAAATAAGTATTTTATAAAATTTTACTTATTATATTGTGTTATATTAAAAGTAATTATTACATTGAATTCGATGAGTAAAACTAAATTAAACTGCGCGATGGTATAGTTAGGTGCGTTTTCTCCATCTTTGGGGTTGGATTCCCTGTAGCAACACAAGCTTTCTCTCCAAGAGTCAATTGTTTTTCTGGTTCTGGGTGTGTGTGCGATTTATGAATGTGTCCAGCACCCACGACACAAATCATCTTACTTATTTTGGGGATGAGAGTGTGAAAGCGTTTATGTTTAAAAAAAAACAAGATATGTTAAAATACGTCATCATACCGCATCATGTCATACCGAAGTCAAATACTGTTACCAATATACCGATAGGTCGGATATGAATCTTTCCCTTGCCTCTCTCTCTAACACATCAAAAATCTTATCCTCGCACCTTAATTTGAAAATCCAACAGACTTAACATTAACTCCGCTAAACAAACACCAGAGGATCCCTTTTGCAAAGTAATTATGAACTTTCGAGGTCCGTAAGAAGAACAAAACAACTCGGTAGTGCAAAGTCATGGCATCACATCGCACCCTTGTTTGACCTATTTGACGCCACGATTTGCTTCTGTCAATCATTTTGTCATGTTCATAAGGTCCTTAGAAACCTTATGAACATGACAAAATGATTGACAGAAGCAAATCATATGGTAATAGGTCATAAGGTTTCTAAGGACGGGACGATGAAAAGCCGTACTTTATTAAAGTCGCTATACAACTTATACGAACAAGTCATACGTTAAAAATTTTTTATAAATTCAAGCTTTTACAAGTTGTAAATAAAGAGGACTGAAAGTTATAAAACCAGAAAACTTGTCAAGACGAATCAAACGAGCCGAAACTCGATGGGGTTGCATCGTTTAATTACAGAGTTCCTATGACCACCTTCCAGCTCCATCATCAGACCCTGGTTACCATTGAAAGACAAACTGCTTGTCAAGACGATTTAAATGAGCCCAAACCTTCCAGCTCCATCATCAGATTAGCACCATGTCATCATAATATTGTATTTTCACGCGATTTACACATTTATGCAAAATTTCAGCTCAATCGATAACCGGGAAGTGGATCAAATTTAATTTGCAAGATTTGATGACATACATCGGGACAGGTGAAACTAAAAAAAAGCTTGTAATAAAAAGGAAGAATAATTTTACCGCCAAAAAACCATTAATTAAAAGTGAGCAGATATAGCATGCTCTAACATCAAGGAAACAAATCTAGACTAGATGTATTTTCTAGGTGTTTGAGATGAAATCAAACAAGGAGTGTTTATTTTCTTTTTATATTGCAAATATTGAATTAAAGTAACAACTTGACTTCGTTTTTTTTTTGATGAATTTTGTGGAGTGACCCCAAGCCATCACTAGAGGGCAGCCTTCTCGCTGGCTTGACAGTTATATCGTGATGAAGGTCCAATGACAGAGCGGCGAAGCAGCAATAATGCGCCACGGAGTGCGTTCCCGCCATAGGCTGCAGCCAATCGCATCTCATCTAGGCTTAGTGGCGATGCACATGAAGTGATAAAACACCAATCCGCTCGCCACACAGTTTGCGTTAGGAAATGGCGCGAACACTAGGCAAAGATATTCCTTACCATACATCTTGTATTTGGTATTTGTTGATGATGTAGCAACTCAGGACAACAGTGTTGCTGCATATACTATCGCCTAATTTATCCTATTTGTACCTGCAGCTTCACCCGCGAAAATAAAAAAAAACGATATTTATCGGATCGAATTGTGAATCTAAACCATTCTTGAATTTACGTGAACACACAAAAAAAAAAATTATAAGTACTTATATTTATTATAAAACTAGCGATCCGCCCCGGCTTCGCACGGATTGCAATTATAGGTGAATTAAAAAAATACAAACAAATAAACCTTACAAACCTTGCCATGACAATTAACGACCACAAAAAAAAATAAGCCAAATTGGTCAAGCCGTTCTCGAGTTTTTGCGAGACTAACGCAGAACAATTGATTTTTATATATATAGAAGAAGATAGATAAATATGCTTGGGTCTCAAAAAATAAACAGGGGTATTCATATGGCATGGCATAAGGCAAGGTATGGCATGGCATAGTGAACATTTCAATTGTATTGTTGATAGTTAACGCTAGCCTGTCTGCTATAAAAAAAGCGCAACACAACTTACCCAAACATGATACATTCCTCAACCCTAAAGCTATGATCGTAAAACAATCAAAACGTCCGCAATTTCCTGACTACCGTCACGAATCAATAAACAAAGGTACCTAGGAGAGAGCTAAGGTATATCCGATATCACATTAGCCGCTTACGGCCGTCAGGGCTGGCTAACATTCGGATCTGACCGGATAAAACAGGCTTCATCCGAATAGAAGCGGATTTGCAGCTTGGCTAGAGGATTTAGCTGAGACTGGAGTGAAAGATCACTCCAATAAGAATTGCAGGATGGACGTTTTTAGCATAAATACCAAAGTTGGATGGTTCCGGGAAACTGGTTTTATTTAGTCAAGTTTGTTGAGCATATTATACGACTAATTGGTTTTAGAGATTTAATCTCTTGGTGCTGTAAAATTCAATGTTAATATTTCACTAGATGCAAATATCAAATTTAATATTATGCATATTTACTTTAAACGTACATCCTACTAATCCTACTAATATTATAAATCCGAAAGTTCGTGTGTATGTGTGCAAGTGTGTAAGTATGTTTGTTTCCTCTTCACGCTTTAACGGCTGAACGGATTTGGATGAAATTGGGAATGTACATAACTTATACCTAGAATTAACACATAGGCTACATTTTAACTTGATAATAGCGGGCGAAGCTGCGGGGCACGGCTAGTAAGTTACATAACGCAGATATACACTAGGTTTGCAGGAAAAGCATGCTAATATCTTTCTCCCCGATCAAAACAATTCGTGCTTTGAATAGCGGTCTCTCTCTACCGTGCACTGCTCAATATGTTCAATGTAGTTTACATAGCTTCCTTTCGTTTATTCCTTCACAAGTGGTTTCCCACGGTTTCGCCCACGTAAATCCAGTTTAAAATATCTTGTTGTTGATCTTGGATATACAATACACTACGTACATTACAAATTTTATTTAAAACCGTTCAGCCGTGAGGACGTGAAGAAAAGACACTAACGCACAAACTTTCGCACATACAATATTAGTGTGATTAGTTGTGATTGCTTGTACCATAACACTATTTGTATAAGTCGATGTAAATCCAGTACAGACCAAACACAAGCATATTTTTCCCACTTCTCCTGTCCAGTTGAGTGCGAGGCTTATAATCTTGGCCGAGGACTCGTTTTCGACCTATTTGCTCTACAAACACCCTTTTTAAGGACGTGCCTCTCAGAAAAAACTGATAGTATCGCTAGCTAAATTCCCTGGGTTCCGGTATCCCTCGGGTAAATCGTCGAGCCTGTACGTGGCGTTATTATTGCCGAAATGAACGATGGTAATTGCGTTACCATCCGTCGAAATGGCTACAAATGCGAGAGAGTAAACGACGTAGTTCGGTCATCAATTCATTGGTAATGTTATAAACGCGATGCTATAGGAATCTTGCTGCCTTTATGTATCATAACAAAAATCTCTGTTGTAGCCAGAACCCGACCTAATTGAAAGAGAATTATCAAATTAATGAACATATTGCATATTTGCGTTGCATATTTTTCGGCCTTTGAAAATTCATCCATAGACGCTTTCACTAACAGGGTACTTAATTTGTATAATACCTTTTACGACATTATTAACCATTGAGATTAAAGTTTTTCGGGTACCGACATAACAAATTCTGTTTTATTTGAATTAATTTTCAAATATTTATTTATCTTTTCTGTTAAGTTAATATTGTCAAGTAGCAGCTGACGTTGGCGTGCATTTTACGAAGCGCGGCGTGGCGATGGCGATCTTTGCAGGACAGTGTAGTTTAAACCGTTAGTTATATAATATATTTGTATAGAATACATCATCTTAATTAATATGGAAAATAGCATTCAGAAGAATTTTGTAAAAATAAATCAGGGGTAAGAACAAGAATAAATGTCTGAGAGCTTTCTGATATTTTACAAATTCTGTATGAAGAAATTTACGCCCATAAGCTGCTAAAATTATAATTCTCCTTTTTCATTCGTCATAATCAGACAAATAGAGATTAAATTTATTATGGCCAAGCCTGAAACATTTTCGATCCAGCTCAACTATGTTTTTTTTTATAGTAGTGAAGTTTTTTATGAAATCAAAAACATAGGTACACTTAGTTACTTTCACTTCTCTTCTTATCTAACGACCTTACAATCCAACGGTCAGCCACCAGCTGCCCCTTTTTAAGCTTGCCACACCGGCTCGGTGATACGTCAAATGACGCGTTCGTTGGTGATAGGTTGATATCCAGCCAATCGCAAATGGCAGCCAATCACAATCACAAGCTATCAAGATGCTGCCAGAACAAGGTAAAATTGTTCAATACTAAAATATTTGGTTGTGGCAATTTAAAATAACGAATCATGACAAGTTGTTATCGATTTACTCTTCTAAAATCTTGGCTGTAAATCGTTACAACGATACAATAGGTAGTATTACAGTAATTTTACTTTAGATTGCCTGTCTGCGGACAATTACAACTTTGTACTTAATTCACTGTTAGCCCAATTTAAGTAAAATGGAACCTACAATACAATACCTACATTGGAAGTAACTCAAATCAATGTGTTAAGAAAATGAGAAATTCCCACTAATGTTTATGTGCCTATTGGTTATTTTTACAAGCTTTTATTTAGTCCCGATGTTTGTCATCAAATCTTGCAAATTAAATTTGATCCACTTCCCGGTTACCGATTGAGCTGAAATTTTGCATACATGTGTAAATCGCGTGACAATGCAATATTGTGATGACATGGTGCTGATCTGATGATAGAGCTGGAAGGTGGCCAAAGGAACTTCACAATGAAACGACACAACCTCATCGAGTTTGGGCTCATTTGAATCGTCTTGACAAGTAGTTTGTCTTTCAATGGTAACCAGGGTCTGATGATGGAGCTGGAAGGTGGTCAAGGAACTCTGTAATGAAACGACGCAACCCCATCGAGTTTTTGCTAGTTTGATTCGTCATGGCGAGTACTTTTACCATCAAGTTGAAAGTCTGCCGCCAAGCCAAATACGGTGTTCCGGCAGTTATCCTTGAGAGCCTGCGTATTCCAGGTCTAGTGTGTTTACCAGCTTAGATCACATCGTCACTTACCATCAGGTGAGATAGTGGTCAAACACTAGCCTAGCACAAATAAAAAAAAAAAAAAAAAAAAAAAACTTTATTTATTAACAACTGCTAAAAGCTTGATTTTAAAAATCTTTTTAAAGTATTACTTGTTGTATGGTATGGTACTATCTATTAACTGGTATAAGTAAACGCTGTTCACAGTCACAGCCCCCGCAAAAGTTAGACTCATCACGTGTTTATATACCGCGTTCTGGAATTATCTGGAACATTTCTTTTAATACAGATTTATCTGTGAACGTAGCTTTAATCCCGTAAAGTTTTAACGCCAGATTTTATGCTTGTGTTAGTAATTTTACTTTTCAATCCCTATAAAACTGTTATCAACTCCTTATTAAACATTTTACAATTGTCTGAAAACAACAGCTCTTAAAACTCAGCGACAAGAAGTCTACTGCTGGATATAGGCCTGCCCAAAATATCACCAAAAAAACGGTTGTTAGCGGCTTGCATCCAGCGTTTTCCGTCCACCTTAGGGCGGTCTTCTGACACTGCGCTTTCCAGCCCGTGGCCTCCATTTGAAAACCTTTTGACCGCATCGGCCATCAAGTTGCACTGGGCAGGGCACATAGTTCTGCGTTATTTGTGCCCTGCCCATTGCCACTTCAACTTGCTAATTCGCCGGGCTATGTCGGTGACTTTCGTTCGTCTACCTAAGACCTGTGATGAACGGGAAATATTGAAGCAAGTAATAAATACGGAACTCTTAAAACTATGTATATAAAACAGAGGATAGCTAAAGCTTTATTTCTCTATTTCGTAGTAAACTTAAATCTATCTTCAACGGTATATCGGTGTAGTGCGCTGGCAACACAGGCGCCCCGTAAAAATTGATGCTACGAAGACACCGCACGCCCGGAGGTGGTTTGACTTCGAATTCTGTTTTTTTTTTTTTTTTTTTTATTATTTCATGACCATGGATGCATAGTCCTTCAGTCGAAATATTAAACATATACTAACAATTTCTAATCTTCATAATAAAAGTCTCAGTCACAAGTCACAGTCAAAGTCAAGTTGTCAGTCATAGTCAAGTCATGCCCTAGTAAAGTGGTAGAAACTTTACTAGAACTTCTATTGGAGTTTTGGAGCGAAGGTGAAAATCACGTTTTTCAACTTTGTATGATTTGCCAACACTTATGCACGTTCACTAAGTATTAACGGTTAACAATCCACCATTATTACACATTAACACTCGAAGAATCACAGGTTTTGGAAAATTTTACAAAATCAACAACGCCATTTTTTCACGTTCGCGGCAAAACTCCCTTCGAATTCTGGTTTCAGTAGGGCTGCCATGATTATTTTTTAAATACTACAGGAATTCAATTGAATTCCACTCATAATGAAATCCAATAGTTTTGCTGTTCATCGTAATAAAGATTTGTACCCACGATTTGTACCACATAGTTTTGCTTAGAGTTGTTGGGGTTGAATTGTTGGTCTATTGATTACTTTCTACACTTATCATCACTTACCATTAGCTGAGTTTTTTTTTATGATAGACAAGCGTTTGACCACTATCTCACCTGATGGTGAGCGATGATGTGGTCGACGATGGAGCACGCTTGCCTAGAAGATACCTATCTACTCGCGACTTGAAGACTCCCATATTGTACTTATTATGAAACACCGACTCAGGTAAGGTATTAATAATAAAAAATTCGCCTATCAGAAAGAAAAAAAAAACTAAAATATTTAATGACTAATTCGGTTGTAAACTTGAAACCTCTATATTAAATCAGTAACTTTATTTATAATAATGTAAAGTTTATTTATCTATTACTAGCCGTGGCCCGCGGCTTCGCCCGCGTTAATTAAGTTAAAAAGAAGTCTGTGTTATTCCGGAACCTAAACAGGTTCCGGAATAACACATAGACTACTTTTTATATATATACTACCTACATTCAAAATTTCATCAACATCGGTTAATTCGTTACGGAAATAAGTATGTGGTAACAAATATTCACACACACACTCACACCTATACACAAACTTTCGCATTTATAATATTAGGATTACTATTTATTCGACAAAAAATAATCTTGTATCGATGCTTATGTTTTAAAGTATAACTATCCATTTTCTACAGAATTTTTAGACCGATTTACATGTTTTAATCAATACCAGCTTCCACAAATTTTGACAAAGTAAATTTTATAGTTTTTTTAAATTAATTTTACATATTTATAACAACCCTGTCATATCGGCGTTGGAAACTTGGTCTTCGATCTCTAGTGGTATTGACAGCTATTAATAGTAAGTACACAGACCGTCCGTTAGATGCTTTTGTGAGGGCATTGAACTGAGAGCATTTGGTCCGACTTCCATAAAAGCAGGTTGTAAATTCGACAGAATACCTACTTGTTGCTATGTTTTGCTTTTACGTGCGTCGTCTACGACTTATGCTTCCGATTTTGATGTTTTGTACCGACTTCTAAAAAGGAGGTTCTCAATTCGACTGTATGTTTTTTTTTTGTATGTACGTTACGCGATATCTCCGCCAACTGTAGATCGATTTTGATGATTCTTTTTTTGTTTGGTAAGGTATACTTCAGAGGTAGTCCCATATTAATTTTATCGAAACCGGTCCAACCAAAACCTAAACATAAGCAATGAAGTCGGGTTTTTTAAGCTTTGCCTGCGTTTCAATTATTTAGTTTGAAAGTAGGTTACTGGTTAATCCCATATGAACGATCAAGATCCGATAAATGGTACCGTGAATATAGCAGTGAATTTGGTTTAAAAAAATGTTTTAAGCAATAAATAGTGTGGTGGTACGTCTCATTTGCGGAGTCCCCCTGGAGCAGTACCACATCTTCGCCAGTCCTTCAACCGACAAGCAATAGTGTGCAAACATTATCATATTTCGGATTGAACAGCAGTGTCTCCAATGTTTGCAATCTTTAAGCTTTGTAATATCTTAAAGATATTATATAACATCTAATATCTCAGGGTGATGAGCACAGTGTTTTGCCGCGCAAAATTGTAACCTTTATAAGTTCAAAACTTTTGGTGAAACTTCACTGTAACGGCCAAGTGTAACGCTTACTATCAGGCGAGGGACTTGCTTGACTTGTCTCTCAATTACACAAAAAGTTAATTTCGTCTTAAATAGGCAATCATGAAATGATTTGTTGACGATAGTAGGCAAAAATTACCTCGAATTTACATAAAACCGAAGCTTACATACTTGTCCTCCTTCCACGCTGGTGAATTTGTTTTGAATAAAAACTAGCCTTATTCGCTATCTGGTTTTATAATCTTTGTAATAAAGATGAATAAAATTAATCTTAACTGTTTTATAATATCTGAGGGATTTAGATTGCTACACCTTACTAAACTTACTTGGTATATATTGTCATATTATTGGAAGTAATTCAAACACGATGGAAACGATATCCAAGGTTGCGTCGGAAATGTCAAGGCATTTCAGGTCAGGCAAACAACATTAGTTTAAAAACTTGGAAGGAAACCCTTTTACCATCTTTCACAACTTAATGCTGGAAATAACTCTCAATTCTGAAGTGAAATTAGTAATCGATTTTTATTTTTGTGTTCAGTGGACGCAGACAAAATGAGAAGACAGTTTACAGGGACCATGAGGTTCTGGGAGCGGGGTTCTAGTTGCCCAATAGGGTTTTAAAATCAGTTGAATGGGACCACAACATGACAGCATGAATGGAAAAATGCTTTAGTATGTCCGGCTGTTATCTACAGGTCGAATTTCTCAACTGATTTTCTTGAAATTTCGTGAGCAGGTTTGATATATAATATATAAATATATATAGATTTTTAATACATATATATAGATTTTTTATGTCGATTTTGATACTGGAAATTTAAAAAAACCGGCGATAATCTGATAAAAAAGGATAAACAAAACATATTTCAGCCATTTTGAAAAATATGCGAGGTCACCAGCTCACAGAGTCACTAGTTAAATATAGACTTTTTTTATGATAGATAAGCAAGCATTTGACCACTATCACTATCTGCGGCCGAAGAAAACATTAATATTAAAAAGTGCACATAATTGATATACACGCCTTTGCTAAAAGCCGCTAGTGTTTAAACAATAAAAATGTCAATGTAGATGGAACTCGTCACAGGTGCTAAAACCAATACACGATGCCTGTGCTTGCAAACTGTACAACTCACAAGTGATCTATTGGTCAGCAGAGCGGTAACGGCTCACAGTAATGGACGGCAAAGCATCGCAATAACCATGGTAGATAGGTATGTGCTGCAGTTACATTTGTAGTGAGGCATCGACAAGGGTTTCTATGGAAGCGATATTCTGTATTCACACAATGTTATTGAAATGATTCTTATGGGAGGGCTTTGAAATTTTGATGCGCAACCTTTTTGTATGACGAAAAGTGGTAGGGGTTAAAATATTTTAATAGAATTTAGGAAGAATAAGCAGGTCTATATGAGAAAACCGTTCTCTCGAGACCACGGCCGGTGCAACCCTGCCGAAACGTCGAGGTAAGTCAAAATAATGCTATTTTGAAATTAAAAGCGCGAAAAGACTCGGTTATTTCATATAAACATGATTAAAGTTCACGAAAGTTTAAAAAAAAAATCAATAAGCAAGTCGTTTGCATTGTTAAGTATCGGGGCTTATTAGATTCAGATTGTTTATTACCTATACATATATCCAGTATATAAGCTATGTACATTATAAATTTCAGCCAAATAAGTCTACTAAAAACATGTTTATTAAAAACATGCTTTAAATTCTTTACTGTACACCAAAAAAGGTAGAGACAGAGGTATTCCTAACTTTATGTGTTAATTACATGGAAGTAACGACTCAACTGCCAGATTCGCAAAATTACAGCTATCTCGAGAAGAACCTGGCAAGAAACTAAGCTACCCATTTATCCATCAAGTTTTTCATCAATTACAATATGTATATCTGATTGATCATAATACTAAATTTTCACTCTACATTTTCACGACGCCATAGTGCACAGATGTGCACTAGTTTACTTACAATGGCGCCGACGAATGCACAAAGCTTGTGATTGAAAACCGTAGGTTCACAAAGAGTGATATCGGCATGATCGTGAGGTTGAGTGAAAATACGTAGTTCGACGATAAAAGGCAGATTGCATTTGAACTTCGAATATGGAAAAAAGTAGAATTGTTTGTAATGTCGCTGTAGGAACATACTACCAAGAATTTTTCTGTTAAAATCGTCGGTTCGTGTTCCATCTGATGCCCTATATATAGTTAAAACGGAGTGATTACATTATCTTTGTATACAGCCATGGTGACTGACAAATTTGTCAAAAAGTGACATTACACAAGATGAATCCCATTTTGTGGCAAATCATCACTTCATCATCGAAATACCTCATCCATCGCAATTGCAGAACTGGATGATTTGTTGCACGTAGCTGATGATTCGATCACATCACATTGTCGCTGCGACTCTCTTTGAGATGGCTTAGCTAAAACATAGTTCTTATTAAAACATCGTCTGACTCTGTTCTATTATCTTCTTCGCATCTTAGCTGTAACCACACCAAATTATATTGCGAAATTGGTTAGAATTCACGGTCCACGCACACATTATTGCCCGATATTGCATCAAATGTGTTGCGACGACGCGTCACATTCGTAGTATAGCATGTTATGTTCATCAAGAATTAAAAAAGGATGGTTTATATTTAGTTTAGAGCGGTAATTCTTTAAAAATCATCATATTATGTCCATATCTCAGCTACAAGCAAACGATCTATTCTGAATTAGTTTCAGGCGCACGATCCGCGCACGAATCACATTTACACTGCGTCGTATAAGATACGATGATGCGTCACGACGCAGTGGCGAAAAGCTTTCTCAAGACTGCGCGACCCGCTGAAGCGGTGACCCTTGATTCTTTAATAATCATCGTTGAACTCTATGTTCTACAACCGGACTGTAGATACGGGTGCGTGCGTCCCACGCACCATCGATCCGGAGCGACCTTGCTCCGCCATCAATGGCGGTGTTTACACGCAGGCCAGGTGGTTTGTTGTCTGTTTTGCTTCGAACTGGAGACAAACATATTTTCTGATACGACAATGTAAAGATATTTTTCTCCAAACTACTCTGTGTGGAGTAAAAAGGTATGCCAAGTTTCACAATACCACAGAATACTATTACTCCCTACCGGGAGCACTATAACGTGAGGGCACTAAATAATAATTTACTACGCAAAGAATAGTGGAAAACATCATTTTTAGGGATCAGGCGGAAAATGGTTATCTTTGGAGTATAGATGACCTTTTATACATTACTTGCCGTGCCCCGCGGCTTCGCCCGCTTTTATCAAGTTAAAAAGTAGCCTGTATGTGTTAATCACAGGTATAATCTATCTACATTCTAAATTTCATCTAAATCCATTCAGCCGTTAAAGCGTGAAGAGAGAACAAACGTACAAACACACACACTTACACACAAATTTTCGGATTTATAATATTAGTAGGATATCTACAGCATACACATTTCACGAATAACATGTTCGATGTTCTTAACCTAGGAATCCGTATGGGGAAGGATTGAAACTCATTTCCCTGGTATTTTCCGCGGAGTGTTGAATTAATTCACAGAGTTATATCTATGGTCGCATTTCAATGGGTCTTTGTTCATTAAACGGTTATAATCTGAGAAGCTTACGTCTAGGTTCAATCAAAACGTATCTTAGAGAAGCTTGCTAAATTTTTGGCTGCATTATCGCTTTCCTTTAAGGTAGACCTTTAAAAAATGGTCATTTGCTAGCCTATCAACTTTAAAATAGGTAGGTTTAACTTAAGGCTTTATTACTACATAATATAAGTAATAAAGCCTAAATACATTCCAATTAATGGTACAGTGGTGGATGTAGAAAGAATATCCGCCCTTTCGTATCGTGCGAAAGTGAATTGTCGGAGACGAGAATCCCGACGCATGGTACATATTAGCTGGTGGAACTTTTTTGAGAATCCGGATAGGAAGCTTGGAATTTCCCGAGTAACTATTATTACTAAAACTACAGCAAGCCATGCAAGAAATATGTATGGATGCAGTTTAAAATGTGAGAGAGACGTAGTGCATTGCTGCAGAAAACTTTGTTATTTGAAGTTCTAGCTGGCATTGAAACTATAACGCGATTGACCCTTATTTTATAATTACATACTTTCCCTATTCCTTACGTTCAGAAAATACTAAATTATAAATAACAGGTACCAGCATAAACAATTATTAAAGTAATTTCAAATCAAAAATGTATCAAAAACGCATTTAAACATAAGGAGACAAAGCCCTATTGTAAACGTTACCCTATCACTCCATTCACTCTAACAGAGTTACCAAATATCTGACAGAAGCAAATTGTTGCTTCGGAAATAGGCCGAACAAACGTTAGATGACGCAGCAGAATCCTCTTTGTTTCGTATACATAGTTAACCTCTATTTATTGGAGGGCTGGCCTTATCGAACCGGTTATGAGTACAGAAACTCAATGGGAGCCCGTTTTTCAGTCAATTGTTCTGCTTATATTGGAGCAATTTCGGACGCATGATGCATAATAATTTATCTCAAATACGCAGCATCACGCGTCCTACCTATATCTCGATATTACGTCTAACCATTTTATGGACCTTACGTGTAAACGCATAAAATTTTCTTTAGTGTACAATTCTGTGATAACTTTTATAGATATAAACGGAGCCAAGGTAGAGTCCCCTTCGGAAATTTGGTCTACCGAGAAAGTTTTACTTTATCGTATTTTCCTGTAACTATTATGTTTTATCTTCCTACAATAAAGCAAAAGAGAGGGTTTTGGCAACTTCAATGTATGCTTATCAATGTTCACACACAGCGCCCAAATTAAAAAGCAATTGTAACATTAAATATTGTAAATTTTTCCTCCGGGTGTCCTATGCTAGAGTTAAAAAAAATTACAAGATGGCGTCCATGGTACAATGTTGACTTTGTGTGTACTGTGCACCAAATAAAAAGAAGTAGAAAAACTAAGATGCCATATAAAATAAGACAATAAAGTATAACATTTTTTTCTGTTTCAAAATATCTAGACAATTGTTTTTAGTTTGTTCACATTCATTCGAACTTTTTTCAATATCTTATAAGCTAATCTTTGATCATTGTCTAACTTGATGTTAAATTTTGATTTGGTTGAGGGTTGTAAACACGCTACGCCTAAATAACTGGCTCACAAGCATAGCTGCTGGAACATAATTTTTAGTTACTTTGTCGACGGAGTTTTCGCTAAACCTTACTATTTGAGTAAAATGTAGCAAGCTAGGATAACACGCCAATTCCATCTGCCATCCTCCATCTTCATCTCCATCCCCGTCGATCCTATTTCAACATCTTATCTGCATGGATTTCATCACGAAGTATCCATCAACGGAAGTCCACATGCAATTGATGTTACATTGCTCCTTCTGGATCATCATAAAATGAAATCAATTAACGGCCTGCTGGCTTTGTTGGATGAGCGTTCGGCTTCTAAGCAGGGATATCGGATTCAATTCCCGGCGAGAGCAAAGTTTTCTCCCCTAGAAAAATTTGTGTTTCTGGTTCTGGGTGATTGTGTAAGTGTGATGTGAATGTTTCCGGTACCTACGATACAATTCATCGAACTTAGTGTAGGGCTGTGGGTATGGCATCGTTTATTTTATGTAAATTAATGCACGGTTGCATAACAAAACCATTTTCACGGTTGTTATATATGATACGGCGAATAGTGGCAACGATCCGCAACGCGAATTGCGCCACACAGCCCCACAATACGGTAAAAGACTGCAAGATTATTGAATAAACCATGACTTTTGAGCCGCTTTGTTGCCCGGGTTGGAGCTCACATACTTTTGTTGGAAAATTTACTTGTGCAAAATCTTGGAATTGTTGTGGATCTACGTAAGTATTAAATATTACATTGTAATTTTTTTCATACTAGTTATGTCCCGCGACTTTTTCCGCGTTAATTGGGATGAAAAGCCTATTTCCTATTCTAGAGTAATCAACACTCCAACGGCGTAACGGCTTTGGATGACATTTGAAATGCACATAGCTTTTTTTTATAGCGAGGTGCATAGCTTATACCTACGATTAACACATAGGCTACTTTTAACTCAACTAACGAGGAGAAGCAGCGGGGCATAGCATTAGCTATGCCCCGCTGATTCGTAGGTTCACCATTAGAATCTTAAAGCAGTCTTATTAATTAACTTAACAGTACATAATTTAACACAAAGGTGATGAATTCTTCCTTCGATTAGAGACCTCTCGCTCCCAGGTGGCTGCACATCCGTTAGCGGGATTTTAATCTTAGTAGGAGGTGGAAGCAATCGCTCCGCATCCGCTTTGGGGATACCAATCAACAGAATTAATGGGGTAACAATGCGAAGAGTTATTGGATATTATTAGAATTTGCTCTTTGTTAACGGATAGTGGATAGTGAACTACTTATTAACAAAATGACATGAGAACTCAATATTTAACAATGTATAACAAAAACGTGTATTAATAATATGCATCTACTTCATCACCTACCGTTCTACGGACCACACCGTACCACATAGTCTTTGGAGCTAGACGTCTGTCAGTGATGGTCATAACTAAGGTTAAGGTCACGTGCCACAGATGTAACCGTAGGATTGTCAAAAATATTTGAAAATATAATTTTTAATTTTTGTATGGGAAAAAAATATCTCCAATTTCGTCTTTCGTTCTCTGACAGACAATTCTTGGCTAGATATACATAACAACACAAAGTATTACTACACCTTTTTGTTAAAGGTTGTATCTCTAATTATATAACTTATTCTGTTCCAGAAATTTACTACTATAATATGGATTTACAAAATTGACAGAGATACACGGTTCTCCAAACAAATGAAATGCATATTTTGTCGAATAAATTTCTGTGCAAAACTGCAGTCCATTCGCAGATTGCTACGTCAGCGAATTCTTCGGGATTTTGCAGTTCTCTATATTTTGTATCATAATTTCTGCAGTGTTCATATATTTCAAAATTAGTCCCAGACGTGTCATTTAACCAAAATATTACATAGAACTTCTATTTTTTTGGATGAGCGGACCAATTGGCTATATTTCCTAAAACTAAACTAAAACTATTTACAACAAAGACCTAAGTTACCTACAAGACATCGACAAGCTTATAGGTATAACTTCTAAAGTGCAAAATAATTAATGACTATACTATTCGTGAGACATGTTTATGTACATAATCTCTTCATACTTTGTATAAAACAAAGCCGCTTTCCGAGATTCTCTGTCTGTATACATATATATATACATATATCCGCTAACTCTTCCTAAACCACGCAGCGGATTTTGATGCGGTTTTCTCAATCTATTTTTCACGAAAGATTTATGTATATAATAAAAACTAAATATGTTTATATAGTTTAGTTAGTATAGAAAATTAGCTCGTATATTGATGTAAAAATGTTAGAGGTTATAGGTATGTACTTACAATTTCTCATAAAATCTAGGTAGGTACTGATATCGATCAATATTTGATAACTTTTAGCCCAACAACGTCCCTAAAGTTAATAAAGACTGACCAATCATATGATCGATTACCATACACGAGGTACGAATTACATAGACAATTTCGCCTCTATTAACAGTGCGAGCCAGTTTCCTGCTCTATAGAGAAAATGAACATTGGTGCGTGGCATTACATAACATAAAACTAAGTAATAAATATACCAGGTATAAATATATGTGGGGGTAAGGATCATGTCGTATATTCCGATTCCCCCGATACGAGAAATCTCGGATCGGAATAAGTATGTATGTGATCCTTGGGGGCCTATTTATTACATATTTGTTTTGCCGTAAAAAGAAGGATTTCGATATTAGGTATAATGTATACTTTTTTCTCGGGAATATTAAAAAGGTATGAATTCAAATGTAGAATAAGAACGGTTCTTTTTTCGAGTGATGAATTGGTGCAAGAATTTTTCAGCTACAAACCGTAGTATGTAACTGCTTGTTTCCTACCTCGATGAATTGGTGTTTGGATGTGCGCATATACATTTTATGTTATAGATAGGTATTTACTGTCATCTTAATGGCCTTTACAATTTGGTTAAACTTTATTTAAAAAAAAGTGATTAAATAACTTAACGAAGGTGAATAAATTGACGAAACGTTAGCTTGTGTTGTTGGACTAAGGCCTTAATACTCAGCACACATAAAATGTCAAATGTCTTCATCGTAGCTTTTTAAAATTCTTTTAAATAGACATAATCAAGAATTATAATTAAGCCCATGAACTGTACTAGCAGCCATTTCCCAAATGCATATTATTTCCTCCTTGACATTGGGCGGAGAAAGAAAAGAAATTATTTTAGAGACATTGTCATACTCTACTTGCAAAGTTTGGGCGATAGCTTTACAGAATCTCTGAAAATTTAAAGTTATTTGCTTGTATTGTATAGACGCTAAATGCCTCTGACAGATGGGCAGACGGACACGGGCGGATAGACGAACTGACAAAGTGCAACCACCCAAGTCAGCAGAGAGATCTCCATTCGCTCGATCAATTATTTGATTCCATATGCTCCTAATTTAGTTCCACCAAGAACTGCTGAAATAAATAAATAAAGGTGAGTACGTTTTATCCCACTTATGGAATAAAACGTACTCACCTTTGGGTCTACGTTATAAGTTACCGTAGACATAGATATTCAAAGATAGAAGGTAAGTCAAACAAATGACTTTCGACGTACGGAAACAAGCGAGGAACAAATTGAAACATGGTGCAAACTACGTCGGACCTCAGGGACTGCGGCAGTTCTATGCGTATGCTTTCACGCTGTAATATTCGCCATGGGTGTACGTACTAGATACCAGTATCTGAACAAATACCTAGTCCCAGTACTTAGTACTTAGAAGTGATAGTTGGAATACTTGGAACATATCTATATATAAGTATATGTAGCAGTTTAGATTAAGTGCTATTGTTCCAGCATCGGGTGTATAAGCTTATTGCATACTTTTTGAGACTTAGCTCTAACTTAATATATTTTATTTAATCTGAAATAATTAAGCTTAATCTTTAACTGCGCTTAATGTTGTACACAAAATCACATCTAGTAAATTATTGATATTAATCTACCGACTTCTCAAAAAAGAAGGAGGTATTCAACTCGACTGTATTTTTTTAATACTTCAGAGTGGGACCATATAAATTTTATCGAAATCGATCAAGTCAAAACCAAAATATAAGCGTCGAAGTTGGTTTTTCTACCGACTTCACAAAAAAGGAGGAGGCACTTAAGTCGATTGTATTTTTATGTGAGTTATTACCTCCGATCAGTAGTTCTTGAAATATCGTCAATAATGCGTGTTTAGTACGTCTAATCTGATCAAAGTTTCGAAGATAAAGCGGTGAAGTCAGTTTTTTAAGCTTTGCTTGCGTTTAATTATATAAGCTTTGCTTACGTTTTAATTGTTTTAATGTGTTACCTAATGACTTCTTTCCACGTGAACCGATTTTGAAGATTTTTTTGGTTGAAAGTTGGTGCTTTCCCATTTAAATTTGGTCAAGATCTGATCAGTAGTTTTCGAGCTACCGTCATTAATGCGCGTTTAATACATTGAATTTCATCAAGGTTCCGAAGATAAAGAGATGAAGTCGGGTTTTTAAGCTTTGCTTGTGTTTAATTATTTTTCACTTTATAGCGTCTTCTTTGCGGTGTTTTTCTCTCTTAAAAAAACCTGAGCTACCGGCAAAACAAAAATCAACAAAATATTTTGGTGGACAACACAGATTTCGAATACTTTTATTATGATGAATAGGCAAGAGTTTGAACACTATATTACCATATGGAAAGGGAAGATGCTTCACTCTAGACTTGAAAAACATGGCTTACCGTTCGGGCAACAATGAGGCGGGCAATGAGAGCCCGTGTACGGATGCTGAAAGTAGAAGCAAAACGCTTCAAGCAAACTACAGGTATAAATGAATGATGTTTGAAGGTTTGTCTTTTTGTTAGATCATAAAAGGAAACTCGTGTAATACATGCGCACACTCTCCAAAATATAAGCGATAGAATATCGATAGTCCGAGGTCGTGAAGTCGACTCATTAGCGATAGAACATCGCTAATGAGTCGACTTCACGATAATGGTTGTCCAACTGTCAGGACAACAAACATACAGCTGCTACACTATTTATTGCCTAGTTATTTAGCACATAACCATTATATTACCATGTTTCGCGCGTGACGCAGCCAACCACCAACCACGTTTGTAGTATCTAAATGCCTATTATCTATTATCTCTTATCTAGTATTAGTTAGTAATAGGAGATACGCGTTAGTAACAATACTCATTAGTGTTACAGTTTCAAACTATTGTAGCCAATTATTGGGAGTTGTGGAAATGGCCTTAGGGAGATCCCGTTGTTAGTCGACCTATGTACTAAGTATAGGGATACCTGGCTTCTTGCTAGCAGCATGGAGTGCCACTTCGCTATTACAATATCCGTACAATATTATTGAACTGCCCGTTGGCGTAGTTAGATGAACGATTGCCTTCTAAGCAGGGTTTCTATTGGGTTCGATTCAGTGTGAAAGCGTTTATGTTTATTGTTAAAAAAGATTACGTGTGTTTCCTTTCCATAATTATGTTAGACACTGAGCAGTGTAAATTTTTTCGTGCGCGACGTCACCTGCCGTTCCCAACAGAAGACCAACGTTGGTTTTTTGAACCGGCAATATGATGATTTGGGGATGGTTTAAAGAAAAAAAAAACTTGTAATAATTTGTACCATTCTTTTAGTTATAATGTTGTTTTAAATATATGTTTTTTGCCACAAATAAAATTATGTGTGTCTTTGTCTTTATCAAAAAGCAATTGTATAAGTATCTAAGTTACAACGATTCCCTAGGCTCTAGAGAGACGGCGGGCGTAAGCTTTGTAGTAGGGTTTCATTTGCAGCCTATTAGTACAAAACATCGAAAATGTATAAGTCTAATGATTTATTTAAATAATTGACTGTGCACTGTATTTTCTACTGACTTCACAAAAAAGGAGAAGGTACTCAAGTCGACTGTATTTTTTTTTATGTGTGTTACCTGATAACTTCTTTCCACGTGAACCGATTTTGAAATATTTTTTTTTGTTAGAATGGTGTTGCTTTCCAATTGGTCCCATTTAAATTTGATCAGGATCCGAACAGTAGTTCTTGAAATATGCGTGTTTAGTACATCTAATCTGATCAAAGTTCCGAAGATAAAGCGGTGAAGTCAGTTTTTTTAAAGCTTTGCTTGCGTTTAATTATATTTATGATTGTATCGTCCAGTTTAGTGAAACTTATGAAAAATATAAATATTACCAAACTGCTAAGGATCAAACGCTAACCTATCAGAGTAAAAAATCTTTCGAAATTTTAATTATTTATTGCAGTACAATCTCAAAACAATTAGGTATGAGTTCACTGAACTCCGGCTAAGGACATTACCGTCGTTTAACCCAGAGATGGATTTTAATGTCAAGCAGCTGTCAAAATCAGATGTCGCTTTTTTTTCTTTTAATTTTGGCTTCGCAATGTTGTGCATTTAGCCAGTGTTAAGTTATAACATATTTCAAGTGTATTTCATATTAAAATTCCTAGTCATAAGTTACAGTGAAAGTAAAGTAAAAGAGTCAACGTCCAGTCATAGTCAAATCATGCCCTAGTAAAGTGGTAATAACTTTACTAGAACTTCTATTGGAGTTTTGGAGCGAAAGTGAAAATCACGTTTATTCAACTTTGTCTGACTTGCCTACACTTATGCACGTTTACACTAAGTATTAACGGTTAATAATCCATCATTATTACACATTAACACTCGAAGAATGGTTATGGAAAATGATACAAAATCAACAACGCTATTTTTTCACTTTCGCGACAAAAAACCAGCTGTCGTCTTAACGTAACGGTAAATGACAGTTAAGAATTAACCAAAGAATTAAGCAACGGACCGTTGACTTGTGTGTATGAACTCGGACCTTACGAATAATACAGAATATTTAAACAAACAATTTCACACTCACAGCCCCAAAATAAGTTCAAAAACTTGTATCGTGGTTGCCGGAAACATTCACATCACACACACAATCACACCCAGAACTAGAAATACAAATTTTCCTTAGGAATAAAACTTGAGTTTCCACCGCGAATCGAATCCGATACCCGCTGCTTAAAAGACGAACGCGCACCCACCCAACTAAGCTAGCAGGCAATTAATTGACGAAGAAGTGAGCATCATAAGTTAACTAAAAATAATAAAAGCAAGTTTTTTTTATGCCATATAGGTAAGCATTTCTATCTCACCTGATGGAAAGTGATAATGCGGCCGAAGATGAAGCATCCTTACCTAGAAGATACCTATTCACTCTATACTTGAAGACTCCCAGATTATACTGTTCAGGGAACAAAGACGCGGGCAGCGAGTTTCACTCTTTCGCTGTACGGATGATAAACGTAGAAGCAAAACGCTTAGAGCGGATATCAGGTATGTCAACCATAAATGTAGTCTTGTAGTTATTTTGATTTTATTTATATAGCATTAGCCATGCTCGCCAGAACTATAGTGATAAATTTCACGGGTTCAAATCCCGCATCAAGCGATAATTAATTTTTCCTTTCTAAATTTATCACTATTGTAGTTCTTTTTTGACGAAGTCGGATTTTCGATTTTTAGTATATTGACTTGTTAACTGTATTTTAAATTCATCCATAAAATACGTCCACCTCCAGTTCCCTAATCGTCGTCGTTAAAATTCTGCAGAGCTTTTATTGAGCTAGTGTTCCTCGTTAGTATTCAGTTTGATTTCAACGGTTTCAGTTTAACACAACTATACGAATTAACTTTCATAGTTTGAAAGTTTAGCGACAGTTGGATAAAAGCGCTTTTGTGTGCAAATGTGGGCGGTGAAAAAGGCGCGTTTATATTAATTTACGAACTTGATAAACGGATTAATCTATATAAATAAAATTGTGTGTTTCACCTAATGTTTTTTCTTGCGTTTCTAAACCATTCATTCGATAGTGTTTATCTTTGTGTGAGTTGTATTCCTACAACACAAAGATAAGCATTCGTATTAGCAAAGTGAATAGGTATCTTCTAGGCAAGCATGTCACATCTTCGGCCGCATCATTTCTTCCCATCAAGTAAGATAGTGGTCAAATGCTTGCCTATTTAGCTTATATATTTTTTATATCATCCATATTTTTTTTAATAATTGTACTTAGTCAAAATGTGATATATAAATTTTACTTAAGAATTCTGTACAAAGAGTATTTCACTTTTTTTATAACGTTTCTATAAAATACTTTTAACATAAAAATATGAATTTCATCAATTATTATTCGAGTCCCGAAGCGTTAACCGTAGTAAAATTATTATTAAAAAAAATATGGGCGGAGTTTTTTTTATGCTAAATAGGCAAGCATTTGACCACTATCTCACCTGATGGAAAGTAATGATGCGGCCAAAGATGTTACATGCTTGCCTAGAAGATACCTATTAACTCTAGACTTGAAGACTCCCAGATTATAATGTTCAGGGAACAAAGACGCGGGCAGCGAGCTCCACTCATTCGCTGTACGGATGATAAACGTAGAAGCAAAACGCTTAGAGCGGACATGAGGTATGTCAACCATATATGGATGCATCACCTATCGACATCACATAGATGTTGGTATATAATTGTTGAACATGAAAATTAATAACAAAAAAAATAGCATTAAAAGCAAACCAAGCAAAATCAGCACTGTGTGCTCGTGTAAATGAACACGCAGTATAAAGCTGAATTTAGTCCGATTGCTCTATAAAAAGTATATAGTAAAGAATTTTAGTTTAATATGATGTATTTTTTTTTTATAGTAGCAATAAATATATTTCTTTCTTTCATTATAATAGCCATATGTTGGATAATTATTCTGTTTTTTTTTTTCTTTTAGTAATGCTCGATCAGTTCTCCTTTGTAACGATGACTACGACGAAAAATAAGAATAAAAGTTGGTGAAATGCTCGTTTCTAACATTATTGCTAATGTGACCATATCAGTTTAATAAAATATTTTATAATCGTACATATTTATAACAGTTGCTAAATTTATGTACTAGTTTCCGCTCATTGTACTACCAACTAGAATTTAAAATTTTCTTGTCATTCGTTTTTTGATTACGAGAAATTAAAAAATAGCCTATGTGTTATTCCGGAACTTGAACTATGTACATTCTAAATTTCATTAAAATCGGTTTATTCGTGACGGAGATACGTGGTAACAAACATTACCACACACACAAAAAAAATTGCATTTATAATATTCCGGCAGTTATCCTTGAGAGCCTGCGTATTCCAGGTCTAGTGTGTTTACCAGCTTCGATCACATCGTCACTTACCATCAGATGAGATAGTGGTCAAAAACTAGCCAGTCACAAATAAAAAAATAAAAAAACAAATTAGTTGGATTCTCACTTCTGTTACAACTACTATTATATGTCACACCCTTGTTTAACATAACTGCACGCTACGACATACGTGTCTCAAACTTTCCTGGTAGAAAGGTACACCCCACCTCGCACCACGTGCTGATAAGCACAGGGTGTCGGTTCCGATATATGCCCATTTACACGCAATGGGTGTACTTTACAAAGCCTTGGTGCAATCAGTGGTTATGTTGTGTAAGTCTTATGTATGTTCGTAGGGGTAAGATTTAATTTTGATGTAACCGCTGCAGTGAACTACGCCAGTGCGAAAATGGGCACGCCGAGTGTTTAATACCACAATAACGGAGGGAGTGCGACACATTCTTCTCTTTTAAGTTGTTGCGCCCGACAGGGTCCATATGAGACATTGTATACCTACAACATCTTGTACTGTATATATGGAGACAATAAACAACCTGAATCTGAATCATATTTGTTTTATTTTATATTATAGACGTTTATCACAAGTTCAAGCTCAAGTGTATTTTGCATTAAAGATTTTTTTTAGTGAATGGACAATATAATGAATAAACAGATTAAATATATCAGGATCAAGACATCATTGCATTGCCACGCGAGGTTCTCAAGCTCAGTGCCACACAGAATTCAAAATTTTAACTGTTCAAAATTCTTGTTGGCACTGAGCTGTAATGGCTAAACGGAGCTTACCATCAGGCAATTGGCTTGCTCGTCTAGCTCTTAGATAGCTTTTTTTTTCATTCAATATTGGCTTCGCAATCTTGTGCCTTTAGCCAGTATCAAGTAATTATGTATATCAAGTTTATTTCATATTTGAAGCCTTACTTACAAGTCACAGTCAATGTCAAGTAAAACAGTCAACGTCCAGTCATATTCAAGTCATGCCTTAGTAAAGTGGTAGAAACCTTACTAGAACTTCTATTGCCGTTTTGGAGTGAAGGCGAAAATCACATCTTTTAAATTTACATGATTTGCCTACACTTATGCACGTTCACTAAGTGTTAACGGTTAATAATTCACCATTATACACATTACCACTCGAAGAATCACAGGTTTTGGATTTTTTTACAAAATCAACAACGCCATTTTTTTCATTTTCGCGGCAGAACTCTATTAGATTGTAACTAATACATTAATAAAGGATAAGATATTGAAAAATCTCTATAGAGTTTTAACCTTCGGTTTCTATGTTTCTTGTTCTAGTGCTACGAAGTACCACATCTACGATTTTTGCCGTAGCAAAGAGGCTTCGTACAAACTCATTAACGTAGGTCTTAAATACTGAAATGCCGAAACAGGGGGTCTATTCCGGGCATCACAACGATCTTCTTTTGTTATGAATATCGAATCCACTGAAATTTCAACCAATCGACTGTCGTATCGACGTCGCATCAATTTGAACAATCGTATTTGACGACCAGAATAGACCTACTGCTCCTGATACATTATCGCTAAGCCAGTTGACCGTAAAACTTGTAAATAAAGGTTTAAATTGCTTATCTTGTATAAATAAACTATTTAGCAATTGCTACAACTATCTAACAGACCTTAATTATTTTAAGTTATGGATTAAAGTTGCTTGTCAGTGTGAGGCAATCGCGTAGTTAATAATAACGATTCGATTGTAACTCGGTATCTTCATATCATGTTTGACGTTACCAAAACATTGATTAATTTTGTGTATTGCATACCATAATAAGCATAGTATAAAATTAAAAAAGAAATATTAGTTAAATTTGACAAATTTCTACTTACTGATTATTTTCCTAATGGAACCGCAATTCCAACCATCATAACTAGGTATTTTTAAAAGAGCAAAAATTTGTCGCGGTGGTAAAAAAATATTTTAGATTATCATTATTTTCAAATTCTTGTAATGGTACCTATATGTGATAATGGTCGATAATTAAATGTTAATATTTCAATAACGTGCATGATTATAGATAAATCATACATTTTTTCTAATTTGTATAGTGCGTAAACAAAAATCACTTTTATTCTTAAAGTAATTTTTTGTTTCCGCTTCTTAACTCCAATAAAAATTTCTAATAAAATACTTGGGCTGTCAGAAATTGGGCTGATCTGCATCCACTCAATTTTTCCACCACGTTACTAGTGTATGACTTGACAGTACCTAAATGGACCATAATAAAATGACCGTTACCCACTATATCTATACAAAAAGAAAAACAATCAAGGTCAAAACGAACTCGTTTTGACCTTTTGGTTGGGAACTATATAAACCAAACAATGTGTGAGCTTTTTTTATCTCTATTCATACCCATTAGCAAGGTAGCCCAATAACCGAGATAACCCTTCCTACCCGAGCTACGTTCTTAACATACTAGGCACTGCTGTAGGTTTCAAATTATACAAATGACGTCATTATCCAGCGTGAGAACTATCGACCGCCAACAACGCGCCCATGCGGAAAAACACGAAGGTGTTTATACACATGTTTTTATTAGCATGCTTTTTACGGCAGGATTGTTGGTTCCACTAAATGTTGTAATACTGGCATAATTGTCGCCGACTCAGTAGTCGCCGATTCTTTGCAAGCAATTTGGGTGTGATTGTGTGTGTGATGTGAATGTTTCCGACACCCACAATACAAGTTATCGAACTTAGTGTGGGGCTGTGAGTATAGCGTTTTTGTTTATTATGTTTAACAGTTGAAAATGCAAGCCTGTAAAATAACTGGGTAAAAGAAACTGAATCTAAATAAAAGAGGCATCAGCCCAAAGCGCAGTGACGGAGATGTATTTGCATTGTAGATTTTCAAGGAAAGCTTGATGCTTTCCATTTGGGAAATTAATTCCATGTTACCGTTTTTATAAACATAAAATGAACAAAGAATAACAAGGCATCATTCCTTCACCCGCTTCCTAAAGTTCAAACGCGTAACCAAAGCTCTTCAGCTAAAGTCATACAATGCCCCGCATCTTTGGTTCTCCTTTATTTCTCCCGCGTCTTATGTAGCATGCTATTAAAGAACATGTGTGTAGAGTTCTTTAAATACCTATAATAATAATGTAGCGGGGACAGCGTGTTTTCGCAGTGCGGAAACTTGGTCTGCAGTGAATAGAGGTGTGATCTTTGTGTTTAGTTACTGTGTTAACTATAGTTTCGACTTAATTCGAGTTGGGCATAGTCGATCTGTTTCAATACATAAATGTAATAATATACATTTTAGCGTTTGATTGAAGTAGTTCAGGCTTGACTTTAGGACAATATTTTACTCTCAAAACAAGACAGACTTCAGGTTTGAAAATTATACAATAACATGAGTACCACAGTATCTCCGTAAAATAACTTTTTAACTATGTTACGTACTACTTAAATATTTCCGATTAACAATTTAACTATAATTTTATACACTTGCTAAGCATCCAAAGGCTTTGTAAAGTGTAAGAGGCTTTGTTTGAATCTATAATATTATCTATCTGCAATGGTCGGATCGATCGATCGATTTGAATTAAATTAGATAACCATATTTTGTGGACAATCTCTAGCCTATCAGAAACAATGAAACACGGGTTATGCCGCGTGCATAGATCCTTAATTTTACGACAATTGACAAGTAAAATGAAGTAATTTAAAGCAACCTACGAGTACTTAATATAAGTAGTAAGTTTATAATACGTATCTATTAAATACCAGTTGTTTTAATTTTGTATAGGACCTTGTTAGTATGGTAACCTGGTGATTCCAATACTCTCCTGGCGAATAAAAACTATAGAAATAGGTAGGTAGTTGTAGTTTCAAATATCAAAAAAAAATATTGAGATACATTTAGATGGTACAATTTAGATTCCAACTACATCGGGAACCAGAGGGTTCCCTATGTAGTTTACACTGTATTGTGTGCCGTCAGTCAGTTGACCAATTATTAACATCAACAATCTGGACATTGACATCACGAATCAGTCCAGCCAATAGCGTGCATTTTGCTAATTTAAGTTCCCCATACTTTTTTATTACTTTTTATTTATTAAAATTCCTTATAAAAAAAAATTATAAGAAAATTTATGTCATTTTGTTTTGTTAGAAAAAAAAATATGCGTAGGTATAATTTTGTTACTGTAGATTCAGTGATAAAAAAATACTTCTTGACCTGTATTTAAAACTCTATTGTCTTGTTTGCTAGTAAACTCTAGACTCTCATTTACAACTTTATTTGAACTAAAACTAAATCTACGTCTAAACTAGCTAGCTTTCACAAATTACCCGAAGCTTAAGGCGACGTTGACTGATGAAAATGAGGGTAATCCCGAACAAGAATGAAGGCTGCACTACTTATGAATATGAAATAGTACCTGGGATAAATGAGAGAACGAATTACATTGTTAAATGGACTGAACAACTTAATTCAGTTAAATGAACTTAACAATGTACAGACAGCTGCAATAACGTGTATACATCTTATTTTCAAATGTAAATTACTGAAAAACAGAGGAATATTTATTAAAGAATTACATTGTTAATTTTTTAAAATATAAACACGCTTTCAGACTTGTGTCGTGGGTACCGGAAACATTCACATCACACACACAATCACAACTAGAACCAGAAACACACATTTTCCTTGGGGAGAAAACTTGTGTTCCCGCCAGGAATCGAACCCGATACCCCTGCTTAGAAGGCGAACGCTCACCCAACTAAGCCAACGGGCAGTTCAAATGACGGAACATCTTAATGCAGTTAAATGAAAATAAACATGTACAGTCGTTGCAATAACATGTAAACTTCTTATTTTTAAATGTACCTTACTAAAAAATAGAGAAGTAATGATTAACGAATTACATTGTTAAATTGGGCATGCAGGGCACGGATTGCGGGGGTTTGCCCCATTATATCAATACTATTTTTATTACGTGGAAATACTTCCTACTCTTACTCTACAGGAGTACGTCCTGTTACTAATATAATAACCAATATTAAATTGAAGGTCTTGACTGACATTATAAACTCAGAACCGACTATTCAGAGGATAAAATATCCTACAAAAAAGTCATTATATACGTACGTACCAATTATTTATCACCATACCTAACAACGTTATCGACTCGAATCATCCCAATTAACACAATTTTAGATATCGATTCATTTTCCTTCCAAACCATTCTCATCATCTAACCATTTGGACGTCGAACTCTAGTTCATCGCACTTACACCTTTGAGTACATCTTTTCTTAACGATAAGATAATTGAATACTATATTTAATTATTACTGGCCTTAAAGGTATTTGGGCTAAGTGTCGATAATACTTATGATTCCGACTACAACTCTAAAATATAATTATAAAAAAAGGCTTACGTGAAAATGGGATTCGGAAGTTACATGCTCTACCTCTCTAACCTTTGAGCTATCCTATAATATGTACCATTTTTTATGTTAATATTGACGTCTTATACTCTCCTGTATATACGCTTTTTAAGGCAAAAGTCTTATATTTAATTCTTCTATACATACATATATCGTACTGACATTAAATAAGACCTAATTGTCCTACACATTATTATTATTTTAGGCGCAATAGGTCAGTTACTGAGTTCCTGCGTTAGTTTTTTATTAGTTCGAATTCCTAGTACGTCTATTTCGGAGAAGGTTAAGCCTTCTGTATACTCGTGAAAAGGTTTATTATACGGCTTATTACATTTACACTACAAGCATACAAGGGACTTCTTGAACAAAGCGCTGGAGCCGCGCGCCCTGTACTGCCGTCATAAGGGAATAGACGTAACTGACATTTATTCAAAATTGAGTTATATACTTACATCAAAAATGTCTTTACTATTTAGTATATGTTAGAACTTGTAGCACTTGCGTTTAAATTCAAAATAAGATTTAGTAGATTGCGTTTCTATGTTCTAATATAAAAAAACTAGTAGATGCGTATATTTTTTTCTGATTGGGATGATGTATACAACTCAATTTTAATAAAAATGCAGATACGTATTTTTTTCGGGGGGAAAAATCGCGCCTCGAGCGTTTTGTCCGTTACGCACTAAACATTTTACCTTCACAGCGCCCGGGGCGCGCGCCTCGAGGCTTCGTATATCATGTCCCTAAGAGGTAGAAATTTACAATTAAATATCTGAAAAACAAATGATATTTATATTTCTTCAACTTAAAAACCTATCAGCTCGCCATAACCTGCAGCTAGTCACCCAAGTAAAACTGTTATACTTAAACATTAGTTGTTCCCTGCGGCTTCGCCCGCTTTAGTTAAAAAACATTATTTATCGGATCGAATTGAGAATCTAAAATACTCTTGAACAACAATTTTTGCCAGTCGTTTAGGAGGAATTTAGTCACATACACACGTACAAAATAATTATATATATATATATATATATATATATATACAAAGATATTAATGAAGTTATATAAAATATGTAAAAATAAGCCCAGAAATCTTTAAATTATCGGTGTACATACAGATACAGAAAACAACATCCTTGTTGAAAGTCTGCTAAGAATCGTAATAAATGCAAAACAAAAAATATTGATATGATAAATTCTACAATTATGTTAAACGCATGTGACCGGCAAACACCGGCAACATAAAAATCTTAATCTTATAATTTAGTCAGGCTGGATGAAAGAGTTTTCGCCGTAATAGAATAAGCTTATGACAAAAGCGATTTACATAATTAGCGATCCCGCCGTCTTCCACAAAGCCTATAAAACCTACAGAAAGTAATTTCGCTTTCGTTTTCCTGTAGATTCGTGAAATCCCTTTGGTTTCGTAAATCACTTTCATTATTGAATCACTAAAGCGTAAGGTTAATGATTACTTGAGAAGGTCAGCGCGATAAACTAAACCCATTTCTTCCTCAATTTTTGTTGTGGGTTCTATGGCCTGTATAATATATCAAACTAAAGCATATAAACTACAGTATATCAACTCTAACAAACAGCGCTGTGCGTCATTAGATGTGCATGTTGTTGTTGTGACGACCAGTTTTTTCCATCTACCTAGTTATGTATCCCCCTCGCCCTTGTGTATTAGACTAGAGAGGGCTTACTCAAGCACATCCGATGCATTTCTCAGAAGAGCTGAGTAAGAACTCCAGTAATGTTAAGCTAGCATTTAGGTCTTCGTGTGAAGAACTAGCGATAAGCCATTCATTAATATTAAAGCCTCCAAATCGGCTACACGTAGTTTTAATTTAGAATTAATTAGTTTTTAAAAAGTAAAGTAGAAGCTCCCAAAGTTTGACTGGCGCAGCCGGTAGGATTCGCTCTTATAAAGCTGCGCTAGTTTCCACGATTATAGGCATCAAAATCTGCTTGATCCGGGAACCAGCCGCGACATAGCTGTTGAGTGAATCCTCGAACCAAACAAATTCGTCAAACGGGACTACGAGCGAAGGCTGAGTATGGGTGCGGTCGGCTGGTGAGTACAACTCTTCGCCATCCTTGCCAAATTCCTCTCATCTTGCCCTTGAACTTGTTACTTACTTGTTGTAGTCGAGATAAAACTCTCTCGTTATAACGTGTCTGGTTACTAAGTATAAAACTCTACGAAGTGCCATTAGCGATAAGGAATAAAAACATACTTAGAGCTATAGAGCTCTAGAGACGACAGTTTAATAAAACTCTTAAATTGTGTCAAATTAGATTAAGTTATAGTTTAAAGCTAAATGTTGAATACAGTTCTCAAAATCGATCTGATTCCCTATTTACCTGTGTTTTTCTAGAAATAAAGTAAATTGATAATTATATAAATTTTTAATTTTTACGTAAACCGTTTTACAGTTTACTCAATTTACTTTATTACTGCTATTGTATTGTTTTTTTGTGTATTTTATTTGTGTTATATTTGTGTTTTACTTGTGTGTGTATTTTTGTGTGTCCACTCTACTTGATTATATACTACAATGGCTGAAGAAGTCACGGCTATTCCTCGCGAAATTTTAAATCTTATACCCATCTTTGGGGGTGATAAAAGACAATTAAGTTTGTTTGTCCGGAAAAGCGAGTATGTAATCAGTAGATATAGAGGGAATGAAGCGCAAAATCTTTATGTGTACCATTCTGTGACGAGTAGACTAACCGGTGACGCATCCGCGTTATTGTCAGAACGCGAAGACGTTTTATCTTGGACACAGTTAAAGGCATTGTTAGTACAGCATTTTGGAGATCCGCGTAGTGAACAGTGTATTAATATCGAACTAGAGTCAATGAAAATTAAACCCGCCGAAACATACCTAGACTTTTGTAACCGTATACAGAGTGTTCGATCTTTGCTTATCTCGAAAGTAAACATGTTGGACGATGTGGAATTAAAGCGCGCGAAAATTTCGATTTATAATAATACATCTCTAAATGTGTTTCTATACAATCTGCCCGAAAATATGGTGCGTGTCGTTAGATTAAAAGACCCCGCGACTTTGGAAGATGCTCTGAGTGTTGTGCTTGAAGAGGTGAATTTTCACGATCAGTACGTTATGCGAAATCGTATTCACGGTAGTGTTAATAGTGTACCTAAACCGATATTGCCGATTACACAAAACAGTGGTTTTAAATTTGGTGTACCACAGTCCTCCGCGCCATCAGCGCAACCAACTGGCTTTAGGCTTCCGGCTCCATTGCTGAATAGTGGGCCGCCCAAATTTAGTTTTGGCAATCAACCTCAAGGCTACCGCCCGCCTCAGCTAGGCTACCGCCCGCCTCAGTTTGGTTACCGCCCGCCTCAGTTCGGGTACCGTCCACCGCAGTTTGGATATAGACCTGAGTTAGGTTACCGTCCACAATTAGGAAATAATCAACCTCAACCGATAGGCTTTCGGCCTACCCCTAACGTAGGGATGACGCCTCAACAATTCGGGTACAAACCACCCCAAATACAACCACCACAATTCCAATCCTCTGACGTCACGATGAGAACAGCTCCACCAAGACCGCGAGAAAACTTGCAATTTAATGAGCTTTATGACGAAACGCAGTACTATGACAACTACTACACTGATACTGACTATGATATGTATGGATGTGTGTATGACGCTGACTCTGAGAGATATAATGACGAAACGACGTATGAACCTTTGCAGACAGACTTACCTCAGGGCCCCGTAGATGAAAATTTTCGGATACAGGCCTCCACAACAGACAAGAAATCATAAAGTTGAACTGTGAGACAGCGCTAGAGTTACCTTACATATATATCCCTGAGATAGATGCGAAAATGATGTTGGATACGGGGAGTACAAGGTCATTTTTGAGCCCCGAAAAAGCGTATGGTTACTTTCTAGATTTTATTAAACACGAGCCATTTAAAGTTATCAGTACCCACTCATCTAGTAGCCACAGTGAGGTAATCGAAATTCCACCTTTACCTACCTTTGAAAGTGACGATTGGCACAAGTTCTACATTTATAATGTCGATGCGCGATATGACGGAGTAATAGGAAGCGATTTGTTGAGACAACAGGATGCAATAATCGACCTTAGAAATTTGGTTCTTACAACGAAAACTGCATGCATACCAGTAACTCACAATTTTACCCGACATGACTCTACTGTTATTCAGTACACCTCCTTAACGGTCCAACAGCCCTTGAGTTCTACTAAAGATTACAATACCGAATGTAATAACCTCCAACTGAGGACCAACTGTGCCTCTGACATACAGACAGATAAGTTACTTGAAGACGCCTTAAGCACAATCAAAGTACATGCAATCGACTCGGACGATGACGAAAATTCGATGAACGTAAACGTAGATCAGAAAGACCATAAACTTCAAAGGGAAATTTATGACATTATTCAGAATATCAAAGAATTACAGGCCGACCAGACAAGAAAAACTGATCGTCAAGACTCAACGACTATAACAATATCAGACGCAAGTAGGACGATTACACCTAGCCCTATAACTATATCAGATACATCATCAAACAAATCTTCTCGTACCCTTTCAATAGAAAAACCAGTCTATTCACCCTCTATACAAAGTAGTAAATCACAAACGATCCATTCAGCTGCAGACCTAGAGTCTACAGGAATACCAATACTGCACGAAGCTGTCGATAACAAGCCGAATCAAATTTTAGTGTTTTCATGGCTTAAAAACGAAATTCACGTCAAAGATATTTCTCGAGAGAAACACAAAATTTTGGAAGTATTTCTGCCGAAAAATTATCCGGAATTAGTCAAAGACTTCCTGAAAGAGTATGTTAAACCAAAACTCAAGTATTTCATTTACTTCGAGGAAGATGAACATCGCAGACAGTTCAGCAATATAGTTATTGCGTTATTTAAGAAAGATATGATTAAACTGTATGAATGCACAGAACGAGTGGTGTATGTTGAGAATGAGAATGAACAAAAAGCAATTGTCCTGAAATACCACCAAGGAAAAACGTGTCATCGAGGTATTAAGGAAACGTTAGTCCGGCTACGTAGGTGCTATTGTTGGAGTAAAATGGAAGAAACAGTTACGGCTATAATCAACGGGTGTGAAGCATGTAGTACTATGAAATATGATAGAAAACCAATAAAACCTATAATGCAATTGACACAAACTCAGGATGCCCCCTTTCAAGAGATTTTTATTGATCTCTTTTCCATAGAAAACAAATATTATTTGACTCTTATAGACGCATTCAGTAAATTAGGTCAGGCTATCGAAATCCCGAATAAATCGACACCGGAAGTTGTAAGAGCGTTGCTGAAATATTTCTCATTTTATGGTATTCCGAAAAAGATAAGTTCTGATCCCGGAATGGAATTTAATAATGAGCTGATGAAGGAATTCCTTAATTTACACAAAATTGAACGTCACATAGGCACAATAAATAATCCAAACTCAATGGGTCTCATTGAACGTTTTCACTCTACGATCATTGAGATATACAGGTTAGCTAAATACGAACAAAAGTGTACTGATGCCGCGTCTATTATGACGTATTCGGTTATGGCATACAACCATACAATCCATTCAACCACAGGTTTAACTCCTTTCGAGGTAGTATTCGGTCATACCGATACAGACACCCCTTTTAATGTAGAGTTTGAAAAATCATACACCCAGCAATTAGTTAAAGACCACGAAAAGCGTACTAAGTTTCTATACAAACATTTGGCAGAAAAATTAGTAACTAATAAAGAAAAGCTAAGGGAAAAGAAAGGTGGTGAAGCCGAGGTAGAGCTGCCGCTTGGAAAAACCGTTTTCGTTAAAGACATCAACAAACGAAAAAGTAAGGATAAGGCGAGGTATAAAAAGGCGAAAGTAGTGGATGTAGTTGAAAGAAATGTAGTTCCCATCAAGGTAGAGACCGAAAAGCGAAACACAAAGGCTCCGCTTAAAAACATTAAACGCCCAACTCACTTAATGCATTCTCCTGATGCCCATGACGCAGCTGGCACCTGCCCCTCATCTGGTGTCACTTAAACTAATATAAACAAAATAACTTCCGTAATAACTAATGACCAGGCAATCGATTCAAATAACTGAACTCTCCTTAACCGATAATTATTATTATTATTAGCTATTATGTAACACTTAACTTTTTATAAGCACTGTCTATATCTTAACAATATTTTATATTGTAAACTCTACCGTACTCTATGAGCATGTATATTTTAAACGATATCTAAAACTGGCACTAGTATATGAACCTAATAAAATGTAATTAGAAACCTAGAAGAAACTATTTTGTAAAATCAATAAGAAAAACCAGATCACGTTTGTTATAGAAATTCCGTTTTCACCTATTACTATTAAAAAAAAATGTATTCCTAACCCATTTTCCATGAACCTGTTAATCTTACCTTACCTATATTTCTTTAATACCCTTACCTCTTGGCGAAAGGGTTGAAAAACTTACCGATTGCCGTTGCCTATGTCGCCCTCTCACCGCTGCACGCTGAAGACCAGGCGCTATGATGACAACAGAGCCTATATATAGTAACCTCACCGCATAAGGTTTATAGTAACCTCACCTGCTGCAGACAGCAACGCAACCATGTAAAAGATGCGAAATTCTAGAGAGTTATCCTGAAAACTTTATACTCTACACGCAGCTGAAGACAACGCTTACAGAATGCTCTTATTAACCAAGATTCGGGACTTACGTCGTAACTTTTGTCATGCTCTGTGACTTGGAAATCAATGTTATTCATATTCGCTACCAACGTGTCTACAGAGAGTCAGAAGTAGCGACGCCGCTTCCGATCATCAACATGCCGCCGCTACGTACGAACGCGAGTTGGTTGAGTGCACGCGCACTTAACATGCATGAAGGAAAATAGTGAAGTGTTCGTGAGTGGTTGTAACAGAGAAATAAGACTCTAACCTCAGTGTATAAGTTTATGCAGCGTTATCTTCGTAATTTGAGTAAAATTGTGTTTTCTTTTATATGTTTTTATGTATGGTTACATACATTTTATTGCTTTTATATGTTTTTATGTTATTAATGTTTGTATCGATTCTACGAAATTTTCGGAAAAGCTCTATATCCGAATTTTCCGATAATTTCTCTCTTAGGGAGGGAGGAGTTATGTATCCCCCTCGCCCTTGTGTATTAGACTAGAGAGGGCTTACTCAAGCACATCCGATGCATTTCTCAGAAGAGCTGAGTAAGAACTCCAGTAATGTTAAGCTAGCATTTAGGTCTTCGTGTGAAGAACTAGCGATAAGCCATTCATTAATATTAAAGCCTCCAAATCGGCTACACGTAGTTTTAATTTAGAATTAATTAGTTTTTAAAAAGTAAAGTAGAAGCTCCCAAAGTTTGACTACCTACTTTCGTATATTATTGTGGGTACCTTAGATACGGAAGAAAAAAAAAAGATTTTTTTTTAATTCATTTTTTTCATAACACAGGGCAACCTAGCACAAATGCTTATGACTCTTGTGGTATTGAATTAGTAGTTTTCTTTAATATAATCTTAAATAAGTTCTAATTTATAAGTCTTCCATCTACCTAGGTAAAAATATAGCTTAAGAAAATTTTAATTAGTTAAACTTTTGGCAATAAATTTATTTGAATTTGAAACTCAAAATCAAAACTAGATTCGTACTTGAAACAAGTTACTATAACTCGCTTAGATTAATAAGCAACATTTATTACTCAAATAGCAATTCTAACACTTGACGAGTAATGCTCTTCTGAACCTTGACTCAAGTCTTGTTTCCCAGCATCTTACATGCCCGAAACTAGTCGCTACCACAAGTCCCAGTCGATTAGTAAACAAACACTTAACACTCGGGATACTTTCAAACTCACCTTGTAATTATATACATATAAGTATTCAATCAATAAGCCAAATAAATCCGTGGCAAAATCCTAAATTACATAACAGACTGTTATTTAAGAAACGCATTACTTCGAAACGAGAATATCCTGCAAGACAAGTGGAATCCACTTTAGCACAAAAAGGGAGGGAATCTCACGGATCGCTCCTAAATTGTCAATTGAATTTGGTACCCCATGGAAACCTGCAAACGTAACAAAGGGAGAGAAAGAAAGAGGCCAGATAACGACAGGACCGCCCTGAGCTTTTTATAACGCTCCTTTTGGCTCTTGAATCAACAGAGGAGTCTCGAGCAACCTCTTTAAAATGTTCAAGTACCGTAAGCCGTTGAGCTGTAGGTAGATTTTTTTTTTTTATTGTTTCATGACCATGGATGCATAGTCCTTCAGTCGAAATATTAAACATATATTAACAATTTCTATTCTTCATAATAAAAGTCTCAGTCACAAGTCACAGTCAAAGTCAAGTAGTCAGTCATAGTCAAGTCATGCCCTAGTAAAGTGGTAGAAACTTTACTAGAACTTCTATTGGAGTTTTGGAGAGAAGGCGAAAATCACGTTTTTCAACTTTGTATGACTTGCCTACACTTATGCACATTTACTAAGTATTAACGGTTAATAATCCACCATTATTACACATTAACACTCGAAGAATCACAGGTTTTGGAAAATTACACAAAATCAACAACGCCATTTTTTCACTTTCGCGGCAAAACTCACCAGCTGTAGGTAGATGTATACTAGAATTGCCATGCTCGAGTATGTTTATACTACCGATATGTCGCACGCTGTAGAAGAAACTTGGTACATTATAATTTGATATATTTACATAATAATATATATAAAATATAATATACATTATAAATTATTCATAATTGAACTACCCGTTGGCTTAGTTGGATGTGTGTCCGTCTTTTAAGCAGGGTTCGATTCCCGATGGCAACACTAGTTTTCTTGCTATGATACATTTTTGTTTCTTGTTCTGGTTGTAATTGTGTGTGTGTGATGTGAATATTTCCGGCACCCTCGACACAAGTCATCGAACTTAGTGTGGGGCTGTGAGCGTGAAAGCGTTTTATATTATGTTATAATTATGATATTTTGACAGTACATTCATTTTGTCTCGATTGTACTTATGTATGCATAGGTGTAAGAGATGCCAACCATTGACCTCAATTTAAAAGACGTGTTATTTCTATTCGAACTTATTAAAAGTAGCTCAAAGGGCACTGACAAACCTGTGTTACATACACAGGTTTGTCAGTGCCCTTTGAGCTACACCCGAAATTTCCCAAATCTTATATTCACATATGCCAGTCAAATTGTATGTGACGAAGAATGTTTTGTGAAAGTTGTTTCAATTACGTATGAGGTATTATTAATAAGAGTAGGTACAAAATAAAGCACTTAGAATAAACGCTTTCACACTCACAGCCCCACACTAAATTCGATGACTTGTGTCGTACCCAAGAAACATTCACACCACACACACAATCGCAACCAGAACCAGAAACACAAATTTTCTTTAGGGAGAAAACTTGTGTTCCCGCCGAGAATCGAACCCGATACTCCTGCTCAGAAAGCGGACGCACGCAACTAAACCATAAAATAATAAAATCCAAATTGTACTACGCCCGGAATCAAAACCCTAGTAGATATATGTATCCAAAGTAGTTGAATCACAATTGCATTTAAAATTAACCAGCTATTGTTAATACGGAAATTATGAAATAAACATTGTCAGATTAGCGCTGACCATCGTTGTGGTGGAAACAGCAATTATGGAACTAATTAATATTAAATATGGTGGCTGAATTATTACCGCGGTTTGATGGATACCGGTTATTCAATTTTCGTGGAACAAAACTTCAACAAAATAATGGGTTGATGTAGGGTTGTTAAAGAGTGAAGTTTCAAACAAGAAAATTGTATTATTCGATAATAATGTTAACAAAGTTGCTGCTAACTTGGTAGCTAATTTGGAAGTAAACGCCTAACTGTTGGTTATTATTGATGATTCTGACGCTTCTTTTAATGGAGTTCGGAGAGAGCAGAGGTTTCGGCAGAGTTCCCATGTTACTCATATTACCATTAAAAATAGTTAACCTTACCAGCGTGCATGCATCTTGCTAATAACTTTATTGGGTTTAACAATAAATATAATATATTAACTTTGTGCTTCTCTTGATCTATTTTACAAGCTTTTATTAAGGTTCACCTGTCCCGTTGTCTATCTGTCAGTCTGTAATCAAATATTGCAAGCTAAATTAGATCCATTTCCCAATGTCCGATTAGACTTAATTTTAGTGTACTTATTTATCTTCGGTGACAATACAATGATATGGTATCATGGAGATAGTCTGATGATGTAGATGGAAGATGGCCATAGGAACTTCTGAACAGTGTTTGAGCTCGTTTGATTCGGCTTAACAAGTTCTCTGGTTATATAACTGTTTAATTCTTTTTACCAACTTCACAAAAAGGAGGAGGCTCAATTCAACTATATATTTTTTTATGTGTGTCAAAATATTTTTGTTTTTTTTTTATTTGAATTCTGGTGTTTTCCCGTTGATCCCATTTATTTGATCAAGATCTGATGAGTATTTTTGAGCCATTGTCAATAATGTATGTTTAATACATTTAATCTGATCAAGGTTCCGAAGATAAAGCGGCAAAGTCAGTTTTTTTAAGCTTTGCTTGCGTTAAGTTAATTATTTACAAGAGGTACAAAATTGATTTAAAGAAACTTTTAAAAGTATTAAAACTTTTTTATAAATAAAGTGACAACAAATATTGATATTTGCTTTCCCAAACACACGTTTTTTTTATCTTAGGGCTTATGGACATTGCTTGGAGAAGCAAAAGCGATTAAGGTTCCTGAGGCGGCATCGCGTGCGGCAACGTTTTCCTAAGTTTACATAGGCTGCGGTACAGAATAAATAACAGTACATACATATAAGTAGCTACCGCACCGCAGGCACCACGAGCGATTTGCGTCGGAAACACATAGGTATATAGAAAACCGCCTCATTAATAATTAGTATAACTAATAGAATAAATGTTTTATTATCGAAACATGTTGAATAATTAAACGCAAGCAAAGCTTAAACAAACCGACTTCACCACTTTATCTTCGGAATTTTGATCAGATTAGATGTACTAAACACGCATTATTGAAGATATTTCAAGAACTACTGATCAGATCTTGATCAAAATTAAATGGGACCAATTGGAAAACAACATCTTTCAAATACAAAAAAAAATAAAAATCGGTTCACGTGGAACAAAGTTACGAGGTAACAAACATAAAAAAAAGCAGTCGACTTGAGTACCTTTTTTTTTTGTCGGTAGAAAATCCGACAAAACCGCCGCGAGTTCCAGCCGGTAAGCAAACAATGTAGATGACACCGGCTATATAATAGTTGACTGAATCAAGTAAACGTTTTAATTTCAGGTTTAAAAAACATCTTTAGCGCAAGTAAACAGAAGGTGTAAATTAGAACAAAACTTGCATCATCATGCGTCTACTTTGCATATTTCGCTAAACAAGTTGTACATTCAAGTATATATATTATATAGCGTTTGATACAATTAATTGATCAAGCTCCGGGACGTACTCAATTGTTCGATTCAAGATAGATTAACACACATCAGAGTGGTTCCATAATGAATTACGTACATAGATTAATCATTTTGCGACTGTTTCGCAATACAAAGTAATCGCTCAACTCAAGATCTTATGCGGCTTGAAACTTCTATATCAATTGATACAATTTTATATCTACACTAGTTGACTTGTTGATCTTACTTTAGTGCTTGTAATTTTTTTAAGCAATAATTCATTTACTTCGTAAGAAAATACAATAGGACCGTCATGTTGTAAAATAAAGGATTTGTAAAAGAAAATTTAAAAAACGGTACGTTTCGCCCTTGGGTTATTTTTTTTTTTTAGAAATTCACCCAATTGCTTCCATATTTACAGACATAAATTAACATATTTTTTGTCGTTTTGCCGAGAAAGTGAAAACATAGCGTTGTTGATTATGTATAATTTTCCAAAATCCTGTGATTCTACAAGTGATAATGTGTAATAATGGTTGATTAATTAACCGTTAATACCTACTTAGTAAACGTGCATAAGTGTAGGCAAATCATACAAAGTTGAAAATGTGATTTTCGTCATCGCTCCAAAACTCCAGTAGAAGTTCTAGTAAAGGTTCTACCACTTTGCTAGGGCATGACTTGACTTACTTGATTATGACTGGATATTGACTCTCTTACTTGACTTTGACTTGTGACTGGGACTTTTAATTTAAAATACACTTGAAATATATTGTTGCTTGACATTGGCTAAATGCACAAGATTGTGAAGCCAAATTAAAAAAAAACATATTTTTCTAAGATTTTTTGGCTTAGCGCGTTACGCCTATTCTTCTAATTGATTATTCAAACGCAAGCCTATGTATAGCATATATCACTAGATGTATAAAATACGTTTGAGACTAAATTTGACTAGGGCCTCGGGTCGGAATTAATAGTAATAGAGTAAATAGTAATGAATACTTTAATTAGCTGTACACGTCATGCGTTGCAATGCCACGTTTAGAAAAAGTGTTTTACTTTATTATTTGTCTTTGGTGTGAGGTGACAGACTGACATTCCGCCACCGTGTATGTACGGTGTTAGAATTAGTGTTTAGTAAAATCTTTAGTGTATCTTTGTTTATACATATTATTATGTAGTTATATTATATTATTATGTTAGTACCTTTTTAAATTTATAATCTATAGTATATATGTATGAAGTGTTTTATTATTTTTTAAGTTTCGTTTGTATCTCTGTCCTGACGCGCGTGATGTCATGCATGGGTTCCGCCTGAAAATCAGTTACTGGGTAGGTAGGAGGGTCCTGCCCACCTACTTACCTAGTTATATGCGGAGTCGGGACCTCATTCGTGACATCACGCGGCGTTATATTGTTTATTTCTTGTATTTTGTTTTGTGCTTTGTCTTGTTTTTCTTATGTAAATAATGTAACGTCGCGTGTTGTCCCGAATAAATGTATTTTCTTTCTTTCTTTCTTTCTACTTTAATACCAAAATAATAACTTTTTGGATATAGTTTATACAAAAATACTAAAATTACCATTAAAAATAGGGGAGTGAGGGTAGGACGGTGAAAAATACTTTACAACCTATACTCACCTACCAAATATACAAAAAAAAACATTAAAATCGATCGAGCCGTTTTGGAGGAGTTCGACCACAAACACTGTGACACGAGATTTTTATATATTACACAAAATACTTGGTAAATAACCAACTCAAAAACACAACGAATGTCGATCGCAGCGTCACCTACAAGACCCCATATTCCCAATCCGACAATTCTTTTGCTAACAGTACTAAAATTTCCATGGAGCGATGTCGACTAAAATTATAATTTTAATTTTTGTTCGGTGGAGCCCAGTGGATACAAAGTTTGGACTTTCAATCATTTGAGAATAATGGCCGTTGAGCGCAGTGGCATAACCCATCCCGCATCAAATAATCAATTAATATTTTTTTCTCAGTTTTAAGTCACAAAAAATATTTACCTTAAGAAAAGAAGTAAACATGAAATATCCATACGACACATAAGTTCCTTGCGGGTTCTTATCGAAATGACTGTGAATCGAATCCGGTAGTAGAGTCATTTGTTAGGGAACTTTCACGAGAGCCTTGGGGCTAAAGTGAATAAAAATTTTATAGTATAGTTTCGTTTAGTGTAGTTACGAGTAATGTCTTTAGTGTTTTTGCTTGTTAAATAATAAGTTTGTGTGATAATGTAAAGACTATTCTTTACATTTTTCTTTACATTTTTTCTATAATATGATAGAATATGGTTTATTGTATAACTGTGTACATTTTTAGGTGTTAGTTGTAAATACGTCACAACAGTTTATCCCTTTTGGACATACAATAATATTTACAACACATAATATTTACAATACATCAAAGAATCACAAGTTTTGAAAAATAATACAAAATCAACAACGCCATTTTTTCACTTTCGCGGCAAAACTCCTAAGCTCACTACTAGTTACTTTAGGAGCCACCCATCCTAAGTGAAGTTACAGATAACGCAGCTTGTATTACCAGAAGCAGTGGCCTTCTTTCGAAGGTATTTTTCACTGAAAGTATGTAATCATCGTTCTCTTTTCAGTGAATGGGGCAAATAGGCGAGTGGAGGCTGGGGTAGGTATTCATCCCTTTGAGATGGGGTGAAACACGGCCCGGTGTGGCCCCTTTACCTCGAAGATGTTTGCCAGAGGGTATCTGGATCACGGAAAGTATCTTTCTATATAAATGCACTCTATGCCTATGTTTTTTTTTTCTCTGAGAGACTAGCGTTTGATCACTATCTTACCTGATGGTAAGTGATGATGTGGTTGAGGATGGTAAACACGCTAGATCCAGAAAACTATAAACATTTCGGAGAGGGTGCAACTGAATTACACAATCTAATTCTCCCATCCTTATTATATTATTGGACATCGAGACGGAATCCTAAGTGACATCGCTATATGGTAAATTCCACAAAACGGACGAAGCGTTTTGCTTCCATATTCATTATGCGAACCGCAAAAGAATGGAACTCCTTCCCTAGGTCTGTATTTCCTAAAAAATACAATATGAGAGTCTTTCAGTCGTGAGTGAATAGGCATCTTCTAATTATAACGTGTAAACATACTTCAAACGTCCTTCATCGTCAACCCCATCTTCGCTTATCATCAGGTGAGATAGTGGTCAAACGTTTGCCATCATGCCATGAGATAGTGGTCAAATGTTTAATTAAAAAAACTGGCTCTCACGGATAGTGCATTAGTTTTGGTTTACTCTCTGGTGGAGTGGTAATGTATTGTAGGAGTGGCACTATATTAAATTCAGAACAGAACAGACACTCCCCGGGACCCATGCCCCACTCTCTCTTTGGCCGTTCAGTAGCTATATTGCATTCTCAAACAGCGCGGGATACCGCGTACACCGCTTTTACAAAATGACAGTAAATCAATGAAACAATCTTGGTACGCACACATTTGAAAGTACCTAACGGTAAACATATATAAACGATACTAAAATCTTGACTGAATAATAACTTCTTTCATGTTTATGTATGCCTAGCACTTTACCAAATCCGAGTGACGTGAGAAAATGTTGTTTATTTTCTCATAAATCATAATAATTTGCGTAAATTTTTCTATATTTTAATAGTAATTCTGCTATTTGGGCAGGACAAATCTAGCAAATCCAAGGTCACAAAAATCGGTCCAGCCGTTCTCGAGTTATAAATGGTGTAAACTAACCCAACGTTATATTATACAGATAAATTTGTGAATTTTGGCCGTTACATTATTGTTATAAAGCAGACAAATCTAAAAATATTACAAACTAAAAAATAAACTAAATTTAACTGCATAACTTAAAACAATACCTATTCAAAACCATACTTAGAGTATGTGACAGGGCGCTACTACAATATATTGTAGGGGTATTTTATTCAACTCAAACATAAAAAATAATTGGGGCATCATACGATATTGAAGAACCTATAAATTTCAACAAGCCGTCTCCATGTTTAATCACTAAGTTGCAACATGAAATGTCCATATCGTTTTTTCTGTATTAAGTGCCGACTAGTCACTGAAAGTAAAATGGTAAAACGTCGCAATAGCCGGCTCTACCGATTAATCGGTACTTCCCTACCGTTAAAATAATACTACCCTGTCCAATTTTTAGGCTATTTTCTTCTTCCTCGTTGTTGCTTATTAAGGTGTCGGAATGGGTACGAAGTTAATTGTTGCTATCGAATTACAAAACAAAATTGTTGCTCTATCTGTCTATTTGGTACGTTTAATATTCAAGGCAATGTAAGGCTTGTGAAATCCAAATATATTAATTAAAACCACTTAAGATGCGTAGTTTAAACTTTCGCGATTCGAACACATAGTTTAGGTAATATCTCGGGACTTAATCGCGCTAAAAAATATTTTTATTTACCTCGAAATTTCGGCCAATTTTTTTACGCGATTAAGTCCCGAGATATTACCTAAACTATGTGTTGGAATCGCGAAAGTTTAAAAATTACAACTTAAGATGCGGTTTTTGGGAGTACAGTAATCTTCGTCGTAGGCGCTTTAGAGGTTTCACAGACAGTACTGTTTACCTTACTATATAATTCATTTTTATTGCAAGCGGATGTTTTTTTTTCATTTTCAATGACTTGACACTTCGTCGCTTACAATCAGGTAAGATGGTGGTCAAAAGTTTTACTAACTTGAATAAAAAAAAAGACTTGAGAAGAGATAGTAATTAAAAACACTAGCACTTAAATAATAATACTTGCGCAAAATCTATCTCGCTAGCTGTGGACATATCAGTGAAAAGTATTCTTAATCGGCAAAGGTAAGCCTTCGAAAATATGGTATATTCGTATCAAGATTACAAAGCCCTCAAAGCATTTTGATTCTGTCATCGGCAAAGCTACGGCTGATGTGCCACCAACCGTGAATTGTTAGGCACTCTAACGCCCTCTCGAAAAAGACTTTAGCTCGGGGACGGTTTTTTCTTTCATAACTAGAAAAATTTAGATATTACATTCAGTCGGCAATGAAAAAGATTGATCTTAGTCACTAGCAGTTTTTTTACACACTCATTTATAGCTTTTGACGCAAAATGACGATTGAAGTCCAAATCTTTAAAATTTAAATAAATGTTTATATCTCTTCGCAAAAAAATGCTATTGAGTTTTTAATTACAATCTTTTGTCTCAACTGTTTAAAATGTAAACACTTTACATTATCTTTTGTTAGTATTACTTAGTAAAGTCGGATTTATTTTGAAAATCCACACGTATTAAATTGCAGGCGAAAACCTTATCAACATCAGCCCCTGTAGAAAAACCGGAAATGACATCGAACCAGCCGGAAGCCGCCGCCCGGCGCGTTTCCATTTGTAATTAAGTTTTTGCTCGAGCCAAAACGTGTCATGACTTCCGGCGTTTTGTCAAAGAAGCAGGCTTTATGTATGACGTACGTAAATAAAGCGTAGTGTAGTTGTCTGATTACGTAAATGTAGCGTAGTGTAGTTGTCTGATTACTTAAGTGTAGCGTAGTGTATTTATTTGATTATGTAAAAGCGCCGATCGAAATTCTTTGTGTAAAATAGTTAACTGACATTATCTACAATTTTTTTTTACGATTAATCCTGTGAAGCTCCGAAATGTTACAAAAGCAAAGCGTGATGACGCTTTTGTACTCACCTTTTAATTGAGTATCGCTTGAGCTTACATTAAAATGTCCATTGAAATTTATAGTGGTAATGCATTTTATCGTGCTTGTCTGGCCAGCTACCCTCAAGTCAAACCTCAAATAAAAAAACCTGTTGCCATAATAACTAATAATGATTTTCCATGCAGTTACTCTTGAGTATTTCCAGTAACTGCACGTAAGTTTAGTTAGTTGCACGTCTTTAATTTTATTGTAATTTGTTTTCTGTTCATTTTAAATGCATTTATTGTTTTAATTTATTTATAAAAAATATTGTTTTTATAATTATTGTAATTTATGGTTAGATAATAATAATATATTAATTGTAATTGACATACCTGTTATAAAGTACTTTGTTATAAGGTGAATAAATGATGATTGTGATTACGTTCGCCTTCTAAGGTCTCTCTCTACTATCTATATTCCGGAAGGCAACACAAGTTTTCTCCCCAAGGAAAATTTGTGTTTCTAGTTCTGGGCGTGATTTAAATGCTACCGGCACCCACGACACAAGTCATTGAATTATGTTTGTGTGAGTGTGAAAAGGTTTACTTATATATTCATTCCAGGCGTGTTTTATTATACTTTACCACATCTTCACTAACCATCAGGTGATATTGTAGTTAAATCCTAGCTAGCCTTTCGGAGATTTAAAAAACAATTCAAGGTTCATCATAAAGACTCTTGCATTATCGTTTTTAATCCTTATGAAACATAGATGCACAAGTGAGTTCTTGATAAGTCGACTTCACTAATCAGTGAGCTAACGGGCAGCCTTAACCAGCATTTTATCTAGATGTAGGTAACTACTTACACCTAGATAAATAGGTGGTTAACATTGGAGCGGTGTGAGTAAGCCAACTAGAGCGAGGGATTAATGCGGAGTGGAGTTGCGAACTGTGTTTGTCCATTGACGCGAAGTGAGGAAGCGCGAGAGGAGCGAGGGAGTATCCATTTATGGTTGACACACCTCCAGTCCACTCGAAGCGTTTCGCTTCTACGTTTATCATCCGTACAGCGAAGGAATAGAACTCATTGCCTACGCCTTTGTTCCCTGAATGGCTCAATCTGGATGTCTTCAAGTCTGGAGTGAATAGGTACCTTCAAGGCAAGTATGTCTCATCTTTGGCCGCATCGTCACTTTCCTTCAGGTGAGATATTGGTCAAATGCTTACGTTCAAATGCATAAAAAGAGTATACGGAACGGGGTTGGATACTATGCGGAGAGTCACGTACGCACTGGCGAGAGGCAACAAGTTCCGCAACCCTGCTCCACTTCACCGCTAAAGTTCTCCGCTTCAATAAAATAAATAAAAAAAATGTTTGCCGCGAATGTGAAAAAATGGCATTGTTGATTTTGTATAATTTTTCAAAACCTGTGATTCTTTGAGTGTTCATGTGTAATATTGGTAAATATAAAACAACATGCATAAGTGAAGGTAAATATAAAACAAAGTTGAAAAACGTTATTTTCGCCTTCGCTCCAAAACTTCAATAGAAGTTCTTGTAAAAAAGTGGTAACTTTACTAGGGCATGACTATGACTGGCCACCTGACTATGACTGGACCTTGACTCTTTTACTTGACTTTGAACATGACTTGTGGCTAGGACTTTTAATGTGAAATACACTTCAAATATATTATTACTTGACACTGGCTAAATGCACAAGATTGCGAAGCCAATATTAAAAGAAAAGATAAATATAAATGAAACTTTGATATTCATTGCAAATCCATAATGAGCAGAGATTAAATTCTATTGGTTAATATTGGCACAGCTACGAGAACAGTAGACGAGCAGCCTAACGCTCAATTTATTATTAAACAAATTTTTACTATCTCTGAAAGGAGATTTGACGACAATCTCACATCCAAATCATTCAAAGTGAACAATTGGTTGAGTAAGCTCGCTAAGCATAGAATGGGACCACAGATCACAGAAACTAAAGGAATAGAACTGTCAAGAATAAATCCCGGATAACAATTAGTGCTTGATTGTTCAACTCGTGTTTGTAAACTGTTGTATGTATAGTACGTAGTCCTCAGCGAACATTATGATGTACCCTAACATGGTCACGATTTATCTTCATTGATTCGATACCGGGACCGCCCAATCACGGACCGCTTCCACTTACACTGAGCTACAGTCGAGTCACCAAACATTTTTGATATTGTATCTATATATTTTATACTTAAATATATTTCATTGTCTTCATTAGTCACATTCATGATAGCTAACAAAATACACAATGTTTCCTTCTCGCGCATCTATTCACCAAGAACAAGCCTTCGGGTGCTTCGGGGCTAACAAATAGGCCGCTTTACGGCGAGTCAGTGACTTAACTTAAAAAGAAGTTAAAACCTCGTTCTTTCTTTGTTCCTGAACGGTATAATCTGAGAGTCTTCAAGTCAAGAGTTAATAGATATCTTCTAGGCAAACATGCTACATCTTCATCCCCATCATCACTTTTCATCAGGTAAAATAGTGGTCAAATGCATGCTTATTGTACATTAAAAAAATGACTTCAGTGCTTAAAAGCAGTGAACGGATAAAGCAGTTAAATTATGGTTGAAGGTAGCACGCTAGGTCTTGTACTGAAGTGGGCATAGCAACAAAAACACCGTTTGGTGGTTGACAACAGATTCCCTACTTTAAAGTGATTAGCTACGACTGTACTGTGTAGGGTAATCTCAAACTACAAATAATAAGAATCATGTCAAGAAAAAAATATTGTGAACCTATAGAACTCTGTCGTACAACCTATAAAAACTCTGGGTACAAGCAAAAAAAGCGGCAGTCTATAAAAATTAAAGCCAATTTTTTATACAACTATAGTTAAACAATTAAGACGACATGCAAATTTATTTTAGACGGAGCTCAGAGGTGTAAAAACCGTCCGAGATATTTACTCGCCTTCTATCCTACTATCCTACTAATATTATAAATCCGAAAGTTTGTGTATAAGTGTGTAAGTAGGTATGTTTGTTCCCTCTTCACGTTTAAACGGCTCAACGGATTTGGATAAAATTTAGAATGTACATATCGTATACCTAGGCTACTTTTTAACTAGATAATGGTGCCGATTCTGTTGTCCAGAATTAGACTAAACTAGCCTAAAATTAGTTTTAGTCCTGCTTTAGTCCAAAACAGAATCAGAAAATGCAAGATTAGACTAAAATTAAGTTTGACAGGACTAGGTTAGTTTAGTTACTCTATTTAGTGAAAATGACCAAATTCTTATTCTGATGTACATGTTTTACGTCAAATTAAGACTAAAAATATAAATTTTTAAACTCAAATTAGTCTGTATGAAAAAGGTCTGGATTATTTTAAATGTGATCTTATACTTGAAAGACTAACACGTGCAATTAATGAAGCAAATACTGACCTACAAAGTCTACAATGGAGGAATATGTAATTGCGGCTCTTGTGAATACAATTCAATTTGGTTGCTGTCAAAATAAATATTAATCCTGTCATTTCAACTTTTAAATTAAGTTCAACGTAAAATCAGAATAACGTTTAGGTATTCTTTGACTAAAATTAGTTTATTTTTAGTTTAGTTTAGGTTAGTTCGGTGCTCAACAGAATTAGCACCAATAGCGGGCGAAGCCGCGGCTAGTTAAGAATATATCACATTAATATTAAAAATTCGAAAGTAAGTGTGGTAATTCTAGGTATACTTTTTAACTTGATAAATGCGGGCGAAGCCGCAGGGTACGGTTAGTAAAATATAGATGAGAGCCACGTCACATTATCTCGGTTAAGCGAAACAACATAAAAACTCATTTTGTGTGAAAACTAAACCATTTGTAACAAAAATTGTTTCTGTTCATTTCAGTACATCAAATACCGAAAGAAAATAAAAAAAGCTTTTTTTTTTCATTTATAGGTAGACTCAGAGAATTAAAATACTTAATAAGTTTTTTAAAAGATGTTTTATTTCTTTTATCTTGAAAACTTTCACCAATGGTATTTTTGGATTCGATTTATTTAGATTAACATTATCCTGAAGTATAAATATGAACATTATTTCTTTTGTTTTTACTTTATACTACTAGTACTTAAGCTAAGCGGCTCAAATAATGTAGATAGTTTTTAGAAGGCACAACATTACTCTTTTTTCATAATATTAATTATTAAAATCACACTTGCGTTACAAAATACGCGGATGTGGAATGCCGAAAACATAATTATGTAAAATAAATTACCTACTACTTACTAAGAAAATAATGAATACTATTAGAAAGCCTTATAAAACAATAATTAGTTTAGTATCTATTCATATACAATTTCTAAATTTAAGCACGCCATTTTATTCTGAATCACATAACCGGATATTCCGGATACACCGGACTTTATGTACTGACAGCAAAGTAAGTCGCGTAGGTCCACCGCGTCACATCGCCGACCTCTGCCCTTTAGCGTCCAAACGATGACGGGTATAAACTACCCAACAAAAAGATGAATTACATTGTTCACACAATTCTTCTCAAATTCTTATTATAACGCTCAGTGTCGACTTTCCTTGTTGGCTGTTTCTTTTTCATTCCGAGCCGTTAAAATTTCTGTACATTTATTTATTAGAACATAGATTTTCCTCGTAGTCGATTTATCGGAATCACTCGCTGCCTTTCATATTTTAGATTTACGTTTCTCTCTTAAAAGACTTGTGTATTTTTTCGGTATTAGTGTGTATTTTTACGCAACAGAGAGATGATTTTGGTAGCATATGTGTATATATCTATGTATCTATGTTTGTACGTTTCTTTACAGCGCACATGCAGTACGGTATGGGACCTTTTTTCGAACATGATATTTTTATTATGGAATAGGTTAGTATTTATGATTTAAATGATAGAGTACAACCGAAGTACAACTCTCATGTACAATCAATTATGTATATATCTAGTATCTTCTTAAAAGTAGTAAAAAATAAGTTGTTAATTTTGGCTAAAAAGTGAAAAAAAAAATATTTTTACTCCAAAATTATGGGACTGATTAACCACTTGTTTGAAGAATATATAGTGTGATGACTAAAGCCAATTTTTTTGGTAATTAAATTATTTATATGCGGTACAAAACGAGTAATTAATATTTTTACCGACTTCCCAAAAAAGGAGGAGGTACTCTAGCCGATTGTATTTTTTTTTTGTGTTAGCCGATTTTATTTTTTTTAGTTTGAAAGATGTTTCTTTCTAATTGGTCCCATATAAATTTGATCAAGATCTGATCAGTAGTTCTTGAAATATCGTCAATAATGCCTATTTTGTGGACTACTTTGACGATGTTCTCGTTTAACCGACTTCAAAAGTTACCTCATAACTTCTTTCGTTGTGAGCCGATTTTGATGATTATTTTTTTATTTGAAAGCTGGTGCTTTTCATGTGGTCCCATCGAAATTCGATCAAGGTCTAATCTCTAGTTTTTGAGTTATAGTCAATAATGCGTGTTTATACATTAAATCTGATCAAGGTTCCGAAGATAAAGCGGTGAAGTCGGTTTTTTTAAGCTTTGCTTGCATTTAATTATATTATCGCGAGTCATATGCTAGTTCAATATAACATAGCGTGGGTGAGTAGGTACTCAAAATAATTAAAAAAATATGTGTAAAATTAAGAACACCGCATAAAATGTTATACCTACGGGCCGATTGCCTATATTTCCTAAAACTATACAAATCTACGAATTGGTCCTCGCGGCTTCGCCCGAATTTAAAAAAAAGCATTATTTATCAGATCGATTATTATATCGTTAAATTAAACCATTTTTGAATCCACCCGAACACACACAATTCATCAAAATCGGTCCAGCCGTTTAAGAGGACTTCAGTCACATACGTACAGAAGAATTATATATACTTATAAAAATACAGCAAAGTCTACCTACAAGGCAAATATATATCTATATAAATAAAAATCAATACCACTTTTCGTTGTTATTTTATAACTCAAGAACGGGCTCACCTATCCAAACCAAATGTTTAGGCTTTGTTCGGACTATTTAGTAGATGGTTTATGTGAAGTTTGCAAAAAATCGGTCGAGCGGTTCTTCATTTATCACACCCGGGCGAAGCCGGGGCGGATCGCTAGTATATACATATATATTGGTTTAAACGATAGGAAGTCGTCTACTACTAAGTATATTTTTACTTTATTTTTTATTTTATTTTTATTGGAAAACTAACAGCTAGGTACACGAAATAATAAATATCTATGAAACTAAGGCCAACTAAAAGTTTTCACTGATAAGCTAACTAATTATATAAAAAAAAACACACATTAAATATAATTGTAAAATTAAGTATATGTTTGCTAGTTAATAATAATTGAAAGTACGAATACAATACATTTTTTTTTTTATGAAACATTTATACAATACAATTTGCGTTAAATTATCGTTTAAGACAAAAATGTCAATGCTACAAAGTTTATTGATAAATAATAATTATTTGAGAATAGAAAAAAAAACGATCGTTGTAAATCCGCTTAAACTTAGACGCTGGGGTAACAAAAATATCCAAATCTATTTCATTAGCGAGTTTGTTGTAACACCTACAAGCTCTAATTAGAAAACTATTTTGATGGTAATTGCATATATATCTTGTAGTCGGGTGTGTAGTGTTTAACTGTCGTCTTGTTACATAAACTTTTCATCGTAGGGAAAAATAGATGTGTTGCAAGAACTTGTGCTGAAAAACAGTGGAATAAACACGTTCACGCGCAACTAAAAGCTTTACTACCGCACCTAGGTAGTGTATATTTTGTGAACGACTTTTATAGGAGATGGTGTTTACATCGCTATAGCATTCGGAAATTAAAATAGGGAACGCAAACTAAACAAACGTTATATGAACAAACTCACTGACATGTATTAGTATACCAATACTATGGGTACATGTCAGTGTGCGAACTACAAATCCTAGTTCCTATCCTATTCTATCATACTAATATTATAAACTAGCTGTGTCCCGCGTCTTCACCCGCTAATATCAAGTTAAAAAGTAGCCTATGTGCTAATCCTAAGTATAATCTATGTACATTCCAAATTTCATCCAAATCCGTTGCCGTTAAATCGTAAAGAGGGGACAAACATACTTACACACACACTTTCGGTTTTATAATATTAGTAGGATGTTTAAGTTTGTGTGTGTGTGTGAATGTTTGTTACCACGAATCTCCGTAACGAAAACCGATTTTGATGAAATGTAGAACGTAGATAGTTTAATTGCCGGACAAACTCATAGGCTACTTTTTAACTTGATTAACGCGGGGCACGGCTAAGTGTGTATATACAATAGGTATTGAACGAATAATGAGGATGTAATCAAGGAGGTAGAAATATAATACACATTACTTACATGCGAGTGTTTCTCTTTAATTTTGGTTTCGCAAACGTAGTGCAATTGGTCAGTGTCAAATGATAAATATTTTCAAGTAGGCTATTTCACAAAACGAATCGTAAACATTTTCTTATCAGTCAGTCGCGTAAAGAGTCATGATCCAGTCATACTCAAGTACAGTAGATAAAAATTTTAAGAAACATTACTAGAAGATTTTTTTAGCTCGATAGGCAAGCATTTGACAATCATCTCACCATTTCACAATATTAACGTCGATGCGACTGAAGATGTAGCAAGCTTGCCTAGAAATTTCCCTCTTAACTTGAAGACTTCCAGATTATAACATTGAGGGAACAAAGACGCAGACCTAGCTCTACCCTTAAGGTATAGGTATATTCACTGACAAATATTTTGCTATTCAAGCGGTTCGTCTATGGAATGCGCTGCCTACTTTTATAAGAAAGACGCAAACACTCTAAACATCTAAAATAAGAGTAAAAAACATTAGGTATTTATCACAGCTATTTCATATAGAAATTATCACCATGTTTCACTACTAATATTCATAAATTTTTAGGTTATATAAAGTATGTGTAGTATAATATTTATGTAACTATGTATTGTATATTATTTTTATATTTTGTATTTATCTTTTATTTATTTATGTATTAAACTATATGTATATTCTTTTGTTCAATTACATTAATAATTATATGTATATTATCATTATTATCAATTGTATGTTTAAAAGAATGCATGTATGATCATTGCCGCACCACCGATCACTTTTTATTAAACTTTTTTATCCACTTCATCCTACGGTTGCCTGGAATAGATCGCTGATTAGCGATAAGGCCGTCGATTATACTGCCATATTGTAATTTTTTCTATTATTAATAATTATTTTTCTTAGTGTGCAATAAAGAGTATTTGTTTATTTTATTTATATAGCATTAGCCATGCTAGACAGAACTATAGTATAAATTTAGAAAGGGAAAATTATCGCTTGAGGCGGGCTTTGAACCCGCGGCCATTTTTTTTCATTTCTAAATTTATCACTAAAGAGTATTTGTATTGTATTGTACATATATAGTATAATATAACTCAAAGGTGACTGACTGACTGACATAGTGATCTATCAACGCACAGCCCAAACCACTGGACGGATCGGGCTGAAATTTGGCAAGCAGGTAGATGTTATGACGTAGGCATCCGCTAAGAAAGGATTTTGATTAATTCTACCCCCAAGGGGATAAAATAGGGGATGAAAGTTTTTTGTACTTCTACGCGAGCGAAGCCGCGAGCAAAAGCTAGTATAGTATAAAGTACACATTTTAAAGAAATCCTAAAAGTAAAACAAATAAAATAGAAAGATATATTTATATATATAATATAATTAAAAACATTATTAGACAATAACATATGGTAAAATTCACTCCAAATGTTTTAATATTTTATGTTTATTTTACCAACTACCTGTATTGTCTGGTTTTTTTTATGTGTGTAAATAAACAATTTCAATTTCAAACAAATCGAACAGAGAGTTTACAGCACAAAATAACCACTAACATAATTTTATTTCAGCTTCGAACAAAATACGGCGACAAAACGATTTACGTCGGTTTTCCATCTATTATTTTGTCAATTCACGGTACCCTTCGACCGGCCATAAAGCAGCTGTTGAACTATGTATCATTGTGTCCCTGGGGTGCGAAGTACCTACCTAGTGGATTGGGTTTTGGGCTGAGAACATTCCTTAGAGCTATCTTTCTAGACCGTACATATTTAAACGTCGTCGTAACGCCTTGACACAGTACACCGTCTAACGGCGCGTGGTAAGCGTGATGCCACGACCCAACAGTGGCATGCCACGATAGCAGTTGCATCTGCGACCGCATCGCTTATTTTCTTACTTATTTTATTATTTAAAAAAAAGTATTACATATTATAGATAATTTATTAACCCGGCACTTACATTATATTAACTTAAAATTATGTATTAGAGATTAAGAATGTTTTTATAAAAGATGAATGAAAAAATGCCACGCCGTGTTTCTTGCCAGGTTCTTCTCGAGATGGCTGTAATTTTGCGAATCTGGCAATAGAATCATTAACTTTCATGAGTGCTTCTTTGGGGCCCATGTGAATAAACGATTTTGAATTTATTTTTGATTTGAAAATACTTAACATGGTTCATCTAGGTTCAGAGGCGTTCTGCTCTGTTACAATATTCAATGTTTACTACAACACGTACTAACTTTGAATACCTACTTTATGACGACCCAGTTGGCGCAGTGGACAGGTGGCCGCACTCTGCGCCGTGGGTCCTGGGTTCAATTCCAGGCAGGAGCACAAATTCCTTCCCAAGGGATGTTTGTGCTTCTGGCTCTGGGTGTAATGTTTGTGTGATGTGAATGTTTCCAGCACCCACGATACAAGTCTTTGAATTTAGTGTGGGACTGTGAGTGTGAATGCTTTTATGACACTTAAATTAGCTAATACAATAATAGGTACAAAATCGTTCTCATTATCATGGGCAGGCAGGTAGGGTAAACTATGCGTAGGTACTAAACAACATAGATAAGCCACCAGCCGCAGCATGATAAAGATAATTAAACGCAAGCAAAGCTTAAAAAAAACCGACTTCACCGCTTTATCTTAGGAACCTTGATCAGACTTAATGTATTAAACACGCATTATTGACTATAACTCAAAAACTACTTGATACACTACTTGATAACTAAACAGATCTTGTTAAAATTTTCAATGAGACCAAATGAAAAGCACCAGCTTTCAACGCTCACAACGAAAGAAGCTATGCGGTAACTTTTGAAGTCGGGTAAACGAGAACATCGTCAAAGTAGTCCAAAAAATAGGCATTATTGACGATATTTCAAGAATTACTGATCAGATCTTGATTAAATTTATATGGGACCAATTAGAAAGCAACAGCTTTCAAACTAAAAAATAATTTTCGAAATCGGCTCTCGTGGAGAGCTGAAGTTATGAGGTAACACAAATAAAAAAAAATAAAAAAACAGTCGACTTGAGTACCTCCTCCTTTTTTGAGAATTCGGTAAACAAAAACAATGCCCTTGATTGCTTGACCCTTTGTCCGTCGCGCGGCTAATCTGAGCTGATAGCTGCAGGAACATCTTAAAGGAACGATACCAGAATTTCTCCTAAAAAGCATGTTTTTGTAACCGTTTTACTCGACATTTGTATAAAGATTCGTCAGAATTTGTGTGATATGATAAATGATGACTTCTTCTTAGAATAATCATAACGTACATAAAGGTAAAGGAAAAAATAACAAATCTCATGCAAATAACATCAAATTGTATTTTTGTACTGCCACCGTTTATATCAAAACAATGTGAAAGTTATTTCATATACGTATATTTACTAGACGAATGATTTCTTCAACTTGATTAATTTTTTTCAGACGCGTTTTCGCGAAATTTTTATTAAACCATAAAAAAACAAAGATTGCCGCGCGTGACCTTGCATAACCGCCACGATATCATTTGCGCAATATACACCTTTATGTGCAAAGTGTAAGGGGGACAATGGGCTGCTCGGTTTGACGTATACCTGCCCCTTAAAGATGATTTACTATGACTGAAGTTCGATATAAGGTTGCAGGCAAGGCGTATAAGAAAATGCCCTGTAATGTGTATTATTATCTATTAAATTACGACATCAAAATAGGACGGTGATCAAAAGCAGCAGGCATCAGCTAAACTACTGACATTGAGATGTAGTAGTTAAGTTCAAGGGCCCGCATGTTCGGTATTTTATCGGATACATTTCGGAGAATGTGCAACAGAATCACACAATCTAATTCCCCCATCCCCATTCTATTATCGGACGTAGAGACAGACTCTTAAGCGGCACCGCTATATGGTAGATATTCCACAAATGCGGACGAAGCATTTTGCCTCCACATTCATTATACGAACTGCAAAAGAATGGAATTCCTTACCTGAATCTGTGTTCCCTGATAAATACAATATGGGAGTCCTTAAGTCGCGAGTGAATAGGTATCTTCTGGGCAAACATGCATCGTCGACCGCATCGTCACTTACCATCAGGTGAGATGGCGATCAAACGTTTGCCTATCTTGAATAAAAAAAATGTTTCTGGCATTATATTAATAATTTAATGAATAGAAAATAAATACAAAAAAAAATGTTATGACTCTTAATAGCCTACGTTGATATGCCATTATCAGGAGCTAATCGTTCACGCGTTCTATCACGTCGGTGTCGTATAATATTATTCGAGTTAATAAAAAATATATGAGTAATAAAATAAATAGATCCACATCGTCGCCGGTTGTAAACCGATATTATCTTATTTTGCTACTAACTGGGCGATGTTACGTGAATTTTACTGTTAATCGATGGTGTTGGGTTCACAAACGTTATATCAGGGAGCTAGTATGTACAGCGGGCTCGATTCTTTAGAACTCGCAAACGTTTTGCTTTTTTTTTTTTTTTTTTTTTATTTGTGACAGGCTTGTGTTTGACCACTATCTCACCTGATGGTAAGTGACGATGTGATCGAAGCTGGTAAACACACTAGACCTGGAATACGCTACGTTTCTTCTAGGATTAAGTGCTTAAATAGGTTTGATGAAAATCTACGCTCTTTACAAACTATTAAACTGAAAACAAGCAACAACAAAAAGTTTTTAAAATTAAGCTTTCACCGGAATCCGTTATACTTGGTAATCGGATATACTCGGTGATCAGAATCCGATATACTTGGTGATCGGATATACTTAGTGATCAGAATTCGTTATACTTGGTGATCAGAATCCGATATACTTGGTGATCAGAATCTGATATACTTGGTGATCAGAATCCGATATATTTGGTGACCGGATATACTTGGTAATCAGAATCCGATATACTTGGTGATCGGATATACGTAAACCGATATTATCTTATTTTGCTACTAACTGGGCGATGTTACGTGAATTTTACTGTTAATCGATGGTGCTGGGTTCACAAACGTTATCTCAGGGAGCTAGTATGTACAGCGGCCCGATTCTCTAGAACTCGCAAATGGTTTGCTACGTTTCTTCAAGGATTAAGTAGGTACTTAAATAGGTTTGATGAAAATCTACGCTCTTTACAAACTATTAAACTGAAAACAAGCAACAACAAAAAGTTTTTAAAATGAAGCTTTCACCGGAATCCGTTATACTTGGTGATCGGATATACTTGGTGTTCAGAATCCGATATACTTGGTGATCAGAATCCGATGTACTTGGTGATCCGATATACATGGTGATCAGAATCCGATATACTTGTTAATCGGATATACTTGGTGATCAGAATCCGATATACTTGGTGATCGGATATACTTAGTGATCAGAATCCGTTATATTTGGTGATCAGAATCCGATATACTTGGTGATCAAAATCCAATATACTTGGTGATCGGATATTCTTAGTGATCAGAATCTGTTATACTTGGTGATCCGATACACTTGGTGATCAGAATCCGATATACTTGGTAATCGGATATACTCGGTGATCAGAATCCGATATACTTGGTGATCGGATATACTTAGTGATCAGAATTCGTTATACTTGGTGATCAGAATCCGATATACTTGGTGATCAGAATCCGATATACTTGGTGATCAGAATCCGATATATTTGGTGACCGGATATACTTGGTAATCAGAATCCGATATACTTGGTGATCGGATATACGTAAACCGATATTATCTTATTTTGCTACTAACTGGGCGATGTTACGTGAATTTTACTGTTAATCGATGGTGCTGGGTTCACAAACGTTATCTCAGGGAGCTAGTATGTACAGCGGCCCGATTCTCTAGAACTCGCAAACGGTCTGTTACGTTTCTTCAAGGATTAAGTACTTAAATAGGTTTGATAAAAATCTACGCTCTTTACAAACTATTAAACTGAAAACAAGCAACAACAAAAAGTTTTTAAAATGAAGTTTTCACCGGAATCCGTTATACTTGGTGATCAGAATCCGATATACTTGGTGATCCGACATACTAGGTGATCAGAATCCGATGTACTTGGTGATCCGATATACATGGTGATCAGAATCCGATATACTTGGTAATCGGATATACTTGGTGATCAGAATCCGATATAGTTGGTGATCGAATATACTTAGTGATCAGAATCCGTTATACTTGGTGATCAGAATCCGATATACTTGGTGATCAGAATCCAATATACTTGGTGATCGGATATTCTTAGTGATCAGAATCTGTTATACTTGGTAATTCGATGTACTTGGTGATCAGAATCCGATATATTTGGTGACCGGATATACTTGGTAATCAGAATCCGATATACTTGGTGATCGGATATACTTAGTGATCAGATTTCGTTATACTTGTTGATCCGATATACTTGGTGATCAGAATCCGATATACTTGGTGATCGGATATACTTGGTGATCAGAATCCGATGTACTTGGTGATTCGATACTTGGAGAGCGCAGCTGTTACTAACGACTAGTAAAACAGGTAATACATTAAAAAGTTTTCTTAAATTCAAGCTTTTACCAGCCGTAAATAAAAGAGAACTTGTCAAGACGAATCAAACGAGCCCAAACTCAATCGGTTTAACTTGTTTAGTTCAGAAATTCCTATAGCTATCTTCCGTCTCCATCATCAGACCATCTCCATCGTATCATATCATTATATTGTCACCGGAGATATATAAGTACACCAAATTTGAGCCCTACCGGTCATCGGGAATTCGATTTAATTTAGCTTGCAAGATTTGATTACAGACTGACAGATAGACAACAGAACATAAACTGGTGAATCTAAATAAAAGCTTGTAAAAACGGGAATTGGTGTAACTTACGCGTTGTCGATGTCTAAGATCGACTAGCGTTTCGGTTTTTCAGGGTAAATTCAGAACACTCGCTGGCGCGACCCACCTTACACTCGGTGCGTGGTTTCATTGTAATTTACTAGATTACCTAAGCTTTCGACAAGCAGTTCAAAGTTGTTCATTTGATATTTGATAAAGTTTCATCTGCTGGACAAAACCAATCCAATGTTTGGATAGGTTTCTAGAGATCGATTGGAGATAAGTATCTAGGAACTACATAAGACACATCTGCTCAATGTCCGGATATTTTCCTGTGTATAAGAAACACCAAATTTTATATAAGCCGGTTCTTTTCAGTTTAAACATATCCAGAACATTTCTTGTAAAACATTGGCGTCATGTGACTAAAAAGAATGAACACTCTAATATACTCTTTACTTAGTTGAAATAGACCTAAGGTTTAAAATTGAAGAGAGCCGAATAGCCATTGATAGAAAAACCTAGCGTGTCGATTTTACACTGCATCCATGTGAAATACCATATTGAACCAAATATTGCGAACCGCGCCAGCGAGCGTTTTTTTCTGTTCTGTGAGAAGTATCAAGATAATGTCCACTACACAAAGCAATTGTCTCTTTCACACTATACAAGTCAAGCGAAACGACATTTCTACGTTTGTAGCCTTTAGAATTTTACAAGTTTTATTTATATCTTTCACAAACATTTAGTTTTATGCTGGAATTTATGTGCTCCGACCGGCATTTCAAATGCATTTTGAAGCTGAATTGCATAAATATTTCCTAAAATTGAGGTGTTACTCCTTAGTATGGTCTAATCACGTGATCAAAGCTGGTCTATCTTTTAAAGACAATATATAACCGACGCCGCTTTAATTAGACGCTTAGAAAATAATTAGGTTTTATACTTAAGATCGATTCGGTCGAAGATGGAACATGCTTGCCTAGAAGGAAGACACCCAGATTGTACCGTTTAGGGAACAAAGACGCAGGCAATGAGTTCCACTTCTTCCTTGAATTGTTTTTGTCAACATATATGTGACAAACATCGAAATAAGGTATGGCAAATCGTTTTGTTATTTCTGCTTATTTTGTTTTAAAAAATTGCATGTTTAATTATTAATTGATTTTATTTATTTTAATTATCCCTGTATTTTATAACAATATCTCCATTACGTGCTAAAAACTTCATGATGCATTGATCTTACGATGCGAGTACACATTAGAAAAGCAAAGTATAATGAGCTTCGAAAAAAAATATAAAATAATCTACATCGAATCAATCTGTGTGCATATAAATGTATCGTATGTATTAAAGCTACTTACAAACGTATCTATTGTAAGTACACAATACTGATTCGGCGGGTCGGAGATTACGTGAGAAGATTTGCAATATTCAAAACAAGCTACTTACCAATTTCTCGGTTGAGAGACAGGAAAACAAAATACGATATACATAAATACGCTTCACACTCACAGCCCCTCACTGAGTTCGATGACTTGTGTCGTGAATGACGGCAAGATTCACACCAGACACACAATTACACCCAGAACCAGAAACACGACTTACCACCGGGAATCGAATCCGATACCCAGCATTGCTTAAAAGGTGCGCAGTTGCGCACCCAACAAAGCCAACTGATAATTCAATAGGGCAAATGTGGATACATATCTTACATTATTGTTTACTACATTAACTATACCATTATTTTTATTTATTTATTTAGTTATAAATCTAAAGTTATAAAAATTACACACACCCTTTACCGACACACAAACAAATACACACTTTCACATGCACACACAAAATTCTAACACACACACACACACACAAACCAATGCATTAATTATAATATTGTTTTTATTAATTTAAGTAGCTTCAAACTTCATTATAATTTAAGTATAACAAAATCATACATAACATCAACATCAACTTCTTTTATAAATCATCTAAATGTAACTAGATTATGTAAGATATTAGTGCTAGTTAATATTGTAGATCTAGTTATGGGAAGAGCGCTGTATGCTGAAACACCGGCGATGAGCCTAGTTCGGCAGCAGATACTCTACAACGATATTGCTAACTTAGCCTTTAAGAACACTATCGTGAAATATTGTACATTCTTTGGCAATAAAGATTTATTTATTTATTTATTTAACAGTAAGATTAATATGACTGTCTTATAATTAAGTAATATTAATAAAAATTAAATCCGTTATTGGCCTTAGGTATAAATAAAATTAATCAAACTCTGTTAATGTGTACGGCAGTGGATTTTGTAAATAAATAAAATAAAGAAAAAAACTAAGTTACTAATTAAAGGCCAACCACAAGCATGCATTGGCCAATTACAAGCATAGATTTACCTCGCCCTCTTCTGAAAGTAAAGAACTATGAAAGTGAATTAGCCTCATGTTCTATCAACTGGTTTTACATATAATCTTTGGTTTTAATAGCTTTGGCCAAGCACTGGCCAAGCACTGGCCTTCAAAAGATTTTTTTTTTACTTCTAGAGTACTTCTTACAAAGTTCCCTATTATAATTACAATCTAGCCTAAATATGGCTAATCAGTAATTTAACTTAAGCTGCTACACTGCTAAACTAAGAATGGACACATTCAATCAACACTTTTCTTATTGTCTCTATTTAAGGGTTTGTTATGTTTAAAGTTTTGTTATTGTTGTAAGCACTTTGTTCATGTGTTCTTTTGCAGCACTCTCACTATATATTACACTGATATATACTAACATTACACAAGTTCAAATGGTTTAGTTCTTTTAAGTCTTCTCACTAAGTCTGTTACGTTCTGTCTTCAAAAGATGATTTCGTATTTAACAACAGCAAGTCAGTAAACAATTCATGGAGCCCCCATAGAAAATCGATTATGTAAATTGGCCAGCTTCCTGGGATTTGTTTACCAAATTCAACAGTTATTTAACTTCTGCGCTCCTGAGGCCCAAGTGTGAAACTGTTTTTATTTCATTGTGACAATTGACAACCTCAGTGTTGTTTGTTCCATGGCGATATTGAAATAATTGAAACGCAAATAAAGCTTAAAAAATCCGACTTAACCACTTTTTCTTCGGAATCCCAGATCAGATTAAATAAATGAAATACGCGTAATTGAGAAAAAAACTACTACCAGCTTTCAAATAAAAAAAGAAACATCAAAATCGGTTAACATAGAAAAAAGCTTTAAGATAACAAACACACATTTAAAAAAAATATCGATTTGAGATTCTCCTCCTTTTTTTGAAGTCTGTTAAAAATAAATACTTCTATTTTTTTTTTAACACTTAAATACATAATATTAAATTAAATACTTTGTATTTCACGAGTCTGTTTGTTCATTTCTTTGTTTGTAGGTTATACCTGACCGACAAATAGTTCCTAAACCTCAAAATTCGCGTTCTTTAGATAAATTGAACGCAATATCTCACGCCTTACGAACCTTAGGTTTGTTTCCAATCTCGATGACTTACGCTTATTATATACCCGCGACTTCGTACGCGTTTCATAGTCAGGCTCAACGTATTCTTTATTGTCATTAACTATATCTATAGCTCTAATATATACCTATAGCGCAGTTAATTTTTAAGTTACCGGGACCAAATGTGTTAATTTTGGGTATGATCTACGCATGTTTTAATCTCGTTAGCTCATCCAATAGTGTCTACAGATAATTAAACGCAAGCAAAGCTTAAAAAAACCGACTTCACCGCTTTATCTTCGGAACTTTGATCAGATTAGATGTACTAAACACGCAATATTAAAGATATTTCAAGAACTTCTGATCAGTGATCAAATTTAAATGGGACCAATTGGAAAGCAACATCTTTCAAACAAAAAAAAATTCATAATCGGTTCACGTGGAACCAAGTTACGAGGTAAAAAAAAAAATACAGTCGATTTAAGTACCTCCTCCTTTTTGTGAAGTCGGTAGAAAATAAACATTAGAGTGATAAAAAAGTTAAGGCAAAGTAAGAACGAGTATAAACATGAAATATCTCACAAGAAGCACTGTATTATACAGACGCATTTGAAAATAATGACGTCATCAGTTAGCACGGTGGCAAGTCAGTAGAGTTCATAGAAAGGTATATATTCAACCCGGTAGAGTTCTCTAGTATTTTGATCATAACTAAGTCGATTTTGGTTTTCCTAAGGATAATCATTTCAGTTTTTTTAAACATGGACTATAAAATTGCCTTTTTTTATTATTGGCCACGCGCTCTTGTGCATTTTGCCAGTGTCAAGTTATAAAATACTTCGTGTGTATTTCATATTAAAAATCCTAGTCACAAGTCACAGTCAAAGTCAAGTAAAAGAATCAAGGTCCAGTCATAGTCAAGTCATGCCCTAGTAAAGTGGTAGAAACTTTACTAGAACTTCTACTGGAATTTTGGAGCGAAGGCCAAAATCAGGTTTTTCAACTTTGTATGATTTGCCTACACTTATGCATGGTCACTATCAACGGTTAATAATCCACCATCACTACACATGAACACTCGAAGAATCACAAATTTCAGAAAATAATCCAAAATCAACAACGCCATTTTTTCACTTTTGCGGCAAAACCTCTCTAAAATTGCCTTCGTAATAGGAATAAGCACGGATTCCACAGACCACAAATATAAAAAACTAGCCGTGCCCCGCGGCTTCGCCCGCTATTATCAAGTTAAAAAGTAGCCTATGTGTTAATCCTAGGTATAATCTATGTACATTCAAAATTTCATATAAATCCGTTCAGCCGTTAAAGCGTGAAGAGGGAACAAACATACTTACACACTTACACACAAACTTTCGGATTTATAATATTAGTAGGATAATATTTAATCTCTAAACATCCTGATTACTCGGGCATTTTAATAATGTAAACCGGCATTGCCGGGAAAAAGTGCTTCGACTAAGACAATGTCCTTTTCTAGGAGCTACTTTCTAGAAACTTGTTTACAGGAAGCCTTCAGGTCGGGACGCGCGCGTCTAGTTTTAAAACGCTTCTTTATATATAGATACTGCGTGTGTGAATCTCTTAACATTACTAGATTCAGAATCATAATAATCTTTACTGTATAACTGTGCTGTAAACTAGGTGTAAAACATGTTTGGCATTAGTAGTAAGAAAAGTGTTAAACACATTCTTAATATAAGTATTTCTCTACTTACTGTTTAAGGTTTAATAACTTATTAGTCACAAGCCGTGCCCCGCGGCTTCGCCCGCTATTATAGAGTTAAAAAGTAGCCTATGTGTTAATCCTAGGTATAATCTATGTACATTCCAAATTTCATCCAAATCCGTTCAGCTGTTAAAGCGTGAAGAGGGAACAAACATACTTACACACTTATACACAAACTTACGGATTTATAATATTAGTAGGATAAGACTAGATCCTAATTCCAAAAATATACTATCAACCGTAATTGGTACGTCACGTCATTGACAAAAATTTGCGATTACTAAGAAGGAACAAATCCAGTAAACACCTACTCGAAATCATGTGTGATGACGATCCAGTTGGCGCAGTGGGCAAATCTACGCCCTCTGCGCCATGGGTCCTGGGTTCGATTCCCGGCAGGAGCACAAATTCCTTATCAATGGATATTTGTGCTTCTGGTTCTGGATGTAATTGTGTGAGTGATGTGAAAGTTTCCGGCACCCACGATACAAGGATTTGAGCTTAGTGTGGGGCTGTGAGTGTGAATGCGTTTGATAAAAAGAATTTTTGAGTTTTCTCCTGCAGTGTTTTTTCCTACTCGACCTTTAATTCAAAAATGAAATGTATACGGCTTACAAACAAAGCAAAATTCTCGAAATTTTTAGCGTCAAATATTTAAATTTAAATAGAGACGAACAAAATAAGTACACTTTGTTTAGGACCTCCAACTTTGTCGGGTAATTCAGCCGAGTTTTATAACAACAGCAATTACAAAACTCGGCATTTAACTGTATGTTAAGATTAATTTGTTGAACGCGCTTCAACTCCAGTTGAAGCGCTTCAATTAGCGAATTTATAATTTAATCAATCTCTTCTAGTTCGTTCATAATCGGCCCACGTAAAGATTTTGATAGATTAAGTTCTTTAGTCAACATGATTAATAGTAAAAGACGAAGGCAATCAAAAACAAATAATTGCTACTTTGTTACCAACTTCACAAAAAAGGAGGAGGCACTCAAGTCGACTGTATATTTTTTTATGTGTTTTACCTTATGTCTGCGTTCCACGTGAACCGATTTCGAATTTTTTTTTTGTTTGAAAGAGATTGCTTTCCAATTGGTCCCATTTAAATTTGATCTAGATCTGATCAGTAGTTCTTAAGATATCGTCAATAATTCGTGTTTAGTACATCTAATCTGATCAAAGTTCCGAATATAAAGCGGTGAAGTCGGTTTTTTTAAAGCTTTGCTTGGTTTTAATTATTTACCATACTTTTTTATGTAACAGACGAGAAGAGGAAGTAGCTCGCCTGATGGTAATCGTCACGCTTGCCCGTTGCAAATCAATGCTTTTTTAACTACAACAGTTTATTATTTTCAGCCTACTTCAAAAAAGGAAGTTCTCAATTCGACTGAATGTTTGTTTTTTTGTATGTATGTTACGCGATATCTCCGCCAATTATGAATCGGTTTTGATGATTTTCTTTTTGTTTGGTGAGGTGGTCCCACATAAATGTTATCGAAATTGATCCAGCCAAAACCAAAATAAAAGCGTTGAAGTTGGTTTTCTTAAGCTTCGCTTGCGTTTAATTATGTAAGAAGGCTGTTCCAAATAAATAAAGATTCTGCACGGCTATGCACTGCGCTCGTCATAGTAGAATAGAAGGTGTTTAATATCTTTATATTTATTACAATTATAATACATAATTGTGCTTAAAATGTATCATCAATTCGTCGAATTAAAAAGAATTGTATGATCTATTGGTACGGTACGGTAGAGCTTTATAAACAAACTAAATTGGCGAAATATTGTCAATGTCAATATGTACGTTGGTTTTGTGTTGTGAGTGGTTTAGGCTAGTTTGTATTAGGTACTAACCGTGCCCCGCGGCTACGCCCGCTATTATCAAGTAAAAAAGTCTAAGTGTTAATCTTAGGTATAAGCTATGTATATACCATATTTAATCCAAATCCGTTCAGCCGTTAAAGCGTGAAGAGGGAACTAACATACTTACACACTTGCGCGCTGGACAAACGTTTGCTTAGTGATTTGTAAAAAAAACTATAAATGTTATTAATATAAATTAGATATATTGCTGGCAAGAAATGAAGATAATATGGTTATGCGATAATGTGGTTAAAAAGTGAGAAAAATAAAAAAAAATATCTATATAACTACGAAAAGAGCTAAACCTAAAAGAGTTATTCGGGAGCCGAAACTCAGTTTCATAACCTTCGATCCGATTCATCTTTTCTAATAACGTTCGATCGTTTTTTTTTATGATAATTTGCAGCATTTCCTATAAATATGAGATTCAAATTTATTGTTGCTGAAGATTCTAATATACTCCTTAAATAACATCCTCATACATTATACAGTTATTAAGAATCCATATACATTCCAAATGTTATCTAAATCTGTTCAGCTGTGAAAGCGTGAAGAGGGAACAAACATAGTTACACACTTACACATTTACACACAAACTTTTGGATTTATAATATTAGTATGATTATTAACAATAGGTATATACTCAGAGCTTTGACGTCGATTCAGAAGTCTAGAGACTCAATTCAAATATTAATTACAAAGCAGGATTCCCAAAATGTCAAGGATCACTCGGCGTGTTCAAAGGAAAGGTGAGGATTACAAACATAAACACTTAGGTACGTGTTACTATTACCGTTGTTAGAATCATTTGCTCACTGTACACACCTATACCTACATGTAAATAAAACTTGTTTTATTTGAATTTTATTCAGCTTTAAAGACTAATAAAGACTAATAATGAATGTATAGGTACTATTTCTCTTGTATATGTAATTTATATAGAATATTTTATATATATATATAAATATATACGTATAATATTGGAATGTATGTAACATATGATCTGTTGTATTTATGTTTATGTATTGAATTCTAAAAGTTTTCACATAATAATATACATGTTTTATATTAAGTTTATGTATTATATTTTCATATACACATATATATATTCTTAATATTAAGTTTAGATTTCTGAACCTTTTCTTTATTGTATAGCTTCATTTATTGCACGCCGATATATCTCCTGAAATAGCAGGATGACTGGCTGAAAATGCTGTAGCATTAAGTCCTCCTATGTACATAGTATTTGTGCATGAAGTTTTTAAATAAATAAATAATGCATTCGTGATAAAAGCGACAAACCCAAGAACCACAATGTAACTAGGAGCTATCATCTGCTAAACTGATATAAATCATCGTTATGGATTAAGATCCACAAATACTTTAATATTAAATAAAGAGCTGTATGTATCCTGAGTAATAATTTATTCAAATACTTTGTTTTTACAAGGGGCAATACCGCTTGCATTGATTAATAATAGATACACTGTTGACTGGACTAACTAAGATGTTTAAAGCCTTAATGTTCTAGAAATACTATTAGCTATTACATATGCTGTAGTAATAACAAACGCATTCACACTCACAGCCCCACACTAAGTTCAAATACTTGTATCGTAAATGCCGGAAACATTATATCACACACACAAACACACCCAGAACTAGAAGCACAAATATCCCTCGGGAAGGAATTTGTGCTCCTGCCGGGAATCGAACCCAGGACCCACGGTGCAGAGGGCTGAGACCTATCCACTGCGCCAACTGGGTCGTAAGATGTTTTATATACATGAAAAATCATCATCTCCTCGAGAGCAGTTTCTTTAAAATATACATGATTATTGTGGAAACTCATCTAGTGGGATTATGGTCAAACGCTAGACTAAAGCTTAATATCAACTGGGCACGTAGATCTAGACACACGTGTGTCCAGTTGGTGAAACTACTTCTGACACAGTTATTTTATTGAGCGTAAAGCGTAGTGAACTTTAATAAAATTATTAATCAGTAATAAATTATTTCGATGGTATTAAACAAAGAATAGTAACAATTTATATTACAATACGTCTATTCTGAAAACCAATGTCTTTATAAGATGCCGCATATATATACCGATTTAGAAAAAAAAACACAAAAGTAGTTCAAACATGCTCTAACAACAATGGAAAGTATGCTTTTTACGATCACATTCTACTTCATTCCGTGGATTTTCGAGCCGACCGCGTACGCCAAAGCATAAGGAAATTGAAGGAAATGTGGGAACCTGATCGCACAAATACATTTCCACAACGCCGAGTTTTCCTTTGACAGAACACTGCAGCAGAACATTTCGAATGAATGAAATTGCATAAGTAATTTTATCTCTGAAAACAAAGGTGCTTTCGCTTGCTTCGCTACCGTTCATGAAGGTAATATACTTCATAAATTATTTGATATTTGTACACGTGTACTGAAGCTATTATTCAGCTGAAAGGTCGATGGTATTAGTAAAGTTTACCGCTTATAGCCTATATAGAGCAACTTATACAATTATTCGAAGTTCGGGTCGGTCAGGCCATGTGACTTTCTGACCTTTTAGATGTAGGCGACAAAACTATAGTGTGCTTAATTAGAAGTCACGCTGAACCTAGCTCTATATCGTTACGTCAAGGGATGAATCGATCTATTGAAGTAGGTCAGGATTTCAAGACCGGATATCCCATACGTTTCCCATAAATAACTACTTACAAACAGTTCTATATCACACATACAACTCTCACACAATAAATAAAGTATTCCAATACAGACTACGTATCCTTTCCACATCAAAAATTCATCTCAAATCTATTATTAGGGCTTCTCGCTGTCCAAATATCGGTTATAAATAATGAATCAACAACTCGACTTACCGGTGTATCGATCTGGAGACTGGACGAAAGTTCAATCGATTTCACATAAGAACTGTAAAGTTTCACTTGAAAAAGTGCTCACCTTTTAGAAAGTACTGGTTAAACGGGTGGTGAACATGTTAGAGGTACGAGTAAGCCGTGAGCGGGTAAGTCGCGGCGTTTGTATCGCGCGGTCACAGGGCGAGGTGGGACGCGCGAGGGGCGCGGGCGGGCGGCATATCGCGGCGCTGGGCGGGCGCGGACACGGGCGGCCGGCGCGGGGCGCGTCGCGGACTGGCCCCCGGGCTAGGGGTAGCGCGCGCCGCCGCGTTTCGTTGCCCTAAATTCGCGTTTCAGGCACAATAATTGTCGTACCGCTGCCTGCAGCCGCGGCGGCCGCACGCCTTATCGATTCAAAACCTACACGTAAGAAAGAAAAGTTAACTCGATCGAATTCGATGCGGTCAATTATTGATGCAAATCATGTAGTTTTCTAGGTAGAAAATTTGTAGATACCTACTTGAAGCTTGGTTTTGAAAGCATTTTGCAATAATTACGGTGACGGAAGCTAACCGTTGTTTATTAAGTACTATTGACTGACTACTAGTGACTATTTGTATTACAGACGTCACATGTCGTAACGTAAAAAAAATGTACACGTCAACAATGCGATGTGGTCAATCGCATGACGTACGAATTAAAAGTGGAATACAGTCGAAATTGCCATTATTTTTCTGTTCCCTTTAACATAAGCGATTTAGAATAAAAACGAACGGAATTAAACTGAGCGTTGTTTTAACGATTACGCTAATAAATCTTCTGGTGTAGTAAATAAACATTCTCGAAAAATTCTGTTTTGGAAAGGAAATTGAATACATAAAAGCTGTGAAGGACGGCTTCCTCGTATTATTTAGGTTAAAGTTAAAAGCTTTGCGGCAATCATTGATATAACAAGTTGACACGTATGAAAGGGGGACTAGTTGAATCACAACGGCAAAATAATAGTTGGAGTAGTAGTTACTATAGTACTAATGTTGTGGGCGGGAAGGCTGTATTTTGTATACGCGCCCTTTATTCCAAATGCCTACAACTCGTTACAAGCTTAAAATGCTGCGGCGCTACGTCATACTGCTACGAAGTGTGCTACGAGAATGCGGCATACGTCTACGTGCCCTTTCTTGGGTTCCGTACATCGAAATATCATTTCAGGGTTAATAAAGGCCGTAGTAGAATTTTGATTTTGTTGTTTTGTACTGTCTGCTCCCTGTTTTGTGCAGTAGTAAATAGTAAAACAGGCAGGAGGGAATAAAACCATGCAATTCTTGAGCACACTCACCTTACGTAAATGATAGATAAACTTTCTACCTTTCAACAATAGCCAAGACTCTGTGGTTTGAAACTAGAATTGTACAAAAAACCCCACTTTAAGTTCAAACCCTTGTGTTGAAGGTGCCGGAAACATTTACATGACACACACAATCACACCCAGAACCAGTACAACAAACATCCCTTAAAAAAAAATATGCTCCGGGAATCTAACCAAACACCCACATATACAAAGCAAAGACTTGTCTAATGCGCCAGGTTAACAGGTGTCAGGACAGCTTATAAGTATTTTTGTCTCTATCTATCTATAGAAATATACAGATAACACGACCGTTATTCCATCTAGTGAAGAGGAGTTAGCTGCCCTGATCCTTATAAGGATACAAAAAGAAAGCGTTAGACTCGGCCTCAAAATGAACGTTTCAAAAACGAAAATAACGTTGATAGATCGGGAAACTAACTTCATCCTTCACTTGCCCTCCAAGACTACGAAAAAGTAGAACAATCCGTTTACCTGGGTTCCTTCATTACAAAGGACGGCGGTTGTACTGATGAGCTGGGCCGTCGTATAGGAATGACTAAAAGCGCAATGTCAAGCCTCGAAAAAAATTTGAGGGATACGTTAAGCTACCAAAATACGTCTAGTGCATTCCTTAGAATTTTCTATTTTTCTGTATGGACCTGGTGGTAAAAAATTAAGACATAAGCAAAATAAGCGCCTATGAAATGTTGTGCTGGAGACGAATGCTAAAGTTACCATGGACAGCCATGAGGACAAACAATTAGATTTTGCAAGAGTTCCACATCAAAAAATGACTTACTTCTATAGAGAGGCATAGGCCGAGAACGTTAGCTAAGCTTCTTTGGTCATATAATGTGATCACATATGCATGAATAGGAGAAGCAAATGATCGTGGGACCGATGCAGGGGAAGCGCTCCAGGGGTCGAATCCCAACACGATGGTGTAAAAGTATTGTAGAGGCAACAAGAGAAACTCTACAACGATCTATTGAACTGGCGCAAGACAGAAAGAAGCAAATGGAGACGAATTACATAGGGTCACGATCTTCGTTAGTGAGGGAACGATATGCGTTTATGCTTTTAGTTTAATTTAATAGAACCTAAATTTTATTTATCTGTCTCAAAACTGACCAACGGAAATTAAAATTCAGCTTAACTCTCGAATTTGCTGTTGTTGGTTGTCCTTATGGGCTAGCTTTACCCGTTATAGCCACAGTATACGGCTAAAAGTCAGTACAGAAACTTCAACGTAGCCTAAAAGCGTACAAATGATCCATACACACGTCCTAATAACGCGGTGTCTAGATATGACAAGCAGGAATATCCCGAATGTTTTCTTTTACTGTTTAACTGATAAAGGAGGAAAAAAGTGTTATGTTCCCGCAATGCGAACAATCCTAACAGGCGAGGACCAAAGAGAAAACCAATGAGAACCCTACTTCTGCAGAATAAAACCACGACTACTCTGTCAAGAGTGTACGACTGAAAAGAAGAAAAAGAAGGAAGCATAATGTAAGTAGTATGAAGCGGTGATAGGAGAACCTTCTGGAACGGGTGGTTGCCGTTTCAAATCTTTCGACAGACTTGAGCTGCCCCTTATGGTACAATCGTTTTTATATTCATGGTGGCATAATACTTTCTCGTAATTTGTATCGAAAAACAGTAGTTGTAATTTATAATCAACATCAGACAAGCATCTAACATGCTAATCTACACCGGTGTCGATGTATGGTAGATATTACGCAAATGCAGACAAAGCGTTTGGCTTCCAAATTAATTGTGCGAACCGCAAAGGAATGGAATTTTCATTTTGAACGTCGACGTTTTGGCAGAGTTGCATCATGGTCACGAGGGACTGAAGTGGTGGATGTCAGTCATCGCCTTGGTTATCGAGCAGCTACCTGCATTTATTTTTCCGAGTATTATACGAGTACAGTTTATGATCCGACACACAACACTAACAATTCGATTACGCTCGACAATAAATCGCGACGAGAACACTTTCTCTGAGCCGGATTCCACAAATAAAAGCTCGAAAACACTCGGTTATCTCAGAAAAACATATTTGTATTTCGAGAAAGTTACAAAAATATATTCCATAACAATCACTGTCGCGATGGCCTGTTGATATTTTTTATGAATGTATTTTTTTATACAATATTCTTTTACTATCTCAGTGGAAAAGTATAGAATTGATTAACTGACAACACTGTCAACTATACCAGCTTTGCCGCGGGTCACCGGCATATTATATTGTGGTTGTTTTAATACTTTTTTAAGAATCACAAAGTACGAGCTGACACGCACGGTGGTCACGCGAATCTAACATGCTAGTGGTGATGTGGTCGATTGAGCCGCAATGTTGGGTCACTGCTCAGTGGCCACTGTTCCGAAGGTTTAGTAATGTTTGCTGTGCCTTTAAGCGATTCAAATTGGTAAATTGACTTCCTTAAAGGGTGACCTACAATTGTAGTGTCTATATTCCTGAAACTTATGATCCAAGCAGTTCCGTTTACCTAACATTCTTACCACCCTTGAGTATTTGACAGTTTCCAACAAGCGAGATAGTTGGCAATCGCTAGTAATATAATTGATAAATTTTCTCTCACAAAGTGTAATCTTAGCTTATCAGATATTAAGTTTAAAAGTTACAATTGTGTAACCTATTTTGTATTGTGAGAAACTAGTAGATTTAGAAAACCTGTTGTATAGATTACCACGCTCCCACGCCGCGAATAAAACGTTTTACGAATGTAAATTGCAATAAATATAAGAAAAGTAAACACATAATATTACCTAATATTTCATTTCTTTATTAATTCCAATAAATACAGGCCAACTACCTATACTTCCTAAAACTATATACAATATACAGCAAAAGACTTAAGTAACATACAAGCTCATTACAAGCAACCAAGCTTATAGGTAACTCACACAACCAATAGGTAGCGTTCCCATCATGCTGACGGCAATACCTACATCTCTCAATTGCAATGCTAATACGTTGAGCCAAATAAGTACCAGCATTTTGATAAGGCGTCGCCACAACCAGACGCTCTGATATTTTTTTGAAAATTGAATGAGCTCCCGTCCCCCGGGCCTAGTGTCAACAAACACCTCAAATATGTAACCACTGCTGAGGTTTACATAGTTTATATCCGTTGACGTTGCTCTGCTGAACTGGCCACGGCGCCAGTTTTTAATATTTCTGAATCTAACGTTTGCAAAATACTTATATAATAAGCTAAAATAAATCTGAAAGACGTGTTACCACCTACCTACCCTATGCCTTCAATGCATTCGTATCCCATTGCACTAAATCACATTGCTTCGATTATTCTTCATTCATTATCTTATCAGTAATTAAAAGGAACGGAATAAAAAATATAACTCCGAATATTGACTTCCTAACTTGACGTCAACGAGCTGCTACATTTTTGCTTCATCACAGGAATTTTCTAGTTAAGTTTATGTAATGCGGTTATTCACACCAGTGTGACAGACCAGTGCGAAGGTTATACGGGCGTGTAAAAATCAAAATGAATGCCAAAATAGAATCTTTAATTTCAACAAATAGAGTTATTGTGGTCCAACGTATGAAGTAAAAAATAATGCAAGTACAGAACAATAAAGTCGAACAAATTACCGAAACAGTACACAGCCAACATAATTAAACGCAAGCAAAGCTTAAAAAAACCGACTTCACCACTTTATCTTCGGTACCTTGATCAGATTAAATGTATTAAACACGCATTATTGACGATAAGTCAAAAACTAGAGATCAGATCTTGATCAAATTTCAATGGGATCACATGAAAAGCACCGCTTTTGAATAAAAAAATAATCATCAAAATCGGCTCACAACGAAAGAAGTTATGAGGTAACTTTTGAAGTCGGTTAAAAACGAGAACATCGTCAATGCAGTCCACAGAATACGTATTATTGAAGATAACTCAAAAACTACTAGTCAGATCTTGATCAAATTTGAATGGGACCAATTGGAAAGCAACATCTTTCAAACTAAAATTTTCGAAATCGGTTCACGTGGAGAGAAGTTATGAGGTAACACAAAAAGAAATACAGTCTACGTTAGTACCGCCTCCTTTTTTGTGAAGTCGGTAAAAACAGGTGAACATGTCCAGACATTTAAAATTAACAACAAAAATTTAGGTGCACATAATAAGCACTTATATTTAAAAAGCAGCATAGTTAATCTTGATCTTTCAATATGTTAAACTACTTTAAAAATCTAGTAAATTTCGGCTTCTTTAGTGTGTTAGTGTTAGTAACTCATGTACAACTATAAATTAAAGTGAGTCTCCTAAGTAATGTAGTTACATTGGAACCGCAAGCCTTACCAGCTTAAACGATTTGGGCGACTAATAGAAGCAGCCTTTGCGGTCACATCAGGAAACAAACGGGGTATCACAGGAGGTTAGGTAAATTACATTATTGTTCGTTCCCTTAGCTCGAATATTGAACTGCTCGTTAGCTTAGTTAGGTGGCATTCAGGGGTATCGGATTCGATTCCCAGCGGGAACACAAGTTTTCTCTCCAAGGAAAATTTGTGTTTCTGGTTGTGATTGTGTGTGTGATGTGAATGTTTCCGGCACCCACGACACAAGTTATCGAACTTATTGCGGGGCTGTGAGTGTGGATGTGTTTATGTTTATACAAAACAATATTTTCGTTCAATTATCGTTTATGAAAAATATTCATTCGTTGTAATTATCGTTTGTGAAAAATATTGCTTATAAATCACAGCATAGTCAATAGAAGGTTGAGTTTACTCATACTCATACGTTTATTTGCAAACTAAGTGTTACATGGGTCTTATTTTTAGTAATCAGAACTTAAACTTAGCCGCCTTTTACAAGCATAGCAAATTATTATACATAACATCATAAAAAACATAGACAAAATATTAAATTATCCGTAGCTGGAGAATCATTCGTACAGACCAGATTTACTATCTGGTATATTATTACTTCAATTAAGTATGTATTAATATTATTTGATGGTAAGATATTCGTCTATTGTGTTATACTGAATTTATAATGTATACAGGCCTCCTATGATATATAATAGCTAAGTATGTTTTTTTAGTATCTTTGTTTCCATATTTAACAACAAACCCATTTACACTCACAGCCCTTCACTAAGTTCAGAGACTTATATTGTGGGTGCCGAAAAAAATTACATATCACATCCAGAACCAAAAGCACAAATGTCTCTTGGGAAGGCAAATTGTGCTCCTGCCGGGAATCGGACCCAGGACCCACGGCGCAGAGAACAGAGACTTGCCCACTGAGCCAATTAGTCAATTTTGCAACGTTTCACCTTGCTCGAACAACAAATTGTGTGTATTTATTTTCCTTTGCATAGTTGTGTAGTGTGTAGTATTTCCTAGTGTAGTGTTTCCTAGTCCAAGTCATATCGATATTTTCATGTCAGTATTATGACCAAGTGAACTATTGATACACTAAACCCTGCATCTGTTTATAACTACTAAGTAATAAATGCATTTCATTTCACCTGCGGCAGATCAGGGCTAGTTTTTAGGAACCAGCAATATTCAGAGTTGGGTCCGGTTTGTGGTAAGAATAAAACTTCAAATAAAATGTAATATATATATATATTAGTTGTAATGTTACATTTATTATTACGTTTTTATGCCACAATGAAAATTATTTATATATTTAAATACTCAAATACTCATTTATTCATAAACATTAGTTTACACGTCATAATAATATTATACAGTCGAGAATGAGATATTGATTTATTAATAATAAAATACAATGAAAAAATCAAATTTCAAAATAAAAAAAAATTAAAAATATGATACCGAAATTAATACGAATGTCCGTCAAGAACATGTGAATATATAATTTATGTCGATGTATATAATTATTTAATTTTCATGAACTCATCTGTGGTATAAAACGTTTGCTCGATAAGCCATCGTTTCAATTTATTTTAAAAACAATTTAAAGAAGTTGCCTCTAATATGGGTATTAGGAAGTATAGTACACAGTCAGGCCCATAACATTTATGTTTAATATAATAACATTATGTCTTCTTTCGTACTTTACTTCAGTAACGCTCTAAGATGTTCTAGAAGTCTCGTTTCTACGTTCATCATCCATACAGCGAAGAAGTACACGTAGAAGTCATTACCTGCGTCTTTGTTTCCCGAAGGTTATAATCTAGGAGTCTTCAAATGAAGAGTGAATAGGTAACTCATAGGCATGTTTTTTTTTAAACTTTTCTTCGGGTGAGATAGAGTTCAAAGGCTTGCTTATATGGCTGGTCACAAAACGTATGCCACGACATATAGGTTCACAAGTAAGAGACGATTACATTGTCCACTTCACTCTCCTCAAAGAAAAATGTGATTTCATAAAATGGCCAAACATATCACAAGGTCAATTCTGCGTTCGGGCAACGATGTAAGAATATTTGAGACTTAATTTGTCTTAAATCTTAAAATATTTCTACCTTTAAAAATAAGAGTCGAAACTGTATTGTCTAGACGGAGCGACAGCGTCTACTAGACTGGAATAAGTGGTCTTTGAGTGTAACTATATAGAGTAACGTATTTATTCCTCCTTATGTCTCTGTCTATAGTTACTCTAGACCGTTTTAAAAAGTAATAAATTCCCGAGAGGCTCCCTATGTGGTTTATTTCGGTTAGCGGACTAACAATAGGCATGAGAAAGTTCCTTAATTCTGTATCAACGAACGAGTATATTATCAAAGATTCCTTGTATGGCTTAAGTTTATTGAATTTACGGTTTTTGGAATTTTGGCAAAAGAACTGCGTTGGCTTAGTTGGGTGAGTGTTCGCCTTCTAAGCGGGCTCGATTACCGGCAAGAACACAAGTTATCTCCTCAATGTTATTTAATGTATAAGAACGAAGTCCACTATAAAAAATAATTAAGCTTAAAAAAACCGACTTTACTTCTTTATCTTCGGAACTTTGATCAGATTAGATGTACTAAGCATGAATTATTGACGATATTTCAAGAATTCCCATTTAAATTTGGTCAAGATCTGACCCTACTGGTCAGATCTTGACCAAATTTAAATGGGAATTCTTGAAATATGACCAATTGGAAAACAACATCTTTCAAACAAAAAAAAAAATTCAGTGTCGGTTCACGTGGAACGAGGATATGGGGTTAACACACATAAAAACAAAAAAAATACTGTCGACTTGAGTACCTACATTCTTCTTTTTTGTGAAATCGGTAGAAAATGCTTTATTGACACCGCTCAGTAATAATAATTGTGAATAAATATTACGTAACCCTGCCTAATCACACGCGAGCCACAAGACACAAGCCTAGAGCTTAGTTTGTGGCTCATAACTAAAGCTTTTAATTAATTGTACATATCCGGTTAAACACAAACTTGTCTGAAACTATATTTAAGCTTTTCTGTCAATTAACATTATCTTATCTTGTATATATATCTTATCTAAGGAAAATTTGTGTTTCTGGTTCTGGTTGTGATTGTTTGTAATTTGAATGTTTCCAGCACCCACGACACAAGCGAACTGAGAGGGGTTGTGAGTGTGAAAGCGTTAAAATAAAAAATGCTTTCCCTTACCACATTTTAGGTCCAATAAAAGTCGGTTGTATTTAATAAAACAATACCATTGTTATCAGTAAAAAAATCCCGCATTGAACGCAATAACGCTGTGCCTCCAACAATACGTTTATTTTGTGAGCTAACAAACGCCTACGCGTTTTGTGAACTAACTGACTCTTTGTTCAACTCGCCGCTTGCTACGAGTACTTGTTTAGGATCGATAGAACAACATTTCATATGATTTTTGGTATGTATATAAACAGTTTAGTTTATATAAATAGTCTATTTTGTCAAGAGAATGTACGAAGCCAACCCAAAACCGAAAGTGAAGCGGTTTTGTGTTTTATCGGAGCTTTTTGTTAATTATTGTGAATTATTTTATGTTGAAACTGCCCGCTGGCGTAGTGGCGATATTCTAGTTCTATCATTAAGTTTTCTCATTAAAGGAAAAATTGTTACAGGTCAAACCTGGCATGTTCCATTTGAACCATTGATGGTAAAATGGTACCGTTTAAATTTAAGATAATGGGAATCGGGCAACCAAATGAAAATCGGAAAAACAAATGCACATAGAGGTTAACATAATAATAAAAATATTGGTTGTATGTTTGCATCGAGCTTACTTCCTTGTGGGAACCCAATTTTTTCCTCTAGAGAAGTTGTTTGTTTTAGTACCCACGATGCAAATCTGCGAACTTAAAGTATGTGGCTGTGAGTATGAAAGCGTTTATTTTAAAAAACTGCCGTAGATAATGCAAAGAAAAAGCAAGGAAAATAGTATAACACTGAGACGACTTAGAGAGCCTGCGTATTCCGGGTCTAGTGTGTTTACCAGCTTCGATCACATCGTCACTTACCATCAGGTGAGATAGTGGTCAAACACTAGAATGTCACAAATAAAAATAAATAAAAAAAAACTTAAAAATATTCTTTTTCGGTAGTCGATTAAAAAAGAGGATATTTAATCGACTTAAGAACCTACATTTTACTGTCTGTTAAAGACACTGGTCTGCTCCGCAGTTATAATGATCGCACCTTAAAAGCAATAAACATATTCTCTTCTAAACTATCCAATAAATCAGACCGCCTACGATCCATCCCAACGCCTGTAAAACTTATAATAGTCGGCCTACAATCATTCAAGTTTGGTCGTTCACGCCAAGTCCATCGTAACGACCTAAGTAACTCAACTTGCCCGTCCTGCCCAAAGTTGCTCTGAAGTTGGGCGAGAATGTGCCAAAGTCTCTAGCCAGCCCGCAGCTCTTAATACTTTATCACATTGCTGCCACTTTAAACTATAAACATATAATGAAGTAACCCCAGTCTTAGCAGAACTTTGTTATAATCTCTCAATTGTAGTATATACGAGTACTTACGTCGTGTCGTAACGTTTTTGAACTGCCAACTTGCTTTGTAGTTCTAGTCGGTTGCGTATCTGCCTTCTAAGCAGCGGGTTTTGAGTTCGATTCCCACGGCAAACACAAATTTTCTCTCGTAGAAAATATGTGAATCTAGTTCTGGGTGTGAAGCGTTTACGTTTATGATGAACTCCTCTTAAAACTTCATGCTGTATAATTACAATATTATACTCTTTATTAAAAACTAATACAAATCTTAGGAACTAACTAAATAAATAAGTCTTAAAAAGGTTTCACAAGAGGCGGTCTTATAAAGCAATCTCTTCCAAACTACCTTAGCATGGACTGCATCTGGCGTATAAGCGTATAGGTATGTGGTACGTTCTCGTTGGTCCTCACAAAATAGACAACCTGCTCGCATTTTACTATATAGTTCTGCCTCCACTGCCTTCATTGTTTGCATACATAAACATGTAGGGCTATCTGTCTGAAAGCCGTAACGAACGATGCAAACTTTCCGGCAGCAAGCCATGATTCAAAAAGAAATATCGCCTATATGAGCAGCAAGAGTTATAGTGGTAGTTGTTTCAGACCTCGGCAAACCCTTGTAACTTTGGATTGTAGGAATTGGTAAATAATTTAGAAACAAATGTGATTATATACAATTAAATAATAATAATATGTGCAAATTGCCTGTATTTTCTAAAACTAAACTAAAATTACTTTCTTAATAATATATACGGCAAAAGAGCTCAGTTACTAAGCTTATAAGTAGCTCAAGCCCCTACTAATCCTGAAGGTTTTTATGAGTAACTTTGAAAAAAGAATAAGTTGTTTTGGTTAAAATCATCATCTTCATCACCATAATCTATATTGTTAAACTACCACTGATTGACTCAAAATCGAAATCTGGAGGTGTTTGGATGCCCTGCCCATTTTTTATGTTTCGGCTTTGGCCTAAATTCGACCCCATAGGTGTTTTGATATGCTCATCAAGATTTTTAATGAAATTTTGGCTTGAGGTATCAGGTGTGCCCCGCCGCACATAATATTTTTTATAGATGATTTTATAAACTTTTTACTTGATTTGAAGATTTGTATGGTAAAAGTACTTACCACCCACCTGCGCGGGCCGCTCGCGGACCGCGCCACCCACACAAAAAACTAGGTGTGTATATAGTTAAATGCTGACAAACCGCAGGTCCAGTCATTGTGTAAGTTTGCACATATTGTACTAATTTGTCCCGTCACAAACTAAAAAAAACATATGAATCAGTATTCCTTGCTTCGAATAACTTTTCAAGTAAATCAAGAGTGCTCTGAGATAGTCTCTACTCCTGGTTAAAATTTCCTAGAACAATTTATTTATACATTTGGAGTAACAGCCGTTTAAAGTTTGTACATAATATTTAACATAGTTCCGTACGCGCTAAGAACTGTGCAAACCGGGGTGAGACTAAAAGTCATGTTATCTAAGGATTCCACAAGAATTTACAATTTTCCTAATTACTTCCACTCTGGGTCCTAATTTGACCAGACTATTACTCATTGGCCCTTGGAGGAAATATCTAGCAGTGGCCAAACTATCACCGAATGTACACTGAAAATATTTACCAGAATAACTATTTATTTTACAGGCTCTTTATTGCAACGAGGTTCTTATATACTTCATAGTATATAGTACCCAATAATTCAAAAATATTTCGTTTGTGTAGAAATAAATAAGTACAAACAATCGATAGCAACTATGTTTATTGATTTAACTGTCATAAATCTCAAAAAGTGTCAATTTCGACATTATTTATACGGCCTTAAATGATCTGTTCAGAGGTCTGGGCTCCATCTTTGAAGTAGTTCAGCACCATGCTGAGCCAAGATTGAACGGCGGTGAAGATTCCAGCTTCCTCCGGAGCGTTGATGGTCACGGAAACAGTGCCATCGTTAAAAATCTCACCGCTGGGCAGAACAACGGGCTCGGGAACTACGACGGCAACCTCGGGTGCGATAGGGGAGGGGAGAACAACGGGCTCGGGAACTACGACGGCAACCTCGGGTGCGATAGGGGAGGGGAGAACAACGGGCTCAGGAACAACAGGGTAAACCTCAGGACCGACAGGAGCGGGCATAACAACGGGCTTGGGAACAATAGGGGCAATCTCGGGTTTAACAGGAGAAGGCAGGACGACGGGCTCGGGAACAACGGGGTGAACCTCAGGAGCGACAGGAGCGGGCAGAACAACGGGCTCGGGAACAATAGGGGCAACCTCGGGTTTGACAGGAGAAGGCAGAACGACGGGCTCGGGAACAACGGGGTGAACCTCAGGAGCGACAGGAGCGGGCAGAACAACGGGCTCGGGAACAATAGGGGCAACCTCGGGTTTGACAGGAGAAGGCAGAACGACGGGCTCGGGAACAACGGGGTGAACCTCAGGAGCGACAGGAGCGGGCAGAACAACGGGTTCAGGGATCGCAGGCTCAGCAGCGATGGCAGCAGCAGCAGCTTCGGCTATGCCCTCGGCGGTGTATGGGTGGAGTAAGTTAGTAGCAGCAACGATTTCTCCATTCGCATGTTCTTTAACTTTGATGTCCACAATGTCGCTCAGGTCTACGGCTTGGCCTTCAGGGACTCCGTTAACGATCAGCTCGACGGGGCCATTACTGTCCTCATCGATTGGGGTGGCGGTGGCTACAGCCACGAACAGGGCGATGATCAGGAATTTCATTTTTTCTAGAAATACACAAACAGACACTTTAAATTTATAATAATTGATTGTTGTGCTCTCAACTTAATTAATATTAATAATAAGGATTTGCAAGAAGAAAGATTAAAATTTAAAACCACACCCACTAAATAACATCATATAATAATTATTATTTTTTATTGTCATTGAGTGAAGAGAAGAGCAAAGCAAGTCGCACGCCTGATGGTAAGCGTCACACTTGTCTCTTACAGTTCATTGCCACTCAGAGTATTAAACTTTTATAATTTGAATTCCTTCCTACACGGCACAGCACTGCGCTCTTTGGTATCCTGTCATTTCACCGACACTTATTTACAAATTTTCATTTCACAACCAACATTTCCTAAAAATATGAATCGAAAAATCATTGTTTTACAAAAAAAGATTTAGTGAATGGTATATTTATTAAAATAATAATTCGAAAAATTTACATTTTACAACGTAACATCTGACAAAAGTTTCATTTTATATTCAACAAAGACTAATAACATCACAAATTCACCGTGTATGAAGTTGGTTATGCAAGTGAAATAGCGTGGAATGACTATTATTAAAAATAAGGTAATAAATGATTGTGGTTCCAATTCTAGGTTAGGTAAGGTTTGAACTGCGAGAAAACAACGCGCGAGCCGAGAGAGCGAAGCAAGCTTGCCGCTACAGCGGGCGAAGCGCTCAAAACTAAGTAATGAAAGATCCTAGGTTAGGTTTGGTTTGAACCCAAATGAAACAACACTTTATTTATGTTATATATTCTCTTTCATATGATCTTGGTGTTAGCCGTACATAATTTTTTTGTTTACGGCTTTATGGAGTACCTCTTGCTTTATATCTAGCTTTATCCATAATTTTAAGTTACAATCGGTTTATAAGTTAGGTTCTAAATTTATAACCAACGAGCGTTGCTTCGCCGTAATCAGGTAAATATAATAAGCTATCTATAGACGTCATGTTAACTTTTTCGAGATTATTGTACTGTATAATACTTAGAACTACTAAGTTCTTATTTTGAATGCAATTTCGAAACAATTTTATTAAAAGCCACAAAGATTAATAAAAAGTTATTACTATAGTATACCTGCGTTCACTCCGAAAGTGCAGCTTACTATGCCGAAGTAGCTTCTTTCACCAAAATTAAACCTTTAAATTGCTACATCATAGTGATTAAGATTACCCTAAAGCCCTCGGATTTAGTCAAATTAACACAAATTTGCCATAAATTAACTTTTATTGTAGATAAAAGATAAACTTCCTCATTGCCTCCAGACACATTATTTTCTTTGTATTTCATTACAATGATTACGTGCTGTTTCATTTACAACATACAATTTAGCAGTCGTAATCCATTTTTTACTAAATAACATAAAAAGATAACCGGACAAGCGCGAGTCGGGCTCACAAACAAAACAAACTCCATATAAACTTTTATGTAGATAATTAATTCATTACAGGAATCTCGAAGATTGTTGCCTTGACTTTTACTAATCTTATTTTGAGAAATATTTTATTTAATTATATATCTTCGGCCGCATCGTCACTTTCCATCAGGTAAGATAGCGAGCAAATGCTTGCCTATACAGCATAAAACAATGCATTATTCAGAAGTAAGTTTTTTTTAATGCTTTTAATCACACAAAGTATTATACATATAGCTGAAAATAAAATTTCAACCATAAAGATATTTACATCAAAACTAATATAAGCAAATGCTAGTATATTCTAACAATTTTAAACGCGGCCATTGAGAGAGTTTTGCCGCGAAAGTGAAAAAATTGCATTATTGATTTTGTATAATTTTACAAAAACTGTGATTCTTCAAGTGTTAATGTGTAATAATGGTGGATTTTATATCCGTTGATGCTTAGTAAACGTGCATAAGTGTAGGCTAATCATACAAACTTGAAAAACGTGATTTTCGCCTTCGTTCCAAAACTCCAATAGAAGTTCTAGTAAAGGTTCTACCACTTTACCTTGACTTTGACCTTGACTTTGACTGTGACTTGTGTCTAGGATTTTTCATTTAATATACACTTGAAATATATTATTACTTGACACTGGCTAAATGCACAAGATTGAGAAGCCAAATTAAAAAACAAAAACGTGGTGTGGTTCTTTCTGTGACATCCACAATCACCGTTAAAAAAGTTGACCAATCATTGTCCTCATATATTATTGCATGAACTGACGTCACAAATCAGTTAAGCCAATATTGTGCGTTCTGTTATTTTGAATTTCCCATGCATTTAAATCATTTTTATTTATTAAAATCTATGTATCTATTAATGAATTGACGTATGTTAGTCTCGCGAAATCTCGAGAATGGCTGAACCGATTTGCCTAATTTGAAGGAGTCCAAGGAAGGTTTCAAAGCTGTGAAAATATAAAGAAATTGCAAGGAAAGTAGTAAAAAAAACGATTTCATTGTCCCATACAAGCTGTTTGTACCTGTCAAAGTTTAGATGAAAAATTCATTTCCGAGCGCACGATTTGCCCACAGACATATATAAATATATACATATATATATATATATATATATATATATATGTGGTCAAATCATATACATGTATATGTTTATTACATTATTTAAGCTTATTTTAGCTTGAAATCAGCGCCTAGTGTTACACTTTGCGAGTTGAGTTGAGTCACGACCCTTTTGGCACTTTTTTTGTTAAGTTTTGTAAGCTGTTTTTGCTGTCTATTTTATGTTTGTTTATCTTGTTCATAGTGCCAAATAAATATATTTCATTTCATATTATTTCAGACATATGTGACATATTAATGTGAAGTCCGCAGAATAATAGAAGGCGCACGAATAATAGCGTTACAGTTACCTACGTGACAGGTAATGAAACGTATGTTTTATTATTCTTTTTAACCGACTTCAAGAAAAGAAGGAAGTTCTCAATTCGTAGGAATCTTTTTTTATAATTGTTATCATTATTTCGATGATGTTACTTCAGAACTCCGTCATTTATTAACCGATTTGGACAGGTAACTAGAACGTATACGTTCTAGTTGGTCTCATTATAATTTGATCAAGATCTGTTGAAAAGTTTCGGAGATATTTGAGATTGCAGTCGGCTATTGGAATTTTAATTCGTATATATTTTAATACTACCATGTGAGCCCTTTAATTCTAGGCCTAAGCCTAGGACTATATTTTACTGTGCGTTAAATAACCTAATACAATATAGAGTCATTTCTAGTTTTATGAGTGCCGCTTTTGAGCCAATTCAAAACAAGCCAAGCCAAAGCATTCGCTGATGGCAGCCTAATTTAAATATAGCTATATAATTATTATATATAAATCACTTGTTCAATAATAGGACGTCAGAGAAATCAAGAGGGTATTAATTACAAATTGATCAAGTCATTAGGCATTCGCAAACAAGCGCAGTCCTTACATTTGCGGTACAAAACAGCTTATTAAAATACCTATAACCTCCTTACACATTTTTATCTAAATTTATAATCGAAATCTCATTATTTGTAATTTCTTGGTTACCTAACGTGATTATTAAGTGGTCCAAATAGGCACACATGAACTTATTATTGTAAATATCACATCACACTAGCACACTAATATTATATAGGCGAATGATTGTGTTTGTATGTTTGTTACTTCACGATCAAACGGGTGGACCAATTTTGATGAAAATTGATATGGAGGTAGCTTATACCCTGTATTAACACATAGGCTATTTTTTATTCCGGGACTTGCGCGGGCGCAGAATATAAGTTATATGTGGGATCATACCACCGACAAATGGGGCGTAAAATCTCTGAGCACTCAGAGTACACAAAATCACATGGCTGATAATTTTATTTTTAGCACATTTTAACTTTACAATTAAGTAAAACGGGAATTCGAGAGAAATACAGGGCGTTTTGCCGCGAAAATTCAAAAATGTCGTTGTTGATAATGTATTATTTTCCAAAACTTGTGATTCTTCGCGAGTTAATGTGCGTGGCATGCGTTGCAATACGTAAATAATTAAACGCAAGCAAAGCTTAAAAAAACCGACTTTACCGATTTACCTTCGGATCCTTTCAACTTGATGGTGATAAGCTACTTTGGTAGCAAGCCAGGCGAGCAACTCACAAAATGCTCTACCACCTCTCAAATGTCACCTGATTAGCACCACCCGGGGACCACGTGTAGGGAGTCAGACTTAAGGGGTATCCTCCTACGGACGTGGGTGACTCAGCCCCCAACCTTGATCAGATTCAACGTACTAAACACGCATTATTGACAATAACTCAGAAAATAGTGATCATATCTTGACCAAATTTATATGGGACCACATGGAAAGCACCAGCTTTCAAATTATAAAATAATTAACAGAATCGGCGCACAAGGAAAGAAGTTATGGGGTAATTTTTAAAGTCGGTTAAAATCGAGATCATCGTCAATGAAGTCCACACGCTACGCATTATTGAGGATAACTCGAAAACTACTAGTCATATCTTGATCGAATTCAAATGGGACTAATTGGAAAGCAACATCTATCAAACAATAAAAAAAGCATTTTACCTCTTTCACGTTTATGTTTGCCTAGTTCTTTACCAAATCCGAGTATTCCTGTCCATGAGAAAAAATGTTTTCATTCATTTTTTTCGTCCATTTTTTAGTGTTTTTATATTTTTTCTACTACATTTTTTTTCTAATGAGTTTACAAACTGCTGTCTGGTAGATTCTCATTTCATCAAACGCGCGAACTGTTAAACGCGACAAGTAAAAATCGTCTTTCAGTTATCTGATTTTTTTTTTCCGCAATTTTCTCAACTTATCTACAAAGTATTATAAAACTTTAAAAAAGCAAGAATGAAATCGGTTAAGTCGTTCTCAAGTTATTGCGTGGCCAAGGTAAATAGGGATTCATTTTTATATGTATCGAGAAAATTGTATTTGTCGGTGTGCAAGATTCAATGGATTGATTTATTCCCCGTGGACCAGAAAATAAATTAAAAATTCGCCGTAGACTATCGAATAACATTATTAGCGGTGAAACAAGTTTACCACCGCCGCTCCCCGTGTGTCAATTTTAGTCATGATACGAGGACTATAATACCTATAAATTATAATATGTAAAATGTAAAATTCTAAAGATATTAATGACAAGGATGCATGGAGGCAAACTGCACAGGCTCTTTCTAGCGACTACCATAATAACACCTAGGTTAAGAAAATTATGTATTAGAAATTAAGAATGTTTAAAAAAAAAATGAATAAAAAAAAATGCGCCACCGAGTTTCTTACCAGATTCTTCTCGAGATGGCTGTAATTTTGCGAATCTGGCATCATTAACTTTCATGAGTGCCTCTTTGGGGCCCATGTGAATAAACGATTTTGATTTTGATTTTTTTGATATATCACAAGATGAATATCGGGATGATTGATTTTACTTATTTAAGCAGGTAGAATATTGCCGCTGTTTCACCTATTATACTATTCATAAGTAGTTGGTAACTTTCGTGGTTTCATTAAAAATTTCTTTACATCTAAATATATAACGGGTGTCCGCCGGGAAATTTTCTTTTTCAAACTCGCCTTGTGCATGAACGAAACGCATGAGAGGAGTGCGGGGGGTACTGATCGGTGCGTGAGCATTGCGGACGTTTTAGTAACGATGAGTCAGTGGCAGGAACCGCATCGCGCGTTCGCTGTGGAAGCGTATTTTAAGAGTGGTGATTCTCTACTTAGTGCAAGGCAGCAATTTTGTTCACAATTCAAAATTCGTCGAGTAAGCGACGGGCCTTCCACCCAACTTATTTCATCGTGGGTACAGAAGTTCAGGAAAACGGGCACGACATTAAACAGTCATCCACCGGGTCCATCAACTTCTGTGGCGACACCTGAAAACGTCAGCACCGTTCGACAAGAAATTCTCAAAAATCCGCGGAAGTCTGTTAGAAAGATGGCAGCTTCTACTGGCTTAAAAAAAACCACAGTACATAAAATATTGAAGCGTCATCTCAACTTCCATCCATACAAATTACAAATTGTGCAAGAATTGAAAGAGGGAGATTACTTAGCGAGAGAAGTTTATGCCAGAACGATTATCGACCGATTTGGGACCCCTGCGAGATTGGGCAATATTTTTTTTAGTGACGAAGCCCATTTTCATCTCGAAGGATACGTAAATAAACAAAATTTGAGATATTGGTCAGACTCAAATCCAAAAAAACTTCAGCAAAAGTCATTACACAGCCCAAAAACAACGGTGTGGTGCGCGATTTCAGCAAGAGGAATAATTGGACCTTTTTTCTTTGATGCTGACCAAACTGTGACATCTGAGAGGTATTGTGCAATGATAGACAACTTTTTGGTTCCGGCCCTGCAAAATTTTGATGGGTACAATACCAAAACCCATTTTCAACAAGATGGCGCGACTGCGCATACGGCTAGAGCGTCTATGAGCAAAGTGAGAAGCATTTTCCCCGGAAAACTGATCAGTAGGTTTGGGGACATACCCTGGCCCCCCAGATCACCTGATCTAATGCCATGTGACTTTTTCTTGTGGGAATTTCTAAAGGCTAGAGTGTATAATAACTTCCCGAAAACCATTGAAGCTCTTCAAAACAATATACGGCAAGAAGTCCAAGAAATTTCGACAGAGCTCTGCCAGCGGGTTTTTACTGATATGCGGTACAGGCTTGAGGAGTGCTTGCGACAAAACGGTCACCATTTGGAAGGTGTTATTTTTAAGAAATAACTTCCGCACTATCTAGGTTTTAGGTAAATAAATATTTTTTACCATAACAATTATTGTTTAATTTATTTTAATTTTTAAAGCCGAAAAATTGCCGGCGGACACACTGTATAACCCAAAGGTGACTGACTGACTGACTGACATAGTTATCTATCAACGCACAGCCCAAACCACTGGACGGATCGGGCTGAAATTTGGCATGCAGGTAGATGTTATGACGTAAGCATCCGCTAAGAAAGGATTTTGATTACTTCTACCCTCAAGGGGATAAAATAGGGGATGAAAGTTTGTTGTACTTCTTAACGCGAGCGAAGCCGCGGGCAAAAGCTAGTCTTTATATATAACAGTTTCAGGGTAGTAAAAGCTAAACCTTAGCACCAGCTTTGGTTTTCAAGTTTTTAAAGAGAAATGAAAATAATAATACTGATTTTAAAATTACTTTTATTTTGTATTTGTCAAATTGAAAAAAGAATATTGTGTGACCAAATTTTACTTGTAGGTAACTTGGGTCTTTGCTGTATAGATGTATATAATTTTAGTTTAGTATTAGTAAATATAGGTAATTGGCCCGTAGGTAGTAATTGTATCAGATTAATACATTTATAGATATACGAAGCTTATACATATACATATTATGCTTTCAAAGCCAAAACTAAACTAATTGACATACAAAAGATTTCAATCTTAGTTGGTAAGTAATGATTTTAGCGTAAGCACATTAATAGGTTCTTTTCGAGATGGCTGTAGTTTTGCGAAACTGACAGAAGAGTCATTAACTTATATGAGTGCCTCTTTGGGACCAATGAATAAACGATTTTGAATATATACGTAAAACGTTAAACTATGCTAGAATATTTGAAATATAAACTTAAATTATCTAGTATCAGAGCTATCTTCTAATTATAATGATAATGAATGCATTTATTTACCTTACAAGATAAGTCCACAAAACAATGTAGGTACACTATTACAAAGTTACTTTGTTTATATTCTAATAGTCACGGGACTTGTATTGCAAGGACTGGTGCCTGAAGTAGGCGTAAACAGCCTGTATCACAGGTCACCAGGCCCCACTCCACGGATTTCCATATAACTATACAATAATAGTTAAAAAAACAATATAACTATGTACTTATAAAATAAAAACATAACACAGAAGTTAATACAAAGATGGTATCATAATATTTTTTAAATCATTTGTAGGTAGTTACACTATTGGTTACCAGTTGCAAGGTGTGTGGTGTTCATGTAACAGTGTTAGTGTGCGTAAGTGTATGCGTGAGTGAGGATTGTGACTGTGTGGGTTTTGTTCGAGTGAAGATATGTAAGGATGTGTACGTGAGTATCGTTCGGATGAGTGTGTAATGTTTTGTTTGGATTCTAAGTAGTGTGCATTGCGCCATTATCGTATGATATTGGTATTTGGTGTGTGCGTATAGTCAAGGAGATATACGCTCGTTTTATCAAAGGTGTGAGGCAGACTAAGTGTATTATTAATGGGGTGTAAAATTAATAGTTATTTGAAGCTCAAATTTTAGCCGTTTATTTATTTTTATTATCTTTTTTTTTTTTTTTTTTTTTTTTTTTTTTTTTTTTATCACGAATATATAATATATTATTATGTAGTATTTATTATTGATCTAGCGAAGCGATATCTCAAAGTTGACTTGGGTGGTTCAGCACTTTGTCCATACGTCATTCCGTCCGTCCGTCTATCTGTCAGGGGCATCTTGCGTTCAACCATACAAGCGAATAACCTCAAAATCCTGGAGATCAGAGACCGACTATGCATTTAAAAACTGGAACTTACGTATGATTATCAGTTATATCCTGGAAAGAAGCAACCAATACAAAAATTAAACAATTGAAAAAGAGAAAAGCAATTTTCCTACAGAAACAAGAGGTTGGAAGTAGTTTAGGTAAGTACATGAAGACTGAGCTATGCGGGAATGTATAACAGGTTTTCAGTGTCATTGTAATTTAGATTTTTTAAAAATGCACTGACTATACTTTTACATTTAAACTTACTTTGAGAGTGTATTGCTAGTTTGTTATTTAGGCTGTTATAAAGGTAGGGACCCAGAAAACCGAAAAAATTATGTGAGAGTTTCGTATGGAATTGCTGTGTCCTACAGACAGTACCTTTACGGCGCTTGTCCTTCATAAGTTCTGGGTCATATTTAGTAATTGAGTGCTGCTTAAGGATAGTTCGCAAGATAAACGATTGTCTTATTGTAAGAACATCCCACTTTTTATACAAATCTGTAGTTGGGAAACGGAATGGTAAACAAGCACTCACCTTCAAAATAGCTCGTTGCGCTCTTTCTAGCTCAATCATGTGAGTTTTGGCGGCTCCACCCCAAGATGTTATACAATACTCAATTATGGATTGACAGAGAGCGCCATAAACTTCCTTGATTGTGTGAAGGTCAGCAACATGCCTCAATGATTTAAAAATGAAAATGAGTTTTCTGAGTCTGCTAACCATCATAGTAATATGGGGTTTGAACGTGAGCGCTTGGTCAATGGTTATGCCCAAGTATTTGATTTTATCAGTTCTAGCAAGGGGAGAGCACATGCAATTACTAAAACTTTTACATGAATGGGCAGTAATGACTAAATCATTTGATGGGAGGAGGTTTGTTCTCGATGCAAATGCAATGTATTTAGTTTTGGAGACATTCAATGTTAGAATATTGTTACCCAGCCAAGTGGAGACAATGTTATAGCCTTCTTGTGCTGTGGAAAATACCTCTTCCCAGGTGATTCCACTAAAAAAGAGGGCAGTATCATCAGCGAACGTGATTATCTCACCCTCACGCAACCGAAGATGACAGAGGCCATCTATATAGATAAGAAACAGCGTTGGACCAACAACACTGCCCTGCGGCACGCCATAAGTAATCAGTTGTTCATCACTTAGCAGATTGTCGATCTTTACCCGCTGCTTCCTTTCCGTTAGATAGTCTTGAAATAGCTTGTGAGGGGTCCCTCGGACTCCCAGCCGATCGAGCTTGTGTAGGAGATGAGGAATAGAGACTGTGTCAAATGCCTTAGCTAAATCCAGAAATATAGCAAAGCATTTCCGTTTCGTGTCAAGATTATGGATTATAGAACTGGTAAGTTGCTGTACAGCGTCATTAGTAGACAGCTTGGCACGAAAACCAAACTGTGATTGTGATAGAAGGTTATTGGATTCTAAATAGTGCACTAATCGCTTATTCATGACGCGTTCTAGTATTTTTGACAACGTTGGAAGAATTGAAATTGGTCTAAAGTTGTTGACACAGTCTCTATCCCCGTCCTTATGTATGGGCTTGATCAAAGCAATTTTAAAAACTCGGGGAAACACTCCCGTAGAAAGCGCTAGGTTACAAATCAGCACAATGAAAGGAATAAGTAGGTGTGAGTACCTTTTAATTAATTAATTGTTTGGCTTAATGAGAACTAAGACCGGAGTAAATTTGGAATCCCAACTGCCGTCACTTTCCGACTGAGGAGTCAGATCACCGCTCTCTTCTGTTTCCGAAATCTTCTGGAAGACATCTTTGAACTTCTTCTCGGTAGTGTTATCAGCGATTGCACTGTCCACGTCATCAATAGTGGCTCCAGAAGGTACTACTTGTTTTCCAGTAGTGTAAGGAGTTTCCTTTCCATACTGCAGGTCCATGTAGTCGTTGAGCAGACCTTCTAGAACCTTCTTGGAAGGAGCGTTGGTTGTACTATCCTGGATAGCCTGCGACACTTCGTTGATTGTGATGGTGGGAAGAGACATGGTGATGTATCTGAAGAAAAATCAATTGGTTAATTAGTATAAAGGGGACCTTATTATTCTTTACTAAAATGTTTAGTGTATATTTGTTTATATATTTTATTATGTTAGTACCTTTTTACATTTATAATCTATAATAAATATGTATGAAGTATTTTATTATTTTTTTAAGTTTCGTTTGTATCTCTGTCCTGACGCGCGTGATGTCATGCATGGGTTCCGCCTGAAAATCAGTTACTGGGTAGGTAGGAGGGTCCTGCCCACCTACTTACCTAGTTATATGCTGAGTCGGGACCTCATTCGTGACATCACGCGGCGTTATATTGTTTATTTCTTGTATTTTGTTTTGTGCTTTGTCTTGTTTTTCTTATGTAAATAATGTAACGTCCGGAATAAATGTATTTTCTTTCTTTTGTTTCTTTCTTTCTTTACTAATCAGCTGATAATAGGCATCGTACCTGCCTAAGATCCACGAAAATCCGACAAAAACCACCGCGAGTCCCAGCCGATTAGTTAAAATAATAATGGACTAATTAATACCTACCTATAGCTTAAGTATAGGTATAAACTACCGACTCTACTGTTGACTGCGTTCGATTTCACCGAAAAAGATCTTTATGCCACCCATTCTTAAGTACGGCAATGCGGCATCCTCTAATAGTAAAAATACCGACCATTCGCACGAAGCGTTTCGCTTCCACTTTCTTTATGAGAACTGCCAAGGAATGGATCGCCCTGCCGTCTATTGTGTTTCCCGAAAAATATAATATGGGGTTGTTCAAGAAGAGAATTAATAGGTATTTACTGAGCAAGCGTGATCCATTTTTGACCGCATCGTCGCTTTCCATAAGGTGAGATTGTGGTTAAACGCTAGCTTAGCCTCAAATAAAAAAAGTATTAAAATCGTCAGTAATACTGAAAATTGAGCTACCACGACGAATAAACTATGAATCTCTTTAAAATAAATATCTAATCAATGGCTGTCGATCTGACAATATCTAGTAATGTAATTATTATAAGCCCTAAAACATATTAATATCTCATGTAAACGATATAACATTGATAGCGTTCATAAATAAATAAAAAAATAACGTGCTGAATCATGCTGAATAGCGTGTCTCAGTGTTATGATAAAATAAAAACATGGAAAACTAGCTATGCCCCGCGGCTTCGACGACATTAATCAGGTTAAAAGTACCCTAAACACTTCTACTATTACAATATATTTCAACGTTTTTGTGTATTTGCGTGTGCATAATTGTACACATTAACGAGGTATCTCTTTAACGGCTTGACGGATTTTGATGGAATTTGGCATACTGTATAGTCTAGACTCCAGAGTCTAGGACTAAATTTAGCATACAGTATAATCTAGACTCCAGGAATACACTATACAGTATGCCAAATTATGTCCTATTCCAGAATAGGACATAGGTTTTTTGACCTCCGACGCAAAAAAAGGGGTGTTTTAAGTGTATCTGTGTGTCTGTCTGTGGCATAGTAACTCACAAACGGCTGGATTGATTTGAATGTAATTTTTATTTGTTCTAAAAGAGTTTTTTTTCGCTATGTTTGTAAAAATTCGGTAAATAGCGCATAGGGGGTATTTGAAATTTTATCATTGTTTATATTACAATACTTTTCTCGACGCGGTCGTACATTATACATATCTTACCGTTATAGAACCGTTAAAAGTTCCCGAACAGATTTTACAATATTAACCAGGTAGCAAACAAACAACCAAACTGTTGCTCAGTTCCTAATAGCAGAACATAAGGAAACTTACCAAGCTACGTGAAATGTCAGTGTAAGCAGGAACCTCCCAAGAACTTTATGACTATACTGACGTGATTTCATGAATGCTCTATTTATAAATCAAACCATGACAAGATAGGAGAGGCTTGGCACGTCATACAATCGTAACCAATATTTTTATCATAACTGATAATTCCCTGTGGTTATTTCGCGCGGTCACTGATAACGTTTTTGCGAAATTCTATGCGGTGTCCTGTTTTCGTTGAGCATTGTGAGTAATTTTTAGGATGAATTGTATGACAGTGTCGGCAGAAATTAATTGATTCGACAGTGGTGGATGTTACAATAGAGATAATCATCAGTATTTGAGGGACCTACAGATAAGGATAAGAAAGACTTTTTTAATGCTAAATAGGCAAGCATTTGACCACTATCTCACCTGATGGAAAGTGATGACGCGGCCGAAGATGTGACATGCTTGCCTAAAAGATACCTATTCACTTTTGATTTGAAGACTCCCAGAATATACCCCTCGGGGAACAATGACGCTGGCAATGAGTTCCACTCCTTCGATGTACGGATGATGAACGTATATAGAATCAAAACGCTTCGAGCGAACTGGAGGTACGTCTGCCAACTGGATGACGTTTGACAGTTCGTCGGGTTGTCAGATGGTAAAAGTAAAAGTAGTAAAATTCTATCTATTAAACAAGGTATGATTGATTTGGGTAGACGTTATCAACACAACGTGGAGCTAACTGCAATGTTAGACTCGTTGGCCGTAGTAGTTTCTATAAACTGTTTCAGTAGATGACGTCCCCGTAAGACGTTAATAATAAGGAAAGATTAATTTCGTCGCTTCAGGCGGGGCTTGAGTAGCTCAGCGGTTAGAGCAATAGGGCATGAGACCCTATGGCCGCGGGTTCAAATCCCGCCTCAAGCGATAATTTTTCCTTTCTAAATCCACACTAAGGTATGATTGATTCAGAATGACCTGACATCCTCAATTTCATCCTCAATTTCAAACACGAAAGTTTCGAAACTACCTAAAAATACCCTTATGATTAATTAAGTAGTAGCTGTTATTATTACTTGGTGTATTATATGTAATTATTTCTATTGTTATTTGTTTTAATTGGTGCGTGTTAATTGGTATGTAGATTGTAGGTGCTTTGATATGGGTTTTTCACTTGGAATAAAGACATTTTGTTTCATTTAATTATTTATTTAATACATGGGTGCAATAATCGTCATCAGATACCTACAAAGTGAATTGTGAAGTTCTAGAAAAGTATACATAGAAAAAGTACTTGTAATTCGACTTTATAGTAGTTACTAATACTTGATATTATTATTATATGCATCATAACTTTTCACACATCGCTGCTCATCCTCCATCCTGCAACAATCCTGGAGGGGGTGGTATAGAATCGTCAACTAAGAAAAAAAAAATGCTAATAGCTACAAGTCTTCGAAGCTATTGTTATAGCAGCTGTGTAAGAGTGATTTGACAGTTACTATAAAACTGTCTGCGCCACAGATACTTATTAGTTGGTATGAAAAGAAATCAGACTATAAAAAATTAAAACAAATATTTTTATTTTTCCACCGACTTCACAAAAAAGGAGGCGGTACTCAAGTCGACTGTATTTCTTTTATGTGTGTTACCTCATAACTTCGTTCCACGTGAACCGATTTTGAATTTATTTTTGGTTTAAAGATGTTGTTTTCCAATTGGTCCCATTTAAATTTGATCAAGATCTGGTCAGTTGAAATATCTTCAATAAGTACATCTAATGATCAAATTTCCGAAGATAATGCGATGGTGCCGGTTTTTTAAGCTTTGCTTGAATTTATATATTATTTTGCCCAGTTGTCGATTCTATACGGATTGTGCACTATGACCAATGACGGTATATAAACATAGCAAACGGTATCTATGTAGATATATTTGGAGTTTTGAGTATTTTTTTAAGCACTCTGTATATGATTGCATCTGTGTGAATAACTGCATTCCCACATCGAGATGTCAAAACTATCTTATCTCTCAATATTTTGCAACACGATCTTTGTATCACACCTACATAAGCAAAAGATTTTACTAAAACATGATTACTTATCTTTGGGTGTCATGGGAAGGGCGAATTGAGGACAGATGGGGCAAGAACCCTGTGTACTGAATTATTGATGGAACAATCATTTTATTCCGCTATCATTGCCTGTATGCATAGCCCTATTGCCGTAGCAAACGAATTAGAATAGTTACGCTAGAAATAAGCAATATGCTTTTATTTAAAACAAATTTAGAATTGCTTGCTTCTTAGGATCTTATATAGGACTAGCCGTGCCCCGCGGCTTCGCCCGCTATTATCAAGTTAAAAAGTAGCCTATGTGTTAATCCTAGGTATAATCTATGTACATTCCAAATTTCATACAAATCCGTTCAGCCGTTTAAGCGTGAAGAGGGAACAAACATACTTACACACTTACACACAAACTTTCGGATTTATAATATTAGTAGGATAGTAGTGCTTCGGAAGGCACATTAATCTATCGATTCGGATTGTTAGTCATAAGACAGCAGCCATCAACCAATGTCGGATGCCTTTAGGCTGCTTGAAAATTTTTGTATTGAAATTGTCATTCTTATGGACTCTGTTGACCAAATCCAACTCATATTATAAATCCGAAACTTTGTTTGTAAGTGTGTAAGTATGTTTGTTCACGCTTTAACGGCTGACGGATTTGGATGAAATTTAGAATGTACATAGATTATACCTAGGATTAACACATAGGCTACTTTTTAACTTGAGAGCCGCGGAGCACGGCTAGTTATCAATAAGATTCAACCTGTGCAGAATATTGCTTTAAATTTTAAGCGATTCTGGATAGTAGAAATATCTTAACCCTCACGTAATTATAACTTAGTTCTTTTACAATATAGGCGAGAATTTAGCCATCACCAGCAGTCACCGGTTGAAAAACGTTGGGCAGCAGCCCTGTGGGTGTTGCGGCGGTGGACAGAGGACCTGGCTCCACCGGTCCCTGGGCTGTGGACGGTGGAAGCCATCCGCTCGGTCTTTCGGAGGTGGGTGCGTCGGCGTTTTGGGTCGCTTACCTTCCGATTGGTGCAGGTGCTTTCCGGACATGGATGTTTCGGAAAGTACCTGCACCAAATCGCGAAATGGGAGCCGACCCCGGTATGCCACGAATGTGGGGCGCTCCACACGCTGGAAGTGTGTGCCGCATGGGGCCCGCAGCGGCAAACGCTTTCAGCGATCATAGGCGGATATCTCTCCCTACCGAGCGTGGTAGTCGCCATGCTCGGCAGTGAGAGATTGTGGCAGGCGGTGGTCTTCTTCTGCGAAGCGGTGATGGCGCAGAAGGAGGCCGCGGAACGGGCCAGAGAGGTCGATCTCCATTCTGACCCGATCTGTCGCAGACGGATGGGGGGGAGGAGGAGGCAGTTCGCCCGCCTCCTCTCTCCTCCTCTGTAGTGGGGTCACTGGTGGAGAGTCAGGGAGCTCTCCACTGGCTTGCACGGCCTCACAAGTTTGAGGGGTGGCCTTGGTGAGCAAGGTCACCCCTACATGGGCGCAGTGGCCCGGTTTGTACTCGGGCCTACCGCCCCGGGGCAAGATAGTGACTGCTAGCGCGACCCTATCTTGCCCCACCTCGGCGAGGGACTGCTCACGGGGGGGGTTTTAGTGGGTTCGAGCCCCACATACCCCCTTCCTTTACCCCTGGGAAGGAAGGGAAATTAAAAGAAATGAATAAAAAGAGAAAATTAATAATCTATTTGCTTATTATTAACTATTAAAACACTTATTACTCCCTTCTTATCCCTTCTTACTTTATATCTAAGTTATCTATATATAAGTTATCTATATCTAAGTTTGGCACGCGCAACCTTGCATAACCGCTATGTTTTAATTTTATCTTAGTGACTTTAGTATGAGACTGTGAGTGTGAGAAACTGAATTCGAATAAACTATTGTTACCACCGGCACCCAAAAGTTGCTCCCAACCGGCTCAAATCCATTTGGCAGTTTCTACTCACTGTGCTCAACTCGATTTCTCACCGAAACTAACCATGCTACCTACAGAACTGTAATTAAGCTGTTCGACATGAAGGGTACAACGGAAGGTGTTCTGTTGTTATCTTGTTTGTTAAAGGAGTTTCATCTCTTCGGCGTTGAAGTCCGCAGGAGGCATTTTATTTACTTCCTACCCTGACCCAACGGGCGTTCGTCAATCCGCAATTTGAGGACGCGGCCTCTATATAATTAGGCTATCCAAGGCAATGTTGCTATTGCATGCTAGAAGGCGTTAGAGGCGCGTTTTCTTAACATTTACGCAAATCAATTTATTTTTTCCTAATGATTTACATATATTTTTTTCAATGTAGGATAATCTATTTGCTTATTATTAATTATTAAAACAACCTTTGAACTAATTTATACGTATATATTACTACAGTTACTGCGTTTCACCTCACTAAAGTCTAAGTACTGAATCACACAATCAATATTTTTCGAGCTGCAGAAATATGGCAGTAAAAGTGATAGTCTTGAAATTGAGTCGACATACCTTGGATCTCCGATTTGTTAACTATGTATAGTTGATAATTACATAGATAGATGAATAAAGATGTCAATATCACTTTAGAAGACTGTTTTACAATTGACTTGATCATTTTTGTAGCAATGAAACGATGTAGGTATGTAATACAAGTTCACAGTTATAGTTTCGACCATATTCCATAATACTAAAAAAAATGCAAGCCAAAGGAAGGAAATAAAAAAAAATCAACGTTATAAAAACTCAAAGGTTTATTGCCATTTGTATTAATTTGGTTGCTATTATCACTTTGTTTTACATTGTTTTACACTGGATGGTTGGTTTATTTGACACTAGATAACTGTACCTTTTAACAAGTTATACTGAGTTATAGTTTAGACCATGATGCCATCGATGACGTTGATGGGGGTGAGAACGGGCATGGGGCTGATGATGTCGACGGGGTTGACCTGGGGAAAAGTGTGGACATTTTTGTTAAACTGTTCAATGTTAGATAAACCCTTAGTTTTTTATATGCAAGCGTCGCCAAAGTATCTAACTACTAATGATAAATTCTGTTTACATTACTTGTTAGGATTAATATTAGATTTACACATGTTGTTGCAGTTCTACATACATAGTACCAATTTGAGCGTATAGCGGGATGGCTTTATAGACTGTATAGCCATCCTCCTCACCTATATTTAACATCATTTATTTACGGGCAACGCTCAAAACAGACTCGCAAGAAGTCACCTGCCTCAAATAGTATTACATACATAATTATTCTCTTCTCTACCAGATTCTACTTCACTCTCGCAGATTTAGCGCAGGTAGCCTGTTGCGCAGTATTCCATGCTCTCTGATTTATTTTCAGATTTATAAAATATTATATATCTGCTAAAATCTATGCACAACTAGCACATTTTTTTATGTTCTGTAGGACACCAGGAGACCATGATTCAAAGGAGCCAACGATAGAAACGCGTCTCAGTCCTAAATGTTCAACCTATCTTCAGTTTTAGACCAGTCGGAAGGCAGAAAATATACTAGAGCCCGCGCAGTGAATTCAAGATAATTGAATAAAATAAATAGAAAATGTTCTCACTCCAGCAGGGTTGACGGCGATGATTTCGGCAGGGTTAACAGCGGGGTTGACGACGGGACCAACCTGGGGAGGTGAGATGGCGTTTGTGCTAAACTGTTTAATGCTAGACAAAACCGCAGCGTTTATTTCAGTTATGTTTGGCTAGTGGCTGACATATTGCTTTTTTATCTCTGATAGGCGTTTGAACACTAACTCACCTGATAGTAGGTGACAATGTTGTCGAGAATAGTAAGTGGGGTATGCTTAGCCCTTAATTTTATTTTATACAATCATTGCCTGGTCACAGCTTATACAATTTAGAGCTATCATATAAAAGAAGCCAACCATTGTAACGCAGCGCGCTTTAGCCCGACAGCTATTCAACCTGTCTTCAGTTTCCACCAGTCGACACGTGACGATAGAAAATATACATTTTCAGAGACCGTGCAGTGATTTTACCTATAAATAAATGAATACAATGAATAGGTGATGTTCTTACTCCAACAGGGTTGACGGCGATGATTTCAGCGGGGTTGACGACGGGGAGCACGGGCATGGGGACCACGACGGGCTCGGGGACAATCTCGGGGACGACGACGGGGAGCACGGGCATGGGGAGCACGACGGGCTCGGGGACAACCTCGGGGGCGACGACGGGGAGCGTGGGCATGGGGAGCACGATGGCCTCGGGGACGATGGGGTTAGGGAGGACCACGGGGGAGGGCACTACGGGGGCTACGGCCTGCGGAAAAAGTATAGAAATAATAAAAGTCGCCTTCCAAAATGGAGGAGGGCATGCAGGTTTGCTAAAAGAATCAGGACATAAACTAGAGCCATTTAAATCTGTAAATCGTTATACTGAACAAATCATATAAATAAATCAATAATACTTCTTAAGTAAAGAAACAAAAGTATAAATTGTTTTGTAATTTTTTTTGAAAAGAGGATTTCTCATCTCCTATTTATAATATTGCCTTGTTGTATACATTTTTTGACTACGTTCCAGGCTTTGCACATATCTCCTACAGTATACGTGTTGATGAACCAATAAATAGTGAAACTTAATGTTTATCTTACCTGCTGGCTCTTGACGTTGACGATAATCTGGACGAGAGGGCTGGAAGCTGGGGCCACGGTAGGGGGCACGACAATTTCCTCGACGGGGCTGGGGACGATCTCGGCCTCAACGGGGGTGGGGGCCACCACGGCTTCCACGGGGAGAAGACCCGCGGGGGTGGCGATGATGATGAAATCCTGAAAAAAACAGAGTTGTTCTATGAATACATTTTTATGCTAGAGGAGACGAGCAAGCAGTTCAAAACAACAACAAGTAATTAGCATACCGACAGTCGAGAACACCTTGAGTTCGAATTCATGTTTGTTCACGTCAAAAACCGGTTTTTACATACGGCGGTGTACGAATATAGACTCAAAAACTATCTCTAAACATTAGACTTAAACTGTTGTCTGCTATGTTCAGTAATTACATTGGCACTCACTTTTCTTTTTCAGTCGACACTAGTCCTAATATTCGATTAATAATATTGGCAATCATACAATCTCATGTGAACTCAAGACGTCCTACCACCTCGTTAGTTGACAGAGTTTCTACCTCTGGTAGATTAAAGCCGAATATCTTCTCTGGGATATCCAAAATAGAAGACAGGGGTGTCGCGAAAGTGTCCACATTAAATTATTGGGTAAAAAAGGTGAATTTATCATGAGCTTGAAGCGTTGTTTCTTGATTATATTTGTTTGGGAGTCAATATTCATTAATTCTTACAGCATTGTTTCCAGACATGATGGCGGCCATCAAGCTGTTGATAGCTTTCTCGAGGTAAGGCAGAAGCTCAGCATTGGTAGCGGGGTCCTGGATGGCCTCGGAAAGCTCATGCAGGGTCCAGCTGGATAAGTCGTGGGCGGGGGTGGCGACAGCGATGGAGGTATCCTATTAGAACAAAAAATTATAACTATTAATTTAACAAGAACCAATCCTCGAATGTGTCTCATGTCAGTTATAGCTAATGAACCCTGACTTTGAACCGCTCCAACGTTACTTTCAACTTAGTCTTTGAAATGAGCTGAGTGTGAAAGTTATTGTTTGTGGGTCCATCAATAAAGAGTTAGGTATATACAATATACTGTCACAATCGATATAGCGTTATGTAATATACGGATATTTCTAAACTATGCGCAACTGCTTCAAACTTGAGACAAACATCAGCTTATTCAAGAAGGTACAAAGATGAAAATCTGGTTACCATAGAACCTTGTTCAAAAATTCTACTGTTATTTCTTACCTGAGAGCTTCCGTGGTAAATGGCATACATCAGATCGTTCAGAGCCTGTTCGAGGACGGGGATGAGAGCAGGGTCAGTGCTGGGGTCCTGGATGGCCGCGGAGAGCTCGTACATATCCCATGAGGGTGAGGCCAAAGTCACGGCCAGGAGGGCGGAGAAAACGGCGAAGAATTTCATCTTGAGTCTTTTTTAAACTGAAAGGAGGTATATATTATTACAGCTGTTATAATAAACGGGTATCATAACAACATAAATTGTGTTACTTACTTATCCTTCGGTAAATTTGGTAAAACATTGTGAATATCTGTTATATATACTAAACAATAACAACTATCTTATCACATTTATAGCACCGTAGAATTTATGCTGACGTTGTAAATAATGATATTCAATAATCCTTACATTGTAAAATACGTAACAATTACCTGTAGCAATAACTTAGAAGAATACTTACATCAGATTATTTCTTGTCCGAATGTTACCATATTATATTACATGCTATGTCGCCTTTGCCCTAAAGATGACTACTAAACTAAACTTTTTTTTAATTTTACAATGTTAATCGAATCGCAATAGCTATAATAATATAGTTGAGCAGCAAACAACATGGTATTCATACAACTTACTTCGTCTCTGTCGTAAATTCCTTTCCTAGCTAATGTCTGCTTATAGAATTTCACATTAAATTTAAAGAGAGGAAAATAAACAAAAACATTCTAGAGATAAACTCAACAATTTATTCGAATCTTTACTTTTTGTTTTACACTGGATAACTGTTTTTTTTACACATGCTTGTTGTATTTATTAACAAATTCACAATTAATAATGCCATCGACGACATTAACTATAGTGACAAGCCCATGCTCTAAAATTAAAGCCCGGCGAGCCATACCAGCTGTTTAGCAAGCTTAGTAACTGCAATACGAACTTTTTTATGTTAGGCCATTACATAACTTTCTAACGCTACCTTTGACGCACAACCTAACCCAGGTTGTCTAAGTGAAATTATAACTAGGGAATAAATTAATGTCAGGCATAGAAATATATATCGGTACCTTCGTTATTAAAATATTAATAAATTGGTTGTCTACACTTAGTTATGACGTTACTGAAATAGCTTTTTTAATAAAATCTTAATATAATTCATATATACTCTGTTTATTTGTCAATTAAATGTGATACTTCACTATAATATATTGTTAGAAACATACCCTCCGCATCATAAAGCTACCCACCGTTTGCCTATAAAAGCCGTGCGTCTCGACCAACAGGGCCTCCCGCCCGGTGACGCTGCAGAGGCTACACACAGCCAGCAGCATGTAGTCCGTTCGGAAAAAAAAAAAAAAAAACCAACAGGGCCTTTTGCTTCTCGGCACTCGCAGCGGACGGACGTCTACAAGAATCCTTGTCGGTCGATTTAAGGTCACGTGAGCCACTTTTGTTCTAATTATCGTTCTAGTGTTATGGCAAGTGTGTAATTGTTACTCTGTTTAATTATTGTTCTGTGCGTGTAATTTATAATTTTGTTTAAGTTTCGGGTATTAAGTTTGTATTTTTGTGATTAATAAAATTGTTAAAATTAATAAAAATGGTTCTTGTTCAAGTTTGTATATTTTTTTATGATTTCTACTTCTGATTTTAACAATATCGATTAGTCACACATAAAATCTATAGAGATTTCTGAAATCTTATTTTAAATTACTTTTTTCGTAATATATGATCACATATACCTACTTGTATTACTTATGTGACATTTTATTATTTGGATATTATTATTTATTTATTTTTATTGTATACCGTTTTTATTTAAATATTTATATTTTAGAATTATTGATTAATGAATACAATGCCTACCTGATTTAACGCCCATTATTTTATTTTATTTATGTTTTATTTTGGTAATTAATAATGACTAATGTGTCCCTTGTCAACTTTGTAGTGATAGTTCGAATTAGGTCTTCACGACACAGGCTTGCCTAGTGTGAAGACTACAGTTTTAAGAGTGCATATTATCAAACTTTCAAGCTAAGACACCAAAATAACAAAAAACCTTAGCTCATATTCTCATTGTACCTGTATCATAGATTTATATAACATAACTGTAATATTTGGAGTGTTTTTCTGCTGTAAATAAAGTTATTTTCATTTTGTCATTTTAATTTTCATTCATTCATTTAAAGTTAACAAGCAACCGTGTGTCATCGACCAATCAGCATCGAGAGTACCAGCGACGACCAATTAGCGTCGTCTACCCCCACCACCGTCTATAATGACGTTACGCCGTGTGCAGAGTAGCTTATGGCGTCATCCGGCATGCCTCATGCTTGCTTCGACGTTTGTTGAAGACCGTCGCTCCTATATACAGTTCGGATAATGTGAAAGCGATGTATTCCTCGTTCTTGATTAGACTTTTGGAGCAGACGGACACGCTTAGTTTGGTTAATGTAAACACCTTACACCATGTATTTCACGTGAATGTGAAAGTAGAGGAACGTCAGTGACGGATCAGTGTTGACATATGTCGTTAAAGAGCCTATATACCTAAGTAAAACGAAATCTAGAGTTCGCAAGTTCTAGACACTGTTCCGAGTTCCTCTCTGCAACATAATGGACCCGAAATCCACACGGTTACTCAGTGGGGTGCTGAATATTTTGGTTTCATTATCATTTAGGCAGTACCTTTTTTTATGACAAATAGGCTAGCATTTGACCGCTATCTCAGCTTTCTCGCCTTACAATGGTTTCTATGTGTTTTGAATTTAAATAGATCGAAATCAAGCGTTGCAATTCACTCTGAGATATTAGATGTTAAATCTCTTTATGTCATGTAATTTCACTGGAAACATTGCCCTTCAATCCGAAATACAGTAAAGTTTGCACACATCTGCTTGGCGGTTTGTTGAATGTCTGGTAATGATGTGATACTGACCCAGGCGGACTCTGCAAAACAGTCCTATCACTACAAAACCTACAACCCGATACTTGTTTATTGGTCCCAATAAACAAAAGTAGATAGCAAAATATGCTAGAACTAGTCGTTTATCAACTTTAAATGGAGCCATGGGCTACTTTTTAACCTACTTTTTACCCTGTTAATACTAGGTATAAGCTATGTACATTCCAAATTTTATTCTAATCCGTTCAGCTGTTACAGCGTGAAGAGAAAATAAACATACATACTTATAAATTTATACACAAACATTCGGAATTATAATATTAGTATGATACATCAGCCCTAGTTAGAAAAGTTTTCTTTTAATACTTACTGAAGAATAACTTGTTTACCATCCTCGACCGCATGATGAATATCTTCAGGGGGAAAAATGGTCAATCGCTATTTACCTCTTAAAGCTATCAGAGGTAGAAAATAATTCAAATTAAAACGCAGTGTGAAACAGGGTCAAGTAAGGCAAATTATTCTTTTGTGGTGACAATAAAATAAAGACTTGGTTACGAATGATAAAAGCAAGCTTCCTGAAAACTATGATATTTTGAGCCGATCACTTATCCCATCAATATGTAACTTTAATCCTACTAATATTATAAATTCAAAAGTTTGTGTGTAAGTATAATTGTTCCCTCTTCACGCTTTAACGGTTTAACGGATTTGGATGAAATTTAGAATGTACATAGCTTATACCTAGGATTAACACATAGGCCACTTTTTAACTAAATAATAACGAGCGAAGCCACGGGGCACGGCTAGTATATAATATTTCAGACATTTTTCTATATTCCATTTAGCTAGTTTGAGTTACACTCGATAGATTTATTCGTCGAAAATTATACCTTTTTAAGTTTATTTTTTATTTAGTTCTATTGGCTTTATTTTAATGCCGGAAATTAATATTAAGAGATAGCAAACATGGTTATTTATCGCTTGTTTGTGCTTCTTACTCACTTATAATCCCTTCTAACTTTATGTCTAAGATATCTATATCTAAGTAGTCGAGTTTCATCTCTTCGGCGTTGAGGTCCGCAAGAGGTATTTTATTTACTTCCTACCCTGGAGAGTTCTACCACCCAACGGGTATTCCTCAATCCGCAATTTGAGGAAGCGGCCTCTAGAGGCCAGGCTATCCCAAGGCAATGTTGCAATTGCATGCTAGAAGGCGTTAGAGGCGCCTTAACATATACACAAATCAATTTATTTTTTTCTTAATGGTATACATATATTTTTTTTGGTGTAGGATAATCTATTTGCTTATTAATTATTATTAAAACAACGTTGGAACTATTATATACTTTTATGGTTTAATACGGTTACTGCTTTTTACTCACTAAAGTCTAAGTACTGAATCACGCAATCGATGTTTTTCGAGCTGCAGAAATATAGCAGTAAAAGTGATTGTCTCGAAATTTAACCGACATACCTTGGATCTTCGATTTGTTAACTATGTATAGTTGATAGTTATATAGATAGATGGATAAATATGTTTGGTGAAGCGTCTTTGCCTTTTATAATACTAAAATTAAATGTAAATTATATATCTGTGAATAAATACTTCGCCAAGTTGCGATCTTTATATCCCTAATATTCATATAGGTAAAATTGATCTAGTCCCACCTTCCAAACCAATGAGGTTTAATCCTTTACTGAATGTACTCTCAGTTAATACCAATTACAGACAAAACTCATATTTATGGCGAGCGAGCAGAAATTTCAATAAACTTAGTAAGCGCCTAGATTTAGATCTATTCCATACTAGTATAGCGTCGGCTAGACGGCTGTTGAGCAGTGACTTTTTTGATAACTAAGCCATAAGCTTGATTTGCATTATTTATATGTTTTCTAACCGTGAGGACCTTTAATTGGCTCATTGTATTATGCTTAACCTGTAAATTGTTAGATTTATAAGCTGTTGGTCCTCCTCAATATAAATTGAATAAATAAATATTGGCAAGAATCTTGGGATATTTGGGTACATTTGCAGTGACTCACTACTCACTGCTGACCGCTGTTAGAGATCGTTCAAAGGATATCCGCTAGACGGCGCTATTTGCAGGTGTTTCGATTGAAGTTTTGCGCTCGCCGCTTCTACTTTTTTTGTGTGTATCATGGACAGTGTGGTTGACAAAAACGCTCCGCTATTGTTTTTTTGTGACGTAGAAAATTATACATCTAATGAACCAGGGGGTCTATTCCGGGCGTCACATCGACGTCGAAATCGAGCGATTTTCTTTTGTTATGCACATCGAATCAACTGAAATTTCAACCAATCGACTGTCGTATCGACGTCGCATCAATTCTAACAATCGTATTTTGACGACCAGAATAGACCTACTGGACTTAAAATAAAAACGTGTCGTGTCTCTTGAGATCGACTTCTTCCTATGTGATAAAACTTAGTGATCTGTGCCCCGTGATCACTGGAATATTTTCGGATTGAAACTCACCAGCTAGTGTGGTGTTGTGCGTGTGCGCTTAGACACACACACAGTTTGCTGTAATTCCTATCTTGTGAGCTCCGGAGGTGGTTTCGACGCAGTTTAAGGTACGTGGGCTTAAATAAACACTGTTAATTGGTCCGTGTATCCCTACTGATTTTTGCCAATATTTAAATCCAAATTTAACCTACCGCTATCATTAAAAATATTAATTCGTAAGCGATTTTACTCGCGTCACCAATGTTTATATCACTTTAGAATTAATAAAACTGATTGTTTTACACTCGTTGACTTGATCATTTTTGTAACACTGAAACGATGTAGGTATATAATACCAAGTTCAAATTATAGTTTCGACTATAATACAAATACAAAAATCTTTAGCCAAAGGAAGGAAATTAATAAAAATCAACGTTATAAAAAAACTCAAAGATTTATTGCCATCTGTATTAATTTGGTTGCTTTATCACTATGTTTTACACTGTTTTACACTGGGTGGTTGGTTTATTTGACACTGGATAGCTGTACCTTTTAAGAAGTTACACTGAGTTAAAGTTTAGACCATGATGCCATCGATAACGTTGATGGGGGTGAGAACGGGCATGGGGCTGATGATGTCGACGGGGTTGACCTGGGGAAAAGTTTGGACATTTGTGTTAAACTGTTCAATGTTAGGCAAACCCGTAATTTTTGTTTTGAACTTATAATATAACATGCAAGCGTCTCCGAAGTATCTAGCTACTAATTATGAATTCTGTTTACATCACTTGTTAGGATTATATTTTAATATTAGATTTACACATGTTGTTGCAGTTGTACGTACTTAGTACCAATTTGCGCGTATAGCGGGATGGCTTTATAACCTGTGTATAGCCATCCTCTTCTCCTATATCAAACATCACTTATTTACGGGGTGGCAACGTTCAAAACAGACTCGCAAGAAGTGACCTGCCTCAAATAGTATTACATAGGTACATATTCTCTTCTCAACCAGATTCTACTTCACTCTCGCCGAATTAGCGCAGGTAGCCTGTTGCTCAGTATTCCATGCTCTCTGATTTATTTTCGGATTTATAAAATATTATATATCTGCTTAAGCCGGATAGATTTTAGATACGAATGGTAAGAACGACTATTAAACTAATGTTCTCTAGGCTACCAGGAGACCATGATTCAAAGGAGCCAACGATAGAAACGCGTCTCAGTCCTAAATTTTCAACCTATCTTCAGTTATAAACCATTCGGAAGGCAGAAAATATACACTAGAACCCGCGCAGTGAATTTATGATAATTGAATAAAATAAATAGGAAATGTTCTTATAACAGCGGGGTTGACGACGGGGCCGACCTGGGGAGGGGAAATGGCGTTTGTGTTAAACTGTTTAATGCTAGACAAAACCGCAGCTTCTATTTCAGTAGTGTTTGACCAGTGTCTGACATGGTGCTTTTTTATCTCTGACAGGCTAGCGATTGACCACTAACTCACCTGATGGTAGATGACGATGTTGTCGAGAAAAGTAAGTGAGGTATGCTTAGCCCTTGATAGCCAGTCCATATATCCTATTTGTCCATATTTAATCTTCGGGCCAATTGCCTATATTTCCTAAAACTAAACTAAAACTATGTACAGCAAAGAACTAAGTTTCCTACAAGACATCGAGCTTATATCATTTAATCTGGCTCTTAATTATATCTGCCCGATACCATATACAGGTACTTGGCTATATACGTTCCTCGAGACTAACACTCAAACAAACAAAACGAAGAGTGACAAAATAAAAGAAAGAAAAATCTTGATTGCCACTAGAATTGAACCTGATACCCGCTACTTATCTGTAGGCAGGCGCGCAACCAATTACTCCAGCGGCTAGTTAGATATTAGTAGAAGTAATGCTCTTACTCCAGGGTGTTAACCAGTAGCGTAAACAAAATAACCAGTTGACTGCTAGTACCTCCCCCCCTCCTCACGAAAACAACATGCATTTTGAAGAATAAATTAGTTATGATTGGTCGTTCAGCATCTGACGCCGCCACTGACGCTAACAATTGTCGCAACGGCCAATCACAAGCATACATTTACGTCACCATCTTACATCGCTGGTGAATTTTGTTTTAAATAATTAAACGCAAGCGAAGCGTAAAAAAAACGACTTCAACGATTATATATTGGTTTTGGCAGGATCGATTTCGATAAAATTTATATGGGACCACCACTGAAATATAATATTAATATTAATAAATTAATAGACCAAACAAAAAAAAATCATCAAAATCGATTCTCAAATGGCGGAGATAAAAAAAAATATAGACTAATTGAGAACCTCCATTTTTGAAGTTGGTTGATAAAATTCACTGTTTTATATAATCATTTCCCGGTAACAGCTTATAATATTTAGAGCTATCATATAAAAGAAGCCAACCATTGTAACGCAGCGCGCTTTAGCCCGACAGCTATTCAACCTGTCTTCAGTTTCCACCAGTCGACACGTGACGATAGAAAATATACATTTTCAGAGACCGTGCAGTGATTTTACCTATAAATAAATGAATGCAATGAATAGGTGATGTTCTTACTCCAACAGGGTTGACGGCGATGATTTCAGCGGGGTTGACGACGGGGAGCACGGGCATGGGGACCACGACGGGCTCAGGGACAATCTCGGGGGCGACGACGGGAAGCACGGGCATGGGGAGCACGACGGGCTCGGGGACAACCTCGGGGGCGACGACGGGGAGCGTGGGCATGGGGAGCACGATGGCCTCGGGGACGATGGGGTTAGGGAGGACCACGGGGGAGGGCACTACGGGGGCTACGGCCTGCGGAAAAAGTATAGAAATAATAAAAGTCGCCTTCCAAAATGGAGGAGGGCATGCAGGTTTGATAAAAGAATCAGGAAAGAAACTAGAGCCATTTAAATCTGTAAATCGTTATACTGAACAAATTATATAAATAAATCAATAATACTTCTAAAGTAAAGAAACAAAAGTATAAATTGTTTTGTCATTTTTTTTAAAAGAGGATTTCTCATCTCCTATTTATAATATTGCCTTGTTGTATAAATTTTTTGACTACGTTCCAGGCTTTGCACATATCTCCTACATTATACGTGTTGATGAACCAATAAATAGTGAAACTTTATGTTTATCATACCTGCTGGCTCTTGACGTTGACGATGATCTGGACGAGGGGGCTGGAAGCGGGGGCCGCGGTAGGGGGCACGACAATTCCCTCGACAGGGCTGGGGACGACCTCGGCCTCAACGGGGGTGGGGGCCACCACGGCTTCCACGGGGAGAAGACCCGCGGGGGTGGCGATGATGATGAAATCCTGAAAAAAGCAGAGTTGTTCTATGAGTACATTTTTATGCTAGAGAAGACAAGCAAGCAGTAAACCTGCAGTTAAACAGCATACCTTAAAGCTTCCCTGTATTCGAGAACACCTTGAGTTCGAATTCATGTTTGTTCACGTCAAAAACTGGTTTTTACATACGGCGGTGTACGAATGTAGACTCAAAAACTACCTCTAAACATTAGACTTAAGCTGTTGTCTGCTATGTTCAGTAATTACATTGGCACTCACTTTTTTAGTCGACACTAGTCCTGCTATTCGATTAATGACAGTGGCCATCATACAATACCAAGCGAACTCAAGAGGTCTTTCCACCTCGTTAGTTGACAGTTTCTACCTCTGGTGGATTAAAGCCGAATATCTTCTCTGGGATATCCAAAATAGAAGACAGGGGTGTCGCAAAAGTGTCCACATTAAATTGTTGGGAAAAAAAGGTGAATTTATCATGAGCTTGAAGCGTTGTTTCTTGATTATATTTGTTTGGGAGTCAATATTCATTAATTCTTACAGCATTGTTTCCAGACATGATGGCGGCCATCAAGCTGTTGATAGCTTCCTCGAGGTAAGGCAGAAGCTCAGCATTGGTAGCGGGGTCCTGGATGGCCTCGGAAAGCTCGTGCAGGGTCCAGCTGGATAAGTCGTGGGCGGGGGTGGCGACAGCGATGGAGGTATCCTATTAGAACAAAAAATTATAACTATTAATTTAACAAGAACCAATCCTCGAATGTGTCTCACTATAGTTGTTGAACCCTGATTTTGAACCACTCCAACGTAACTTTCAACGTAGTCTTTGAACTGAGCCGAGTGTGAAAGCTGTTGTTTGTGGATCCATCAATAAAGAGTTAGCTATATACAATATATATATTGATACAATCGAGATAGCGTTATGTAATACACGGATATTTCTAAACTATACGCAACTGCTTCAAACTTGAAGATAAACATCAGCTAATTCAAGAGGGTACAAAGATGAAAATCTGGTTAGCATAGAGCCTTGTTCAAAAACTCTTCTGTTATTTCTTACCTGAGAGCTTCCGTGGTAGATGGCGTACATCAGATCGTTCAGAGCCTGTTCAAGGACGGGGATGAGGGCAGGGTCGGTGCTGGGGTCCTGGATGGCCGCGGAGAGCTCATACATATCCCATGAGGGTGAGGCCAAAGCCACGGCCAGGAGGGCGGAGAAGACGGCGAAGAATTTCATCTTGAGTCTTTTTTAAACTGAAAGGAGATGGTATATATGTATAGCTGTTATACAGCAGTATGTGTTATAATAGTAAGACAATGATGTAAAGACCGACCAGCATGGAACTCTTGCTCTAGATGTTAATAGAAAAATAGAATGCTCTAATACCAAATGTCTTTCTGAAATAGAGAACTAATAATATTCTTGTATTTTTAGTTCTAGTTTTCACTTTTTTATCTTTTGTTTTGTATGCCAGATAGGCAAGCATTAGGCCGCTATCTCATGTGATGGAAAGCGATGATGCGGCCAAAGATGTAGCATGCTTACCTATTAGATAATTTCAGACTTAGAGTTACTAAAAAGATCAAACCTTTTTAATAATCTGGGATGGAAATAAATGAAAAAGTTAAGTTTAATATATTAATTTAGCAAAGACCAAGTTCCTTGGGTTTTGCTATATAGATGTATATAGTTTTATAGGCAATTAATTACTTCAATATTATATTATTTCTTAAACTCTACTATAATAAACTGTGTTACTCACCTACCCTTCGGTGAATTTGGTAAAATATTCACAATGTCTGTTATTTATACTAAACGCAATAAAGCAATAATTCATATCTTAACTCGTTTATTGCACTTTAGAATTTACGTTAAGCCGTAAACAATGATATTGAATGATCCTATTGTAAAATACGTAACAAGTAGCAATATCTGAGAAGAATATTTTCTGACATCTGAAATCAGGCTTTGCGTGGGCACAGCATGGTGATCCCCATACATCATCAGATCTACATGCAATCTACATACCAAATTTCACGCACTGCGATATTTCTTTTAAAACAACATCACTCACACTTATACTTATACTAGCCGTGCCCCGCGGCTTCGCCCGCTATTATCAAGTTAAAAAGTAGCCTATGTGTTAATCCTAGGTATAATCAATGTACATTCCAAATTTCATCCAAATCCGTTCAGAAGAGGGAACAAACATACTTACACACAAACTTTCGGATTTATAATATTAGTAGGATTAGTTAGTGTGATTTGTTAACCGCTTTTTTTTCATAACTAATTTTATATAAGGTAATATTTTTATTAAGAACTTCTAAACTTATATATAACTAGCTGACCCGCCCGGCGTCGCCCGGGTAAACAAAAGCTTACACATAAACGCTTTCACATTCACAGCCCCACTCTAAAAGTACTATAAGTTGTGTCGTGGGGCCGTTAACAATTAACACCACACACACAACATTCACGTCATACCCAGAACCAGAAACATAAACTTCCCGTGGGGATAAAACTTTTGTTATTGTGTTCCCACCGAGATTCGAATCCGCTGCTTTGAAGACGAACGCGCACTCATCTACCCAGTGGGTAGTTCAAAGTTCAAAGATTCTCCACCCTGCGTCCGTCGCCCGATTAAAAAATCTACACATAAACACTTCCACGTTCACAGCCCCACACTAAGTTCAGTGACTTGTAGCGTGGGGCCGTAAACATCCAAGATTCACAACATATTAAAAACAAAAATTTCCCGTAGGGAGAAAACTTCTGTTACCACCGCGAATCGATCCCGCTGCTTTGAATGCAAACGCGCACCCATTTACGCGAGTAGATAGTTCAAAGTTCAAAAGATGACCCGCCCGGCGTCGCCCGGTTGTAAAATATACAAATAAACACTTCCACATTCACAGCCCCACACTAAGTTCAATGACTTGTATCGGGGGGCCGTAAACATCCAAAATTCACAAAGCATTCAACATACTCAAAACCAGGAACACAAATTTCCCGTGGAGAGAAATCTTCTAGGTAAATTACCACCGGGAATCGAACCCGCTGCTTTGAAGGCGAACGCGCACCCATCTACGCCAGCGAGCAGTTCAAAGTTCAGGAACGACCCGCCCGGCGTCGGCCGGGTAGTAAATATTAAAAAACATACCCATAAACGCTTTCACATTCACAACCCCACACTAAGTTCAATGACTTGTATCGTGGGGCTGTAAACATCCATGATTCACACAACATTGACAACATACTCAAAACCAGAAACACAATTTCCCGTGGAAAAACACCTGTGTTCCCACCGGGAATCAAACCCGGTGCTTTAAAGGCAAACGCCCACCTAACTACTCCAGCGGGCAGTTCAAAGTTCAATGATAAGTTATAACCGACTAAACAAAAAAAAACAGTCAAATTTATATCCTCCTTCTTATGTAAGTCGGTTCAAAACATAGAAGTATGCCGGATTACGCAGTAACTGTTACATTCTGTGATCCACCGTTTTCACCCTCAAATAAACTTAACGATTTCTCCTAGACTATAGGTCCAAATTATATGCAGTGAAGAGCAAATTGCATTTACGTGAACTAAGTAAGCCGATGAAATAGGTTTTTTTGATAAGGATTAATATTAAATACTTAAAAAAAGGCAACGAAATAGAAGCCGCTATTTTTATGTGCCGGAATACGTAGTACGTGTCGATAAATTTCTGACCCGTCCCGTTCACAGGAGGACTCCTGTGAAACTAATTTCACGATTTCTCATAGACTATTTATCCAAATCACATGCAGTAAAAAGCAAATTGTATCTACATGAACTACGTAAGACGATAAAATAGTTTATTTTGATAAGGATTAATACTGAATGTCTCAAAAAGCCAACTAAACATAGGCCGCTTTTTTTTCAGATTTTTAACAAAGAAAAGTATTTTTTCTGAGCTATACATACATGTTAGATATATGCTGTCGCGGACTTTTTTGTAAAACTCATAAAGGCCAACATTTTTGCTGTACATTGTATTCACCTATGTCTAACTGTTTAGTCAGCGTACGCCGATAAAGCGGAAAGTTAGCAAATTTTTCTCCGACTTGTCTTACGAATATTATTATTTCGAACTGATAACTAACTTCTATCCCAACAAAACATAGCCTATGACACTCAGTGATAGTGTAGCTATCTATTAGTAAAATAATTTTTGGAATCGGATCAGTAGTTTCAGAGATTACCTTTTACATACAAACAAACAAACAAACAAACAAACTTTACCTCTTTATAATATTATAGTATAATAGTATAGATTAGTTTAAGAGTTATAGTCCTACTCCTACTTATTTATAAATCCGAAAGTTTGTGTGTAAGTGTGTAAGTATGTTTGTTCCCTCTTCACGCTTTAACGGCTGAACGGATTTGGATGAAATTTGGAATGTACATAGATTACACCTAGGATTAACACATAGGCTACTTTTTAACCTGATAATAGCGGGCGAAGCCGCGGGGCACGGGTTGTTAATAATATTACCTTCTAACAAGACAAACTGTCAAATGTCATGTATTTATGGTTGAAATTCCCCTAGTTCGCTCGAAGCGTTCGGCTTCTACGTTTATCATGCGTACTGCGAAGGATATCGCGAGTGGAACTCCTTGCCCGCGTATTTGTTCCCCGAACAGTATATAATGTCGGAGACTTTTAAGTCAAGAGTGAATTGGTCTATCTTCTAGACGAGAATGCTACATATTCGGTCGCATCATCGCTTTCCATCAGGTGAGATAGTTGTCAAATGTTTGCGTATGATCATGAATATATATTATATGCCGAATTATAGGTGTTATAATACATGATCAGGACAAAGCCGTGTAGGTGTGACGACGAATCCGTGGAGCGTTAGATTACTGATGAGGTGTTGCCACTTCGAGCGACTGGTTTAATTAAATTAAAATTATTTAATTAAATATTATAATATTACACACTAGTGACTGCGAGTTGAAGGCCTCGAGTATTTTTCTAAATGGCTGAAATATGCTTTTTGGACGTCTCCAGCCCCGATATCTAGTCCATTAAAAAAATCCCAAAACTGAATCGACAAAAAAACAAAAATTAACGAACCGGCTTTCTTATCCTCAGTTAAAAGCACACAAAATTTAACAACAACAATTTTGACACCAAGTTTAGTTATTTTTAAAGTGTCGTATTTGACTGAGTCTATGATCCCTGACAGTAGTCTGCCTAAACATCCCTCTTCTCAGAGACAATGGGATAAGCCGCTTTGTGAGTTGGAATGGAAAAAACATTTAGAAACATCCAGTAGCCCCACAGAGCGTGCTCGTCTTCTAGCTGTTTCTCGTTGGGAATCGGGTGTTCGGTAGCAGGCGCTTCCGTCAAATCATTTAGGGACACTGCTTGATAATAAAACATTCCGTGTAGCGATGTCATGTGGAGAAAAAGTAGATCCCTTAGGTCTCAATGGGCTTTTGAGTGTCAGATGCACTGGTCGTATAGCTCGCCACAGTGCTTTGAATGACGTCATCTGCCGGGCATTTGGGAGTGTGAATCGCAGCTATTTTAGAGCCTAGTGGCCTTATGCGCAACGACGGTAAACGACCCGATAGAATGACACTTATTCCTTGGAAGATGGGTCGGCCCTTAGTGTGGGACGCTACTAGTCTCGACAATTCGGCGCCGTCGCATCTTCCAACAACATCGCAGCAGGCAAGTGGCGCTGCTACCGCAGCTGAATCTTCAAATCGGCCAAAATATTCAAACCTCGACAGAGGTTACATATTTGTGCCATTTGGAGTAGAAAGCTGGTACATGGGGACCAGGTGCACTTGAAATTCATAAAGATTTGGCTGGGAGAGTAAGAGTCGACACGTGACCAAAATGCTGGATTGTATTTTGCTCAGCAATTAAGTCTCGCTGTACAATGAGGTAACGCAGCCAGCATTTTGGGCACACTGCTCACAATTTTTTTCGAGAATCGGTTGAAGAGTGCGAACTGTAGAGGAGTACAGCCGGAAAACCTGATATCCGGACATACGAAAGCAATTTTGCCCAAGCAGAAACGGAGACGCTTCGTGCTCGCTCGGTCAAAAAGTATATATCGTAACATGATAAATAACGATGTAAGTTTTCAAGCTACCATGGTCACTTTCACTATAAGTGTTTGTATCAATAACGTTAACGGGATATAAAAAAAACTCAAAACAAATGAAATACATGGTAAATATCCGGTTTTTGATACAAACATTTATAATGATAAATAACGTTTATGAAAATAATTTATATTGGTACCCGTCATAAGTATGAAGACAAGAAATTCCGAAATCTGTCTTAAGATTTCGTATATTTGACTATTTTAGTTCAACATTTTGGGTAGTGCCGTGCCGGTATCAGGCGAACGGACTTCTAGTATCGCCTCTCATTCTTGAATTAAGAAAAAAAAGTTTCTTAGATTACCTCCGACTCAGAAACATACATATTACTACTTATTACTATAATGTGACTGGAAGTAGGTAGATTGTGATACATATGCCCGTAGTTTAAAGAAAGGCATGCCAGATGCTAATCTAGCATGCCTTCTCTAAGCTACAGCTAGTGTAAGAGCGAGCTACAAACTTGTGGCCGCGGGTTTATTATAAATATAGAGCGGTCAAATGCTTACCCATCAGGCATATTCTCTACTATATAAAAATAAGTCGGGTTTTTCTTCCTGACGCTATAACTCCAGAACGCACGAACCGATTTCCACGGTTTTGCATTCGTTGGAAAGGTCTCGGGCTCCGTGAGGTTTATAGTGGCGAAACGGAGTTCGCCGGGTTTGCTAGTATTATATATATACACTCACAGTCCCATACAAAGAACGATTGCTTGTGTCGTAGGTGCCGGACACATTCACATCACACACACACACTTGGGAGAAAACTTGTTTCCAACGGGAAACAAACCCGATACTCTCTATCAATAGTAGTAATAGACCCTTATTGAATCTATCTATCTATATCTATATCTATCTATATCTATATATATATATATATATATAAATCAATTGACGTTTGTTAGTCTCACAAAAACTAGAAAACGGCTGAACCGATTAGCCTAATTTTGGTTTTGAAATATTTATAGAAGTCCAAGGAAAGTTTAAAAGGTGAGAAAATATAAAGAAATAGCAAGGAAAGTTGTAAAAACAGCTACTTTATTTTCTCTTACAAACTGTTCGTACCTGTCAAAGATTAAACACAAATTTAATTCCTGAACTCACTATAAATATTTGAAGACAAACGTGACATACACTTACAACATGATACACATTCAATATGATCATTGTCAAAATTTAGACAACTTTTATTGGCGGTAGGAAGTTCGCCGTGTCAGCTAGTGTATTATAATATTTTCGTTGCAGGTACTAGTTAGTAGCTATCTTTCTACGCAACAGAGGACTATCAAAATAGGCACAACAAATGCATTCACATAGCATGCTTGCCTAGAAGATACCTATTCAATCTTGACTAGACTCCCAGATTAAATAGTTCGGGGGGAAAAGATGCGGGCAATGAGTTCCACTCCTTATCTGTACGGATGATAAAGGTAGAAGTGAAACGCTTTGAGTGTCAAAGGCCTTGGCCATATCAAGGAACACTCCAAGAATTTTTTCTTGGTGTCAAGGTTCTTTACTAGGTATTCAATTAGATCCGAAACTGCATCCTCCGTTGACTTGCCAGCTCTAAACCCGAATTGTGACGGTAGGTGTCTACCAATATTCGCAAAGAAGGAGTTCACATGATCCACGGCAGTTATTTCGTTATGGCTAGATTTTAGTAGCTCAGAAGGGGAGTTTTTATTATTTGCTATGTTTGCAATTTTTTTAATTACTTTCTGGGTGTTCTTTGTACTAGGTGCTGCTTTTTGGAGCTCGGATTTCTCGTATTCTATTTTTAGTTTTTTTAAGAGATTATTGCAGAAGTTTCTGTATCTACGGTAAGTTATTGCCAGAGAGAGATTTTTCGGAGTTTTCCGAAGTTTGAGGTGTAAATTATCTCTGTGTCGGATACATCTCAGTAAACCTGGTGTTATCCACGGCTTTGAGATGCGTTGCCTACAGGGAATCGGTCTGTTAACTGTATGGAGGTGAATAGAATTTATCAAAATATTTACGAAAGCACTTGCTGCCTCATTTGCATCACTCATTTGGAGGATATTATTCATACACAAGTTTTTCAAATGATCAATAAGGGTTGAGTAATTAATCCTTTTTGCGACTGTTTTTGGGGGTTTTAGTGTTATAGTATATTTCGATATGCACAAAAAGACTGGGAAGTGATCGGTCAGAGTTGTTTGTAAAACTAGGCACATTGCTGGAGATTTAGTTTTGAGCATAGCATGATCCAGACAATTATCAAAACGAGTAGGGTTGTAGTGTGCAGGTAAGAGGCCGTGCTCAGACAAGAGATTCAAGTAGTCAGGGCTTCTAGAATCAGCGTTGCCATCCTTTATGTCAATATTAATGTCAACCATTACCACTAGGTTAGTGTATGATTTAAGGGATCTAAGAGTGATATCTAAAGATTTTAAGAAGCGATCAATGTTACGAATGGATGGTGATCTGTATATAGCTATTATAGCAGTATGATTTTTCATTCGTACAATCAAGCAGTTAGCGTCTACAAAGGTTGGTTCTTCCACTGAACATTTTATAGTATTTTTATGATAGACAATAATGCCATCATTCTGATTTATTGAGATTTTTGTAAAATTTAGATTATAATTAGTCATAATAGGTACATTTTTTGTTAGTATTTAGCCAATATTCAGTTAAAATAACCAATTCACATTCAAAGTTTAGACAGGACAGCATCACATCTAGGGAACTGTAAATACTTTTTGTAAATACTTCTTATGTTTTGACTCTATATATTATTAAGATCCATTATAATATTAAGATATTGGCTCGGTTCTGCAATTATAGTTTTGCATTCGGTTGGCAGGCAAGTAAATGCGCGGGCAATTTCAATTTCGTCAACTTCTTCGAAAACATTATTAATTACGTTCGCCATAACGTTATTGTTTAGTTATTTTAAGTCAACAACATATAACTACATAAAAGTAACAATTTTGTAATTAAAGTGCATCAGTGTAGGTTATAATCATAAGTTATAACTAATTTTCTGATTTGAGCGTTTCAATTTGGGACTCAAACCTTATATGTATGGTTGGTGATCCATTAGTTTTCCTGAGAAAAAAATTCCCATTAGAAGACCATGTATACTTAAACTGGCCTGTCTTTGTTAGCTCTCTTGCAATAAAGCGTAGCCTGTTCCCCATGCTAGTTAGGTGTTCCGTTACGTAGATAGGTCTAGCCTTCACTTGTAGGTTTAAATGTTCTGTGCACAGTTTTCCAGTATTATGTGCGAGGTTAAAGCTCTTGACAGATTTAATGATTTTGTTTTTCTGGATGGTACTGGAAAGTTCGACCGGCGAGCTAAAAGGCTCATTGGCGATGATAAGCTAGTCGAGTCTAGGTTGCAGAATCTCGGTCATCGACGTAAGGTCGCAAGCTTATCGGTATTCTACCGTTTGCATTTTGGAGAGTGTGCGCAGGAATTGCATGATTTAATTCCCCCTTGCCCTTTTTACCATCTAACAACAAGACAGACTATCAAGCGTCATCCTTATATGGTTGACGTACCTCCGGTTCGCTCGAAGCGTTTTGCTTCTACGTTTATCATCCGTACAGCGAGGGAGTGGAACTCATTACCTGCGTCTTTGTTTCCCGAACAGTACAATCTGGGTGTCTTCAAGTCTAGAGTGAATAGGTATCTTCTAGGCAAGCATGTCACATCTTCGGCCGCATCTTCACTTCCCATCAGGTGAGATAGTGGCCAAATGCTTGCCTATCTATCATAAAAAAAAAAAAAAAAAATTGAATTAGAATGGGCTTGTTAGCCTCGAGCGACCCTGGAATTCTAAATATATTTTTAATTTCGTTGTTTGCCAGTTTCACACCTACGGTATCGCACACTTTTGTAATGTAGCTCGAGAGGAGTTCCTTAGTCTCTTCCTGGATAGTAGGAATGTTACGGAGCTCTAGAGTAGAGCTGCGGGTTTCGCGCTGTATATTCTCCAACTGTTCTCCTAGCTGTTTAATAAGCACCTGCTTATCTTTGCAGACCTGTTCTAGATTTTCAACTTTTGATTCCAAGATATCACACCTGGTTGATAAGAGATTAACTGATCAATCAATCTTTATCACCAAGGATTAGAAAACATTTAATGCTAGATACAAAAACACATTGGCCCCTCAAGTCTTTTATTACACTCTTATCTTAAATAACAACATAACATTCGTTTCTTAAATAATGCCAACTTCCGCTGGATATATGCCTGATTGCGCTGCATTTCTTATCTGTAAAAAAAGAAAAATATATATTCAATACAAAAACTCTTTATTGACACCAAAAGATAAATACAACTTACAGAGAAACTTATAAAGATAGACTTTTCGCTTCCACACTCGCAGCCGCACACTTAGTTCGATGAATTGTGTCGTGGGTGCCGGATACATTCACATCACACACACATACCACTACATTAACCAGAAACACGAATTTTCCTTGGGGAGAAAACTTATGTTCCGTAACCCGATTTGTTTAGAGAGCGAACGCACACCCAAATAACCCAACAAGCAAAATTATAAAATCTTTTAAATTAAAATAAAATAGGAATAGAGAATAACTATATTTTTATGATACTTTTACAAAACTCATTGCATATATTTTATATTTAAGATTTAATATTTAATGTTATTTAATATCAACCATGTGTTACAATATATGTGGATCAGGAAACATTAACGACACACACACAATCACACCAAAAACTAGACGCACAATATTCCCATGGAATGGAAAATTGTGCCCCTATTGGTAATCGAACCCATGACCCGCAGCGTAGAGAGCAAACTAACCCACTGCGCCTGGGTTATCAAGAAGAACAAGAATGTTGATCGTAATTTAGCTTTGTTGGCCGGAAATAGTTTTATTTATCCGGTTTGCACTAAGGCGTATAGCAAAGGAAATAAATACGTATAGAGAGATGGATCTGACCCCTCTCTCGATCTCTATTGCAATCGGTTGCAATTCGAAACTTAAAATACTCTTAAGAAGTTTCATTACGCTTAATTCAAATAGAAACCGATTGAAGCAGAGATAGGTTTTTTATCCAAAATAGGCAAACGTTTGACCATTATCTCACCTGATGGTAACCAACGCTGCGATCAACGATGCAGAACATTTGCCTAGAATATGCATAATATGCAATCGCGACTTAAAGACTCCCATATTGTATTTATCAGGAAACAGACTCAGTTAAGGAGTTCCATTCCATTGCGTGTCGCATAATGAATGTGGAAGCAAAACGCTTCGTACGCATTTGTGAAATGTCTAAAATATAGTCGCTAATGGATGCTGATGTAGGTAGCAGGTAGCTGATGTATGTAAGGTTACTTACTGTAACAAAGTATAATTCTTTATATAAGTATGTCTATCATAAATATTGTGGCAGTTATGTTTCTGCAGCAGAAACCGCAAGCAGTCGCTTGTATGAGCCCGCCACAGATCTAGCTGCTAACACTAATAGCTCCCGCCTGGATACGCCCGTTGCTGCTTCTTGCCATTGCGTGTGGTGCACCTGTACGACAAATAATTTTAACATAAAAACATATCTATATAAAAATCAATTGACGTTTGTTAGTTAGGCTCGACCGATTTGGCTGATTCTTTTTTGTTATCAGTAATAATATCATAGTTTAGGTAATATCTCGGGACTTAATCGCGCTTCAAAACTATTTTTATTTACCTAGACGTTTCGGCCAAGTTGCAAATCATTAATAAAACGGGCATTAATTAAGAAAGCCTATTATAAAACTGTTGACTACATTAATGACAAGGATGCATGGAGGCAAACTGCACAGGCGCTTTCTAGCGACTTCATAATATAGATATAGCTAGGTTAATATACTTATGTATGTATGTTTTTTTTTTTTTATAGTTATAAGGGCTTTAATAAAAACTTTATATGCCTAACTACGGGCCAATTGCCTATATTTCCTAAAACTAAACTAAAACTATGTACAGCAAAGAACTAAGTTACCTACAAGACATCGAGCTTATAGGTAACTCAAGTGCTCAAGCCCACTACCAGTGGGTAGCTTTCCCATCATGCTGGCGGCATTGCCTCTCTGAATTGCAATGCTAATATATATGTATGTATGTATACATATAAGTGATAAGGATATGTATATAAGTGATAAGGAATGATTAAAAAAAAAGAATTAAAAATATGCGCCGCCGAATTTCTTGCCAGGTTCTGCTCGAGATGGCTGTAATTTTGTGTGATAAGGAATTATTAAAAAAAAGAATGAAAAAAATGCGCCGCCTATATCTTGCCAGGTTCTACTCGATATGGCTGTAATTTTGTGAATCTGGCAGTAGATTCATTAACTTTCATGAGTGCATATTTGGGGCCTATGTGATTTAATTTTGAGGCAAGGTTTAAATGTATTTTTTTTTTAATCTACCGGAAATTGCACCCGGGCGAAGCCGGGCGGATCGCTAGTAAATTTATATACACAGGTTCATTTGTAAATTACTAGAAACCTCGTGGGAGTTGGGACATAATTCCATCCATATCATATAGAGACCAACGTCTTTCGTGGTTAGACTATTGCAAATTGTGTTTTATGACTCTCTAAATACATCCTACTAATTTTATAAATCGGAAAGTTTGTGTTTAAGTGTGTTAGTGTGTAAATGTGCAAGAGTGTAAGGATGTTTGTTACATTGTGAAGACAAAACACACAAACATTTTTTTTTCTTTGTTTATTGGCTTCGCAATCTTGTGCATTTCATATTAAAAGTCCTAGTTACAAGTCACAGTCAAAGTCAAGTAAAACAGTCAACGTCCAGTCATAATCAAGTCATGCCCTAGTAAAGTGGTAGGAACTTTACTAGAACTTCTATTGGAGTTTTGTAGCGAAGGTGAAAATCACGTTTTTCTACTTTGTATGATTTGCCTACACTTATGCACGTTCACTAAGTATTAACAGTTAATAATCCACCATTATTACACATGAACACTCGAAGAATCACAGGTTTTCCGGGAATCGAACCCGATACCCCTCATAGAAGGCGAACGTTCTACCAAGCCAATGGGCAGTTGCTATAGACTCTAGTCCGTATCGTGTTTAACATCCAAATCATCACTTACCATCTGGTAAGATAGTGGTTCTAATCAAACCAATAAGAGATAAAAAAAACTGGTTATCCCCGTGATCTATAATCCTTATGGATTAAAGATCACGCTACGGGCAACAAAACATTATTGTTTATTATTATAAGCGGTTGCATGATAATGGACACAGTAGGGCTTTAGATGTAATCGCAATATATTAGAACTAATCTAAAGAATAATTTATGATTGATATCATACTTTATTACAGTAAGCGATTCTATAATAAACAGATGAGCTGGAATGCGCTCGCGTTTATGATGATGAAGATTAAGAGTTTATTCTACCTACGATTAAGACGGTATTGTTTTACACTTTTGTCTAATTTTGATGCGCTGTACCTAAAAGAAGGAAAATATAACATATGTTATATTTACCTTTTTTGCATCCGGCATGTGTTGCAATGACACGCAAAGACACGTGGGAGTTTTGCCGCGAAAGTGAAACAATGGCGTTGTTTGATTTTGTATAATTTTCAAAAACCTGTGATTCTTCGATTGTTAATGTGTAATAATGGTGGATTATTAACCGTATATACTTAGTAAACGTGCATAAGTGTAGGCAAATGATACCAAGTTGAAAAACGTGTTTTTCGCCTTCGCTCCAAAACTCCAATAGAAATTCTAGTACAGTCTACCACTTTACTAGGGCATGACTTGACTATGATCGGACCTTGACTCTTTCATTTGATTTTGACTGTGACTTATGATTAGGACTTTTAATATGAAATACACTTGAAATATTTTATTACTTGACAAAAAAAAAGGTTGTCTGTAAAGTCGGTTTACGGACCATAATTTTACGTGATAACGTCATAAGACGAACGCTTAGGCCGATCGTGCCTCTCTATCGCTTGTTCCGCGCTCTCGCTTACACGCTCAGGCCCAGGCAGAACGTGACCCTTTTTCGTGCGTGCAGCCGGTGTTCATTGATATATAATAAGTTATCACGTCAAAAAAAAACGTTTTTACCTCTTTCATATTTATGTTTGCCTAGTACTTTACCAATAAGTAATACTGTTCAAAATTTTTAAATGTCGTTCCGTACACAATTTCTAAGACAATTAACATATTTTACGAATATCTTATACGTGAATTTTTATTTTTTTTTAGTTATTCTGCTATTCGGGACGAAGACAAGTCCAACAAATCAATAATCATAAGAATCGGTCCAGCCGTTCTAGAGTTATGAATAGTGTAACTAACCCGATATTCTTATACATAGATTAGGAACAAGGAACGCTTCGCTCCAAGTACGGTTATCATCACAGGCGTGTTTATACACAATATCACGCGTGCCTTACTTAGATTTATAATGATTTCCGTTAAATTCTCGAAATAGATGACATAAGCGAGTGACCATTTGTGGCATCAAACATGCTTGCATTGGGGAACAATAAAAATTACCTAAACTCTTATAAGGGTATATTTTGGGGTTGTAAATCAGATATAATGATAAAATGGCAGATGTATTTATATTTCCGTACCTGTAAGCTTGCCGCCATGATAGATCCCACAGTAACGCTATACCCAGTCTGCAAATGTTCATACTCCTTGGAAGTCCCTTCCCTCGCAGCCGCGATCGCTGCGCTCGGCACGGGCGTCCCTTGGGACTGTAACTGCAGTTCTATGCCTAGAGATGGCTGTGAGAGTACCAATAACGCTACATCGTACCACCTGAAGCAAAATGATTTTTTTCACTGGGATATTCAAATTCAATTTCATATTTTTGGACTCAAATCTATAATTAACTCTATATAGAACATAAATATAACCGCATAAACGCTTTCACACTCACAGCCCCAGACTAAATTCGATGACTTGTGTCGTCATCACACACACAATCCACAACCAGAAACACAAGTAGTCCTCGGGAAGAAAACTTGTGTTCCCGCCGGGATTCGAACCCGATACCCCTGCTTAGAAGGTGAACGCTCACCTAACGAAGCCAATGGGCAGTTCATACGATATGTTATACAAACTTTGATGAACCAATTAAATTTGATGAATTTTGGTATAAAGATAGATAGGATCTTGGAGAAGAAAGTAAGCACTAATCCTGGGCAGAAGTCGCGGGCACCAGCATGTATGGTATACTAGCTGTGCCCCGCGGCTTCGTCCGCCATTATCAAGTTAAAAAGTAGCCCATGTGTTAATCCTAAGTATAATCTATATACATTCCAAATTTCATCTAAATCCGTTCAGCCGTTAAAGCGTGAAGAGGGAACAAACATACTTACACTCACTTATATGAGAAACATTAAAACTTAACTTTAAATATTAACTGGACATAGCGTTATTTTTAGTTTATAACATACTAGCCGTGCCCCGCGGCTTCGCCCGCTATTATCAAGTTAAAAAGTAGCCTATGTGTTAATCCTAGGTATAATCTATGTACATTCCAAATTTCATCCAAATCCGTTCAGCCATTAAAGCGTGAAGAGGGAACAGACATACTTACACACTTACACACAAACTTTCGGATTTATAATATTAGTAGGATTTTAAATTTATAGTAAGTAGAAATATAATAAAAACTGACTGGATGAAGGTACTTTGAGATTCTTTGCACATAAATGTAAACGAAATCCATTTGGTTGTCGCATGGAATGCGTAGCTAATTGCACAGAGCTAACGTAACTGGAAGTGGCATAGAAGTACCTACTTAATGTGTGTAAGCAATTATTATTTTTATTTATTACTTAATATATACTATAAATTTTCTGATTTATAATATTATTAGGATATTAACTTACCTGTCACTGACTGCTTCGTGTAGGTAGCTTTCTACAGCCACAACAGGGACATTGTTGGTGAGTTCGGAATGTACAGAGCGAATATGTGCGATGCGTTGTTTGGCGGCCGCGTAAGCCGCCGCGTAGCCCACTGGTTGAGCCGCTGTGACGTCACTTTGCGCTTCGTACCCACTGCAACGAATCTCAATAATTATTTAAGGTATAATTGAAACGTTAGCAAAGCTTAAATAATTAAACGCATACAAAGCTTAAAAAAACCGACTTCACCGCTTTATCATCGGAACCTTGTTCCACCAGCTTTCAAATAAAAAAAGAATCATCAAAGCGGCTCACAACGAAAGAAGTTGTGAGAAAACTTTGAAGTCGGGTAAACCAGAAAATCGTCAAAGTACGCATTATTCGTCACGAAATAGACATTATTGTCGATATTTCAAGAACTACTGATCAGATCTTGATCAAATTTAAATGGGACCATTTAGAAAGCAACATCTTTCATACTAAAAAAAATTTCGAAATCGGCTCACGTGGAGCGAAGTTATGAGGTGACAAACATGAAAAAAAATGTACAGTCTACTTCAGTACCTTCTCCTTTTTTGGGAAGTCGGTAAAAAAACCGACTTCATCGCTTATATTTCGATTTTGGCTGGATCGATTTCAATAAAATATATATGGGACCAACTCATACTCTACCAAACAAAAAAATAATCATCAAAATCGATACACAATTGGCGGAGATATAGCGTATATAACATACATACAATTATTTATTTATTTATTTCCTTAAACAATTATTATAACAATTTATTACATAAAATGCACCTTAAAACCATGGATAGATTTGTCCAGGCGCATACAAAAAAACATACAGTCGAATTGAAAACCTCCTTTTTTTAAGTCTGTTCAAAATTACTTTTGTTTTGTGTTATTTTCTGATAATTATAATAATGCAATACGAGTTTCTTTGATTCATGTTTTACTATAGAAGCCGTGCGTCTGTGGAATGCTCTGCCTGTGAATAACAAACGTGCTCAAGATTTATTTAAAACTCAAGTAAAAAATATTTATTCGTCCAATCTCTAAACATTACTGAATGAGAATTATGTATGTTAAATAATGTGTTTTATAGGTACTTATATGTAATTATTTATTTATTTTATGTAAATTTATTTGATAAGATATTCTGTTATTATTAATGGTATGTATTGTTTATGCAACTTGAAAATATTAGTAGTATAGTATTCATATAATAATATAATACATATATTATGTAAAATAGAAAAAAAATGTTTACTCATTTTATCGCACCACCACCTACTTTCCCTTTTCGTTTATATTTCACCCAAAGGTTGTCTGGAAGAGATCGCTCTTAGCGATAAGCTGGAAGCTGTATTTATCTTTTGGTGTCAATAAAGAGTTATTGCATTGTAATTCTCTTTTAATTTATAATAGATTGAACAGGAAAGGGACTGAATTTTCATGTCTAAATTAGAATGTATTATAAAAATAGATTTTCATGTCTATATTTAACACCCGTCGAAAAAGAAGGATGTTATAAGTTTGTATTCTGTGGCGTCGTAACTCCCAAACGGCTGGATCGTTTTGATTATTTTTTTTTGTTTTATAGGCGATTTGTATAATAAAGAGCGTTAGCTATCTACTAGTATATGTTTGGTAAAAATCGTTGCAGCCGTTTTCCGATAGAGCGCACGAGAGTTTTTATTTTGCCACTTGTATTTTTTTTACAGGTAAACGTTGAACCACATCTCACCTGATAGTAAGCGACGATGTGGTCGACGATTGAGAACGCTTGCCAAAAATTAACCTATTCACACGCAACTCAACGCAACGCAACGCAACTAAAAATTAAAACTCCACTTTTGACATCATCGTTATTTTAAAACACTTACATAACTGTAGCTTTGCCGAATATATTCTGGAATGCCTCTCTGATCGGCGACACCTTCACTTCTTTATCCGATGCTACTACAATGAGCATGTCACCGCCGCTTTCTGTCATAAGAAAAAAAAACAGTAGCCTATTAGAAATATATTAAAACAAAACATCATTAAATGTAATATCCAGAGGAAATAAGAACCTTATTCTTTAGAAAGTCAAGATATTTTTTTCTATCTTGATGCTAGTGACGACCCATTTGGCGCAGTGGACAGGTAGGTATACGCCCACTGCGCCGTGGTTCCCAAGGGATATTTGTGCTTCTGGTTCTGGGTGTAATGTGTGTGTGATGTGAATGTTTCCGGCAACCACGATACAAGTCTTTGAACTTAGTGTGGGGCTGTGAGTGTGAACGCGTTTGTTTTGTTTTTGTTAGTGATTGATCACTTTCTCATCTCAAGTGATGGTCTGATAGGCGATAGGAGGTGTCTGGCTCTCAATCTCTCAGCCGAAACACTGATTAGAGCTCGGCGCCTTTTATAATTAGGGTTGTCACCACGCATAGTTTATTTCAATTATTGTTTTTTATCTATACTTACTAAGATATTCCTTCATCTGCGGGTCGAGTGTGGTGATCATAGTGTCGACTGAGCTCTTTGCTTTTTCCGCAACACGGTGCAGTAAGCCACCAGTTGACACCGCGCCTTTCATCCAAGTGAAAAGTCCACTACCAGGCATTATATCCCCTGAAATACAAACAATGAGTATTAGGGTACAGAATTAAAAAGTAAACTCTCAATACACGGCTACACTAAGGGCCTTACGCGATTTAAAACGGGCGGCGTATTACATACAAAAGTAAAAAGTCTATAGCGCCATCCCGCTCTATAAAAGCTGCCACACACGACAACAAATTTCGACGACGAAATACACTAATTTCGTTAGCGAACGCGCAGCGTGCGGGAACGAGGGCGCGGGCACCGCTGCACGGGAGAAGATCGCGCCCGTGCGAACCAAATGCGTGCAATGTCTAGCAGTTTTAAAAGTCATTATAGATGGTAGATCCGTAACAATATAGTAGCGACTAGTGAATTGTAAAAATATGTTTATTTCGGGCTAAAAAAACATCGCATTAATATTACTATTTATCCTACTTATATTATAAATCCGAAAGTTTGTTTGTAAGTGTGTAAGTATGTTTGTTCCCTCTTCACGCTTTAACGTCTGAACGGATTTGAATGAAATTTAGGATGTGATGTACATAGATTATACCTAGGATTAACACATAGGCTACTTTTTAACTTGATAATAGCGGGCGAAGCCTCGGGGCACGGCTAGTTTATAATAATTGAATGTGTTCAATAATTTAATGAATTTGACCGCTAAGGAGAATGAATTGGTCTATTTCTCTTACCAATTTAATCAAAATCGATAAGCTTTTTTGGCGTGAGCGATTAACACACAAAAACAAACTTTTTTTTCTTATTCTAGCTGTGCCCGCGACTCCTGCTTTAATCAAGTATATAATTTCAGAGTCTAGTTAGACCCAGACATTACATGCTTAAATAATGAATATAATAATGTGGTTACTCTTTTTTCTTATGCCCGATAAGCAAGCATTTGACCACAATCTCACCTGATGGAAAGTGATGACGCGGCCGAAGATGTAGCATGCTTGCCTAGAAGGTACCTATTCAACCTTGACTTGAAAACTCCCAGATTATACCGTTCGGGAAACAAAGACGAGGGCAATGAGTTCCACTCCTTCGCAGTACGGATGATAAACGTAGGAGCGAAACGCTTGGAGCGAACTGGAGGTATGTCAACCATACATGGATGACGTGGTTACTCTAGAATGTCTACATTTTTACTTCTCTTTGTTAGGCTATCGTTTGACCACTATCTCTATCTCACATCAAATTTCATCCTATTCTGTTCAGTCGTTACAGATATACCTTGTTTCAAATATTATATTTACACCACACACACACAAACTTTCTAATTTATAATTTTTAGGTTGAAGTGTTTTCATTATAACATACCGAGTTGATCCGTTTCTGACATGGAGTCAGGTAGTGATTCAGGAGACTGGGTTGTCTGCGAGTCTTCTGGAGACCGTATCGACACGGTCGGCTCCCCTTTTGCAAGAGGAATGGCTGGACTGAAACAAATTTATAAAACTATACTATCCTAAACCTAGAGTTCAATGGGTGCATTGCTAAATGTTGCATGCATATTTTGTTTCCAGGCACTCCATCCATGCGAACCAAATGCGTATCGTGTGTACCAGCTTTGAAAATTTCAATGAAAATTATTATAATAAACTATTATTAGTCCGCCCTGAACTGAGACACCACAACAACATTTCAACAATAATTAAAAAAAAGCTTAAAAAAACCAACTTCACCGCTTTATCTTCGGAACTTTGATCAGAGTAGATGTACTAAACACGTATTATTGACGATATTTCAACAACTACTTCACAGATCTTGATCAAATTTCAATGGGACCACATTAAAAGCACCAGCTTTCAAAAAAAAAATTATCATCAAAATCGGCTCACAACGAAAGAAGTTAAGAGGTAACTTTTGAAGTCGATTAAAAACGAGAACATCGTCCACCACCATGTAGTCCACAGAATACGCATTATTGACGATATATAAAAAACTACTGATCAGATCTTGATTAAATTTAAATGGGACCAATTGGAAAGCAACATCATTCAAACTAAAAAAAAAAACCGAAATCGGTTCACGTGGAAAGAAGTTATGAGGTAAAACAAATAAAAAAAAATACAAAAATACAGTCGACTTGAGTACCTCCTCCTTTTTTGGGAAGTCGGTAAAAACGATCAATATTTGACTATCTATACTTTGGGAAAGGTCAAGCGAGGTATCAGTTCAAGGCGAAGTAGTAAGTACACTGAACATAATGAGCGGAGTGTAACTCTGACGCCGCCGGAGTTTTGCCGCGAAAGTGAAAAATGTTGTTGTTGATTTTGAATAATTTTCTAAAACTCTTTCGAGTTTTAATGTGTAATAATGGTGGATTATTAACCGGTAATACTTAGTAAACGTGCATAAGTGTAGGCAAATCATACAAAATAGAAAAACGTGATTCGCCTTCGCTCCAAAACTCCAATAGAAGTTCTAGAAAGGTTTCTACCACTTTACTAGGGCATGACTTGACTAAGACTGGACCTCGACTGTTTTACTTAACTTTGACTGTGACTTGTGACTAGGACTTTTAATATGAAATCATGAAATACACTTGAAATATATTTTTACTTGACACTGGCTAAAATCACAAGATTGTGAAGCCAAAATTAAAAGAAAAAAACTCTGACGTATAGGCACTGTCGTGCTTATACGTGCGAGCTAGTGTAGCTCTGCATGTATGTTCGTTTGTTCTCGTTTGTTGAAACCGATTGCAATAGAAATGTGTAATAGAAATAAATAAGGCATTTGTTCAAAAAGCACAGAGTATATTCATTAATAGATATTATAATACAATTTTAAATGCTTATGAATGGCTTAAGGACTCAGCTAATGCTGTTTTTCAGCCCAACCTGGAGTCACATCCGCTGCTCTCCAGGGTTGACAATGTTCTCCATGAATAATAGAATCAAAATAATAGGTTACGATTGTAATATCTAAGAATGGTACACATTTTAATATGAGTTCTATAGAAATAGAAAATACTGCAACCAGTTCAAAATAAAATACAAATAAAAATTATATTCAACAAGACAATGTGCGTGTTGTGACACTTGTGATTGTGTGTGTGATGTGAATGTTTCCGGCACCCACGACATACGTCATCAAACTTAGTGTAGGGCTGTGACTGTGAAAGCGTATTTTTTTTAATTTTTTTTTTTAATGATTGAAGATGAACCTTGTTTCTGTAAAAATGTACTAAAATATTAGGTATTAATTACCTTTATTAAGCAATAAATAACGCATCTTTTGATAAAAAAAGAACATTACATAGAAAGTGGACTTACGCTCTATAATCTATCTCTGTACCGAAAGGATTCAATTACGCAAATAAGAACCTTATTTTTTTAGGAATTTGTCGATCGGTTTCAATTAAAAACCGATTGCAACAGAGATAGATAATAAAGAGTCTAATTTTCGCTTCACCGAGGTGCTAGTACCTATTTATTTCTCTATGGCTCTCAACTGACGGTGAAAAACGTCAATTTCTTGCAATTCTTTTGACAACTTCAAAGTGAAATCTTGTTAATTCGTTAAGATTGTTCCGCTCGATATTTGTAAAATTTGCATTCGTTTGTTTGTTTCTCGTTTGTTTATAAATAGTAAAAGTTTTATTAAAACGTAAGAGAAAGTATTTTGGGAATAAATCTTTTGTTTTGTAGGAGTTATCTCCATAAAAGCTTTTTGTGTTAATCAGTGAGAAAGTTACCTCAACAGCCGCCTTAGGGCCCGTAGGTGGTTACAGATTCGTTGCTTCAACTACAACTGTATGTTTTACAGAACTAATAAAAAATAAAGCTTTTTGTCCTTTTTCGGTAGAAATGGCGAGTCTCGCCGTCATTTTTAGATTATTAGAAGAAGCCGCTCGCGACGAGTATCGACGCGAAAAACGTAAAAAAGCCAGACGTAAAAAGAGGATCGCCAGGGCCAACTTATTAGTCGAGCATACAATTCAACTAGATGACGAAGACTTCATAAACAAATATGGTCTGTCCCAAAGCTTATTCAACAATTTGGTGGAACAACTATCTCCATTATTAAAAAGGGAAATGCGCTCCACAGCAATGTCTATCAAATCAAAAGTGAGTAAATACTAATTGAGTCACTGCCTATCTGTGCAGTCAAAGCATATGTTTTTATGTTCCAATAACATTATATAGACTTTTAGCTAGTAGGTGTAATGTAGACTGGGTTTATGATAAATGAAAATGTCATGATAAGTAGAGTTGATATTTCTCCTAAGCTACCATTTCTCTTGATGTTTCTGTTATCCATGCTTTTTAACAAGTTAAACACACAAGCAGTTATACTGTTGTTTACTGTTAATATTGACCTAGTTGTGATGAATATCTAGCAATTAAAGCGATGATAGCTCAGTTGTGAATGTCACCTCCCTATCAGATGGTTGCTGTTTGTAAACCTTTGCCAGGCTTACTTTCCAGTGAAGGTAAAATGATTAAATCTATGGTAATTAGGCATTATCTCATGCTCCACCTAGCTATAGCTACCCTGTGTACTGAAAATAGTCATAGTTTTCTATCAAGTAGATAAATCTATCAGAAAGAACCTAACTTGTTTTATTTATCTCTAATAGGCTACCATTTGACCACTATCTCGCCTGTTGGTAAGTGATGATGTGGTCGAGGATGGAATCAAACACGATACTCACTGTCAACAGGCAGTTCAATAGACACTTATTGAAAGAATAATATTTACATTGCAGGTACTAGTTACGCTATCTTTCTTCGCAACAGGGGACTATCAAAATAGGCACAATAAATTCATGTCACAACAGTTGGCTTCGAAAAGCATTCAAGAGGTGACAGAGGCACTCAACCATCCAACCATTCTTAATTCACACAACAAGTTTCCTGTAACACTTGAAGAAAGAAATTTGATAAAAGCCAAGTAAGTTTTGGGTTCTGTAAAATTAAAAAGGTTAGGTGTTAAGCTTTTTTCTTGTTCGTTGTCCAACGACTGTCAGTCCCATAGTTGGTACATTTCTAAACACTAACTGTAGGACTTATGTCAACCCATAAGCAGACTGATAAGCAGTGTAAAGCAGTTACGAACAAAGAATTGCCCATGTCTTACTTTTTTTTCTTAATTCCAGATTTGAGGAAGAATACCATTTGCCTGGCATTATTGGCTGTGTAAAAGGAACCCATGTGACTATGACACGACCAAAAGAATATGATGGACACTATTTAAATGGGTCGCATTATACCAAGAATGCTCAGATAGTATGTATCTCATATTTCTCTTTTATTCATTATTTTAATCCTAATTTGATTCAAAAAGCCCTTAATACTTATTAAAAAAGACTTGAATTTTATATGAATCTAGCTGTGCCCCGCGATTTTACCTGTGTAAATCCCGGACACACGGGAGTTCCGGGTATTAAATAAAATTCTCCCGGCAGTTATTAAAACAACAAAAAAATAATTAGCGAAATTGTTCCATGACCAGGGGAAATTGAGATTCATTTTCAAACGAATTAAAAAAAAAGAGGTTCTCAATTCAACTGTATATTTATTTTTTGTATGTATGTTACGATATCTCCCCCAATTATGAATCAATTTTTATGATTTCTTTTTGTTTGATAGTGCTATACTCATATTATAAAGAGGTAAAGTTTGTTTGTTATATATATAGATGTGCAATAGCATTTTGAATGATAAAGAATGCAGCTGAAACAGGAAATTCAATAAAAAGTCAATGTACACTATTGTCGGATTCACCAAACACCCACTAATACAATATGGCTAAACGCATTGGATATTCCCATATCAAAATATGATCCCACTAACACTAAATATAGATTTAAAGTAACTTTTGTCGTTTATTCCAGATATGTGATTATGACCTAAACATTATAAGTCTTGATGCAACTCATGGAGGAGCCACTGATGACGCTTTTATTTTCGACCATCAAGATTTAAAGACCCATCTTGAGAATCTGACTGATCAAGGAGAAAATGTGTGCTTATTAGGTATGTCATAACTTTATAGTGTATTATAATTGCTAGCTTTTGAAGAATTATAATTTCTGATTTGCAAAGTTCAAAGTGTCAAGCTTGAACTGCCCACTGGCTTAGTTGGGTGTGTATTCGCATTCTGAGCAGCAGGCATCAGGTGTAATTCCCTGTAGAACAAACTACATTACTTTTAGAGAGAATTTTCTGGTTCTGGGTGTAATTGTGTATGTAATGTAAATGTTTCCCGCACACACGACAACAAGTCATTGAACTTAATGCTTTCACACTATTTACTTAATTAGTCCAGATATGTGTACACATTATTATGGACTACTAGAGTATTTTTCAGTACTTGAATGACTTGCCTTTCCTTTTGTTTACCAAACTTGTCCATGATTACTGATTATGATGATAAAATACTAATTTAGTGACAATTAACACAACAAAAATATTAAAATCGGTTTAGTAGTAATTGCACAATACAAACAGTCAAACAGAGTCCAGTTTTACAATAATTGGGATTCACATTAATTACACTCAATAATATGAAGTTGATCTGTAATATTACTCAAAAAGAATCTGTGTTCAAAAGTGTCAAAATTATAATTATGCAATACCAGTTCATCTGTTCGGGAGCTATGATGGCACAGACAGACACACACACAAACACGTTAAACTTATAACACTCGGTTGTTTTTGCGTCGGGGCTTAATAATTGATAATATGTACCATCAAATATCATATTAAATTTTGCAGGAGGTTCTAAGTTCCCACAAAGAAAATACTTGATGACACCTGTTGACGTTGCCCCCAGAGGATCAGCCGAAGAGCTATACAACAAAATGCACGCTTCAGCTATAGATCGAGCCGAGAGAACTGTATGCCTTCTAAATGCCCGATGGCAATGCCTGATGAAGGTTTTGCAGTACCATCCCGATGCAGTGACAAAGATCATCAATGCATGCTGCCTTTTACACAACATCTGTAATAGGGCACGAATGGCCGCACCCCCAAACTTGCATGACACTAGAATGCTGTTAGCACAAGTGAAAACCACCAGTAATTTGCCTACCTCATTTATTTCTACAGACCACGAGTTGCAAACAGGTTTGGAAGCAAGAGAACATATTGTGAATTTGATGTCACAAAGCAAAAGAAAGATTTAATCTCTTCAATGAGACTGCTTTGGTATCTTTTGTAAATATGGCTGATTATAATCCATTCACATTATAAACCAATTGCATTCAAACAAGCCACTACAGTCTAATTAGTCAAATTAAGCTTAAATTGTGAACTCGTTAGATGATTTTGTTTGGATTGTTTACATTTGTATTTGTATATGGAGGTGCAGTGTTAGTGTCAAGATAAAGTCCCTAAAATGCTCTTAGGTTGTATGTACTTAGAGCTATTGTTATAAGAATTCCTTTTAATTTTAAAATTATTTGTATGATTTACATATTGTAGAACTATGTATGATTGTCGATTACACATGAAGTGCGTAACCAAGTGAAAGCAATTATTGTCACTTTGTTAGAGAAATCAGATAAAGAAATACTCTATTTTAACGTAAAGTATGTGTGTTTGTTTCAATGAGTATAACCAAATGAAAAACTTAAATGTGTGGGTAAAGTAGCAGAGTTTGATTGGTAAATCAACTAACCCTGTATCGTTTTGAAAATAGCTTTTATCAATTGAAAAAGAAAGACGAGGCCTGAACTAATTCCACCTATTCTTTAATCCTTAATATACTACTATAAGAAGTTTAGTATAATTGAAAAGATAATAGAAATGTATGTTAAATTAATAATTATAATTTACATGTGTTAAAACCAAAGTGTTGTGTGTAGTGCTTATGATATAAAAGATGAAAATTACTCTTAAATCATTCTATTATATTAATGGTAACTGTATAAGGAGGTTGTATGATATGTGATTAAATTAAAATACACTAATATAATGTGTTTATTGTTCTTGATATATTACTTGTCCTAGTGTAAGCACAAAGCATATTTGCTAAAGCAATTTCGTAAGAGCATGAAAGAAAATACACGCTTCCACTGGTTCTACTTTTGTAGTACTTATGAATGAGTGGACTCAATGCTTGCTGCTTTGTTCCACTAATGGCATAATCTGGGAGTCTAAAGTCAAGAGGGAATAAGAACCTCTAGCAAGCATGCTACATCTTCGGCCGCATCATCACTTTGCATCAGGTGATAGTGGTCATACTTTTGCCAATCGAGAATAAAAATATAATATTATAATGAAATAATACACCTGTTTTAACAAGGTGCTGATTAAAATGGTCCTCTTGGAAACTATATTTGACACGCATGCCAAATTTACTTAAACTTTATTTTAACTTTTAGTGAATTATTTTGGTTACTTTGACGTCTATCAATAATTAATTTTAAAATTAAATAGGCACAACTTGAAAAAGTCATCAGCCTATCTACACCATCTAATTATTATTTATGTCTATGTTCTTACCTGAACCTCTCGGTTTCGTTAAACTCCTTAGGTTTCACAATAACTGGCTGCACTGGTTGCACGCCAGTTATGTTTGGAGGCATCACTTGGGGCGCCTGGGGGATCACTCTGGGAGCCTGGGGTAACACTTGAGGTGTAACAAGCACTGGCTGTGGTATTGCTTGGGGCAACTGAAGATGAATAAAAAGTCGTTGGTGATAGTGATTGGTTGAGTAGCCATTGTGAAATAAATTTTACAAATATTGCAGATTTTATGTCTAGGTCATTGAAACTAATGAGAATAAGGAATATGCACAATTTTGTGCTATGTTTTTATATGAAAGTAAGAATGTTAATATAATTATTGCTGGGTATGAACAGACATTATGATTCAGTTTAGCAAATATTTTATTTTGGACCAACTTTCTTTGTTGGCTGCATTGTAATTGCTATTTGTAATTTTCCATGCCATTTTATAACTTTTTATTCATTAAAATTCCTATTTAAAAAAGAAAATAATATAAGAGGTACATAGCTGTAAAGGTAAAAGAAATTAAGTTGACCTATATTTAAATACTAGCCGTGCCCAGCGGCTTCACCCGCTATTATCAAGTTAAAAAGTAGCCTATGTGTTAATCTTTGTACATTCCAGATTTCATCCAAATCCGTTCAGCCGTTAAAGTGTGAAGAGGGAACAAACATACTTACACACACAAACTTTCAGATTTAAAATATTAGTAGGATCATGCATATTCCTTAAGGAGACTTCACTAATTTATAAGTAGTACTACAAACACCTGCTACATGCAGCCAACAAAGAAAGTTGGTCCAAAATAAAATATTAGTAGGTAGGACTTAGCAAAGGTAGTGAATTAATAGGCCATTAGCTCGAGGGTTTAAGTTATTGAAATGAATTTTTTTATGAGGGCTTTGAAATTCTGATTAGCAACCTATTTGTGCGACGAAAAGTGGTGGGGGTACATACTGTGATATATAATTAAAATGTTTCCCTGTAACACAAAAGTTTCACTTCTATCATGTGTCTACAACACATCCTGTTTTTATTGTATATTTCATACATCAGATATGTGTAACAATTTAGTAAGCAGATATCGTGCTTCTTCTAACTATGATTTAGCAGTGTATTACTTCACCGTTAATATCTCGTAAACTTCAACCCTTAATCTGATCTTGATGTTATTAAAAATACAAAGAGGCATAATAATATATCCTCTTGAACAAAAAAAAATCATCCATATTAATTATTCACAGCTCCATACAACATTTCAAACATATGTTACACCCACTGCTTAGTAGGCAGAAGCGCAACTAACTGCACCAGCGGTGAAATTATCAACAAACATAAAAATGTTTGCCAGCCTATTAATATTCACACATATTAACAAGCAATAGTTATGACCTACAGTACCTCCACTGGGGTAGTTATGAAGTTTGGAAGTTGTGAAGGTGGTGCTACACTGGACAGCAAATTTCCCGAAGTGCCAACAGGCGTTGGAGGAACGGGTATCTTGGCTTTTCTTTCTTGAGCGCTCATCGTGGCAGAAAGTATTAAAATTCCTAAAAGATAAGGAAATGTGTATCAATATTTTACACCATGATAGTGCAAGAAACATAGGTACTTATTGATTCGTAAAATATGGTCTAGTTTTTGTATATACCTGATAACAAAGTAAATCACCTACAGCAAAACAAAACTGAACAAATCCTTGCTTTCTGGTTTTTTGGTCGTGTTTTGATTTGATGACATTTTACGATTTTTTACGACATTCAACAATGACAACAACTAGCCGAGATAGGTACGTGCCGTCAAGAGACCATGACCGATCGCGGCGACCATGTTCGCTTTGACGATGGCGATCGAAGGCCCGGGTGCGGACGGTCGGTCGCCAAATAAAGATAATTTTCAAATTTCATATCATTCATCATGAGCATTAGAGCGTCTCGTATAATTATTGCCTTACAAATATTTATGAATAATTTATTTGATCCACTTTATTCCATATTTATATTAATTTATCTCGGATCTCTATTTAGACTATTTATTATTTAAGACGGACAACCGCACATAGCCCTCAGTAGTGCAACCTTCAAGAGCATTGCGGTGGGTGGACGCCAAGGGGAACGTAGCTCCTCGGAACGTTTACGACGGAATATGACGTCAAGTGTCATTTACGCTGGCATTTTCGGTTTTTATTACATACAAGAGATTTTCATGATTTCAAGCATCATTAATAGTTCATTTTCTCTCATATCAAAGTAATTACTCATATTGCTATCTTACTTTAAGGCAAAACTTTATCAGTTTTTTTTACTATAATAAAGGGCTGCTCTACCGCTCTTCATCTGTCAAATCAGCAAGCTATCGTATCGGAAAGTTATTTGCTGTTTTCGGGAAAACTTAATATTGTTTCATCCGTAGATCGTTATTTAGCTGTGCAGCGTGTTTTTATTGCATATTCAAACATGTCCGAGGGGCCAGATTCGCCGCCCTTTAGTAACATCGACATTAACAAGGGAAGTCGAGATGACGAAGACCTTTTCGCGTCTGCGGTCCAGGTATCGTATTGGAATCCTGTTTTGCTTACTGGTCAGGCCGCATCCGCCCCCCGGCGACTCGCAAGGCGAGCGTTGACGCCCCTCTTTATCATTGGAATGCTTAAATGTGACTTATCTCCTGTGAAAAGTTGATGACCTGTATGATCAAAATTCGCATTCTTCAAACACTTTAGCGGTCAATGTAATTAACATTCTCGTTTTGTTTGTAAATAACTGCATACAATCCATGTTTATATATATTACTAATAAGGGTAATAAGAATGCTGAAGTCTGCTCCTATAGTCATCCTTGTATAATATCAATTAAATATCTGAATATTTATTTACATATCCTGAATAATGATATTATGTTTGGACATACTGATGAGATTGTATATGACTCATAAAAGACTTATTGTTTATATTCATGACTGATAGCTTCATATCTAAAAACACAACATACTGTAAAATTACTCAGAGCTGATAATATCTATTTCCTTTACTCAGTTATCTGTTTATTTCAATTGGTTAAAACCCTTGGTTAAATGTATTATGTATAGTAAGCCAAAAAGTTCTTATAACTTAATTATTCTGGTCACATCAATGCTGTAGTAATGTTAAAAACATGTTATATTGAAGTGGTGAGTGTATTAAATTTTGAAAAAAAAATAATGCTTTACTAGCTGTGCCCCACTGCTTCACCCACATATATCAAGCTAAAAAGTAGCTGATTTGTTAATCCTAGGTATAAGCTGTATGTACAATCCAAATCCATTCAGCCATTACAGCATGTAGAGAAAACGAACATACACATTTACACTCTTACATGCAAACTTTCAGATTTATAATAAGTATAGTATAGTGCGATTTACTGATTTTATAAATAAGACCAATAGATCTATGACACAAGCATGTTATTCACAATCGAGATATAGGCCATGTCCAGAAGTTGCCATCTTGCCTGATCTCTGGCAAATATTTACAATTAATTATCCTTCTGTTAAGTTAGCTATTATTATTACAACCTACCAAAAAAACCTATAATATCTATGCTGTTAAACTACAGGTGATCAAAATTTTCCATCCTCGACAATTTCACATACCAAGTGAGATTGTGGTCAATGCTAGCCTATAAAAAAGTTAACCTATTTTCAAAAAAGCAGTTAACTATAATAACTAATTCATGCACCTGCAGTTTAATGATTTTGACACCTAATGACTTGAAATCTAAGTCTAAAATAGTTTGTTTTGACAATCTCAGAAAAGTCTTCCTTATAATAAATTATAACCAGGAACCTTACTGTATATTTGCACTTGCAATATGATCGTGTAGAGGTAGGACTCTTGAGTCCACCTGGGGCAGTACCACACTATACAGTGCTTTGTCGCACATTATTTTGGTCTATATAAGTTCAAAACGGGTGGTACTGAACTATAGGTAAACGTGATGCTTATCATCAGGCGAGCAACTTGGTTATCTCGTCTCTTATTAATTACATAAAAAAACCCATAGAAAAACAAGTTCAATAACATGTTGTAAAAATTAAATATAATAATTGTAACCACTCATATCACTAAGGAAATGATAAGCTTTTACATAAATATTTTTCCTTGAAGTTTAAAAATTCCATTTAGAATTACTGGCGAATCCTACTAATATTATAAATCCGAAAGTTTGTGTGTAAGTGTGTAAGTATGTTTGTTCCCTCTTCACGCTTTAACGGCTGAGCGGATTTGGATGAAATTTGGAATGTACATAGATTATACCTAGGATTAACACATAGGCTACTTTTTAATTTGATAGTAGCGGGCAAAGCCGCGGGGCACGGCTAGTAGTACTATAATTTTACAATATTATTTGCATTGCAGGAGGTGACATTGGACCCAGAAGTCAATGGTGGTCATGAAGGGCTTGAAAACGTCTCTATTGGGGAACCACCGTCTATTACTGCGACACTTGCGAGTCCAATCATGGAGGAGGTAAATTTTTACACAAAATATTTTTTTACTAACACTTATTAAGATAATTAAGTGCAATTAACATAATAATTTGAAAACATAAAATTGATTCGATTAATTGTAGAATCAACAACCGACTTTCTGATTTAAGAAGTAATATAAGAAATGTTGAAAACTACTTGACTTATGGAGCTGGTACTTGGCAGATAGTTCATGGGAAGTACACGTTAGCTGAGAAATGAATTTCTTAGCCATTTTCGATGTACACTCAGCTTAAGCGGAAGTGATTCAGTTAGTATGACATAATATGTATTTTTCCCGCAGATAGCCACAGAACGTTCAAACAACATCATCATCACAATCACAGAGCCCCAGAAAATTGGAGAAGGCATGAGCTCATATGTGGCATACAGAGTGCTCACCAAAACCAATATGCCCATATTCAGCAAGCATGAGTTCACTGTGCTTAGAAGATTCAGTGATTTTCTTGGTTTGCATGAAAAGCTTACAGAAAAGTATCTACGGTCTGGTAGAATTATACCACCAGCCCCAGAAAAAAGTATTATGGGTAAGGTTTTTATTTATTACATTTAAATTAAGGTTTAACTAGTATTAAACATTCATCATTATGAATGTGAGTGATGCCTTTGAGAGCATTGCTTACTAATTCATAGGACTGTACTGCCATTTAACTAACTGAGGTACATCTGTTAAAAGTATATTTCAAAAACTGACTGATGTTAACCTTTTTAAGAACAGGTTACAAAGCTGCTTCGTTTTCTATTGTCATAGGGAGACAATAGACCACATCGAATATCTTTGGGCTGCCTATCAATTTATCAATTTGACACAAAAGCAGCTTACCAGCTCACCCAAAACAAAACTAATCCAACTTGAAAATTATAACACAACAGTACATTATAATAGTAATACATTATCTAATAGGGTGTAACAAAGATTGGAATCAGCCAATTACAAGCCGAAAGATTCAATTTCACATACTTCTGAGAGATCCAAAGTACAAGACATATTGAAGTTTTATAAAGGCATAATATTAAGCCTGCCGTGGGCCCTGGGTTCGATTCCCGACAGGAGAAATAATTCATACCCTAGGGATATTTGTGCTTCTGGTTCTGGGTGTAATATGTGTGTGATGTGAATGTTTCCAGCACCCATGGTACAAGTCTTTGAACTTAGTGTGAGGCTGCGAGTGTAAATGCGTTTGTTTGTTTGTGGAGGGGAAAATGGTCGCTAAATAATATATTTTATACCTAAGTAAAATATGTTATTTCAGGAACAACGAAGGTCAAGATGACCTCAACGCCGTCCACAGAAAGTGCCAATGGCAGTGGCCACAATGTGCAGTCACAATTTGTGGAGCGACGTCGCGCGGCACTCGAACGGTTCTTGAACCGTGTTGCGCAACACCCTGTGCTCAGCATCGACCCTGATTTTAGGGAATTTTTGGAGTCAGGTAAGATCATTTTCACTCACTAATACTTGGTGAACTTATTCAGCATGCGGTAATTCACTTGAGTGAATATTCCCAATAAAATGACGTTTGATTTTGGCACGAGGCAATTCACTCGAGTAAACATTCATTTGAGTGAACATTCTCTCAAAAGAACGAAATACTCACAGTTATATTATCTTGTCTATTTCCCACATACTCACTTAGCTAGAGGTCCATTGAATGCACATTATCTGACTATCTATTTACACAATAATATGGATATTTATAGCGTGAAACATTCCCGATATTTCTGTAGAAGCAAATTGTAAGTCAACTGTACAAGATGCCCACAGTTTATATTTCAGGAGATACTCTGACTCCTCATTAATGCGTAATTTCGTATCAGTCAGAACAAATTGCAACTTTTTTATTTCTGATGGGCTAGCGTTTGACCCTTATCTCACATGATGGCACTGATGTATTCGAGGGTGACAAACACGCTAATAACTGGCTCTCTAGGATAGCTGCCGGAACATATTTTTCGAGATTTGGTGACAGATTTCTATCTGAGGGCTGACTGAATTTTGGTACAGGGTAACTAGCTAAGAGAGTAAGAGAAACTACCCACCGCCATAGATTTCAACAGCCAGCTTCAACTCTATTGCCTTATTATTAAGATTGCTATTGCTAACACAAATTAATATCCAATCGCCCATTTCAAACATATATTTTCTACCTCACCGAACATCAACAGTTATGATATTCAGTAAGTATGTAATTTAATCAGGCATAACATTTCGACCTTCAGATTAGTAACAGTACATTTAGTAAAATGCGTGTTGTTTTGCATTAACAGTATTTAATGTGTGCAGATATGAAGTATAGCGCATGTTGTTACAAGGTTACCCAATGGTGTCGAGAGAGATAATGCGATGCATTTAATGCATTCCTAGTGAAGTTCTATGTTCCATACCATAATTTAATACCTTAAAAGGAATAATTAAACGCAAGAAAAGATTATAAAAAGCGACTGCACCGCATTATCTTCGGAGCCTTAATTAGATTTAATGTATTAAACACGCATTATTGACGATAACTCCAAAACTAGAGATCAGATCTTGATCAAATTTCAATGAGACCACAAGAAAAGCACCAGCTTTCAAATAAAAAAGTAATCATCAAAATCGGCTCACAACGAAAAAAGTTATGAGGATACTTTTGAAGTCGGTTAAAATGAAAAATTTTTATTTGGACAAAAACTTAACTAATTTGTAACACTCCATGTACTTATAACCAGCTATAGTAATAGTAGGAACACTATTGTGTGTCAATACAACATCTTATATTATAACTTGGCTTATACAGGTGGTTCATAAATAAACTATGAGGATAACTCAAAAATTACTTGTCAGATCTTGATTAAATTTAAATCGGACCACATGGAAAGCACTGGCTTTCAAATAAAAATATAATCATCAAATTCGGCTCACAACGAAAGAAGTTATGAGGTAACACAAACTAAAAAAATATACATTCGAACTGAGAACCTCCTCCTTTTTTTTGAAGTCGTTTAAAAAATTATCCCTTGTTGGATTACTTCATTATCCTAGTCTATCTGTCTGTTAAGCCCCCTTTCATCAGGAACGCGTGCAGTGAAATTTTTCTAACGCTTTCACACTCAGCCTCACACCAAGTTCAATGACTTGTGTCATGAATGCCAAAAACATTTATATCATACCCCGAACCAGAAAAACAAATTTCCCTTGGGGAGAAAACCTGTGGAACCGAACCGAATGGAACCCAACACCCGCTGCTTAGAAGGCGAACGAAAAATATTATTTGAAATTGCTATTAAAGTCTGCGGTCTTTTAGAGTTATAATAAATCAAGCTGCATATATGCTAATAAGTAAAAACAATAAAAATGCGATCACGTATGTTCGGGGTTTTTTGACACTCGCAAATACATCAAAACCCGATATGGGGTATAGTTGTCGTCACGTAAAAAGACCGTTGAACGTTCATTGGGAGCAAAAGAAGCGTGATCTCAGCGCGGGAGGCAAGGATCGACAGATGAATCAATACCTTGCGCACACACACACATCGGTGGAGCGTTTTCCCGTTGCGCCCCTTTTTACCGACTTCACAAAAAAGAGGAGGTACTCAAGTCGACAGTATTTTTTTTATGTGTGTAACTCATAACTACTTTCCACGTCAACCAATTTCGAAAAATTTTTTTTTTGTTTGAATTAATATTTCAAACAAAAAAAAATTTAAATGGGACCAATTGGAAAGCAACATGTTATGTTGCTTTCCAATTGATCCCATTTAAATTTTATCAAGATCTGATCAGTAGTTCTTGAAATATCGTCAATAATGCGTATTCTGTTGACTACATCGACGATGTTCTCGTTTTTCTTCTTCCTTCAAAAGTTACCTTATAACTTCTTTCGTTGTGAGCCGATTTTGATGATTATTTTTTTATTTGAAAGTTGGTGCTTTTCATGTGGTTTCATTGAAATTTGATCAAGATCTGATGTCTAGTTTTTGAGTTATCATATTATCATATTATATTGATACATTAAATCTGATCAAGGTTCCGAAGATAAAACGGTGAAGTCGGTTTTTTTAAGTTTTGCTTGCGTTTAATTATATGCCACCTAATATTTAATCGATGAATCGCTCATAAAGGTAAATGGCCCGCGTAATTTTTATATGACGGAACTATACTTTGCGAATAGCTAGAATAATGTAATTTTGCAAGAAACCAGCACTAGTAATAGGAAAAAAACACAAAACTGTTTATATGTAATAAAAAAGAAAACAACGAAGAAAAATATTTGCAATTTTTGAACTGCCCGTTGGCTTAGTTGGATGGGCGTTCGACTTCTAGGTAGGGGTATCGGGTTCGATTCCCGTCGGGAAAACAAGTTTTCTTCCCAAGGAAAATTATGTTTCTGGTTCTGTTTGTGATTGTATGTGTGATGTGAATGTTTCCGGTACCCACGACACAAGTCATCGAACTTAGTGTGGGCTGTGAGTGTGAAAGCGTTTATGTTTATGTTCGTCGTGATGGACGAACTATTCACATGCAAGACCCTCGGTGCGCGAAGCTCGCACTAAACGTGACTACTCCTATATGCATCTTATCCATTCAAAGGTTGTCTGGAAGAGATCACCTTTATGCATAGCCTATTATTTTTATGTACAATCTTAAAGTCTTCCTCTGCTCTAATATTGTTGTGCCCGACAGGGTCTCTAATGAACTGTCAACTTTTAAAACCATGTGCTGACTATTAGAGATTGCAATAAACATTTGAATTTGAAAGTAATATATAATATCCTACTAATATTATAAATCCGATAGTTTGTGTGTAAGTTGTTCCCGCTTCACGTTGTAACGGGTGAACGGATTTGGATGAAATATGTAATGTGCATAGCTCATACATAGGATTAACACATTGGCTACTTTTTAACTTCAACAACGCGAGCGAAGCCGCGGGGCACGGTTTGTAGCTTAGTATATTGTATTGTATGTCCCCAGAATCCGACCTGCCTAAAGCAACGAGCACATCGGCCCTCAGCGGAGCTGGCGTGTTGCGTCTCTTCAACAAAGTCGGCGAGACTGTCAATAAGATCACCTACAGAATGGACGAGTCGGACCCTGTAAGTTTTTATTAACACGTCGAAGCGGAAGAAGTAATATTGATAAATATTTTGCTCATAGATTGTTGAAGCTCCCAAGAATTAAAGACTCATTTTATAATCTAATAATTGAAGCAAGCAAAGCTTAAAAAAGGCGACTTCATCGCTTATATTTCGCTTTGGGCTTGACTGATTTCGATAAAATTTATATGTGACCACCTCTGGAGTATACTCTGCCAAACAAAAAAAAACATCAAAATCATGTTTTAACGATGACTTGATTGAGAGTGCTCTAGCTGATGATTTCCAGATAGAGCGTCGAGGGTATTTACAGTATTTTTGATTTTGCCATTTGTTTAATCACATAAATATTTAACACTCACAGACCAACGCTAAGTTTAAAGACTTGTGTCGTGGGTGCCGGATACATAACACACAATCAAACCCAGGAACAGAAAAACTTCCCTTGGGAGAAAACTTGTGTTTTCACCGGGAATCGAACCCAAATAAAAGTAAAAAATATATGACATATAACAAGTAAAAGAAAAAGAAGTGTGATGTTGTGAATATCATGAATATAGGTCACGACTTGGCATACGGCTATGGTTGGAAAGGTCTAACCATAGTCACCGATTTTCAGTCGTAGCCCATAATCAGGACTTCACGAACTTCAGGACAAAACAATACCAAATATATATATATTTTTTTAATTATAACAGTTACAATAAATTTATTTTAACACTTTATAATAAAATAAAAACAAGCAAATTAAAAATGCGGCCATTTCATTATTTGCCAAATGTCGCCGCCGTGGCAATTGTCAGTGTCAAAATTTGCCGACAGAGAGCCAATGCCACGTGTCGTGCATGATGGCGCAGGAGTCAAGGCCAGCAGGTCATATCGATTAAATAATTAAAAAAAAAACATTTTTCTAAACTTAAATAAAACACAAGGACATGGATAGAAAGCGAACGTGCACCCAACTAAGCCAGTTTGTGTATGCAGTGGTTCGAGGAGCGTTCGACGCGCGTGGAGGGTCTGGACGCGTGCCTACGTCGCTTGTTCGGCGCGTGCGAGTCCCTCGCGGGCGAGCGACGCGAGCTGGCGGTGCGCTCGCACGACGCGGCGCGCGCCTGCGCCGCGCTGTCCGGAGCAGACCCGCACGCTCCGCTCTCGCGGGCTCTCAGCCACACCGCCGATCTACACGAGAAGGTAACCTTGCACAATGTCGGCTAAACATTTCCCAAATGTATCCGTTTTTTTTTGCCGCGATAGTGAAGAAATGTCGCTGTTGATTTTGTATAATTTTCCGAAATCTGTGATTCTACGAGTGTTGATGTGTAATGATGGTGGATTATTAACCGTTAATACTTAGTAAACGTGAATAAGTGTAGGCAAATCATACAAAGTTTTAAAACGTGATTTTCGCCTTCGTTCCTAAGTTTCTACTAAAATTTCTACTGGAAAATTACCTAAACATTGTTTAGAAAATGTAACATTGTGTTATAGAATATTTGTGTATAAATAGAATTGAGTGAAATAAATTATTATTATTATTGTACTCAATCAATGGCCCTTGACTTATACAGAGACCTCGTTTAGGATATCATACCAAGTAGAAACAAATTGTTTAAGTATTCCGTGATATTGCTGAATATTCAAACTTAGGTATGAGTAATTGGATGAGGACAGAAGAATAGTTTTCGGAAGGTCTCTTTACTGGGCGTCAAAGGTCCGTATCGATATTACTCTGCGCGTTGAAGACCTTGCGTATTTTTAGAAATGGCTGTAATGTTTTTCTTTAACGTTTTCAAACCACACAACTCCACCATTTTGAAAATTTTCCAACAACTGAATTGTCAAAAAATTCTTCATAATTATAGAACCGGGTCATAAAATTTCACGAGAATCTGTTGAGAAATACGACCTGTAGAGGAGAACAAACGGAAATCCGGACATACGAAAGCAATTTTGCCTAAGCTTAAAAAGAGACGTGTCGCTCGCAATTCGCGTTCGATCAGTCAAAAAAGACTATAACTTAATACATAGAGATCTACGAGGACAAATTTGGTGTTATTTTAACGTGAAGAAAATGTTCTAACATATAACATAAAAAAATTATTTTGTCAGGTGGAACAACTGAGAATAGAACAGGCGGATACAGATTTCTACGTGCTCACTGAACATATCAAAGACTACCTCGGACTTATAGGCGCTATCAAAGACGTATTTCACGAAAGAGTCAAGGTTTGTATCACATCACACTAATATTATAAAAGAGAAAGTTTGTGAGTGCCTTTGTTACTTCTTCACGTCCAAAGGACCAATTTTGATGAAATTCGGTATGCCTCTATACCAGCCTGTTTTATCCATTCAGGGCTTAAGCGGGTTAAACCGCAGGGCGCAGCTAGTCTGATTATAAACAAACTAAAACATAAATTTACGTCCAATCTCCATTACTACACAGCTTAGTTATGTTTGCAACAATTATATCAACGTACGCAGCTTCGACTATGACGATGACATTATTTTCACCTTACGAAGTGTATAGAGAGGCGAGATTGTCGCTTATATAATGTTTATGTTCCTTGTGACACTAAAGAGCGCGGACCCAACATATTGGTACATCGATGCATATGTGGAAGTGAGTCATCGGGACCGGATGGTGTGGTCACGGTGATGGTTACACGTTGGAGAGGAGGCGAGGGTAAGAAATGGATAAGGTGGTTGTTCCACTGCGGAAGCGCCTCCATCAATACGAGACTTCTGACCGAGCCGAGATCTTGGCTCGGGGACAGCTGTCCGAAGGCACTCAACTTGGAAGTTGTATAACTTGTATAGTGCGATAACTCCGTGTAAATATCGCTTGCGCGATGCAGGCCTCGGGTTGTGATTGGCCGAGCTAGTTGGTGGTATATATATAAATAGTTCTGCCACTGTGAGGCAGATGGCGCTGTATGTATCTTAAATTCTCGATACTGTATTACCAGGTATAAATATTTTTTTTATTGTAGGTATTCCAAAACTGGCAACACGCTCAGATGCAACTAACAAAGCGGAGAGAGAACAAAGCCAAAGCGGAGCTCGCCAACCGTCCCGAGAAGATCGAACAAGCCACCAATGAGATCGTGGAGGTAACTTCGTAAACACACAGTATCATAACATAAACGCTTTAGCACTCACAGCCCCACACTATGTTCGATGACTCGTGTCGTGGTCTAAAACATTCACATCGCACACAATCACACCCAGAACCTGAAACACAAGCTTCCCTTGGGGAGAAAACTTGTGTTTCCACCGGGAATCGAACCCTATACTTGCTGCTTAGAAGGCAAATGGGCACTCAATTAAGCCAACGAGCAGTTCATCAAAACACAATCTCAGCTTAACAATAGAAACCTAGAAGTCTTTCAGGTCTCCCGTAGTAAGATTAATATCCTACGGTCCATTGAATTCAAATCGAGCAACTACGCTAATACCCAGAACGTGAAACACAAGTTACCTTTGGAGAGAAAACTTGTGCTCCCGTCAGGAATCGAACCCGATACCCGCTTCTTAGAAGGCGAACGCGCAACCAACTAACCCCACGGACAGTTCATTACCTCAATGAGGCTTCAATAGTTCAGTAGGCTAAACTTTTTTTAATTGATATATAAAAAAAGTCTTTAACGTACAGTGGGAATCAAAAGTGGAACGCGGCCAACAAGAGTTCGATATGATATCACGCGTCATCAAAAAAGAACTGGAACGGTGGGAGGAAGTCAGGGTGACGGAACTGCGCGCGACTGTACTGAGGTACCTCGAGGAACATATGAAACACCAGGCGCAGGTAACTATTTTATAGATTGTTTTAAACTTTCGCAAAATGCTATCATGTTTTGGAATGATCGTGGTTTCCGATTTTGGCTCGTATTTTCTCTGTGGCACAGTACAATATCATGTGTCCTACAGCGTTCTCCCACAGACAGCTACGATATTGAACTGTCCATGGTGGCAGTCTTATACAAATGATAATTCAAATGCTGTGGCACAATAAGAATATACCGATGGGACCCCGGATTCGCTCGAGCACTTTCCGGTAGAATAAAAAACATTATTTATCGAATCGAATTGTGAATCTAAACCATTCTTGAATCCACCTGAAGACACGCACTTTTCATCAAAATCGGTCCAGCCGGACCGGAATCGGAGTTCAGTCACAAACACACGTACAAAAAAAATCTATATATAAATATGATGATTTGTTTTGACTTTATCTATGGTTGTAGGCTATCCGCTACTGGGACGCTTTCCTGCCCGAGGCTCGAGCTATCAAATGATTCGGAATGCGGCGGCATCGCTGCGTACACTTACACCACTAGCTCATCACTACACTGCACTGCACCGATATTGGTTAGCCAGACCAAAAACCAGACGTAACGAAATCATGAGAGAAAAACAGGGATTGGAATAATTACTTTGGAACGGGATTGGTTGGATTGACCAATAGATACGGAATCGTTAATGTTATCATTACTAGACATGGGATTACTTGCCAAGCAGTGAAATCGTTCGTAATAACATCGACTAAAATAAATACTTGTAAACGGGATTGGTTGGGTTGACCAATAGTTACGGTATTTTTACTAAGACATGCCTACCAAACAGCAAAATCATTCGAATTAATATCGACTGGAATAATCACATGCGAACAGAATTGGTTGGTTTGACCAATAGTATCGTAATCGAAAATGTTGTCTAAGACATAAGACATTAGATTGGCTGGCTTGACTAAACTGCGATCTTAAGAAATAATATAGACTGTTATAATTACTTGTGAACGGGATTGGTTTGGTTGACCAATAGTAACGTAATCTTAAGAAATAACATGGTATGTAATCTTTTTCCTCACTAAAATAGCTCAGTTAGTATTTGATTGTAAGTCTATCACCGCTCTCTGGTCAACGCAACCAAAATAGATTCTGGACTCTGGTCTGCAGCATAGTGCGCGAGTAGTTTAATGTCAAACTGGTGGAAGTGTGCCCTTAAATAATGTTAGTAAATGAATGTATAAATAAATATGTGTCTATCGATCTGTTCGATGTAAAATATATGTACAGATATAACCACATTTGTTACAAATAAGATCTTATAGAAGTCCATGTGTAATTACATTTTTAACGCCAAATTCATAGAATGACGTCATTTTAAGACTTCTTATCATATGCATGCTTTGTTTTCTCGCTGAATTTAAAATGGTCAGACATGTCTCATACCATTTTAAATCCAGCGAGAATTTGTCAATGTTGCCATTGCAACAAGCCGAGTTGCAAACAGTACACTACTGTACAGAGAAAATCTTATCTTTCTACGTTGCGAACGAATACGCGAACGCCTACATCGGATACCTAATATACCTTACTTAATAAACACAGACTCAGGTAAGAAGTTGTTCCATTCCTTAGCGGTGTCGCTTAGGTGTCTTGATAACCTATAATAGAATGGGGATGGGGGAATTAGATTGTGTAATTTCATTGCACACTCTCCGATGTATCCGATAAAATACCGAGAGACTCGCCACCATGCGACGATGACCCAAGCTCAGAAGTTTTGCATCAGTCAACTTGTTGCAATAAGTCTCTTGGCTCTTCGCTCAATAACTTCAAGTGCCTCAAGCTGGTACTTAGCTGAACCGTCCCAAAGATAAGGACAATACTCCATACATGAACGCACCGCGCTTGGTACAAGTCGAACGATTGTTCTGGAGTGAAGTACCGTCGACTCACCCTCAAGGATTCTCAGCTTTCTGGCTGCTAGTTGGGCTTTGAAAAATAAATCTTTCACAAATAAATTAATTTGCGATATCCTCAAACATCTAGCTAAGAGAAAGTTACGGTGTTAAGGTTTAAAATTACTTATTGAGGTAATCGCGTAGTTAGAAATCAATTCCTTTGCAACTTGGCTCGAGCGTAAATCGATTTATGAAAAGTCTTAAAACTTGATTTTAACAATGAATTTGGCTATAAATAATGCAAATATTATGCATATAATTATAGGATAATTAGATAAAAATAAAAAACAATTGTATTCATTACCTGATATATAGTTATTGTGTATTGTATATGTGTAAATTAAACAATCATGAACATAAATCAATAAGTTTACCTCGAAATACGGCGTCGTTTTTAGCATTTACTTTTTATTTATATATTCGTTCGTTTCCATATTCATTTATTAACGTTATTTCATTTGTTATTATTTTAAATAAGACTTATAAATGATAATATTTTTGTCACATAATGCTAGATTTCGCGACGTTATTCTAAATATGTTATATATCATATAGTTTAAACGAATTATTAAAGTTAAAATTTAGGTATAGTTTTAATGTCATAATATTAATATCCTGAACATTTAAACTGATAATATATAAGATTTAATGAACATTTAAGTTAATCCAAGGGCGAATGCAATAGGATTACATTACATATATTAAATAATCATATATATATTTTTAAAATACATAATATAGTCTATAAAATAGAAGAGTAAAAGCAGAACACGTATTTTAAAATACCTTTTTCTGTAATTATTTCAAAAATATTTATATATTTATAATTTTAGTTACAACTATATTTACAGGATTATACTTAAGCAATAAGTCAACAGTAAGTCAAAATTACTAATTTGTAGTATTATACATTATATATAATACTAGCCGTGCCCCGCGGTATCGCCCGCGTTAATGAACATAAAAAGTAGCCTTGTTCATTCCTGGTATAAACTATGTACATTCCAAATTTCATCGGTATCCGTTAAGCCGTTATAGCGTGAAGTTAAAACAAACATACACATAAACTTTCAGGTTGAAAATATTAGTGTAACGAGAATAAGAATCGTATCATGATTCTACCAAGAAAATAAATCTATATTTTTTTTTATTATTCAGAATCCTTAATTTCTTTCAAAATATATGTGCTGTTATTTAAATGTTCATATTAATTTATCTGGTGGATGATAATACAAATTCTGTCCCATTTTTTATTTTATTTCATAGATACCGCCAATAAGGATATTGCAATACTGGCCCTTAGTAAAATTTTACCTAGATGTCAATACAACGGTAACAAACTCGTTTGTTATCTTATACTATAAGGATCTGTAAGTAAATACAATACACTAAGAGCACCGCCCTTGATGTTCCCATCTATAGCCGATTTGTAATGATTTGGTCCTAAGTTTGTCATTTAAAATAAGATGTGGCTATCAAACGACATCTTTTTGTTTGGCAAACATAGGCCAAGTATGCTCCAAAATCAAAATTGTTAACATCCAATTTAAAAATGAATGCTCGCCACCAATGTCAAGCAAGTGTCAAATATGTGAGATGTTAGCTAGTGGGGTGTACATTTTTAGAATGGTTGATCTCTATGTTGTTACAAGATTTGTATAACTTTTTTCAAGCAGATAATTATAATATGTTCTTTAATTAATTACAACAAACTTGTCAGTAGTTTAAAAAAAAGCTTAGCTTTTTCTCCCATTAATTGAATAAAAACATGTTTCTCTATTTTTGTCGTATGCGTATTTTTATGAAAATAGTTTATTAATATAATATGTTAGAAATAGTATGTGATTATGTTTAGTAAGTAAAAGAACAAAATATATTTTGTTGTATTGAAGCCAATAGAATTAATTGGCTTTTCGTAAATAAAACAATATGTTAGGTTTTAAACTATGTTTTACTTGAATAACTGCATTTGTAGCTTATGTACTGCTCTTGATTTAGAAATACAGTATGTTGTAGTTATAGTCCTCAAAAATGCAAATTATGAACTGCGACATGGGTGCGCAGATTTCACACATTTATATATGTTATTAAACAAGTGTTACGTTCAGTTGGAACTCTGTCATATTCCAAGAATACACAGACACCTATATTTTCTAGAAGCACGCAAAAATTTGAGTAATTTGGACAACAACATTTTTGCCCTTTTACAGATGCCACTTCCTATGAAATTTTTTTTATATGCCTATATTTCCTAAAATATACATCTATACAGCAAAAGACCTAAATTACCTACAAACGCACTACAAGCTACCGAGTTTATAAGTAACTGAGGTGCTCAAGCTCACTACGATTGCGTCAGTGGCGGATTTACCAGCAGGCTGAGTAGGCTGGAGCCTAGAGCGGCAGATTTTAAGGGCGGCAATTCATGCTAATTACGGGCAAAAGGGGGTGTAATATAGTGCCCACACTATCGTCCTAGTAGCACCAACTTTTTAAATAAAATTGTAACTTTATGATACAGGAGTCATAATATTTCATTAACAATTTTTTTTAATTAATGTCATTTTGCATCAAAGATTCGAATTGTAGAGGTCGATAAGGGCGGCAAAACTTGAATAGAATAGCCTACTGGCGGCAAATGTGTAAATCCGCCACTGGATTGCGTAGAGTTCCCATCGTGCGGTATTGCTTCTCTAAATTGCAATGGGTATTGTCGTTAAGCCAAATAATTACTAGCATTTTCATCACGCGTCACCTCAAATAATAATTTTAATGTAGTCATAAAATGCTCGTAATAGACCAGTTGATCTGCTTATGGTGATCTATTAAAGTACGCTTTCCATACAAAAATCAACGGACAAATACGTGCTTTATAAGTAATTTTAGGATAGATATTATATTATCAAATCATCAAAAATTTTCAGCTTTGGGATTTTCATATTTATAAAACTGCTCGTTGGCTTGGTTGGATAAACGTTCGCCTTCTAAGCAGGGGTATCGGGTTCGATTCCCGGCGGGAACACAAGTTTTCTCCCCAAAGAAAATTTGTGTTTCTGGTTCTGGTTGTGATTGTGTGTGATGTGAATGTTTCCGGTACCCACGACAAAAGTCAACAAACTTAGTGTGGGGCTGTGAGTGTGAAAGCGTTTATATTTATATCAGATATATAAAATAATCAAAATAGTTTTCTCATATAAAATCATTCTGATTTATTGAGTTTTTTAAATTGAATATCTATTCTAAAACTGCTTGTATGTAACGCCTCGAAACATTAGAGCAAATGTAAATGTAAAAATAAGTCATAACGTGTCACCTTAAATAAAATATATGTCCTTGTTATATTACAAAATAATGGAACAAAAGGCAATTCAAGCTTTCTTTACTTAACTAAATAGGTTTTGTCAATTTCTAACTAATCTGAAATGTCACTTTTAGAAGTTAAAAATATCTATTTTGGGTAAAAGGCTTGAAGGTGCCTTTTTTGGAATTATGACTATAATCCTAAGTGTTATATGATTACGTATGATTAACAGTTGTATTTTGTGTTAGAGTGCTTGATTTAATATGTATCTTTTGGCTCCATCGTCGACCACATCATCACTTACCATCAGGTGAGATAGTAGTCAAAAGTTTGCCTATATCGAATAAAAAATAAATATATTCAGTATGGTAAGTACCTATTTGTTATACTTGTTTATTAATTGTATAGAAAGCTAATTATTGTATAATTTAATTATATTTAGTTGGCTACTTCAAACATTTATAAGGCTAAAATAATCTTGGCTATAAATTTGTCGAAAACTGCACCGCCCTATCAATACACGTGTCAATATAATTATATTTTTTATAAACCCCCAGAAAACATAATAATGGACACTGTTTACTCATTATAGAATGATATACGTATATAAAGTTAACTGTACAGTTAATTAAAAACAATAATCATCACAGGATAGAGCTGACTCCTATACAAAAATGGGCATCTTCCTTTGTTGAAGATCGCGCAGTCATGTAAATATCTTTTAACAGCTATTGTAAAATATTAATTTTGAACTCTATTTGAACACATTATAATATTCAATGGCATAAACGAGGCTGAACTCTGCTCAGTTACTTTGACATTTTTGGCCATAGCCAAACATTAGAGCTTTTTTCCAATCATGCGGATGCGAGCCGCCTGCATCTTATAATTTATTTCATATAATTTTAATAGACTTCAAAAAAAGAAGATGTTCCTAATCCGACTTTTTTATGTGTGTTATTAGGAACTTTTTCTAGGTAAGATTTAGATGATTATTTTTAATTGAATCTAGTTGATCCCATACAAATAGTCAAGATCTGATCAAGGGTAATGCAGTGAAGTCGGTTTTTTGAAGCTTTGCTTGCGTTTAAATTATCCACCACGTGTGCCGCACGCACGCGAAAAGCGTGTACGGCGTGTGGCCAGGAGCGTGCTTACACGCAAGCGGACCAGACCCTCTATTATATATCTCGGCGGTTACTGCGGTTACTATAATTGCTTAATTATAGTAACCGCAGTAACCGCCGAGATCCCAACATAGATAGGTAAACAGATCTGCTTGTGGGCAGCAATCCGCATGAGAGGAAAAAGGCTCTTATTGTGCTTGAAATTAATTAAGAAAGAGATAGAGCGTGTCTATGTCCCTCTCTCCCGTAAACTCTAACTATATAGTTTAGCTACTAGTTCTGTGCGTTCGGTAGGGTCCAACCCTTACGTAGATATGTTATAATGTAAATCTTAGATAGTATGATTAAAAAATCGAGTCTAATCTATTCCTTATTTTTTATATTGCCAAATATATTTTAGTGGTAACGGTGTAATGGAAGAGAATTATAAATAAAGTATATAATGTTGGTTTCCATTTCAAATTTGTGTATTATTTCGTCAATGCCTGTTGGTACCTATTTTTGTTTTTTTTATAAGTTTTTGTTGATCGAGCGAAGCGAGATCTCTAAGTTGACATGAATCGTTCAGCACTTGTCCGTCCGACCGTCTGTCAGAGGCAATCTAGCGTCTAAACCATATAAGTGAATGACTTCAAATTCTCATAGAATATGTAAAACTACGTCACAAAGCCAGAAATGACATTTAAAATTACATACATATTTTTTTGTTTTTTTTTTTCTATGCTTGTGGGGTAACCATCGAGATAGGAAACAAACCTACGGTTATTACTTTAGCTACAACATCCTTGGGGGTAACATTGAAAAGGGCATGACAAGTAAAACACGAAACCGGTTTTAAAAAAAAATCGATGTTGGAAAATAACGATTTAGTCTCGACGATCACAAAAACGGCTTCACACTGAACGCTGAAACTTATGTATAATATCCGTTATAACCTGTAATTTAAAAACAAATACATAAATCAAACAATAATTATATAGAAAAAAAATTACAAGCAATTAATCTCAAAAGTTTTTCATGATGAACTATGACTGGACTCTTACTTGACTGTGACTGAAATATTTATTTATCGACGCTAACTAAACGCACTTAGGTTGCCGAGTTAAAAAAAATATTAAAGCTGTTGTTGGAACCTTGATATATACAATGTGTAACAGAAAGGTGTAGTAATACTCAAGTCACACATCTAGCTACATGTATGGAGTCAAACAGGAACTTCTGCATTCGCGGCAGCACCATTAATATTGAATTATGATGAATTAAAGTTTCTAAAAAAATATGTAATTTGCAACCCTATTTCATCAGCTACCGTTCTACACCACATAGCCTTTGGACCTAGATGTCTGAAAGTGGTGGCCATAACAAAGGTTAAGGTCACGCGCCACATTTCGACTTTCGTTCTCTAGCAGACGACACGGCACGATACTCATACATCCCATCAAACACCTTTTTGTTACAGGTTGTAAACATAGCTGATAGTTTATCCAACTAGTGCCGCCTGATATGACAATAGATGATAAATTACACAACTTCTACGAGAAAATTTCAAATAATCCATACGAAGAGTTTAAAATATAATTGCTATCTATCATCACATCAATCTAAAACTTCAGCTGTCACTGATTAAAGTAAATACCATTCTGCTAATCGTAATTAGCCAGTAAATCCGTATGGCGTCATGTAATAATCATGATTTGCTATTATTATTAATTGATTTACTAATATCTTTCCCAGTAAAAACATATTTTAGTGTTTTTTGTCTATAATTTGGAAATATTCCTATCTATAGATAGGAATATCTCCTAATTATAGACTACTATTAGAATAATAAATATATATAACTGACACGGGATGAAATCTTAGTATGCTAAAAACACTTGTATATTTGTTCAGCAAATGAGTCCAACTCACTCACTAAACGTTCAGCAATAAGTTCAATTCACTCACTAAACGTTCAGCAAATGAGTTCAACTCACTCACTAAACGCCTGATGGTAAGGTTTTAGGCGGGTGCTGGCTCTCTTCAAGCTCGGTTCGCAGCTTTATCCGTGTTCATCAAGATATTATATGTAACCAATACTCACAATTTCATTAGTCGAAACAATTATTTAGCGTCAAATGTTTAATTAAAAGTTCATTCGTTTAAATAATTATTAAGTACTTTATCCCTATAATTAATTTTAGTAAGATTAAAAACGTAAGTGTATGTGAGAGGTACCTGTTCTAGATGTTTGTTATTCCTTCATGAAATAGCTAGATGGATAGGAATGAAGTTTGCAATGGTGTTAGCTTAAAACATAAATAAGGTCATAGGCTTCCATCCCTGAAAAATGTTAACATGGCAAATCGCATATACCTAGTATAAAATACGCTTAAAAAAATAGTGAAAAATGTTGTTTCTCCCACCAGAGAAATCACATAAGAAGCCTGAGATAAAAAAAGCGAGCACTTATAAATGACTAAAGTGCTGACTCAAGAAATTATACAACTGTAAAGAAGATTCAAAATGACGTGGACAAATCAAATGATGGTGATAATCCTCGGCTATCAGATACAGACGATGATAACGATTGATACTTATAAACACGGTAATTATTGGTAAGCAGTATTGTTTGAAAAGCAATAAAACTGTCAGGTAAGAGCTATTTATAAAATCTGAGATGTCCGTAGGCACTTTCTTTCCCAATTAGTAAAAATGAACGTATACTTTGATTAAACATCATGGTTATTTCCTCCTAACTCCTATAAATATAAGTAAAATAATATATTTTTATAGGTATTTGAAAAATAAATTATTTTTTATAATGAGATTAATGAGACAAGTGCCTGCTATTTACTATTAATACCTACCAATAATTATTTTTTTAATGTGTATCTTAATTATGAGCAAATTTTTTAAATATTGTAAATGTAAATAAGTAGGTACATATTTTTAGGTAGGTATATGGAAAATAGATTGTTTTTTAAATGTTTCTATATAACAAGTGCCTACTATTTCCTATATACCAAGTACCTACCAACCTACGCTTTATTTTTAATAATTTCCAATTATGAATGTAGGTAACTCTACCCGCATTTGCTTAAAATTATTTCTCCGCGTTTAGTTATACTGTAGAAGTACGTAAGATAATTGGTGAATAGCACACATCAATATCACAAAATACCCAATATACTCTTACTGACTTACATTTATGTTATTAAATATGGACATGTACATCAGGAATGATATCGTCCGTGTTTTCAGCCATGAGGTTCCTCGTTTTCCTCGCCCTGTTCGCTGTCGCTTTCGCCGATGAGGTGCAGGTAGTAGACCAGTCGAGCCATCCTGAGAGCTTCGATGGCTTTGAATACGTACCCTATGATGGCCCCGAGGTTAGCAATTATGCATTTTTTATGACATTTGTGTTAGGTACAGTGAGCAATAAACGGTAACAGTATTAATTTTTTTTTAATATAGGTAGATATGTATACATAACCCGCTCCGGCTTTGCACTGGTGTAATTTCTTACATTATTTATAGCATCGAATTGTGAATCTAAACCAATCTTGAATCCACCTGAACACAAGAAAACATCAAAATCGGTCCAGCCTTTTAGGATAAGTTCATTCATATACACAGGTAGGTATAGAAGAATTATATAGACAAAGATAATTTGGGGTAGTGCATGCTGTGTTTTCCTACAATTGGCTGTGCAAAAAGATGTAAATATGTTAAGTTTTTAAATCATAAAAGTATTTGTAACCAAATGCTTAAATATAATAAAAATATAATCTTACACAAAAAGAGTTGAAGAATGTGAGTTTTGTACTGAATTGTACCTAACATGCATATTTTATGAAGATTGTTTGTACTGTACCATAATGCTAAGCAAATTTACTCAAAGTGTGCTCGGCATAAGCATTATGAAATAAACGCATTCTCACTCGCAATTTTGATTAGTCAGAATTTGCTAGAATCATACTAATATTATTTGAAAATTGTCTTCATAACGAATAAAAACAAACGAATTTACACACACAGCCCACTTAAGTTACATTTACATATCACGCACACAATCACACCCCGAACCAGAAGCACAAATGTCCTTTGAGAAGGAAAATTATGTTCCTGCTGGGAATAGAACCCAGGACCCGCGGTGAAAAGGACAGAGCCTGCCCACAGCGCTAAATGGTACCTACGTCTGACAATAGGCGATGAAGGATTGCTATTTCGGGCTACCAAGATACAGGCCTAGCCTAGTATGGAACCCTCAAGAAAATTATGAACATACTTATAAGTGCTAATGTTTTCACACAGTACCTAGTTTTAAGTGATCTAAAATGATTAAATAATAAACATGATTATTATTTAGTGCAGGGACAACATTTCAAAGCAGTACCATAATTAAATTAAAGACTACAAGAACTGACCTCATTAAAATTTGTTATATTCTCAGGTAAACTTCGTCGACTCGCCTCTTGACATCGCCGCTCCTGAAGATGCCCCAGTTGAGGCTCAATATGAAGCTGATGAAGGTCTCGAGGTAAGTAATGACGTATTTTAATGTATTATTACATATTTGACTTTATGACTACTAACAGCGAACGAAAGTGTAGGTAGTACCTATCTAAAGTTATATCAAACAGTATCGAAAAATTGACAAATAAGTTAATGTTAAGCGAAAACTGTTTGCGAATAAATATATCATTCATCAGCATCAACTTTATTTGTGTGGTTAATACCGACTTTGACGGATTTTTCGACTAGATTAGGTTATGACGTAAGATTTTCAGCATCGGGAAGATGAGAATAACAAAGATGAAAATCCGACAAAATAATTTTATTTATTTAGTAAACGAGATTACCTACGTCGATAGTTTTCGGACTCTAATTTTATTGTTTTGATCACAATAAATTAAGAAGGTACTTTCGCTGATATTCTATAATAATATGTAGGTACAAAACCTAATCTATCCCGCTTTTATCCCGGTATATTAGATAACATAGTTAAAGACTACATAATTATTATATCCTTATTTATCATTGGATATTTAGCTCTAGTTTATTTATAGGTAAGGCAGTAACTTTCAAAAATATCCAGGACCGCAATTGAAAATTAAAGACAAAGTTGAGATGGTGGATAAACGTTTACCTCTGGATAAAAAAAAGTAAATTAAAGGATGTTATGTAATATATTTATTAGTGTAATATATATTTAGTCTGTAGTTAAGTATCTCGTTTAAGTCTTAAGGTTTTAAAGACTTTAAAAAGTAAAGAATTTTTAAATTATATAGTTGTCTGCTAACATCCAATACATGCCCAACTGACAGTAAATTCAATGCAACGCATTAACACTAACTCACAACGCCGACACTAAGTTCAAAGATTTCTATCGTGGATGTTGGGAACATATACATCACAAACACACCCAGAACCAGAAGCACAGTTATTTCTTTTGTAGGAAAATAATAAGGTAAAATACGAATATAGGTACTGACCACTCTTCCACTTTTTCAGCTCCACTACGACGCTGGTTTCGAGGTGAGCAGTAATTAAGTAATTTTGTAAAATTTTTTACCTAGTAGTCACTATAATTTTTTGAAGATAAACTTTGCTAGGCATTAAAATGTAGATTAAGAGTTTGCCCAACTATTATTACAGTACTGTCTTGATATTCAAGCAGTTATATATGTTAGTTTATATACTTAGAACATCACTTATTCCTTCTTCGATATTTTCAGCAAACCTTCGTCGATTCTCCCCTCGACATCGCCGAACCTGTAGATGCCCCAATCCCCGACGAAGGCATCGAGGTAAGCTATATAAAAAAATGCGAATACGTACTCCTAAAAACATTTTTATTTACGAATTATTATCCACTTATAGGTTCCTACTTAGAGAATATTGTGACCATGAGTCCTGTGTGCAGTAGAATGTCAGTTGAAAGTCTAGCGTCTAGTCTAGTGTGGTGGACTCTGCAAAACTCTTCCACTACAATTCCCTGTTACAAAGATCGCACAATAGTGTACATTATTTTAAAATTCCGTGTCATAAACTTCCAAGCACAGTCAGCTGTAGGTACCTTACTTCGGAGTTCTTACCTACGGAATTTACCACACTTATATTTCCTCAGCTGAACTTCGTCGACTCTCCCCTCGACATTGTCGCTCCTGAAGATGCCCCAGTTGAGGTTAATGAATACGAAGCTGATGAAGGCCTCGAGGTAAGCAATTACGTAATTTCCTGGATTTTTTGTCACATTACACATTTGTATGAATTGTTTGCTTGCCATGAGCCCAGAGTTTCTAATGTGTGTAACACATTTGTAACACTCACTGATATCCACGCTTCCTATTCTCAGCCGGAATTTGTCACTCTTGAAGATGCCCCATTTTTGAGTAGAAGTACATTTTGCATAGCATGAAAGCTAATAGGAAGGCTAAGGTATAGATAGGTACTTAGATAGATTAACTCTATGTTATCACACCTTACACAACGCGACCACTACATCGGGAGGCGGGCTTGTCGTAACATCTAAAATATAATTTGTAGTAAATACTTGTAGTACATAATAGTTGTAATATATAAATAGGAACTGACCGTGATCTTTCGCATTCTCAGCTCGACTTCGCCCCTGAACCCATCACCCTCGGCGAGGCTCCCGAGCCCGCCTTTGAAGACGCTGCCTCTGAGTTTGAGTCTGTTGTCCAGGTCGCCACACCCGATATCCCGGCTTTCCCCGCCTAACTGCCCCCCTAGGCTGCACTGATTTATTTTGAATAAATGTTAAACTTTTGAGTCAACCTAAATTAGTTTTATTTATTTTCCTGTTGTTACATATTATATTAAGCTACAGAAAATCTCATAATTATCCGACATCGCCACTAAATATGATCAACCTACTTAGCAACCCTGTTTGTCGCAAATAAGTTATCTAATCATTTTAATGCTTGATCATGCGTAAAATATTGTTACCTAATAGGTATGCTGAACAGCCTCTTATGAAAGAAGAATTCTTGGAGGAAAAGAATTGGAGTAGTTCTGCTTAATACCCTCACTTTGTACCCTTGAGGGCTAGTACCCTCAAGTGGTAATAGTTTGTATGTAGAAGTATCGCTAGTACCTTCACTTTGTACATTCAGGGTACTGGTGATACTAATTTATATCGCTAGTGCAGCTTTTGCTGGATTGACGCACATTGTATTTTTGTTTAAGTGTGCGTGGATGGCCAAACAACTTAAAATATCTTCGATAAAACAAAATGCATAGTAACATTATGGAAGTCTTACATTTTGTATACATTCCAAACATGACATAATTAGCCATTTACTATTTTATGTACATAGGCATATTGATAAATGTATTATATTAATATAATACTAGTTGTTCCCCGCGGCTTCACCCGCGTAAAATAAATAAACACTATTTATCGGATCGAATTACGACTTCTAACTAAACCATTCTTGAATCTAACTGAACACACAAAAAAAAATATCAAAATCGGTCCCGCAGATTGGGAGGAGTTCAGTCACATACACACGCACAGAAGAATTATATACATAAATATAATCTTCGCTTCCCACTTCGAAAAACAAGATAGTCTAAATCAAACCAGATAAGAAAATTCTACCATTTAATCATAACAACTAATTAAATTATCTACATAATCCTATGATACATTTACTTTAATACGTATTCTTCAGGGTATTCCATGACTTTGGGGAACGTTTGGACATCCTCTTCAGCTATGTGGTCGAGTCTGGTAGGTACTTGTCTCAGTTGGCGTATTTGGCTAGTAACATTTTCTTTGATGTTCTCGGGGATGTGTTGGTCAGGGAAGATGAACAAGCGCTGCATCGTGTGGCGCCTTTGGAGTGTACCCTTCATCGATCTGTACACAGCTTTTTTGATGATCTGAAAAAAAAATTTATAGACAAAATGATTTTGTTTCCAAAAAAATCACGTGACCACGTGACTATGTAGCAAATATAGTTAACTGTGGCGGCTTCACCCTCGTTACTAATCATCAAAGATAATATCTAATTATGAAGATTATTTCAGTATACTGGTAGTAAGATGTGGTAGTAGTAAGATGTATCACAGTAATTTAAAGTCGTTTTCATAGATCTTTTGGATAACTTATTATTTTTCATAAGATGTTTCATATTGATATTATAGTACAGAACAAAAGAGATATGCCATTGATAAACCAGCATAGCAAAATTTATGGTTAATACTAAGAATGAAAAATGTCTGACCTATCTTATTGCATAACAAGAAACTAGATGCAGTGCACAGGAGGTCTTACTAAACGGAAGTAACTGACTGTAACGGTTTTGGTGAATGTGTAAAACTACAGACTTACGTGGTTTAAAATATAATATTTATAAATATTTTGATGCAGTACAAAATCTGATCCAAACAAATACCAAAATATAACTTTTGGTACACTTACAGAAACAATTTAATTTGCTTTCTGATTATTTAATATTATTTATGATCATAATAAATTCCCTTCATTCTGGCATTTTACTTTTAAATAAGTTATTAGTATAAGCCTTGTCCTGACAATCACGAACACAACAATAAAAAATTCTGCCAAATTGGTCGAGTCGTTATCATGTGATATTTCATTTATGCAACAATACATTTTCATAGATCTGTTGATGTGCTATTGGTTTTTTAACACATTAGCATATCATGTTAAAGAGAGAAAACCAGAGAAGTGCTTCAAAAGACAGGCAGTTGAATGTTTACATTGCAGACAATCATGTTATAAAAGCATGTTTTTTATACAAAAGGTCTAGATAGAAGTTCAGACTCGAAATCATTGCATAAGATATTCAGTCATGTAATTTGTTTTATCTCTGATATGTGATTGATATGTTCAATGCTAATTGCTTCCATCAATAATCTTACTACAATTTAATGATAAATGGATTAAGTGATAAAATAAAAAAAATAACAAATTCAAAACATAAATAGTCTCATAGTCAGTGCTCAGACTTGGTCACTGAGTGAGGCTCAAAAGTCCAAACTCAAGGTTTGCCAAAGAGTTATGGAGCATAGTGTGTTAAGCATCAAGAGGATAGAGTTCCTAACAACCATACACTCTAAATCTAAAATGAATATTGCAGATGTAGGAAAGAAAATAGCTTCTCTTAAATTGGATTGGGTGAATGCACCCCAACATATAGGCCAAAATTGACAGCTGTAGACCTAAGATAGAAAATTTTGTCCAGGTAGACTCAGAAAAGCTAGGACAGCAATTTAATTGCATTTCAAAAATTCTGCAAGCGAATGGGGCAAGAGGAACAACATAGTATCATAAGACTTGTATCATAGGTGCAGGAAACATTTATGTATATTAGTGTAATAAATTATGATTTCTTTGTCTTTTCGTTTGAATTTTGAATATCAACACTCCAACAATAATGACAAATAGCTCAAGAACCAAATAGTTCATAGTAGTTCGGTGTTACGGTAAGTAGGTCTTCCTGTGTTGTATCTATCTCAATAATCGTTATTTAAGTGATGAAAGGTATCATATATTTCCTATTTCATTTAGTTCCTTTAAGAGGATACAATTTCACCGCTATCTCGGCAGATATAGCATTCTTCCCTCCTTGAACACTACCAAATTATACCATTGAGGGAATAACGACTCGGTCATTGGGACATTGGTCTACAATGTACTCTAAGATGCTTACCATTGTAGGATCTTTATTATGCAACTCCCACGCTACTGTCCAAGATGCCCCTCCGGGATACCCAGTATGGTGGAAATAAGCTCTCTTTCTCCATTCATCACCTCGCAGAGCTATCTCCCGGCTGTTTATGGCTACCACAACATCCCCGCAGTCGTTCATGGGATGATAAATAGGTTTGTGCATTCCCATTAGATATTTCTTAATAACATGAGCCGATTCGTAGGGATCTTGCCACTTGCAGTCAAATACGTGCCAGGTGCGGGCGAAGGTGGCCCATTGCTGTAGAATTAACGCTATGTTTAGTATGAATGAAAATATCGGAGTAACATGAATATTTCACTACTTTACCTGTACTCTTTTTGCAGCCGACATAGAAAAGTTGTTTTATTAGTTGTGTTCTAATCTGTGTGTTGAATGATATAAACAAATACCTACAATTTATCTCAATAAACTTCTTTGATTTATTTTTATTATTTTGAGGTTAGTTTTCAACTTTCCACAGAATACTATAACTACATTTCTACTCCACTGTAATCATTGCTCAACAAAGAGCATATAATTAGTAATTGCTCAACTTCAACTTGACCGTCAAACTTCATAGAGAAAGGATATATTATGTACGTACAACCTCTACTCTACCCACCGTAGTATATTGTCTGCGGTCAACACCATGGAACTAGCTAAGTTAATCCTTTGTACATGCTATGTAGGTACGTTCCAAATTTCTTACAAATCCGTTCGGCCGCAACAGCGTGAAGACAAAAGAAAGTACAAACATACACATACACACACGCAAATGAATGTATTTAAAATATTATTGTGATTACATCTCAATCCTAGGGTCTTGTCATTTTACTCAAAAATCTAGTCCTAGTGCTCTTGCGATTTTACTCAAAAATCTAAATTTAATATATTTTTATCTGCACATCTATACATCAAAGAATAGAAGTTACTTGAAGTCCGAAATTAAAACTTTTTTATCTCAAATGGCATATAACTTCAGCACTGATCGCAAATTTTTTTCGTAGGGAGATTTCGTAGGTACTTATCCAATCCTGCCCTGATCCATCATCAACTTCTGTTGATGATGGATCAGAAGTTGATGAATCTTAAATCTAAAAAATAAAATGAAGGATTTATTTTATTTCAGAACTAGCCGTGCCCCGCGGCTTCGCCCGCTATTATCAAGTTAAAAAGTAGCCTATGTGTTAATCCTAGGTATAATCTATGTACATTTCAAATTTCATCCAAATCCGTTCAGCCGTTAAAGCGTGAAGAGGGAACAAATGCAAACTTACACACAAATACACACAAACTTTCGGATTTATAATATTAGTAGGATAAGGGACAAATATCATCAATAAAACAATAACAGGTATTTGTAACACATTCTATTAAAACTCGTCAAAACAATACATTTTCTCATAAGTCGACTTTTTAATCCCACCTGATGGTAAGTCATGACGTGGTCGAGCTTGGTAAACACGTTAGGCCTAGGACGGCTAGCTATCAAGAATAGCTGACCTATGTAACTTAGCACTAACAGAAGCTTCCTAAATAACGTGTCAGTTAGAATCTTTTATGACATTTAGATGGAGATCTTTCCTCAAAGTGTACGCGGACACATGCATCATGTATTTTTCATTCTTGAGGAAGTTGTCTATGGCCGATTCCCTGACTTCTTCCCAGGCATAGAGGTCACGGTAGACTGGCCGCACGTACTTCATGCGCCCTTGGGAGTTCACAAATTGGAACGCGTCGTTGATCTTGGACTGGTCTTTGCTTCTGAGACACAATCGCAACCATCTAGAATACAAAGAGATACGAGTCAATTCATACTTGAGCAGAGTCGAAGCGCTTCGATGCGTCGACTGTGTTCCCGCCGGGAAACGAACCCGATACCCCTGGTTAGAAGGGTATCGAGTTCGATTCCCGCGCGGGAACACAAGTTTTTCTCGAAGTAATTTTTTTTGTTTTTGATTATGGGAGTAATTGTGTGTGATGTGTATTTTCACGAGCGACACAAATCTTTGGGAGAAAATTAGAAAGAAAATGTGCGTTCCCAACAAGAATCGAACGAGAAACCTTTTTTGTTAATACCAGATATAAACTATGAGAAAATTTTCATCAACTTAAGTGTGGAGCTATGAGTGTGAAAACGCTTTAAGTTTATAAACAAAACTTATCCTCACCTAAACTTGATCTCAGTATTATTAGTTGCCCCAAGCCTGTAAGCCTCCCCGAGGCTGCGTAGCGCGTCGACCGCGAGTGGCGGCCGGTCAACAAGCGTTTGAAGGAGGTTGATCATATGGTGCGGAGTGAAACTCTCCACATCCTCGTGGGAGAATGTGGTGTTGCCAGCGATGCGCTGCACTAAGCTCGTGATAGACTTCGTCATTGACGTATCATAGCTGGAACAATAAAAAAAAAGTGATTTTATCTTGTAGAAATAAAATTTCTTCTTCTTGCAATTCAAAGGGGGAATGCCGGCAATGACGGGAACGCTACTCAATGGTAGTGAGCTTAAGCAATTGGCTCGTACATTGAAAGATAATATTTATAATGCTATCATTACCATAAATATATGTAGTAGGAAACAAGAATAAAACCAGAAATTAAATTAATTATTATTCGAACTGCCCATTGGCTTAGTGGATGCGCGTCCGCAACTACTAAGCTACAACTAAGCAACGGTTATCGGGTTCGATTCCCAGTGGGAAAGTTTACCTCCAAGAGAATTTCTCATTCCGGATCTGCTAGTGTGTATGATATGAATGTATCTGGCACCCACGACACAAGTCATCAGAAGAAAACTTGAGTTTCCGTCAGGAATCGAACCCGAGACCGTCTGTGTTAATACTGGGTAAATTGTGTGCATTCCAAATATCATTGAAATCCGTTCTCACATTATAGCGTGAAGAATAAACAAGCACAAGCACACACAAACAAACAAACACACATTCAGTTTTATAATATTACTGTAATACAATACAATAACTATTTATTGACACCAAAAGATAACGCAGCAAACAGAGAACAACAACAATATATGAGTTGAACTCATTGCCCTCGTATTTGTTTCCCGAACGGTATAATCTGGGAGTTTACAAGTCAAGAGGGAACAGGTACGTTCTAGGCAAGCATGCTACATCTTCGGCCGCATCATCACTTTCCATCAGGTGAGATTGTAGTCAAATCAAGCAAAAAAAAAAATTGCATTGGCGGTCTTTCCGCTAAGAGCGATCTCTTCCAGACAACCGTTATTTACAAATATTTAAACTTACTTAGGTATGACCGGCGGCATTCCGTTCGTATAGAGCCAAGCGTTCCAATCCACGACTTTCAATTTATCACTGTCCTTGAAGTAATTCAACAGATACTTCTTGAAGTCATCAGTACTAAGTGACTTTTTGCTGAATTCGGACAAATATGATCGCATGAAGTCATCGAACACAGCTGAAAATAGGAAATATACATATAGATTAGTATACATAATAATATATATATATGTATACTAGTTTAAAATATTCCGTTTATGACTCAAATTTTAGTCGCAAATTGTCTCTTACGGTAATTTCATACAAACCTATGGAGTCACACATACTATACTAGATTATTAGATAATATATTTTATGGACGTATATTTTATTTTGGACTTGTGGACATGAAAGATTTTATTAAGTTATGGAATTATCATTTTTTTGTACGAAAAGCAAAGGACCACAAAAATACAGTTTAAGGATAGTTGCAGGGAACTCACTTGGTTGTATTTAATTCGAGTATAGTGGACAGGGAACGTGTTAAATTGTGGACAAATATTTACCTATCAAACATAAAAAAAGAAGTGACAAAATATTGAAAGGCTATTTTCAATGACATGATTTTGTTTCTGCGACGCTGCATCTGGAAAATGGCTTCACCGATTTACACCCAACACTATCAAGTCACCTTCCAAACAAAAAAAAACTGAATAAAATTCGGTGCCACCTAGACAAACAGCCGCACAGATGCACACTACAAAATTTTTAACACCCCCTCTTTCATCTGAAATTAATAAAGGATAACTCTTAGGTATGCTTTTTTTATTAGCCTCGTGAAAAGGCTTATTAAGCTAAGCTAAAAGTACTGGTAAGTTTAAAGTAAAATTTTCTACTCTATTCTATCTATTTATACTTAAACAGAAACCCTCAAAGCAGTCGCACTCTTTGCTAGGGTCTAGTTCATTATTATTGTACTTATTTATAATACTAGTTGTTCCCCGCGACCTAGCCCGTGTTAAGTTTCAAAATAAAAAAATTGACGTTCCTAAAAAGTATCCTATGTCCGTCTCCTGGTCCTAAGCTACCTCCCCACCAATTTTTACAAACCTATGGATGAACCTATAGTGTAACTAACACGACTTTCTTTTATTTATATAGATTAGTGTCTTCAAGTCGGGAGTGAAAAGATATCTTCAATGCGATCGTGCTCCATCGTCGACCGCATCTTCACTTCATCAGATGAGATAGTGGTCAATTGTGGGTCTATTATAGATAAAAAAAAGACGTTACAACCCTCGACCGCATCACTTACCACCCGACGAGTTGAGCTCAAATCAATCAGATATACAAGAAAGAAGACACCACTCACCAGCACCACCGAGCAAGTCCTCCAAATATCTCAAAAACAGCGACCCCTTCTCGTAAGGAACAGTCGAGAAGGCGTCATCGGGATGTACCCCCTTCAAATCGACGACCATTCTCGTCAGCTGATTACTTTCACCCAACTCGTCATTTACCTAAAAAAAGCAGTGATGTAAATAGGGGTATCTCACCCGGCCCTCCGATTAGGTCCTCTATGTAGCGAAGGAATAGCGAGCCCTTTTCGTAGGGTACGCGGGAAAACGCGTCGTCGGGATGCACGCCGGTCAATACTGGAACTAGACGGGTCAGGTCGTTGTCCTCCCCGAATGTATCTACGACCTGTGGAATCCAATCAGGGATCTTTATCAAGCTTTTGTTTAGTCTATCTATCACCTGTCCCATTGTCTATCTGTTAGTCTGTAATCTTATCTTACAAGCTAAATTAGACCCACTTTCCGATGTCCGATTGGACTTAAATTTGGTGTATTGTATCATGGAGCTGGTTAGATGATGGAGACGGAAGATGGCCATAGTAACTTCTGAACTAAACAAGACAACCCATCGAGTTTGGGCTTGTTTGATTCGACTTGGCAAGCTGTCTGGTTATATAACTTTTCAGTCCTTTATTATTTACAACTGCTAAAAGCTCGATTTTAAGAATTTTTTTAGAGTATTACTTATTTTATTCTAAATAGGACAACAATGTTTTATCAACCCTACACTAAGTATCGTCATCACACACAGAACCAGAAGCACAAATGTATTTTGGGAAGACTTTTTTTGCTTTTGCTTGGGAATCGAACCCAGGACCGGCTGCGTAGAAATCAAATACTGGCCTACTGCACCAACAGGGTCATCAAGAAAGGGACCAATTCTAATAAAGCGTTGGCAGGTGCGACACAGTTTTACAATACTGCAGATGTCATCGTTTACCAATGTTTTGTCTGTACAATTTGTTTTCTAATCCTAAATAAACGATTTGAGCTATGACTATACTATTTCATTATTGATTGATATTGATTATGATTAAGCTTATTCAAACTATTCAGGGCATCCCCTTCCTCTTTTTCCCTTATCTAAAAACTCACGTGATACATCACGTAAGTTTTTAAGACAGAAATACTAGGAGACCATAAATATGAAAGCGTTTGCATTTTCAATCATAAGCTGAATTCCTGCGTCAATATAGGAATTTGGCCAAATGGCCTAATAAATATAAACGCTAAACATAAACGCTTTCACACTCACAGCCCCACACTAAGTTCGATGACTTGTGTCGTGGGTGCCGGAAACATTCACATCGCACACACAATCACAACCAGAACCAGAAACTCAAATTTTCTTTGGGGAGAAAACTTGTGTTCCCGTCGGGAATCGAACCCGATACCCTTGCTTAGAAGGCGAACGCCACCCAACTAAGCCAACGGGCAATTATATACATAAGTATAAAATAATGAGTAATTACATTCTGATTACTTGTCGATTATTGATCGATTAAAAGTGTTTCATGATGTTTACTATGACGAGCTAAAACTTTTTGATGTAACACTAGGCCGCATTCACGGCATTCAGTCGCTGGCAGTTGCTCCAGCACTACTGAGTTGTAGAGAGTAATATTATGATTCATGACCATTGTATAACGTAGAGTTGCTCTGAGATGTCATGTATTTTATTGTAACACGCTTTTATTAGCTTCACTGGTAATTTACAAACTTAGAAGACGATTTTAACCTTCTTCTAATTGACGTATCAAAATGAAACTTTGAAATATGTAGTTCGAATGACAAAACTATAACGTTATATCTTTGAGCTGATCTGATGATGAATACACGAGATGGATAGTGGATCTTTTCAGTGGCTACTGGTGAACCCCTAAAGTTGACGTTTGTTTTGACATTTGCTTCGAGACGAAGCTCACGAAGGAGGTTTTTGCCGCGAAAGTGAAAAAATGGCGATGTTGATTTTGGGTTATTTTCCAAAATGATTCTTCGAGTGTTAATGAGTATGTGTGTGTAGTGGATTATTTACCGTTAATAATTAGCGATCATGCATGAATGTGGGCTATGAAAGTTGAAAAACGCTATTTTCGCTTTCGCTCCAAAACTTCAATATAAGTTCTATTAAAGTTTATATCACTTTACTAGGACATGACTTGACCATGACTGGGACCTTGACTCGTTTTGACTTTGACTGTGACTTGTGACTGGGACTTATATTATTAAATTTACTTGAAATATTTTATTACTTAACACTGGCTAATTGCACAAGATTGCAGAGCCAAAATAAAAAAAAGCTCACGATTCTTCATCAAGCTTCACACATGACAAGTGAAATTTGTAGGACGTGTGCCCTTTTTGTATGCGTCATTACGTCTGTGATCAATCAAAACAGCACTTACAGTCTCCCTCAACTCTTGAAGCCCCAATATACTGTGGAAGTCCCTGCTCTTCTTGGCTTCGACAGGATCATCGATGAGCGACGCGGCGACTTTCCTCTCCAAGAAGACGGTGAAGCCTTCGTTGAGCCAGAAATGTTCGAAGTTCCGGTTGGTGACGAGGTTGCCCGTCCAACTGTGCATTATCTCGTGCACTATCACGTCGGCTTGGGATCTGTCGCCCGCCTGAAAACAACAGGGAATTTGGATGAAATTTGGAATGTACATTGCTTATACCTAGGATTAACACATAGGCTAATTTTTTGCTAGATCAACGTGAGCGAAGCCGCGAGTCACGACTAGTTAAGTCATTAATGCTAAAAATCTAAATGTTGAAAATCGCGACGCCAAAATCTGAACAAAAAACGGTTGCACCGACTCTCTAAGCTAAGAACATTGTCGAATAAAGACACCTTTAAAAAAACTTAATCAAAATCGGTCCAGCCAGACACATACACAGACACACAAATATACGCTACAAATATATAGCACACATCTTTTTCGTCGGGGATTTAAAATGGTTACATTACTTAGTCCGGGTGCTCAACAATTTTGACGAGCTTCAATATTCCGTTTTAAATTATCTCACCAATAAAGTAGGAGTAACGAAGGTCAAGCAGGGGTTCTCCATCCCTCCATAGGGGAACGAGGGCGGTAGGACCAGGAGGTCGTACTGAGTCCACTCGTAGGGGCCGCAGAGTTTCTCGGCCGCTTGAAGGTACTTTTCAGTTTCGGCAAACTCCCAAGCACTGCGTTCTATCTCTTCCTTTTCCGACCATACGTTTGATCTGTAAGATAACATATTATTAGAGCATACGTGGATAACGCTTTCCCACTCACTGCCCCAAACTTAAAGTGCCGGGAACATTAATATCACACACACAATCACACCCAACCACAAATCTTTATATTGGATTCGCAATCTTGTGCATTTAGCCAGTGTCAAGCATTCATATATTTTAAGTGTATTTCATATTAAAAGTCCTAGTCACAGTCAAAGTCAAATAAAACAGTCAAGGTCCAGTCATAGGCAAGTCATGCCCTAGTAAGGTGGTAGAAACTTTACCAGAGCTTCTATTGGAGTTTTGGAGCGAAGGTGAAAATCATGTTTTTCAACTTTGTATGATTTGCCTACACTTATGCACGTTCAATTAGTATTAACAGTTAATAATCCACCATCACTACACATCAAAATTCGAAGTATCACAGGTTTTGGAAAATTATACAAAATCAACAACGCCATTTTTTCACTTACGCAGCAAAACCCCTACAAACAAATTTTCTTTGGGAACATGTTTTGGTCCGGGAATCGAATACTATAAGCCTATAAGGGGTACGCGCACAGAACTACGCGGTAAATGTATTAGAGTAAAAATACGGTCGCATAAAATTTTTATTAATAAGGATGGAGCGATAGTGTGATACTGAATTACACTAATATTATAAATTCGAAAGTTTGTGTGTAAGTATGTTTTTCACTTCACGCTGTAACGGCTGAACAGATTTGAATGAATTTTGGAATCTACATAGATTACCTAGGATGAGCACATAGGCTACTAAATAAAAGAAAAAAATAAGAATACAGTGTGTAGTTTTTATAAATGTTAAGTTAATTTAATAAACGCGGGCAAAGTTGCAGAGCTCGGCTTGTAGAATATATTTTTTGCCGTGAAAGGTAAAAAATGGTTTTGTCATTATTTATTTCTTTGCCCCGCGGCTTCGGTTAAAAAGGAACCTATGAGTTAATCCTGGGTATAAGCTACGCACCTTCGGATTAAATAATCCAAATCCGTTCAGTCGTTATTGCGTGATGGGAAAACAAACATACTTACACACAAACTTTTGCATTTATTAGTGTGATTTTCAAACTTGTGTTTATTTGAGTGTTCATTTGTAATATGGTGAATTATCAACCGTCCATACTTTAAATTAAAATTAAAACGGGAATTAGCATGACTTACGCGTTGTCGATGTCTAAATCGACAATTGCTAATTCCCGTTTTAATTTTAATTTAGTAGTTCAAAATGTGAGTGAGTTATTAAATTAAAATTAAAACGGGAATTTGAGTGACTTACGCGTTGTCGATGTCTAAATCGACAATTGCTAATTCCCGTTTTAATTTTAATTTAGTAGTTCAAAATGTGAGCGAGTTATTAAATTAAAATTAAAACGGGAATTAGAGTGACTTGCGCGTTGTCGATGTCTAAATCGACAATTGCTAATTCCCGTTTTAATTTTAATTTAGTAGTTCAAAATGTGAGCGAGTTATTAAATTAAAATTAAAACGGGAATTAGAGTGACTTACGCGTTGTCGATGTCTAAATCGACAATTGCTAATTTCCGTTTTAATTTTAATTTAGTAGTTCAAAATGTGAGCGAGTTATTAAATTAAAATTAAAACGGGAATTAGAGTAACTTACGCGTTGTCGATGTCTAAATCGACAATAGATAATTTCCGTTTTAATTTTAATTTAGTTGTTCAAAATGTGAGTGAGTAATTAAATTAAAATTAAAACGGGAATTAGCGTGACTTACGCGTTGTCGATGTCTAAATCGACAATTGTTTCGGCTTCATTCGGAAGCCTTCTTGAGGATGAGTGCGGAGCGCTCGCCGTCGCGTCCCACCTCGCACTGCGAGCAGCAGCACGAAGAACGCGGGAGGACGGCGAGGGTGGTCGATTTAAACATTGACAACGTGTAAGTCACGCTAATTCCCGTTTTAATTTTAATTCAATAGTTCAAAATGTGCGTGAGTTTTTATCAAATTGTGAGTAGGTTTTTTGAAAATAATTATATACTTTTTTTATACATTTTAATTGTCTTGGGAAACTATATATAAGTCCTACAAGTCAAAATGGAACAACTAAAGCTTAGACTTATAGATAGTACAATGCAGATAAAGACTGCCCGTTGGCTTAGAACGTGCGCGTCCGTCTTCTAAGATATCGGGTTCAATTCCCGGCGCAAGCAATAAATTTCTCCCTGAGGGAAATTTGTGTTTCTGGTTCTAGGTGTGATTGTAAGTGATGTGAATGTTTCCGGCACCCACGACACAAGTCATTGAACTTAGTGTGGGACTGTGAAAGCGTTTATGTTGTTTATATTTCTAAAACGCAACGTAGCCGCGCGGCACAATACATATAGTTATATGTAGCACTCACCTAGGTCCAAGACTCCTAGATTCCAGTACTCCAACTGCAATGGCTACTAAGTACGAAGGCAGCGGCATCGGCTGCTTGAACAGAGTCTTGTTTCCCCTCGCCTCCCCGCGGAGTGCACTCATAAGTACGGTGAAGTTTTCTGGAGCGATCACCTCTGCCTCGTACGTGAACTTTACTGCCGGGGTGTCTTGGCATGGGAGGATAGAACGGGCGTGGATTGGCTGAAAAGTTTTAATGGAGATAGATAGATAGATATATTCTTTATTGAACACCTTAAAATAACAAAGAACACAAATAGGAATGACAGTAAAAAAATATTTGAACTGCTCGTTGGCTAAGTTGGGTGGCGTCCGCCTTCTAAGCAGGGTATCGGGTTCGATTCCCGGCGGGAGCACAAGTTTTCTCCTCAAGGAAAATTTGTGTTTCTGGTTCTGGTTGTGATTGTGTGTGTGATGTGAATGTTTCCAGCACCCACGACACAAGTCATTGAACTTAGTGTGGGGCTGTGAGTGTGAAAGCGTTTATGTTTTTATGTTTATATATAAGTGTAACAATAGGCGGTCTTATCGCTGAGAGCGATCTCTTCCAGACAACCTTTGGATGGATAGGAATAACGCAATATAATAGGACGTCGTTCTACGTAGTCCTACCGTAGGAGATATACGTTTTAATTTGTAAAATCTTTACTCGGTAATCATAACAAATTATGATTAATAAATATATTCGTCGGAATCTGTATGATATGATAAAAAATATAAACGTAAGCAAAGATTCAAAAAACTGACATCAACGCATGGCTTTGGCTTGATCGATTTCGATTAAAATGTATATGGGACCACCTCTGAAGTATAATCTAACATACAAAAAAGAAGAATTTTGAGAATCGGTCCACAAATGGGGGAGGTTTCGGTGAACATACATAAAAAAATACTTACCGTCGAACATAGAACATCCTCTATTTTTTTAAGTTTGTTAAAAAACCCCCTACGCCCTAACTGGTAAACGGCTTTACCGATTTTCACCAAACAGCTAAGAATTTTCATCAATTAGATAACCTTTCAAACAAAAAAAATATATATCGGTTCAGCCGTTTCAACTATGATGCTACAGAAGTACAGACCGACACACACGTCAAACTTATAACACCCTTTTTTTTGCATCGGGGGTTAAAAATAGTCATACCTGACACTGACTGAAGAGGTATGGATGTTTCTTGCCAGAAGTCTGCGCCGGCTCCAGCCATTGTAAAGCAGATGCGGTGGGGGCCGTACTGTACTTAATCGTTAATTTTACTCTGTGGACAAATTATACCTAAATATATCATACTAATATTATAAATTGAACTCTAGCAGTTCATGATTTGAACTTTATTGTAAAACTAGCTTTTGCTCGCGGCTTCGCTCGCGTTAAGTAGTATTATTTTAAAATTGACAAAGTTTCATACAAACTTTCATCCCCTATTTTTTCCCCTTGGGGGTAGAATTAATCAAAATCCTTTCTTAGCGGATGCCTACGTCATAACATCTACCTGCATGCCAAATTTCAGCCCGATCCGTCCAGTGGTTTGGGCTGTGCGTTGATAGATCACTATGTCAGTCAGTCAGTCAGTCACCTTTGAGTTATATATATTTAGAAGATGTTCAGTTATTTGAACTACTCGTTGGCTTAGTTGGGTGGCGTTCGCCTTCTGAGCATGTGTATCGGGTTCTATTCCCGACTGAAACACAAGTTTTCTGCCCAAGGAAAATTTGTGATCCTGGTTCTGGTTGTGATTGTGTGTGATGTGAATGTTTTCAGCACCCACGACACAAGTTATCGAACTTACTGTGGGGCTGTGAGTGTGAAAGCGTTATTTGCTTAAATATTTAGAAATGTTGCTGTCGTTATCAGCCTCATTCTAACAGTTGGGATACTGATCCCCTCTACATAGACTAAGTCTATTTATTTAAAAAATCTAAATACCGACTGCAAAATAGTCAACTTATAAGCAATGCACTAAATACAATAATTGAAATACATTAGCTTAGCTGGAATAGGTGCAATGCTTGTTGTACTAACGCGATTGATAATAAAATATAGGTGTTTAAAGTAAATGAATATCCTATGCAAATTTCCAGAGCTGAGAAACCTCGTTTCAAAGTTACTTTACATACAAAAACTTCCGCATAGTAGGTACTATCATATTATCGTTTTAACTTTACATTTATGTTACTTAAGTAATATATCCGGCGGAGGTCATTTATATGCCATTACACAGGAATTTCCTAGTTTGGGTATAAATGTCTACAAGTCTGTAATATTGCCATTATCTGTGAAAAAATGTTAAATATACTTGTAAATGTTAGACTAAGTAAGTTAAAATTTAATAAATCATTCATTCATTCATTCAAATCATTCATTCATTCATCCTTACTAGGCTGATAATCGATAAAAATGCGTCCTACAAGGAACTAACTCATTGTCCTATACAAAGCTAAATTAATTTAATTAGTCTATAAATGACAATACAATTACATATAAAAAGTTTGTTACTTACTTTTCTCCACTGTGGTAGTTTCTAGGCAACGTTATTATCAACTTAGATCCGAAATTAGGCACTTCTTCGCTAACATTGTATTTTAATGGCTTCCCATCGTCAGACTCAATGGATTTAATATCTAAGTTGCGGACATCTAAAATCTGTAAAAAAGATTATTTTTGTATTTTTAGTTTTACACAATATTGTTATAAAAAAAAGATGGCGCAGGGGCAACCGGCCGGCTGCGATTTTGCCGCGAAATCTGTGGACCAATGACAGCGCAAGATTTTATCCATGTATATTGTTTCCTCTCTACTAAAATTTGTCCACTGCTAATACTGCGCAGGTACATTGAGAGGAATTATTATTTACTACGAGTAGTCGTTCGCGCCGAACTAAGATCTCGCGCCTACATTTTGCCTCTTAGAGAAAATCTTTTGAGGTTCCTTGCTTATAACTTATTTTTCTATATAATAATTGTTAGAATTCTGTATTTGTTGTTGAAGTACAGGATATAAAGGATATTATACGTAAGTTTCAGCGTTCAGTGTGAAGACATTTTTGACAAAGACCTCGGGACAAAATAGGTCTAAAAACAGGGACTTTTGGTGGCCTGCCAAATCGGTATTTACCCACATAGATTTTTTCTAAAACCGGTTTCGTACTCTATTAGTCAAGCCCTTTCAATGATATCCCACAAGAGTAGATAAAAAACTAAAAAATATTTTGCTGCCCACTTACATGTATAGGAGCCCCCTTAGTATTTTCAATTATATAATTTTAAATGTCATTTCTGGCTTTGGGCCGTAGTTTTACATATTCTATGAGAATTTGAAGTCATACGCTTATATGGTTTAGACGCTAGATTCCTCTGACAGACGGACGGACAAAGTGCTGAACGACCCAAATCAACTTAGAGTACGTACAGTAGTACGTCGGTAAGCGAGAATTTGCTATTTGGACTCGACTAAGTATCGCCAAGTACCAGCTACAAGCTAGTCGTTGTTCATCGGTCAAAGTGTAAAACTACGGCCCAAAGCCTATAGGTATTTTATCTTTTACATTTTAGAGCGTACAAGACAAACTGTCAAACGTCATCCATTTATGGTTGACATCCAATTCGCTCAAAGAATTTCGCTTCTACGTTCATCATCCGTAAAAAGGAGTGGAACTCATTGATCGCGTCTTCTTGAACGGTACAATCTGGGAGTCTTCAAGTTTAGAGTGAATAGGTACCTTCACACTTTACAGGCTAGCATACTTGCCTATATATAAAGCATTAAATAGAGATCAGAATATTTGCGTAGCAACATTTAACGAATTACTTTAAGGACATTATGTTCAAATTACATTTCAGATAACTTGATATAAATATATACGTATATAAGCTATCCACGATCAATAAATAGGGGCCATGTGGCGCATGTGTTTATAATATTATTTGATCATAAGTATAGTTTGGTAAATTTAGTTAAATTGAGACAACTGGGAAATCACCTTCCCATATATTTATATATTATTATCTAGTTATTAGAAACTCCTAAGCATTATTACATAGATTCAACGGATAGTGTTACAATCTTATGATTTACTATTATTCATACTGTACTTATGAGTAGTACTACCTATTACTATTCTGTGGCAGTGAGTGGTTTTTCTGTAGACTCCTAATATAGGTACTGGATGACTGTTAACGAGAGACTAGTCAATAGTCCCGTTTATTATCATCAACAACTACCAACGTACATTATTCATACATTTGTACCTCAAAGATTATTATTCACAAAGTGGTATGTACGAGTACCAATATATTATTATATAGAATATAACGTTGCATAAATGTTAATTTAGCATGGAATCTGAAGTGTGCAATTCAACAATGGTATCTTATCATGTTTATTTATCTTGTCTCAATTGTTTATTCAGTTAAACTGGTACATATAATATTATTACGGTCTTGATGACAGGGTAAATATAATTTTACTAGCATTGCATAGCGCCCATATCTAGGGAGTAGTTTTTTTGTTTGTTACAGTAGTTTCCAAAACATGTTTTATTTTAGTTGGTCACAATTGATAAAAATTTGACATGTTTGGTGATAGTGGCGATTGAAGTATACTATTAGGTAAATCGCGTTGATAATGCTTTAAATTTTTTTAACTCTATTTAGTAACTCTCACAATTGAATGAGTTTCATTCGATAGATATTTTTTGTCGAAAATTATACCTTTTATTTTATAAGTTTATAATGGATTTTACGTTGAATTGGCTTTAGTCGTAAATAAATACTAAATTAGGAAACGTAGTTTATTCTCAACCACTTAGCTAGCATTTTGTTAGGTAGATGTTTCTTACTTTTTGAGAAATTTATAAAAAACCTTAGAAATCTAAGTTTAGCCACGCGCGACATTTCCGCCATATTTTTACTCCCCTAAAGGCGCCTCTAAATGCTACAAAATACGCGCTATAATCGCCTGTGGTGACAATCGTGTTGTAATAAATAACGCACGGACTATTGTAATTAGCTTAGGCTTCAGTTGGTTGTTAACTCGACCGCGTGGTGGTCGCCACTTTCTCTCTTCTACATATTGAAAGCTGTTGATTCTCCTGATATGTAAAAAATAAAATCAAATAAATTTAAATTACCAGTTCATTGATGTCGTCCAACACATCTACATTGAGAGTGGCTGCGCCACTTAAAACTTGATTTTCAAAGTCCACATTTAACGATAATGATATATGCTTTATTATTGCTAATTCTGAAATAAATAAAGAAAAAACATATATTTTTATGTTGTTGAAATATGTGACTCGGACACCTAGTAAAAACTTTCATCTTTGTACCAAATAGGTTTGCGCCAATAGTTTATAATTGGTTTTCAAGATATTGAAATCACCACTATGTTAGGGTCACAAAGGCACTTGAGTCAGGGTACACTAAATGTAAATAATAATATATTTTTTTATTAGATATCTGTATTAAACTTAAATGACACAATATTACATATTACTATGTACAATATAACATTGTTCTAGATGTGTTCTAATTGACTAATGAAATAAATAGCCTGTTTTAAATTTAATTCGAATTTATAGAGACTTTTATTAAGTATGCTATATTAACTATATGCTTCCACTGTTTCAATTATTGCTATGACCAACAAGGTAATGAAATGTTTTTATTTATATCATACCATCTAGTATACATTTAAAGAAAGTAATAACTATTGCATATACAGTATGTACTTCAATCTATGTAAACATTCACATTACTTACCAGGTCTTGAGAATGAAGACGGGTCAAGAGGACTCAAGGCACCCATGGCTCTCGCTTGACTATAGAGAACACAAAATATCAACAGAATTAATTTGTAAACAACCATGGCGACAACAAAACCTCTATGATTGACAGTATTGGCTCCAGTTATAGAATAAATTAGAATGTGAATTGACCAACTAGCTGCACTAAACTAGCATGAATAAATTGGATTTCTCTTTTCATCTATTGAATTTTGTATAATATTGTAACATGACACTGTGGCAATGACACATTGTGTCATGATTATTTCGCTGTCCGATTGAATGGAGGATTATTTTCGAGTAGTCTGTCATTTTTTATTGATAAATGAGATGAGTACAAAGTAGAATTTTGTAAAATTTTCCAAAACCTGTGATTCTTCGAGTGTTAATGTGTAATAATGGTGGATTATTACCCGTTGATATTAAGTGAACGTGCATAAGTGTAGGCAAATCATACACAGTTGAAAAACGTGATTTTCGCCTTCGCTCCAAAACTCCAATAGAAGTTCTAGTAAATTTTCCACCACTTTACTAGGGCATGACTTTACTATGACTGGACCTTGACTCTTTTACTTGACTTTGACTGTGACTTGTGACTAGGACTTTTAATATGAAATACACTTGAAATATTATATTATCACTTGACACTGGCTAAATGCACAAGATTGCGAAGCCATAACTAAGAAGAAGAAGAAGAAGAAGAGTACAAAAAAACAAAAATACGAGATCATATTTTTGTTCGATTTATTGATAATGAGTATTATTTACAAGACACGCCAAGAGTCACGAAAAAAAAATTGCAGAAGGTGTAATAAAATGTACGTGCTTTTACAATACAATACAATACAAAACACTTTATTGTATACCAAAAAAAATATAAACAATGACAAATAAAATATTACAATCATCGTGGTAGTACAATGGGCGGTCTTATCGCTTAAAGCAATCTCTTCCAGGGTGCTTTTATTCTCACCTTTATTATTAAAGAGATTAACACATCACGTCGCATTATCTCGGTTAAACTATAAATCAATGATGTTGGATGGTAATTCTATGCTAAGAACTATAGGCTCAGAATGATACATAATTGAAACGCAAGCAAAGCTTAAAAAAACAAAAAACATACAGTCAAATTGAGAACCTTCTTTTTTGAAGTCGGTTGAAAATAGTTTTGCGTGAGAACAATAATACCATTTATAATAAAATGATTTTAATTGACTTCGGTGCTTAAGTCTAAAGGGATTAGTATCCTACTAATACTACTAATACTATAAATCCGAAAGTTTGTGTAAGTAAGTATGTTTGTTCCCTCTTCACGCATTAACGGCTGATCGGATTTGGATGAAATTTGGTAATAAAAGTATTATATACATATATTATATATTAATAGTAGTATAATGTACATAGCTTATACCTATGATTAACACATAGGCTACTTTTTGACTTGATAATTGATTTAGGTAGACTTTATCAATACAACGTGGAGCTAACTGCAATTTTAGACTCGTTGGTCGTAGTAGTTTCTATAAAGTTTCGGTAGATGACGTCACACGTCCCCGTAAGACGTTAAGAGGCCGGGGAGTCTGTGAAACGATCTATAGGCTGTCTCTGTTTAACTGGCAAACTGTGCCCATGCTTGATGCGATAGCACTACCGACCGAACAAATTATGATAGGTGCCGTAATACCAAAAATTATGAATGAAAATGTAATGTTTAGCCATTGTTTTTTGCATCAATAGTACCTTGAAATTATAATCTATGTTCCTGTTGTAATGACAAAAAAAAGTGGTAGTTTTTAATACAAAACGAATGAGTTAAAGATGTGTCATTTACGTCGTAATAATGTGTGAAAATCAATTGGTTTATATTTTGTTTTAGGTAATTATTTTGGAATATAAACTATCCAGGAACCTAGATAAATATGTTTTTAATCTGAATATCAGCATAGTATGGTGGTAATATGCTTGAATTTTAAATAATTTCGGTATTACGGTTGTATGGGCAAATCAACCTCCGCAGGCCCCTTAATAATAAGGATGGGATAAATTCTTAGCTTGAGGCAGGGCTTGAGTAGTTCAGCGATTAGAGCAATAGGGCATGACGCCCTATGGCCGCGGGATCAAACCCGGCCTTGAGCGATATTTTTCCTTTCTAAATTTATCACTACATTTCTGCCTAGCATAATGCTATATAAATAATTGAAACGCAAGCAAAGCTTAAAAAACCGAATTCATCGCTTATATTTCGGTTTTGGCTAGACCGATTTCGATAAAAAAATTATGGGATCACCTCTGAAGTATACTCTACCAAACAAAAAAAAAAACATCAAAATCGATTCATAATTGGCGTAGATTTCGCGTAACAAATATACGAAAAACATACAGTCGAATTGAGAACCTCCTTTTTTGAAGTCGGTTGATAAAATCATTACCCATGTAAATCACTATCCATGCTAGGCAGAACTATTGTGATAAATTTAGAAAGGAAAAATTATGAGTAGCTCAGCGGTTAGAGCAATAGGGCATGAGACCCTATGGCCGCGGGTTCAAATCCCACCTCAAGCAATAATTTTTCCTTTCAAAATTTATCACATGTAAATCAAGTTCTAATTCAATTTGTTTTCTTTCTATAATTTGATTTCATTCAATCTGTTCAGCTGATACGACGTGAAGATAAAACAATACACATTTACACGCTAATTTTCGCTTTAATAAGGTAAGTGTGCCTGGTAAATATAGCTGAGCTTTCTTAGCTGACTTCTACTCCCATTTAAGTTTATGGGCAGTGGAGCTAGGTAGTACTTATTTCTCTTTTATTAACCGAAATAAGCGCAATGCGTCTCCGTAACATTTTTTTTTTTGTTTGACCGGATGTCCGGATGTTCTCTTCTACAGGTCGCATTTCTCAACCGATTCTCATTAAATTTTGTGAGCAGCCCCCTGATTCAGAATGTTTCGGAAACTTACCGAATCGATACGATTGGATATCTTTCTCTTCAAAAATACATTTTATCGTACGATAACTAATCGAATCGTAGGGTAACCGAGTTATCGTATGGTCTTGTATTACGGGGCAGGTTCGATAATTATATAGTTTTTTTTGTCGATTCAGTTTTTGGAAAAATTTCTAAATGGCGGTTAGGATGATATGTGGGTTGAAAACTTAAAAAAAATATATTTCAGCCATTTAGAAATATAGGCGAGGTCTTTAGCTCACAATGCCACTAATATGCATGTTTTTAATGTTTTCTAGCTAGTATGGGCAAAGTATACGCCATTGAGAATTGTTTTTAAAGGACCATGGACTCAATTTAGAGAAGTGACAATTTTTTTTTTTATTGCTAAATTTAAATTAAAATTTTTTGTTATCACAATGTATGTTTATTATAGGTCTCAAGTTGCTAGATGTTACCAAATATTTTTGTTTATATTTACCTGCACATGACCTGTTCTAAATGCCCATCATATTGTTCTGAGCAAATCTGAACATTACGGCGCTTTATTTTCTTTAAAATTGAGCCCATAGTTTCCTTCAGGGTTTTTCTCAATGACATATATTTATAAAATATCCTCCTACCGGTTCCTGAAAATATAATCTATAAGCTTGTATCAATTGTATACTTTTAGCTTTATATATCATCGTCATGGAGGCTTGCTTTTTGATCTATTATTGGATATAGGCCTATTTACTAAGTGGCCTATATCCAAGCATTATGATGTATGCTTTTATAATTATTTAAAATCATTAACACATCTATCATTTTAAATGTGCACTCACAAAAACATTTGACACTCAATCACTTGCCAAATTAAGAGTGCACTTTTAGAATTAAAAACCTTTATGTTAGGTAAAAGTCACAGTTATACATGCTTTATAACCGACTTAAAAAAAAGGAGGATATTCTCAATTTCTCTTTTATGTATATTCACCGATTACTCAAAGACGCCTGAGATTCAAATTACGTGCTTAGTATCCACAAACTGTCATCTATGGTGCAGAGCAGACAACACACTATTTGCGAGATCGAGTCTGCGGCCATCATTTGTGATGTTGATTTGATAACCACAATGCAAGTCATTAGCCATCATTCCTTCTGAGTTTACGTGAATGTGATTTTATGAGGACTTGGCTTCTACGATATTACCATAAGGCTTTTTTTTACCGCCTAGAAACTTTTTGCATGCCACAACTGAGTTGGATGACAGTAAGTTAAGGAAATTTTTTTACCCACCCAGAAAACTATGTGCCAGATCAGTTTAGATGACAGTAGGTTAAGGTTATAGATAGTAAGTTTTTTAGTAGCAGGTTTTTTTATATTAATGAATAATGATCTTAAATTTAAAGAAAAAACTATTCTTCTTCGGTGGGGGGATATAGTCGGGGGGGTTCCCCTTGCCCCTTCCTCTTTATCCCCGCTCTCTAAATTCAGGCGACGCGATTTAAGATTTTAACCAAAAATAACAAGTGCTGCAAATGCAGCCGTTGATCAACAGTTTGGCAAGGAGCTGGTACACAGCCGGACTCGCATGAAGGCCAACCACATCATTTGTTGACAGAGTTTGACCACAGTCCATGGAAGGTCTTTAAACTCATAGACTTTTATCTCCGAACTGGAGTTCCACAATCATATTATCTAGCGGCGATAACGGCCTCTAGGGAATCGGGCTACACAGATAATTTACATCCTTGGTTTAGAGTTGAGATAAAAAATCAAAATATACAACTCATCATAGCGGTGAATAATACAAGTCTATCTTTGGATGTATATATATAAGAATACGTAGCAAAGGCGATATAAGTACAATTAATAAGAATATAACAATATTTACCTTTTTTTAAATTAGTTTATGGTAATTTCTTAATAATTTTGATAAAACATGTATCTTCAAATCGGGTCAACAAACTTTCAAACACAATGATACAAATGAATGACAGACAAATGCAGCGCCGCGTGATCGCGACAGCTGATTTTTCTTTTTTTCTCTTTGACAGCTGACGTAAATAAGAACCAAATAATTTTCTCTGTAGAGATGCGTTTCGCTCATGCTCCACAAGTTTGGCTAATAACCAATCACTATGATACAATGTACAGTATTTCAGACTAGCCGTGCCCTCGGTGCTTCGCACGGGTTTGACAAGTAAAAAATTGTCATGTGTTAATTTTAGGTATAAGCTATGTACATTCCAAATTTCATCCTAATCCGTTAGGCCGTTACAGCGTGAAAAGAAAACAAACATACTTACGCTTTTATGCACATACTTTCGAATTTATAATATTAGAAAGACATGTAACGAGTTTTGCCGCAAAAGTGAAACAATGGCGTTGTTGATTTCGTATAATTTTCTAAAACCTGTGATTCTTCGAGTGTTAATGTGTAATATTAGTGGATTATCAATCGTTAATGTGCTTAAGTGTAGGCAAATTATACCAGGTTTAAAAACGTGATTTTCGCCTTCGCTCTAAAACTCCAATAGAAGTTCTAGTGAAGTTTCTACCGCTTTACTAGGACATGACTTAACTGGACCTTGTATCTTTTACTTGACTAGGACTTTCAATATGAAATACAATAGAAATATAATAATATTATTACTTGACACTGGCTAAATGCACAAGATGGTAGAGCCAAAGAAAAAAATAACATACAGTCAAATATAATTCGTAACATAGTAAAGATTAGTAGCATATTTTGAAAAGCATACATAAGGTTACACAGATAATTATAATACTTAGTTTTGATTTTTAGGATTTACTTGGAAGTAATATACTTGCCTGGAAAAAGCCAACTTTACACATTATTAATAACTTTAAATTTTACAATAGGTTCGAACGACCTACGCAACGATGAACAGTATATTATTAAAATAATATAACCTTAGTGAAACGAGATCACAAAATAAATACCTTCTTTAAGAGCAAAAACAAAACGAAACAACAATACCAACTTACGGAAAAGCGTTTCCAACAAATCTCTTGTAAACATTACCGACAATATTTTTGCTATGTCTTATGTGAAGAAAATGATCCTTTGAAACAAGTAAAGCACTAATTGTATGAATCCTATTAGTGCAAGATTTTCGCAATGGAAACTGAAAAAACCGCGTGATCACCTTGCCGGATAATAACATTGTTGTTTTTCTTCTTTTTTGATCACTCACAGATACAAATTTTGTTATGATTGAGTTTTGACACTAGTTCTTTTTTTAACGTTTGGTTTCGTGGACTTTATGCATTTAGCCAGTGTCAAGTTATATATTATATTATAATCATTTATTCAAGTAACAAAGACTCATATACACAAATTAATTTACAGTAGTCACATTGTCATCATAATATATATCATTAATAATTCAAAATTTAAATTACAATAATAAAATTCAAATGTCGAGAAATAATTTATAATTTATATAATAATACTGCCTATACTTACATCACTTATTTCCTACAGTGTGCAATGTGCAGGCCAAGACAACGATTGATGTAAGGGCAACTGATCTAACCAATGATGTTGCTGTTGCTCTCTTACGCATTATGGTCTGGCAAAGATAACTCTTGAGTGATTTAAAGTACACTATAATTATATTCTCTAATATATTATAATTTAAATGTATACGATAATGTATACATAGTTTTTTCTGCCTCATCATCACTTTCCATTAGGCGAGATAATGGTCAAAATGCTTGCCTAGAGTTTTGCCGCGAAAGTGAAAAAATGGCGTTGTTGATTTTGTTTAATTTTATAAAACCTGTGATTTTTCGATTATTAATGTGTAGTAGTGGTTGATTATTAACCGTTAATACTTAGTAAACGTGCATAAGGTAAATCATACAAAGTTGAATAAGAATAAGAATAAGAATCATTTTTATTGTATATAACTGTGTACATGGTGGATGTTACAGTAATTATTTTGTACCAACAGTTTGTCCATTTCGGACGTACAATATTATTTGTAATACAATTACAAGCCAACTAAACTAACTACACACATAAAATAATAACAATACATTAACTACAATAAAAAACAACACATGGATTTAATGTTAAACAGTGAAAGTGTGAAAAACAGATTTGAAAGAAACAATTATATGAAACATACTTAGTGGTTATCGAAAAATTCATTGAGATTATAATGAACTTTACTGACTAGCCATTCTTTAAGACTGCTCCTAAATTTATTACCATTGATGGATTTTAAATAAGATGGTAAACTGTTATAAATCCTAATGGCACTGACATAGGAGCTTTTGTAATACATTGTATTGTTGATTTGAGGCACGAAAATATTAAATCGGTGCTTATCACGTAAGCTATCGGCTCTATTTGATTGTTTACTAAAGAAACCTTCATTATTTTTGACAAAAGTGCAGATTTCAAGAATATAAATACCTGTCACTGTTAGAAATTTCTCATGTTTATAAATGTTGCGTAGCGAATCTGTGTTTTTCAAATTATAAATATTTCTAAGGCAGCGCTTTTGTAGGATAAATGTAGATTGTACATCAACAGAGTTGCCCCAGAAGATTATACCGTAACTTAATTGAGGATATACATACCCGTAGTAAGCATTTGTAGCTACAGATTTTGATGTTATACTGGTCAATATTGATAAGGCATAACAATACATATTGATAAGGCATAATATTTTATTGTTGATTTTGGTAATATGGGCTTTCCAATTCAGGTGGGAATCAAGAATAACTCCCAGAAAGTTTGTTTCTTTAATAATGTTAACATCACTATCCTTATTTTTTACATTTAGTTGCATAGAGGACATTTTGTAATTTTTAAATTGAATTAATTTAGTTTTGTCTATGTTTACTTTAAGATTAATTAATTGCAACCAGTTTACAACTGTTTCTAAGGTGTTGTTTATTTCTATCTCGAGGTTATGAATAGTAGTTTCTTGGGGTATAAATATGGTAGCGTCATCGGCAAACATTACACAAAGATGGTTAGTGATTTGTGGCAGTTCATTCACATATATAAGGAACAGAAGCGGTCCAAGGATACTTCCTTGTGGAACTCCTACTAATGTATTTTCGTACTGAGATTGTATTTTTTCTACCGTTTTAATGTTTTTATTGTACACATCTAAAACTACTGACTGGCTCCTGTTACTGAGATATGACTGTAACAAAGATAACGCTGTCCCTCGTATCCCTACAGCTTCTAATTTATTTATCAGAATATTGTGGTCAACGCAGTCAAAAGCTTTTGATAAATCTATGAATAGAGCAACACTAGTTCTCTTTTTGTTCAGTTCCTCCCAAACTTGCTTGAGCATGTTAAATATTGCTAAAGAGGTATTTTTCCCTTTACGGAATCCGAATTGGTTTTTACTTAGTATATTATTTGTGTCTAAAAATGAGATAATCCTGTTATAGATGACTTTTTCGAAAATTTTCGAGAAACTTGGCAAAATCGCTATAGGTCTATAATTACCTATATCCTTTTTACTACCGTTTTTATGTATAGGTCTAACCAGAGCTTTTTTGAGTTCATTAGGAAAACATCCAGTTTCGATTGACAGATTAATAATATAAACAATTGGTTCTATGATATAATTTAAGCTGCTTTTTATTAATTCCATGGATATGCCGTCATGACCAGTGCTTTTTTTATTCTTTAATTGCTTTACTATATTTTTAACTTCATGGGCGTCTACTGGTCTCATGAAAATACTTTTACAATTATTAGTTAGAGATTTTGGTTGTGGTCTATTTTTTCTGTCTTTCTTTTTATTAAGTTCAATCAAAAATGTATTAATTGTGGATGCTATTTTCATTGGTTCGGTAATATTTTGGTTATTTACGTTTATGCAATCTAATGAAGTTTTTATTGTATTCGTAGTTGATGTGTGTTGTTTTATAACATTCCATGTTGCCTTACTCTTGTTGGAACTTCTGTTAATATGTTTAATATTAGCAATTTTCCTAGATAAGAATATCACCTTTTTTAATGTTTTGCTGTACACTTTATATTTCTCTTTTTTTTCATTATTTTTATTTCTATAAATCTGAGAGTATACCTTTCGTTTATTTTTACTAGAGATTTTTATGCCTTTTGTTTTTCAGTTAGGTCTTTTTTTATAGGATATTTTTACTTTCTCTAAGGGTATTCATAATTTAAATAACAGGCTATATAAATTAATAAATTCTTCATATGCTTTGTTAGGTTCATTGTGCTTGTATACTTCTGTGAAATTTATCTGAGATAAATATTTCAGGAATATTTCGGTGTATAAGTTAAGATTTCTTTTTTCAATAAACCAATACTTCTCGTGATAGCTTAAATTTGTTTCAATGGTTATCATTTGTGCAGTGTGGTCGGATATCCCTAAGTTAAGTATTTCTGTTTCGTATTTTTTTAAGTTCGTTAGAATGTTATCAATGCATGTTGCAGAATTTGTTGTAATTCTGGTAGCTTCATTTATAGTTGGGTGTATGTTGAAGAGCTGCAGTGTATTTATAAATAACTCGGTATTCTTGCTTTTTTCCAGTAAATTTATATTGAAGTCACCTAATATTATAACCTTTTTTTTGTTAACTCTATTTCTAAGTGTAATTTTGTGTAGAATGTTTTCAATACTTTGAATAAATAAATTGAAATTACTATTGGGGGTTCTATAAAAACATATTACTATATAATTTAACTCGGGTATACTTATTCCACAACATTCAAAGTGTTTTTCTATTGCAGTCTCCGTGACCCAATCCAAGGTTTTGAAGTTAATCGTATTTTTGACAAAAATACTAACAACGCCCCTGGATGATCTTTTTCTAGAAAAATGCGCGGCGTGTCTGTATCCTTCGATTTGTATTATTTCAGATTCTTTGTTTTTTAAAAACGTCTCACTAAAGCAACATATGCCTAAATTACGCTCAGCTGCTAATAATTCTAACTGATCTATTTTTGATCTTATACCTTGTGTATTCATGTGTAGAATATTTATATTATTTGTATCTTTAGGTGCGAAAAAACTGAGATTCGTTTGGAGGGTGACAGCTTTTTTTAATTTTCATGAAGTAAAAAGGTATCGTTCCTGGCTGAGCTTCGCAATTTTCATTTTTTGCATTTGACAAGCAGAAACTTGCCGTATAAGAATTGGATTTTAAATGTTGGATGGCTTTGGCTTGATTTATTTTGTCAAATAAATAGGGTATTGTACCTGGCTTTAATTTTATTGGGTAGGTTTGTTTATGCATTTCTTTGGTTTTTTTAAGTATATTTTTTCCTAAATAGCAGGCCTTGTAATCTTCCGTATTGATGAAATCGTTTAATGTTATAAGTGTGTGGTAATTGTTTGGTAATAAGTAGCTTTTAGTTTTGTAAGGTAATGCCAAGTTCAGAAATTGGCAGTTTTTTGAATGATTAATGACATTTCTTAGTTCCTGGTTGAGTTTATCCTCATTTAAAGTAACGGTTATTTACAATACTTGTAACAAGAATGTGAGGTGTTGTTACATTTTTAAGAATTGCAGATATTTCCATTAAGAACTTTGTTGGGTTAATGTCATTAGATTCTAGGGAAAGCACAAGCCAGTCATTTTTCGTGAAATCGTCATCGCTGATGTTGGAGTTTTGTAGGATATGATCTGTAGGAGCATCGGGGTAAATGTGTCCTACGATTTCATAGTCTTTTGCATTACGTTCTTTGCCTCGTAGTAAAATTAACTTTTCCGCGAAATTCTGACAGCTTTGATCACCAATTATATGTATTTTTGGTTTCGTTCCGCAGGTTTCCTTCTCTCTGGACCTAGCTACTGGTTTTACATCTCTCTTAATAGAGCCATTATAATTAGGTGGTGTAAGCTGGTTGACATCTTCCTTCCTGATTTTCAGTTGATTTTCGTTAGTGTCATTAAGTTCTGTCTTTTTAATTGAAGATTTTTGTTTGTCTGTGACTTTAATTTCAGATTTTCTTCTTAAATCTCTAATTTTGTTTTGAGAAGGGGTTGGTGAAGTTTTATTATAATTTTTTTCCCTGTTTGTTGATTTTGCCGTGTTTTTATTCGTGTTTAAACTGAAAAACGTTACATGTGTAAAACTGTTACTTGTGACTAGGACTTCTAATATAAAATGAAATATATTCTTTCAAGTGTATTTAATATTCATAGTCCTAGTCACAAGAGTCTAGGTTCAGTTATAGTCATGTCATGCCCAGCAAAGTGGTAGAAACGTACAAAAACGGGCCGTGAAATATCGGCTCCAACATTATCGTCTCCCAAGTTACCTACAAGTTACAAGACATCGCGCTTATAGGTACCTAACTCAAGTGCTAAAGTAACCTACCCACTACCAGTGGGTACCTAGCGTTCCCATCATGCTGGCGGCAAACGTCTTAGACTGTCATTTGTCAAATGTCAGATTGTCCTACTACCAAAAAATATGACAACTGTCTACGAATGACAAACGATTCGTAGACAGTTGTCATATTTTTTTGTAGATTTCTTCCTTCCGAAAATGGAGTTGGTTGTTTTGTGAATGATTGTTGTAATACAAATTAGTATACCCAAATACATACACAACAAAGTAAATAGGGTATAGTTTGTCAAATGCGATTGTAATCATGCTTACCAGATTCCATAATTACCACGGGACCAATATTGTACTATTCGACGAAAATACGATCGCGTATCGAAAAGCCAGTTTCGCTCATGGATTGACATTTAGCGAGAAGCCTCTGCAACCGGGAGAAATATTCTTGGTGGAAATAGAGAAGACGGAACGTGGGTGGAGCGGGCATATGCGATTGGGCCTTACTTTGCTGGATCCGCAGACCGCCGCTCTTGGCGAGAAAGGACTGCCACAATATGCGCTTCCGGACCTAGCCAACACTGGTATGTCCTGGATATTCCCTATATCAAAATCACAAAATAATGTCCTCGTTGAATTGGTGAATCAAGTGACGAGTGGTCGTCGGGAAAGCGAGCCTCGCGTATCTGTGCTCGGAGATGGGCATGTAGTGCGAACTCCCCGAGGGAACTTCTCGAAGATGGTTCTGAAACCCCAGACACTGTCTCAGAATGGTACCCCACAGGGCATATTGCCCATGGATGCTGGCAGCCGCATTGGAGTCATGTTTGTTCCATGTACTAGAGTCAGTAGAGATGAGCCTGACTTGGCAGAGATGCACTTTATTATAAACGGGGAAGACCAAGGTCCCTGCACTAAAGCCATTCCATACACTAGTGGACCGTTGCATGCAGTTGTTGATGTGTATGGGACAACAAAGCAAGTAAAGATAGTGCAACTTTATGGAGGTAAGATTTTTTTGATCTGTTATCTACTATATAAAAATAAGTCGGGTTTTCCTTCCTGACGCTATAACTCCAGAACGCACGAACCGATTTCCACGGTTTTGCATTCGTTGGAAAGGTCTCGGGCTCCGTGAGGTTTATAGTGGCGAAACGGAGTTCGCCGGGTTTGCTAGTTTTATACTAGTCCTTATCTGATCATATTTTATGTAGGCTAGGTCTATATGGGCCCTAGTACATTTTTCAAGTTACAATTCAATTGTTTTGCTTTATGCCGAAAGAAAGACTTAGTTTCTAATCTGTGAGGTGAACTACAACAGTTCCATACTCTATGATGTTATTGCCAATCAAAATATATTTTGACCTTACAGTGAAATCTCTACAAAATGTGTGCCGAGATGCTATCCTGCAATACATAAACAATGGATCTGTGAAAGCTCTGCCTTTGCCAAAATGCTTGAAGGACTTCTTGCTATCATAGAAAGTGCACAATTCGTGAAAGTGACAATAAGGCTGGTTCAGAACAATTGGTAATAAAAATTAAGCCAAAAGGAGTGATAGAACAGATTATTAAAATGTAACGTCGGCATTTGAAAAAATCATGGTTTAGTAAATGATTGACATCTGCTTGTAATTCTTGAATAGAATGTTATTTATGTTTCTAATATCAGTTGTTTCTCTGAAACTAAGTGTACGGCCTGAGTGCACGCTCTATTCGAGCGTTGGGCGGGGTGGGGCGTGCAGCATTCATGTTAAACACGTGCTACCCGTAGTGGCCGTCCTGAGTGCCGGCCGAGCGGAGCGTGGGCAGCAGCGGGCTTGTTTGCGTCGAGAGGGGCGTCGCGTGCAAGTTCAAACCAGTTTGTGTTTTGCAGCGGTGATACGAGCGTTCTTGATGGATGTCGTTTGAAGAAATAATTTCACAAATACAAAATAAACCTGAAATATGGTTATCTTCGCATTCTTTATATATGAAATTTATCTTCATTCACCCTTAATGTTTCAGAAAACTCTCCAAACTTTTCTCTCAACATCTCAACTTTTCTTTGCTTCACGATGTTACTAGGACTTTGTCTTGACTCATAATTAAATTTTAGCCACAAATTTTCTTCTAAGTACATATCAATAATATCGTAAGACGCAGACGCCAAGATCGACACAAACGACCGCCACCACAAACGCTAAACGCTGAGCGTGCACTGAGGCCACTTAAAAAACGCGCTTTCGACTGCTCTTGCCCGCCCCGCCCGACGCTCGAATAGAGCGTGCACTCAGGCCGTACACTAAGGTTATTTTTTAAAACTATATAGCTATTATACCTATAAAATTATTTTTTATTTGATTTCTTTTTAATGGTTTTAAAATTGCAGAACAGACTTAATATTGATGATTTGTGAAGTCAATGTCAGTATTTTATGTATCTTGGACTGCGACATCACAAAAGTGTAGCTTTTAAAATATTCCAAATCTGATTGCATTATTAAATTTTAATATATATTTTTTTAAATTATGTATATTATGCTTTTGAAATATATTTGTTATAAAGAAGTAAATTTAAAAAGGAAAACTATAGTCTGTACTAGGTTTTGAACCAGTGGCTATAGGGTATCATGCTCTATCTGACATTGCAGTTAGCTACACGTTATCATACATAGTATTAAATAGAGCAGTGACTAAAACAGTGATATACTTGTATGACATTTATTCAGATAGTGTATAAAACATACTTTGGAATAAGTTGCATTATGAACTTTCTAATAAACAAGCATACAGTTAGATTTTAGAATCATATATACATTAACACATTCACTGCCAATAGTGCAATAAAACATAAAACCTTGTGTTTTAACAAAAGGTAAATGTTTTATTGCACTATCATAGTGTGGAATTTTTGCACTATACAAGGTTACTTTGAATTAGCGTTCTATACTCGGGTCGGGTTGCATTGTCGATACCCTACTCCCCTGTGGAGTATGGAGCGTTAATCCAAAATAACCTTGTATATTCCATCATAGTGCAAGGGCACCATATGGTGTGTAATTCTAAGTACACACTATGTTTATTTACCCCTGAAGGTTTAAGGAAGGCTACTTGAGAATGTTTGGCACCCTATTAGGGAGCATTCAAGTATTACATAACGCAATTTTTCTCGTAAAACGTTACGATGCGTTACAGGAGCGGGAGGGGGTCTTTCTTACAACACGTTACGTAACATTATTTCTTTCTTTATATAAAAAATTAGGGAATTAAAACTCCCAAATTGGCAACCCTTTTCGTTTACGTTTTACGGCGAATCCCTCGATTGTATTAGTCTGGTCGTCATTTTTAATTTGTTCTCGCATGTTGGCAAACCGTTTCGTTTATATTTCACGGGGAATCCCTTAGATTGTATTGTACGTCATTTAATGTTGTTTTTGTTGTCAGTATTTGTTAAAGCTAAAATACTTAGGAGAATGAAGGAGAAAAACCAATTGTGTGTAAAGCCAAAAATTTATAAAAAAATAAACAAAATACACAGGTGTTGCGAATTAAAAATCTCTTGTTTTATTATAAGGCAATTAAAACTATACCAAGAATAAAAACTATAACATAACTTTTTGCGACTTTAGGGTAAAAATGATCACTTGAGTGTTACGTAACATTTAGAGAGAGGGGGGGGAGGGGTACAGAAAAACGTTACGGAGCGTTACAGTGGGGGAGGGGGGGTCAAAAATCTTCAAAAATTGGGTAACGTAATACTTGAACGCTTCCTTACATGTACACTACTGGTCTGAATAGAACTGTGCTCATACAGTAGACTGCCACTCGCATTTAGCTCTTTGTCAGTAGCTGCCTAGCCAAAAAGAAGATATTTTGCTGGCTGGTTAATGGTAATTAAAATAGTTTTAATAGTATATAAGAAAGAAAATATAATATAATTATTGAAATACAGCCTTAAAACTTGCTACAAGGTTCGAACCCTTTTTATTTACTACTTTAAGAAAAGTAAAGAAGAAAATGCACACATTTCTTAGAAAAAGTCTCGTTACACCCTTTGCATGAGGTACACAAAATATTATCAACAAAATGACTAGAAAATATAGTAAAAAATAATTTATTAAAGATTTATTTAAGAGTGTGCAGGGAATGTGCAATTACCACTGATAAGGGGTTAATGGCTTAGGACCTGATGCCAGCCATTCCAGCTGCACTCGCACACTTAAATTATCACTGCCCTTTAGAAATAACCGACTGTATTAATATGATTGTACCAGTTCATTTCAATATGTAGTCATGAGTATTAATAACTGACTGTCTTAATTAGATATTTTTAATGACAAAAGTTATATTACAATTTGATAATGTTGATCCTGTTTTCTTAAGTTACACTACCTTTTGTTGGTGTATAATTTCATCTGTTAGTAAAACAATAAATAAAAAGGTTGTTTATAATAGTTAAAATACTTAAGTAAGAAGTCATAGATGTGTCATTTTAATATTCTGTTCCTACTTTTGTATATTTCTACATAAGATTGGTGGTTCAAAAGGCGTATGACTGCCTTTTGCTATTGGATATCTTGTCAGTGCTTAGGGTTAAGATTTTAGGAGAGAGACAGATTGGTCCGATGGAGACAATATTTCTTATACTTGATATACATACTGTGGATAATCTCATTCTGTTTCCTTTAGTTAAAAAGCTGTTTCAACTCAGCACAGCATAAGTATGCTCTTCTGAAGCAAGTGCAAAATTGCTGCAAGCAGTAATTTTAAATCATAGATTTTGTAAAATGTTTTAGAGGGCAAGGTCCTGTGATATTATATAACTTCAATGCAAACATCTGTTGTTAAGTACTGTACTTTTATATTCTAGATTGTTTTGTCTTAAATCAGCTATTTATCATTAAAGCTGTTTCTGCCAATTTTTCACTTACTGATATGAGTATTACTAAATATATGCAGGCAGGACTAATCTGTCTCTAACCCTAAGGGTTAAATAATAAGGGTATAGGTCAAAATGTTATGCTTATTGTTTGATCAGGTTTTTATTCTTATGATTTGAACTGCCGGTCGCCTTCTTAGCAGTGGGTATCTGGTTCGATTCCTGGTGAAACCACTACTTTTCTTCCTTAGGGTTACACTTTTTTGTTACACTATTTTTACCTATACCCTTAAGCTACTTCAAGAGGCTTGATCAAGTTGTATTATTATATTTTAAATTATCTCAGATGTCAATAAAATATGAAAACCGTAGAGATATAGGAATGTAAGTACGGCCAGGCTTTTATTATGTCTAATTTTAATATAAAAAGCTGTTAACATCAAAACATTTGTAAATAAGTCTTGTATATGTAAATGGCTACATTTCTTCATATGATCCGATTAAATAAAGAAAAAAGCCTATTATTGACGACAAATGACATGGCATCTCGCTCTTACAAGCGATTACCGGCAATGGTGGGAGTGAAATATCATTTCAGCCGGGCTGCATTCAGTGCCTATAACTTCGGTTGTTCTTTATTCACGGTTGAAGGCTCCTAACGGAATAGCACCATGGAATAATTAATAGTATAGTAATCTACATATTATGACTATTTATGACAGTTAATTTGAACCGTAAATTTTCTTCAACTATCAGTTTGACTTCACGTACGTACAGCTTTACGCGGGAATTCTCATAGAAACTAGACATTGGGGTATTTCCCGCAAAAGTGAAAAATGGCGTTGTTGATTTTGTATAATTTTCCATAACCTGTAATTCTTCGAGTGTTAATTTGTAATAATGGTGAATTATTAACCGCTAATAATTAGTAAACGTGCATAAGTGTAAGCAAACGATACCAAGTTGAAAAACGTGATTTTCGCCTTCGCTCCAAAACTCCAATAGAAGTTCTAGTAAAGTTTCTACCACTTTACTAGGGCATGACTGGACCTTGACTGTTTTACTTGATTTTGTCTGTGACTTGTGACTAGGAATTTTAATATAAAAAACACTTGAAATATATTATTACACTGGCTAAATGCACAAGATTGTGAAGCCAAGATTAAAATAAAATAAAACTAGACATTGACAGGTGTCAGAGTACTTTACAACCATATCTCAAGGCGGTTGATTGGTTGTGATTAACCGAGGCACTGAACGCGCTAGAGCGTTCCAACTCGCACTATAAACAGAGTCTCCAAACGTGCTATGGTGAAAGGTCGCAACCAGAGTGTAGGCACTGAACGCAGCCTTGCCTTCATTCCCGTTGTTTTCTTTATTAAATTGGGTTTCAGAACTGCTCATTGGCTTAGTTGGATGAGCATTCGACTTCAAGCAGGGGTATCGGGTTTAATTCCCGGCGGGAACACAAGTTTTCTACCCAAGGAAAATTTGTGTTTCTGGTTCTGGTTGTGATTGTGTGTGATGTGAATGTTTCCGTCATCCACGACACAAGTCATTGAACTTAGTGTGGGGACTGAGTGTGAAAGCGTTTATGTTTTATATTATATTGATTAGGTAAGTCCCAAAGGGACGTCAATTAGGTTTTTGATCTGAATATTTTAAATTAATACAATTTTGTAATATTTTTATGAAGTTTGTAGATCGTTGCACGAAATCATTGTAAATGTCATCAAAAAAGTTGATATTGCTAGAAAACATACCGTACAATATGATTACCTATATATATATCGACTAAAGTAATGCTGGTGTAATATACATTTCGTATGAATGTCGTAAAGACGAACAAGAACCCACTTTTCTCCATTTGCCTGCTTAAAATCGAATGGTATTGAAGGCTAACTTGTATTCAATGAGTGTCAATATTAATCTGATGTATTTTTATTATCAGATACAGTCATCATCAGTTGTTTCAGACAGATCTCTTCAACACCTAAATGCAGACTCCCCGTTGGAAACAGAAACAACATTGTGTTTCTGGTTCTGGGTTGTGATTGTGATTACACATGATGTGAATGTTTCTAACACCTACGACAAAAGTCAACTTGGTGTGGAGCTGTGAGTGTAAGAGAGTTTATGTTTGTTATTTGTTGTTTTAAGTAGATACGATGTCGTATAATGTAATACTAAACGGCACCCCATCGTGTGATTATACCTTAATTTCTTATGTACGCAACATCGGTGGCAAAGGGGTGTTCAGTTTTAGTTTGTAAACTATCTTGATTGTTATGGCAGCTCTTGGACGTACAATAAATATATAAATAAATGTATGTCCATAAATATCACTAATCAGATATTTTTGACTACTTTGTACATGATATGTAATAGGTAATCCTGTCGACAGGACAACCGAACGTAGTACGTGCCAAAAGTTATAATGGAAGCACATAATATTATTATGTAAAATGAAAACTGAATTAAAATTCTCCCCGTTCATGACAACTAAGCACTTGCGTCTATCCATGTCATTGTTAACAGCGAAGAGGAGAAACAGAATAGCTATTTCACACTGGGCGCATTTGGTTCGCGCAGACGGCGTGGGTTGAGGGGGCGGCTCCCGTGCAGCGACCGATGCCTGCGCTCGCGTCCCCAGCCGGTTCATGCGAATTAAATTCCTATCGTATGGGAGCTTTTAGAATAGTGGGTTTAAATACTGGTTTTCCACTTTCTCCAAAGACGAGCTTACATTAGCAACTTATTAATCCGGTATGTGAAAACACAGATATACGTTTACTGCACTGTCGAAAACCATTCAGACCCACCGTACCCCTGGTCTTATGAACGCTACAGAACCACGAACATTTTCGAAGCCTTTCAATCAAAAATAAATAAACTGAGTAATAAAAACACCGTCACGTTAATCTGATTGCTTCAGTTCCTGAAGCAAATTCACGCCTTGGAGATCGTTCCAAATAGACTACGAAAAGACGGGTAGGTAAAGGGGTACGGTGGGTCAAAAGGGGGTCGAAAACACACACCTTGTGTCGACACGCCACGCGTGTCGTGTGTTTACACCGCATGTATACATTGTGCATGTTAATTACATATTGGCTATATTAAACATTTGGCTGAGAAAATTTGCAACCAAATGGTTATAAAGCCCGCTTAAATGTTCGTTTAACCTGCCCAATAAATATTTTTTTATGAAAATTGCTCTAAATTTGATTTTTTATCTCTGTTATGTAAAATATAAGTAACTCGAGTAGGAAACATTTGTTTGGGCGGATCAGTAACTATGTGATATTACTAGAAATGTTTTATTGGCGTCATTCCACCTATTTATTATTATTAAATTGATTACGATTTTTATTTTCAGCAGAATCTAAAATTTTATTATGAAAATGAGGATCTAAAATGCTTGAATGCATTTTTTTGGCACTATTTTTGGCACTTTGATTTTTTTTTATGTTTTCATGTTAATTGGAAATATTATATGAAATATTTATTTTATTTTGAGAGAATGCCCATTTCATTATCCAAGCTCTCATACAAATCTCCGAAAAATGTTTTATGAATTTCTCATAAATTATTTACTGTAATTGAGAACAATATATTGTATTGATTTTATATAACTACATTTTTCCTTTATCAAATAATTATAGTTGATGCGCGCAGTTTCAGTGTAGAACATCTAATTAGGTATGTTTATTTATATAATTTTATTTTATGTTTTATTGTGTCAAATGCGAGAATTTTGTAATAAAAAAAAATCTAAGTACAGGTATCAAGTGTTATAATTTATTATCCAATAAAATATGTTGCCTTTATATTCGAGAGTTTATAATTAACACATTTTTCACTTAAAAAATACAACCAACTTAAAATATCTCTTATATAACTCTAACTGAACTTTATAACTTTATGAATTAATTAAATGAACATCTTTAACAAATGATGCTGTAGGTCAATCAATAGCATTGCTCTTACCGTTGTTTGTATGATATATTGTTTTCCAAGAATTTAAATTAACGTGATGTGCAACGGAGTGCTTTCATTAGCTTTACATGCCACGTTCATTGAATCGTTGTAGAACTACAATCAGACGCTGTTATTTAGTTCTTCTCAAAGTCCCTGATGGGCAAAGGTAAAGTGTAAGGTATGATGGTGCTCTTCTCTGGAACATAGTCTCTGTAGTCCAACAAGTTGTCGCCCTGAGTGTGCTCCATCCAATAGTTTTCATTTTTAGGGTTTAGTGTCCCTTTCCAATGCTGAAGAAATATAAGTTTTGTCATCTACTACTGTAAATTGCTTAAAGATCTACTGAATTTGTACATATAACTCCAATCCTGGACCAACACCAGTTAATGGGACTTACGATGCCAGTGTTCATGTAACATAAAGGTGTAATACTTGGTGGTGGGTATATGTATCGTTCCAGGAATCGTCTGCCAGAGAACAAAAGTCGAAATCGGAGATATACAGGGTGGACCAAAAGTCCGGTAACATTTGATTCGGTCGCTGCTTTGAATTGCGGGGAGCGGGGGAGAACGGGGCTTTACCAAATGCGAGAGCGGCTAATAGGAATTTAGTAGCATGGCGTCATCCACGCTCAGAGACTGCAGTTTGCTAATGAAATGCTTGAGAGGTTTACGAGCTTCAACAACATCTTTTTCTCAGACGAGGCACATTTCCACTTAACTGGGCATGTCAACAGACAAAATTGCAGATACTGGAGTGATGTTAACCCGCAATTGAAGCACCAAAAACCCTTACACTCACCCAAGGTTACTGTATGGGCTGCTTTATCATCCAGCGGCATTATTGGTCCATATTTTTACGAAGATCAGAGACGCCGTCCCGTTACCGTCAACACAGAGCGATACAGTGCCATGTTACAGAACTTTTTTGCTCCAGCACTACAGGACTACTCAGGTTTTAATCAATAATCATGGTTTCAACAAGATGGGGCAACATGTCACACCTCCAACGACTCTATAGCAGCAGTTCGCGAAATTTTTGGCCAAAAAGTCATATCCAAAAGAGGTGACATTAACTGGCCACCCCGCAGCCCGGATTTGACACCAATGGACTTTTTCCTTTGGGGCTACCTTAAAGTAAAGTTTTTAATAACAACCCATCATCGATAGAAGAGTTAAAAGAAAATATACGCGAGGAAATTCATAACATTTCTCCAAACACTTGTCGAGCGGTGATGGAAAATTTTCGCTCTAGATTACAGTTGTGCCAAAATAATCAAGGATCACATTTGGATGACGTTATTTTCAAAAAATAAAACCCCGTTTTCTATACTTTTATAATAAATAAACAATTATTCTCTCCTGTCTACTTTTCTATTTTTTATGACCATTTGAAATGTTACCGGACTTTTGGTCCACCCTGTATTTTCTCATACAAAAATTAAAAAATATATTTTTTCAAATATTTTTGACAACCCTACGGTGACATCTGTGGCGCGTCACCTTGACCTTTGTTATGGCCCCTACTGTCAGACGTCTAGGTCCAAAGATTATGTGGTGTGGAACGGTAGCTGATGTACTAGGGTTGCAAATGACAAAATTTTTAGAATCTCAATATTTATGCTGCTGCCGCGAATTTAGAAGTTTCTGCTAGACTCCATACATGTAGCTAGATGCGTGGCTTGAATATTACTACACCATATTGTTACATATTGTATAGAACCAGTCTAAAGGTACACTTCTACGTTTATTATCCGTACTGCGAAGGAGTGTCACTCATTGCCTTCATCTTTGATCCCGAACGGTATTCGTTTTATAAACGGTATAATCTGGGAGTTTTCCAAGTGAAGATTGAATAGGTACTTATATCGTCTAAGTAAGAATGTTACTCGGCCGCATCATCATTTTCCATATGGTGAGATATTGGTCAAATGGTAGCCTAGCATAAAAAGGTACTACGATATTTACTAAATACCTAATTATATATTTTGTTCATAATATTAAATTTGAATCACAATATCTTAGCCATATTTTCGCTGCAGGCTCAAAATCTAGTATTTTTCCCTAAAAGAGGGCACATGTTAGAGGTAATGGTACCTAAACTTACATATTCATGACAATCATTTTCTGGGAAATTGTAACAAACTAGAAAATTTACTTAATGAATTTGTATGAGAACTAAAAATATATATCCTAGTCACTACATACTACTTCATATTTTATTTGAACAGCGAATATAGAATGCCTAAGCCTCACGACTACTACGACAAAACGATCGATTAGTAGTTCGTTCGTGACCGAACTATCTTACTTAAACATCACGCTAAAAACATCCTACAAACTAGGTTGAAACATAATTTTTAAAACACTGAACTTATTGGCGTGCTTACGAAAGCATATAAAATAAAGTATTATTACAAAAACGCTATCTCCAGCTATTTCGTGTTATATTATATCTCTATTTCAAATGAATTCGATATAAATAGGTAAGTAGTGGTTCTACAATTAGATATAGGTACTATTTATCTTTACCTTATTTCACAAACAATACTATCTTACAGCCGTTAAATTGATTCAAATCAGCATTAACACCAATAAAGCGCGCGGGAACACAAAAAAAACAATAATTGAAACAATCTTTTTATTGACGGTGATCTCAGAATTGGGCAGTTAATTTAGGCAAAATTGCACTGACCCGAATAATGGTACCTAATGTCGTTAAGAGGCCGAGGAGTCTGTGAAACGAGTCTATGGCTGTCTCTGTAAATCTGCCCCCCGATTACCTATCTTTGTTGCAAACGGTTTCAATACTAAATTGACAACTCCTAAGAAATAAGGTTCATTTTTGCTTAATTTTAATTGAAACCGCGTGCAACAAAGATACGTAATAGGGGGTCTGTTGGCAAACTGTGCCCATGCTTGATGCGATAGCACGAACGACCGAACAAATTATGATAGGTGCCGTAATACCAAAAATTATGAATGAAAATGTAATGTTTAGCCATTGTTTTTTGCATTAATAGTACCTTGAAATGATAATCTATGTTCCTGTTGTAATGACAAAAGAAATATGTTAGTTTTTAATAACGACTAAGTTAAAGATGCGACATTTACGTCGTAATAATGTGTGAAAATGAATGGAAAAAGGAAAATTTTGTTTCTGGTTCTGGGTGTGATGTGAATATTTTTTTTATGTTTATGTTTATGTTTCAAAAAGAACTGGTCAGATTTAAATCAAATTTAAATGGGACCACATGGGAAGTCACCAGCTTTCAAATAAAATAAGAAATCGGTTCATCTAGAAAAAATCTCTTGAGGTAACACGCATAAAAAATACAGTCGAATTGGGAACCTTCCTTTTTATAAGGTCAGTTAATAAAAACGACTCGATATCTGTGTGCTTCTGATGTAAGACATTTTGGAATGGCTAATCCCCTGTGCGAGGAACATAGATACTAATTGAAGTAAGTCGTCAAGAGTGACGACCCCGTTGGCGCAGCGCAGGGGTCTCTGCCTTCTACGCCGTGGGTTTCGGGTTCGATTCTCTTTGAGATGCTTCTGGTTCTGGATGTGATTGTGTGTATGAGGTGTAAATGTTTCTGGTACCTACGAAACACGTTACTTTTTTTTTATGATTTCATGATCATGTATGCATAGTCCTTCAGTCGAAATATTAAACAAAAATTAACAAATTCAATATTTCATAATAGAAGTCCTAGTCACAGTCAAAGTCAAGTAGTCAGTCATAGTCAAGACATACCCTAGTAAAGTGGTAGAAACTTTACTAGAACTTCTATTGGAATTTTGGAGCGAAGGCGAAAACACGTTTTTCAACTTTGTATGATTTGTCTACACTTATGCACGTTTACTAAGTATTAAAGGTTAATAATCCACCATTATTACACATTAACACTCGAAGAATCACAGGATTTGAATAATTATACAAAATAAACATCGCCATTTTTTTCACTTTCGCGGCAAAACTCACAAATAACTTTATTGACATAATTAGTAAGTACATCGTTAATTTTGAATCCATAGGCTCCTGAACTAGTTAAAACTGTGTTTCTGGAGCCAGTGGCTCACGTTTATCTGTTTATAATGTTACAAGTTTAAAAAAATCTGCGCGAGCTATGGTGTTCGACTGGTTTGTGGCGAGTGAGCAGTGGCGTAATTTGTTGTCGCAGGCCAAGAGCAAGTAGTTTTTTTTATGCCAGATTGGTAAGCATTTGGATGATAATGCGGCTGAAGATGTATTTTTTACCTAGAAGATACCTATTCACTCTAGACCTAAAGACTCCCAGATTATACTAATCGGGAAACAAAGACGAAGGTAGTGAGTTCCAATTCTTCGCTGTATGGATGAAATGTAGAAGCAAAACGTTTCTAGCGTGTATGAGGTATGTGAACCATATATTTATATCAAAAATATATTCTTGAATGATTAAGTAGGTACTTATTAGGTACTTACCTTTTTAGTGTGTTCGCACGCAATTACCATGCAACCTTGAGAGCATTGCTTCGCCCAATCCAACGCTTTGCCCAATTGGGTCATCGCCTTCGACTTCTTTCCTTTAATAGCCTGATAATAAGCTTGTAGATAGAAATACCTGTATAAAGACATTTTTAATAAATTTTTATTAATAACCCTCCCCGAATCCTTCTTCTGAATCTTCTGTCCGAATCCTTGATATAAATCTTAAATATTAACTAAGTAGGTAAGGGCTTCATTAATGTTACTCAGTTGTTTCAAATTATTATTATTATTATTAGGACTATGTAATAATTATGTTATATTTAAAAGATTTCATTGCAAAATTGGTAATATCTTTAATTTTACAACTACCTACTTGTGCGACGCGGCTATGTGGTAATATGTAGCCAGATGTCTTACCACTAATAAGGCTTAAAAATAAATTAATTTATAAATTATTATACCTTATGTACATTTTATATACATATAGATACATCATAAAGCATATTTAAATATCACATATTATAGACTAAGGTGGCGCGGTGCGGTGGCCCTCTATGCCATGGGTCCTGGGTTTGATTCCCGGCAGGAGCTCATTTTTTCCATCCCAACGGACATTTCTATGTCTGGTTCTGGGAGTGATATGTAATTGTTTCCTGTACCTATGATACACGTATCTGAACTTAGTGTGGGGCTGCGAGTGAGAATGCGTTTGAAAAAAAAAGACTGATCACAAAAATTTACATAATCGCATTACCTTGGTCTATACATCGGTATCTGCTTGCACACGTTCGCCAGTTCTTTCAACATCTCCTTTAAAGACTTCTCTAATAATACGATTTTCCTTAAGTTCCAGCTATTAATCTGGAAAAAAAATAGTACATAAGTATCAAAAAGTATTTCCTTGGTGTTAAAGCATTTTCTTATGATCAAACAATTCAAACAGCTGCTTTTGTACAGTCGGACTTATGGTACATAATTTGACAGATTATATACAAAATAGTTCCTTATATGAAAAAAAATTGTCGTAACATTTTTTTTTATCTTGATCTATCGACGGGCCAATTGCCTATATTTCCTATAACTATATACAGCAAAGAACCAAGTTACCTACAAGACATCGAGCCTATAGGTAACTCAAGTGCATTATATTACGATTGAGAAGAATCTAACGATACCTCATGTTTTTTATGCTCCATAGGCATTTGACAACTCGCTCACCTGATGGAAAGTGATGTTATATCCATTAAGCGACTATTCCTTTAAGCTGTACAGCGTGCCAAAGAAATATACATGCAAATGACCGTTCCAACCGCTCAGCCATCTAAGACTACTCTTTAACCCATGAAAGTCTGTTCTAAATCCCGTTCCAAGCTATATATTTTCCTTTCTCATATTACAACTTTTGTTCTGCATGGCCAATCTAATACTATAGAAACAATTTAATACATTATACATACGGCCAAAAAACCACCGGCCCTATGTTCATTCCTCAGTCGCATATTTGATTTGAATTTTCAAGTTCAGTAGTGCAACACCTTACGCGTGTAAGTAAAAACACAAAACATAATGGCTTAGTGCACGGTAAATATTTCTGGGAACGAAGTTCTAAACCCAATATTTGGTGCACTGCACACGCATTAGCATACATATTCACTCTTTTACGCCCTTGTTTTCATTGTGTGTGTAAGAAAATCTGTTTCAGTCACGGTTAAAGCTCATTCGAGATGTATTATATTATTTGCAAGACACTTATAAACACTCACTTCCTTGACTAACGTGATAAGCAGTCCCTCGATGAGCCTCGCGAGCATCATGAAATAGATATCGTTTCTCTCTGGTTTCATCGACGTGATCTGCAATATTTTATCTTCCCACAATATCGACTTCTCCCACACCCCGTTGCGAATAGTCCTGGAATTCGGTAACGTAAGGAAAATGAAATTAAGTATAGCTATATTAATATACTATACGAACTGGGTTTCACTACAGAAATAACAGATATCTTCCAGGTTACATCATCCTTAAATATCGACGAGACTTGTATTGTCGCATACAGTTTGAGGTTAAGGTCAAATTTATTTAAATAAAAACAGCTAAGTTTTTGAATTTTACCAAAGACAAACAAATCCATCTTACATAAGCCACATGATGACGATAAAGTTCCAACCCGCTGCAGTGGTCTTCCACCTCATGATTGCTTGTCCTTTCTTTATGTAAAACCTCTCGCACATTTCGTAAGATTCTACGCAGTATCCAGTGTCGAGGAGTATCACAATTGCATAGTAGTAATACCATGTTTCCGCTGGGGAAATAATAAATAATAATAATCAATTTCTTAGGTAACCTACGCAATAGCGTAGGTCTGAGACGACCCAGTTGGCGCAGTTGACAGGTGTACGCCCTCTGCGCCGTGGGTCCTGGGTTCGATTCCCGGCAGGAGCACAAATTCCTTCCCAAGGGATATTTGTGCTTCTGGTTCTGGGTGTAATGTGTGTGTGATGTGAATGTTTCCGGCACCCACGATACAAGTCGGTGGGCAACTTAGTGTGGGGCTGTGAGTGTGAATGTGTTTGTTTGTTTGAAAAGTCAGTTCAATTTATCAAGTTAGCGTTTGACAACTATCTCGTTGGTAATGCCCAATACATGGGCATTACCAACGAGATAATGGTGGGCCTAGAATGAGAACTCGCCAGGAAACGCGGTTAAAACAGAACTGGTTCTTCACGAAATATCTAATCTCAAGGATGTAGTTGCCGTAACAACGTACGTTTCCTGCATAGATTATGATACTGATAACGCCAGGTAATAGTTTCTTTAACAACTTTTACCACGCGAAGTAAAAAGAGTTAAATATGATAAATTCAACATCCACTATTCGGTTTCCGTAATATTAAAAAACAATTGTAAAAAAATATTAATTTTTCGGGTGCTCTTCACCTTTTCTAGTACGCGATTTAAATTATCAGCGCGAGGCGGGACTTGACGGTGAGAGCCCCGCATTTATCCTGAAAAAGGCTTCTCAGAGAAGCCGAAACAATATTGTCCATCTTGACTTCAACAACGCGTAGGTAATTCACACTGATTCCCGTTTTATTTTTTTAAATTGTTAAATGTTATGAAACAATATAATATTATCGTAAGTGATACTCGGTCATACATTGTAAGTGCCGATGGAACTTGTTGGATTCTGTATATTACTATATATATATACTTAAGTAAAGAAATCTTGACAAAGCTCTCTACCCCTCTTCCTCCCCCCGCCCCAGTCGAAATCCACAACTACCGTACAGGTGGATGATAATATAATAAAAAAAATACATACAGCTGAGATCGTAAAAATCTGACATGTAAAAGAACTCCCTCATGATGACGACCATGTCGTTTATCCTTAGGTCTGATAGAAGCAGTTTCAGCATGCTTATCAGCAGCATTTGTCGAGTGTGTGTATCAATCAGATTAGTCATCATGCGCATTACGGACAGACCGAATTCAAGGCTTTCCAGCTTCTTGCCGTACTCCATACTGCAAACAAAAGAACTAATTATGTACCGAATTACATATTATATTCTTAACACAATATAAACATTTTTACTAATTTAATCTCAAAGCTAAAAGCTCGATGACTTGTGTCGTGGGTGCCACCAACATTCACACACTCAATCATACCCAGAACCAGAAACACAAATTTCCCTTGGGGGAAAACTTCTGTTGAGAAAACCGAAAATTAAACTCGATCGATATCCGCTGCTTAGACTGCGCATGCGCATCCATCTAAACCAACGGACAGTACATCAAATATTAATATCAGTTCGAAACATAAAAGATCCTTTATCCTATGTCGACAAAATTAATGGCATTACCTACAATGGAAGAAGGGAAAGTCTATTCAGACAAGAGAGTTATGTAGTCAGTATATAAATAGGTTAAGAAAAAGTGGACTTACTAAAACAAGAAAATGTTAGTGTAGAGATAACAGACCCCTTTAACTTCTGTCACATCTAGTATACCTCTCTTGCGATGGCACAGTTCCAAGGCTCTCTTTTCCAATTTAAGACATTGGTTGAACTAAAATTAAATAAATACATAGCTAAGCACTTATACATTTTCGAGGTAAAACATAGGAGTTATTTATTTTTATACGATACTAGCTGACCAAACGTTGTTTTGCCATATACATTATTTCTAGGAAATATTTTTTAGTTCAATAAAAAAAGGGGTTGTTCGTAGACGGGTTGTATGTATTTTTCAATTCTGAATCATAAAAAGAAAGAACAAAAAATTTTAGCAAAAAAAATTGGATTGGACTACCCTTAACGTTTAGGGGTATGAAAAATAGATGTTGACCGATTCTCAGACCTACCCGATTTGCACACAAAATTTCATAAAAATCAGTCGAGCCGTTTCTGAGGAGTTTGGTAACAAACACGAGACTTTTATATTTAAGATTTATTATTTCCCAATATTGTTACATCTCTTTTACACAGGGTATTTTTTCCATTTCGCTTCGCGTTATATATTCTCCCTTAAACTTAATTTGCAATATCTTTCGTGTGCTCAATCATTAAATAACATAACAATAACAAACAAACAAACGCATTCACACTCACAGCCCCACACTAACAATGGGCAATCATAATTTTGTAATATTAATCTTTGAGAATAATTGTCCTACTGGACAATTATTCTACTTAAATTTCTTTTGGCATAATAATTAATACTCATTCCGTGTATTTTGGCTCGGCCATTCTAAGTACTTTAATTCAATAGGCACTTTTGTTTCAAATATAAAAATGAACCCGGTACAATAAAGTCTTTACTACGCTGAATGCAAAATGATTTAAACGCAAGCAAAGCTTAATAAAACCGACAACACCATTTATGCCAGACTACATGAAAAGTGCCAGCTTTCAAACATAAAAAAAATCATCAAATTCAGTTCACCTACAAACAAGTTCTGTGGTTAACACATAAAAAATTCAATCGAATTGAGAAACTCCTCTTTTTTTGAAGTCGGCTAATTAAATGAAGGATTAAATAAAATTATACCTTTTGTAGCTGTTTATATGAAAATATCATATTCCCGTAAGAAAAGCACAGTACGGAGAAATTGGAGTTCGTTTTGAGAGCATAACTGAACGACAGTTTTGCTGCTAACGTAGCTTTCTCGTATTCATTCGATTCCTGATAATTGAAAAAAAGGTTCGTATTATTTAAGCATATCGGACTTATAATTTTTGTCCTAGGTACCTACTTATCTACCATTATTCCACCACATGGGTCCACTATCGCAGAAACCTACAAAGTATGGACGCGACGGTGAAAATGGTGTTGTTGATATAGTATTATTTTCCAAAACTTGATTCTTCGAGATTTAATATGTAAAAATAGTGGATTATTAACCGTTAATAGTTTGTGAACGTGCAGGTAAATCATACAAAGTTGAAAAACGTGTCGTTTTGCGCTAAAACACCAACAGAAGTTCTAATAAAAATTCTACTACATATTTGACTACGACTGGACCATGACTTTTTACTTGACTACTAGGACTAGGTGTATGATGAATAAATTATACAATTGGAACATTAATTATTACTTGATACTGGCTAAATGACAAGTCTGCGGAGCCAAACATAAAAAAAGAAGAAAGAAAATAACTTACTTAGTAATTCGCTACCTCTAGGTACTTATAATAAAGGTAAGGCGTGTAAAAACATCATACCGAGAATGATGTATATAGATGGTTCAGAGTCGAGGCGATATCGTCGAAATAGCAGCCTATGATTCCCTTTTCTGTAGCAATGTATCGGTTTGGGGCTATCGACAAAGCTATCTTCTGCCGCCAGGATGCTCGAAAGTTAGCCAGTCGGACCATTCGCCTGACAAAAGGAACAATAGTTAATATCTTCAATTATCTTCTACATACGTTATAGGTGTACTGAAATTCGACGGCAAGCCAAAAGTTCCAATGATAATTTTTAAATTTTTTATACAAATATTTTTGCACGTCTTAATCATACATTTCCGAAAAATTGATTTCTACCAGATGACCTTTGGATGTGTGTTACTGTAATAAAGAAAATTGAGGTTAGTACAGATGTGGCGAATCGCCACTATCTGTAGTGTCCCAACACTTTGAGAGCCTGCGTATTCCAGGTCTAGTGTGTTTACCAGCTTCGATCACATCGTCACTTACCATCAGGTGAGATAGTGGTCAAACACTAGCCTGTCACAAATAAAAAAAAATAAAAAAAAACTAAAGTTCGCCCATCACTAAGCCGCGAGATTGTCAATGTCACTGGTCAGAACTCGCGGCAAAAACATTCGACAGATAATTACTTTGGATTATTATTCACCAACTGCGATTTGTATCTAAGCTAACTTATATTATTATAGTTGTGATTATTGGTAACGGTGTTCCATGAATATAACGTGTCTATTATTGTACTCCAAACGTTTCCTTTTACGACGTTCCATTGATGAAGCAAAGCGTTAGAGGGAAACCTCGGGGTGCTTCTATGACTGGATTCCCCGGTTTCCCCAAACAGACACCAACATCTCCACCATAACTCACTTGCCCGTCGGGAAAGGCACTTCGTACAACTCTAGGGCATCCAGTAGCAAAGTGCGAGCTTCATTCAAGTCTCCAGATTCCAGCAAACAAACTCCACGCAAAGAACGAATGCGCGCTAGCTGGAAGTTCATCATCCACTGCTGCCGCGGATCCATCTTGAACGAACTATGAGTCTGTTGTGCCGATTAAACACTTTACTTCAAGATGACAGTCTAACTAAGAAAAAGTAACAAAAAAGTCAATGTACTAAAAATAAAAAACCCGACTGAAAAATGTGATGCTAGAAAATTATAGGTCGGGCGTCCCAATACATTATGGGTACGCTTTATGACAATTTGTCATAAAACAGTAGTAAAAACGTGATATGATACATATTTTTTTTAAATGGACTTTTCACTAGCTTTCATATGATACCCAAATTACTATTGTAAAGAAAAAAACAAATCTCCCATCATTTCTTATTTTTGCGGGCGCCATTTTTAAAATGCATATAATCTATGTCACTCATATGTCAAAAACGCGGGCGTGCCAAAGAAATGGACATACATACGCTCGATACCCTCCTTCTGACGCAGTCGTAGTCGGGTAAAAAAGTCAAGTCCACCAATCCAGCTAACAATTTAATATCCTACTAAAAATTTAAAAAACCCTTCAGCGTAATAAAATAGCTTAGTTTTATATTTTACACTTTATCGCTATTACGCGATCGTGAACACCTTTATTACACTACCTTCATTACAAGTCTAAACAATTTACGTGTTGGTTTCTACCCAACTTTAAATCTTTATAAATTCTAAATATGGTTATAAAATGAAAAATGGTTAAAGAAACATAAAAATTAATTTCGACCTACTCAAAGTTATCCATTTGACACAATTTGTCGATTTTTTTTTTTTTTCACAATATGCGGCGCTGGCCATGTTCAATATTGATAACTGCCATATCTTTAGTGCCACTGGCACGATGAAAACAAATCGATTTAAGTAAAATTAGCCGTCGAATTTGGTCTCTAGAATGCCACAAAGGAACAAACATACATACATAGGCTGATGATATATACAATACCCTCTTTAGCGTCACACAGTCGGGTATGTTTAACCATGTTAGCGAGTTGATGCCCCGAGTCCTAGCAGTGCAACCGAAATGGGCTGATGGTGATGATATAATCAGTTATCATTACTAACCTGGACAAACATTTCTACTTCAAACAACAAGCGAATTGCCTGAGGTATATTCAAAGACATGATGCTCAGACTTGCATACTCCAAGTATGCCTCGTACAACTTTTTGTCCTCCCCTGAAAAATGTCGATAATACATAATGGCGAAGAATTAAACAATTAGTAAAGTAGTGAATAAAGAAAGGAAATATATTTCTTGGAGCGCGATTTAAACCTTTTGGTTCCGAATTCAAATAACGCTCCAAGCGATTTTTTACCTTTTTTAGTTTCGCCTAGCATGGTTGAGCCAATCTGAGCTTTGAACGGGTTTCTGGGCCGCGGTATGATGTTCAACGCATGTGGCCGCCTTTTTCTTAAACTTTATACCATTTTTATTATATTTATTGCTAAAAATATTCATTTATTTCTCATTATTAGGGCATTTAATGAAGTCAAATAGCTCAGCCCCGATGTTCTTTAGATAGTTGTTGTGAAAACAAAAAAATTATATTTAAGACTTCTTTCCGATTATAACAATTTCATCAGAGGCTGAGGAACTAAGAAAAAACGCCACTTTTAAGCAATAACTACTTTAGTTTCGCGTAGCGTTTTTTGGCCAATATATCTCGTTAAAGTTAAATACTATTAACCTAGTAATGCAACAAAAAAATTGTCTCGTATCTAACTTTGTGATAGGTACCATTACATAATATATGTAAGTATGCGTGCTACATAATAATATATCTTTGGGTCTACCTAAGTTTGCATAATATTATCATCATACATCGCACTGGACCCTCGGGCCCCGGTCAATCGCTCATTAAGTTGGCTCAGAAAATTATACTGGCAAGTAATTAAACACGACCAGACCGTAAATTAAACATCGCATTTATGCCTACACATTATATTATTAGAAAATGACAGAATTTTATGATCAAGTAAGAATTGTGACAAACTGAATTACCAGCACCACGACAATGGTCGATTATCTGGCAGTACACGAAAAGCAGAATCTGTAGACATTCGCAAGAATTGAGTTCAAGAGAAGAGAACGATCGAACTCTCTTATCCTTGCGATACCTCTCGTACAAAACGTTTGATTGTCTTGAAACTCTGCTTCCTATAAAGAAACAAAGAACGAATGTAGTAAGTACATAACAATAATATAAATAAATATTAATTTCTGTATTTCTAAGCATTCATTGACAGCACCATCTCGCCTCTAGCTGCCTTTGAAGAACATTATTTGTTCTAATGTTTTCGTAGGTTACAAGTTTTCAAAACGAATGCACGACTTTTAAACATGGACCATTTACAAATCAGCAGACATTTACATCAACCTAAAAAGGCTAAGGTATGGTTATGCAAAATGTCTCATATTACTACTATGTCTCATCTTTTAAATTGAGATACAAACCGAGTGATAACCCGAAATTTGGTCTTTACTTAAAATGTAAATAGGTTTTGATACGTAGTTACTAATACATACCCAGAATCACTGATTCTTCTTCTTGTTTGTCGTAACTCGACCATCTCATCATATCATCTCCTAAATTTACCTAAAGTATAAAATATGATAAGTGGTTTTTTACTATAGATTATTATATATAGGCAGTAAGCTCGCCTATTCACAAAATTGCAAAAATCCTTTCATCGTCTGAGCGTAATCCAAAATCACTTATTAGTTTAATTTCCAAATATATAGACACCAAATTTCAGAGATCTACCAAAGTATGTCGAAGGACAAAGTCGAGGAACGAGTGTACTAACCTCCACTATATCGTCTACCATAAAAGCGGACGTGCGATCTAGTTCCCCTGGGGTTCTTGTCTCTGCGCTAATTGCCACAATTTGAGCACGAGTGCGTTTTAACTCTACACTCTCATCAACCAAACCCTGGAAAAGTTGTGTCAAAACTTAGACACTTCTAGAAGCAAAGACATTTTAAATCAAATGCATAGAATTTAAATTAATGCATGTTGGCTTAACTGCCCGTTAGGTACGGGTGCGGCTTCTAAGCAGAGGTATTGGGTTCGATTCCCGGTGAGAATACAAGTTATTTCCGTGAATTTGTGTTTCTGGGACATGGGCGTGATTATGTGTGATGTGAATGTCTCCGACACAAGTGATTGGACTTAGTGTGGAGCTGAGTGTGAAAGCGTTTATATTTCATGTTTTTATTTCATAGATCCGCAAGTGAAGCGGCATCGTGCATTTAGTCAAAAGAAGATCACAATTTACAAGCATTACGATTGTCTATTACAGATCAGTGACAATTTTTGACATCAATAGTCGACAGTAATAAATCAGAGTAGTAATGGACAAGCGTATCTCATCTTTGATTCGAATATAATAAAACGATTTCACACTCACAGCCCTACCTACTCTAAGTACAAAGACTTGTGTCGTGGATGCCGGATACATCACATACACAATCATAATCAGAACTAGAAACACAAGTTTTCTCCGAATTTTCCACTGCTTAGAAAGCGAAAGCCACCAACTAAGCCAACGAGCAGTTCAATATAAAAAAAGATAACAATATTTTCAGCAATATGGCTAAACAGACTTGTGTAACCCGAGTAAGGATTCTATCGACCAACAAAGTCAGGCGCTTACAACTTCTGACGTAATAAATAATTATGCTGATGTAGAAGAAGACGAAAGTTTTAATCGGCGAGTCCTGCTTGTGATGACATATGGTGCCGAAACGTGGGCCTCACGGTTGGGCTGGACCACAAATGTAAAGCCGCTCAGCGGGGTAGGGAAGGGGCTCTGCTCGGAATTTCTCTGAAGGATCGAATCCGGAACGAGGTTATCCGAGAGCGGAACAAAGTAGTCGACATAGCACAGCGAATTAGCTAAGTGGTAATGGGCTTGCCATATTAGCCGGAGAACCGATTACCATTGGGGTAAACTTGTCTTGTTCTTGAGTGGAGACCGCGAATCGGCAAAAGTTACAGGACGTCCTCAGGCTCGGAGGGGCGACGATCATCTGAATGCGGCTGGCAAGAGCTGAATGAGCGGTACCTGCTAAGTGGCTTGCAATTGGAGAGACCTATGTCCGGCAGTGGATTTTCATATGCTGATTATGAAATAAATTCATAAAATAGATGCCCTTTGGAAAAATTACACTACTTACATCTTCACATCGAACACCCAGTAGTTTTGTAAAGCAACCAAAGCCGCACGTATAGCACCTTTTTGTGTAACGTTCCAAATATATTAAAGCTCTTGCATGCATTTCTTGCTGTAAGAATAAAATAACGAATCCTTATAACAAATTCATTAAAATCGATATAACTCGTGACAAGAAACAGAGAATCTAGGATTGACAACAAATTATAAAGGTACTTTACTCTGCCACTAGGCCGTTAGTCGCTTGAGGGAGTGTGAGGCATTGTCAGCAGTCATCAATTTCAGATCTTTTCTTTATTGACACAGGTTGTTTATCCAGTTAGCATTGATACACGATATCTGTGTACCCTGACAGACACAAACACCCAATCCTTAGGAGTAGGAGTTTAAAAATCAATACAAGTTCTGGTACTACTGAACCTGCAACTACTGTAGTTATTTAGTCATTATAACAACACCGGATACTTCCAGGCTAGTGCAGGCAGACTATGAAACCTTGACACTAAGACTGTCTCATTAAAGTTCATATTCGAATGAAAGCAATAATGCACCAGTGATTCGGGTACTGTTTACCGGAATTATATGTGAACAATAATTAATTTGACACTATTATAATTTTTATGCTTCCAGCATTTGACCGCTTTCTCACCTGATGGAAAATGATCATGCGGCAGTATAGACGTAGGCAGTATAGTCACGCGCCGAGGCTCGAGCCGCTCGCCTCTGCGTATCGCGCGTCTGACTCATCCTGATGAAGGACAACAAATTTGTCCGAAACTAGTCGACTACAAAGTAAGTCGAAATTTAGACGTGTTTCAAGCCGTACACAACATTAATTAGACGTAGTATTATAGCATGATCGCCTACAACCTACACGCCCTATTCGCCATCTCTTAGATTATACAGTTAAAAAAACAGAGGTGCGGGCCATGGTTCCAGTTTATTCAATAAAAAGGTCTCATAAAATCATATGATTCGTGTTATGGTTATGATTTAGGAAATCAAAACTTTACCTTTTGGTTTTCAGTCAACAGTTCATATGTAGTGGTTCTGAAGAGCGAATGTCGAAACCTCATGTACCCACAGAAAGCATACATTGGGATATCTGTACAATTTGCTAAAACAAAAGGGAGTTATTGTTCTTCAGAACTTCAAATAATTGGTATAAGCTTTAAAACTATTTGCCTACATCGTTACCGCATAATAATATAGATAAAGTTATTGATATCGCCTTGAGGGAGTCGATTCCAGTAGAATTTATTTTAGTAAAAACCATCATAGATGTATGATCAGTGGGATTCAAGGCCAAGGACACAACTTTTACTAAGTAATGAGGTAGAAGAATTTACAATCCTTGTATTGTAAATTCTTCTATCTCACTAACTAGTAACTTGACTAGCGACTAGAGTCTAACGCAAGCGCCCCGGTATGGTCTGAAACTAATATGTAAATAATTAAACGCAAGCAAAGCTTAAAAAAACCGACTTTACCGCTTTATCTTCGGAATCTTGATCAGATTTAATGTATTAAACACGCATTAATTACTTTAACTCAAAAACTAAAGATTAGATCTTGATCAAAATTTCAACCACACACACACGGACCACATGAAAAGCACCAGCTTTCAAATAAAAAAATAATCATCAAAATCGGCCCACAAAGAAAGAAGTTATGAGGTAACTTTTGAAGTCGGGTAAACGAGAACATCGTCAAAGAAGTCCACAAAATAGGCATTATTGACAATATTTCAAGAACTACTGCTCCGATCTTGATCAAATTTAAATGGGACCAATTAATGGGACAAAAGCAACATCTTTCCTTTGGCTCACGTGAAGAGAAGTTATGAGGTAACACACATACAAAGGACTCCCATAAAAAGTTTCACTTCAACCTCTATCTTACATGTTGGTTGGTTAACAATATGAATGGATAAATCGGCCAGTAAGACCCTTGAACTTACATGGTTGTCTGATGCCAAGACACGCGCAGTAGGGAGGTTTAGCAGCAGGCATAACTGGAGCCGGGTGCACCAGCACCAGAGATGTGTCCCGAGTGAAGTCTCCTCCCTCGCACTCTAACACCCGAATCGAGAAGAGCTTCGCCACGGCTTTAGAAAAATAATTTTATGTTTATTTTACTTTTTAAGACTACTTTATACGACTATCTCTGAAAATCTTTGTGTGTTGAACATTTTATGGATATTAAATTATTTCAACCCATTCTACAAGCAAAGGTTTCCAGTTGGAACTTCGTTCCAATCAATAAGTAATTATCAAAGTCGACAAATGCTAAGATATTGAGCATACCTACATCAAAAATTAAACCTACTTCTCTTTCGAAGTCAATACCAATGCGATAGTACATATTTATACAATTTATTTTCAATCTTGATGAATGATATTACTGCTGTATCTTCTGATGCAGATTTTGTCATATGTGCTGACGATACTGTCTCATAGTAGCCGCTGATGAACTTGACCTACTTAAAATTAAATTAAATAAAGTAATGCGTGATGTATCGCTATGGTTTGCAGCTAATGGTATGGCGCTAAACGTCGAGAAAACAAATATGCTTCACTTTCAGCTAGGTAGAAAGACCAATAAAAATTACGCGTTAAATGTGAAGTCGATCGATCACCTCAAATACTTGTGATTTACAATAGATGAAGGATTGATTTGGAACCACCATATTGACTCTGCGTGCGGCCGGTTGTCTTCTGCAGCCTTCGCCTTGTCGCTCCTATTAGGAAGTCTCATCGGCGAAAACGTAAAGAAAGCCTATTTTGGATACTTCCATTTCATACTTCCACTCTATATTATCCTACGGTGTAGATATGTGGTATGTCGGCCGACCGAGATAGGATGTTCAGGCTGCAGAAATGAGCGGTTCACATAATGTGCGGCGTCGAGTGGGACCACACCGCACGTGAAACTCTCTTTAAACAAAAGAAAATACTAACACTGCCTTGCCTAGTCGTCTTAGAAGTAGTAAAGAATGTAAAGAAAACCTGGGACAGTATTCTGGGTGGAATGAATCGCACCGACCGATACAGTGCCAGGCGACGGAGCCGTCTAATACTGCCTCAGAAAAGATAAACAACTTCTACAAAACAAGTGGACTTTCTAGGCGTTAAGATATATTATACAATAAACTGCCTCAAAGTATAGTTACGGCAAAAAGCTTTACAATATTCATAAACGAACTTAAAATACTACTGCTTCAAAAGCGTATTATTCAAGAACGAGTTTCTCACTGACACATGACTCGCTGATCCAAGGCAATTGTAACTGTACATAAATGATTATATAGAAGCATAATAGATTTATATAAAATGATAACAATTTAATGTGTACACACACTATATGCTAGCATATGTCGAATATTATTTTCATAAGATTTTTTAAGGCTTGTAGTGTGTGTGTTCTAATCGGATATTAAATACTTGTGTGCAGTGGGACAGTTTATCTAGAATTATTCTCAAAGTTTATTACATGCCCTAAATATTATTAAACTGTAGGATAGTAATATATTATCTTTGTGATAAGATTTAATTTTATTAATAGACAGGTACCTAGAGCAACACTCTTGGAAGAATCGCTTTGAAGAAGATGTATCAGCATTCGTCTCGAGAAGATATCACCAAGCACAGAAGCGCATTTGAGCAACATTTTCTCGAAAGGCGTAAGTGAATCGTAAGTCTTCAGGATGATGACTGGAAAGTTCGTAAGGTATGTTGTTACTATTGTAGAAAGCATTTTACAAAATCAACGTTTATGTTAATGACAAGTATGAATGGAGGCAAACTGCACTAGCGACGACGGCCATCTACAGATTTTACGATAACTTATGATATAATAAGAAAGTAAGTTTTTTTTTAAAAAAATAATGGAAAAAAATACGCAAATAACATGACAGGTTCTTCTAAAGATTGTTGTATATGTGGAATATAGCGTTAGTCATTTACTTTCATGAGTGTCTCATAGGAACTGATGTGGATAAAGGATTTTAAATTTGAAATTCAGAGGCGCGCGGCGTTTGCGGTACGATAAATAATATTATAACGAATGAATTGATGCTCAAAAGGCATCTTGTTTTTGTGAGGTAGAAATGGTAGTTACAGTCCACTGGTTACTCTGTCTGTGGGTACCAGCTCTTCTGAGAAACAGCCAAAAATCAGGACTATGCGAGCGTAGAATTACTTTGTGACAGCGTGTGTACTTATACGTTTCACAAGCGTATACATAATGAAGATGGAGCCATTAAGAGTAAAGACAATAATTATCGTGCCCTTTTACCATCCATGGTCATGTCGACGGTGACATCATCGGAACTAAAGTTCTCAGCGAGAACAGCCATCTGCACAGTGTCCGAAAGTCCGTGGTCCAAAACACGGAATGTGCTATCAATTTTGCCCATTCCTGAGGTCTCCATGCTAATGATACTCTGAAATGTTACCTTGAAATTAGAATTACAAAATGTACCAGGAAACGGTCAAGTCCATGAAATTTTATATTAATCACTTAGGTACTTAAATAACGCTTCATGCGTATGAAATACTCCCAACAAAAAAAAGGGATGGCAGATTAAATCCTGCATTTACGGAATGTTATCGATACAATACCGGAAAACTGGCCACATTAAGACGATAATGATAATAATAATATATGACTTGATTGACGATCCAGTTGGTGCAGTGGGCATGTATCTGCTCTGTACTGTCCTGAGTTCAACATTGGAACACAATTAAGTTCTCTTCCCAAGGGAATTTTGTATTTCTGGTTCTGTGTGTGCGTCTGACCGGCGGCGATGCAAGTTACCGAACTTAGTGTAGCGTAGCAAAAAATATATTAGTTGCAAAAGCCGGTTACCTGATAGCTCATCCTTTCTTTAACAACATTATCTTTAGCAATATCATCGTCATTAGAAGCCCTTTGCAAGAGCGTGTGGGACGGCATTATGCCGCCATAACTTTGGGCTTCGGCCCTGGTTAACGTCACTATAGTTAGGACTCCCCGTTGGACGAGCGATATAAGGAAGTTCTGAATCCAACCTGGCAAACCACCGCTTGCACTTTCTATTACCCTATATAAAGTAATTCACAGTTATTGCACATTTTTATTACATCCATAGTAATTAATAATAAAACGGGGACAGCCCGGAGCAAGACGGCCAACGCCCAGCCCGGGCCAGGAAAACCTCAGGAGGAAACCGGCATGGCATGTCCAAGAATCACAAAATTCAAGATGTCATCCAACAACCCTTACTGGGCATCGCAGCGTGGTGAATTATAAGCCATCTAGAGTCGAGATGTCTATGAGAGAAGGTTCCCGAGTCCCAGTGGTGGAAAAGAAATGGGCTGATAATGTTGATTTAGATAAGAATATAAACATGTTTTTTTAACTGTTAGTACCTAAGTAGTAGGCTTACTTCTGTAAATCCGCCGGGATAACTTGCACATCCAGAAGCTGGCAGGCCAGGGCGGCGTGATACCATTTGTCTATACCACGCAGTATTATTTTTACGATCATGTTGTTTGCAAGGCAGTTAGACGCTACTTCTGCAATAAACGAATAAACTCATAGTAATTGCACAATACTGCGCGCGCTCTGCCCTCTATGTCGAAAATGGTTCAAGATATGTTGAAACAAAAGTTGTAGAAAATTTAATCCTCTACAATATTTGTTACAAATACAAATAGCATAAAACCCATAGTAGGTAAACGAGATATTTGCAATCTATGTGTAAAAAATCGATTTTTTGACCTTTGACCTTGGAAAATCTGTAGTCGCGGACACCCTACGATGAGTAGGTTTTGAGACAAGTTTTAAGGTGCCATAATAGAGGTTTATACACCTTTATAGCTGACTATCTCTCATTCCAAGATTCTTGCCCTAATTTGACTAATATAACTGGACTATAAGGGATGATAAAAATAGAGTATATAAGTATGCATGCCCCTTCCAACCGTTATTTTTGGAAATCTTTGGGTGAGGCCTATATCCAGCAGTGGACTTCTTCCGGCTGAGATGGTGATGATGTTTTGTGGAACAACATTGGCAGTCTAGCGAATCCGATGTGATCTTTAGAAGACATCACTTCTTCTATGGATAGTAGTTAGTTTCAATGTTATGGAGTAGGTCAACTCTAACGGGAAGCTAATTATTTCGTGCCTTGTACCGATTAAATTCTTTATATAAACAAAATGTGTATACTATGGATATGTATATAGGATACATAATAGGACCCCACAACAGACACCACAAGTCCAGATTTAATACACCTAGATTAAATTTGTTAATACTAACTTTGTTCCGAAAAACCAATGAAAATTTACTCCTGATAGGCGACATAAGCCAACGACCACATTAAAAAAAAAGGCAGACGAGCATCAAAAATATTTAAACCTAATTTCCATATTTAAGCAGTTCGTTTTAGAAAAAGGTTAAGTTAGGTACTAATACTTCATTGCTGCTGGCGTTGTTGGTAGCGCGTCTAGCTTCTAAGCAAAGGGTATCGGGTTTGAATCCCGAAGGAAACACAATTTCACCAAGAAATAAAAATTCTGGGTGTGATGTGAACGTTTTCGGCACCCACGATATATGTTTGAACTTAGTTTGAGGCTTTAAGTGTGAAATATGTTCACATAATGGAGGCACAGGATTAAAAACTATTCGGCATCGTTAATACGATGATGAATAGTTTATATATTAAGTAGGTTTATAACAACTAGCAACATGTTACTAACTAGTCATTTCGACATTGTCCGTAATGGTCATGACAACGAAAATTGTCTTCGTGTCAAGTAGCAGCAACAGAATGCGCCAGGACTCGTCGTCCGTGTGCTGAGCTTCTTCCACAGCAAGGACCCATAGGTGACGGTAATTCTTGGAATCATCAAGATAAGGCAATGATGAGGAAAGAAAATTAAATCATTCAGCACAAAACACATGAATTGCACAAAAATACATAAACTTAAGGTAGCGGTAAAAAAAAATCTTAATTACACTTAATCAATAGAGATTAGAGAGTGCCGAAAGGGTTGCCACTCATCTTATTGCCAGTGTTGTGTCATCACTTGATCTGTTGATTTTCAGTCGCAACTCGAAGGTGAGCGAGTAATGAGAAATGAATAAATTAAAATGTAATAAGAATACGAACAAAAAAAAACAAACAACTTACTATATAATAACGAACGTGCTAAATGTAAGTAGGCCGAGGCAGGAATGCATATAATAATCGGAGAAAACTGATCCACCAGTTTTTCTTCCAATCTTCTTCATCTAGTTTTAAAAAGAAATTCTAGCGCTGTGCCCTATAAGTTTCACTAATAGAAACTAGGCAAGTAAATAAAAAACAACTTTATGACGTTTTTATGGTGAATATGCAAGCAAAACCCAAGCTTTTGATCGCGCTAGCGTAAAGCGACACGATGCTGGAGCATTATCGTCTAGAAATTACCTATTTACCCTTTGACTTAAAGAGGGTATCGTTATATTTATATTGGATATCAAGACCGAAGGAGAGGTGTTCCATTCCTTTGCAGTTCGCTCCCCTGATACGGATCGTAGGAACGTCCACCATGAAAGAAGGTCTTGTTGTACAATGATAGAAGGGAGCTGAAGGAATTGGGATAGTTTTGATTCCCATAGTATTTGTGCTAGTAATGTTTTATTCCTATAATATATTTTCATAATAATTAGAATCCATCTTATTATTTGCAAGAATATCTTATATGTTGCAATAATATTTATTTTTCCGTCGTTTACTGTTCAAAAAGTACCTAATAGAACACCTCAAGCTAATATTTTGCTGAGCTGTCCCAGAGAAGACATACATGACTGTAATTGCATTTGAAATATATGTTTAATAATATGTTCAAACTTACGGCTTTGCAAATCTCTCGAATGATATTTTTTACGCTCATCTCATCTAGCAAATGTCCAGAGTACGTAAAGTTCTCCGGCAAGGGGAACCGGGTATCGAATACGGTGTTGATGGCGTGTATTTGAAGAGGGGTCTTTGTTGACAGGTCCATGCTGAAAAAACGACACTGTGTAGATAGTGCCATTTTGCCAAAACTGAAGGTACAAATAATGTATAAGTATCTAATTACCTATACAAAGTTTTATTATTCTTAAAAAAATGTGGCGGTACATAATAATCTATATGTATATTATAAAAATCAATGCCACTTTTCGTTGTAATTATATAACTCAAGAACGGGCTCACCTATCTAAACCAAATGTTTAGGCTTTGTTCGGACTAGATGGTTTATGTGAAGTTTGCACAAAATCTGTCGAGCGGTTATTTATTTATCACACCCGAGCGAAGCCGGGCGGATCGCTAGTTGTTTTATAAATAGTATCTACTTAAAACTAGAACATAAAGTACCTTCGTGATCCTCTGTCTACAACACTAGGTCTCGTTACAGCCTGTATTGTAGGTTTACAGCGACCCTCTCTAGTCATCTCCGTAAATTATTAAGTACATGAAATGATAATGTGTGTGCACCTAGTGTAATTACAATAGTTGCATAGTAATTACATAAGAAAATAGTTTGTGTTTTCAATGAGAGGAATGTATTAGGCCACCATCTAACCTCGAGGTAATAGACCGTAATGGTTTTGATCATTTGTGAAAACTGAATTTCATTAAATACCGTTCCATACGATTAATCGAAAAAGTAATGCTGCTTTTGCATACGATCATAGCTTGTTCTAGATTCCCAGATATGAAGAGATGACTCAACGAACTGAGTGCCGAGGGCCAAGAAAAGCGACCGACAAGGCTTACACTTTCCTCATTATGCCTTAACTATGTAGCTACAAAAATACCTGTAGGTGATCCTATTTTCACAACTCTCCCGAAATGATTTAGATTTTCCACTTATTAGAGTCCGAGCGATGATCAGTCGGAACAATCCATACGGTACCTTACAATCAAATTGAATAGTTAACTTATGTGTGGGTACTGCATATATTATGTAGGTAGACAAAAGTCCGTACACTGACTGGTGTAGCGCCTAGTTGTGTGAACATGAAGCATCAACTCCTTATAAACATAAACCTTTCACTGCGAAGCTAGTTTATGTAGATATAAATTATGGAATATGCATCACTCCTCATATATTTGCTTTTTGTTTGAAAGGCAATCAATTGACTGTTATCTCACCTGATGAAAACTCAGGATGCGGCTAAAGATGTAGCATGCTTGATAGATACCTAGCTAGTTTCTTTTTGAAGACAGAAGCGTACGCCGCGACCTGTAAACGTATCTCCCAGAAGAAGATCGTCGGATGTGTCCGAAACCTGGTTGGAGCATTATTCTTCGATAATACCTACTAATATGTCAGTGAGTGCCGGTTTAGATAACTAATAATAATAGAAGATACCTATTCAGACTTGAAGACATCCAGATTATACCGTTCAGGGAACAAAGACGCGAATAATGAATTCCACTTCTTAACTTTATAAGAATAAGAATAAGAATAAGAAAATTTTATTGTTATAACTGTGTACAAAAGCAGATGTTAAATATACAATTTGACTCAACAGTTTGTCCTCTTCGGACGTACAATAGTTGTACGTCCGAAGAGGAAGTTGTTACGGATAATAAATGTAGAAGCAAATCGCTTCGAACTTACTGGACGATAATAATGATTATAATATACCAAAAAACAATGCATACTCAATAAAACATAATATAAAGTGCAATTTCTTTATATCAGTATCTTTATTTACCTTAGTTTCTTCATTGAGAATAACTTTCTCGATCCTGACGAAATTAGGTGTGATGTTCAGACATTCCTCCAAAAGACGTGTTTTACCAACTAGTCTTGGCCCCTGTAAAATTTAAAATAAGACACTTCCATATAAAAAACACTATTTTGTTTATAACATAAACATTTTCACACACACACAGTGCACACTAAGTGCGATGACTTGTGTCATGGGTTCCGGAAACATTCGAAATACACCCAGGACCAGAAACACATATTTTCCTTGCAAAAAACTTATGGTCCCGCCGGGAATCGAACCCGATAATTCCTGCAATAGTCGAAGCACACTCAACTAAGCCAACGGGCAATTCAATGAATCCATGAAAATGGAGAAAAGGTAAATGCCTGAATATTAATGCTGACGGATAAACAACATGGTGGTTTAGGAGGAGAGACTCCTACAAAGCCATGTGTCAAGTGATATTAGACGTGGAAATTCTCGATAAAAATGTTCTTACAGAAAAAGCAATCGCAAACTTATGGTCCCGGTATCGAGTAAATTTCATATACTGCTGCTGCAACGCGTTTTGAATAGTTTCTCTGTAATTCTTGAGCTCTTCATTCCGCCCTAGGATAGGATGACGCCACTGGAATTTTGTTTCATGCCATCTGAAAATGGATTGTGTTCTAGAAATATTATTAAATTCCATTTTATGTCAAAGTTTGTGGGTATGAAGCATGGTACGTAGGTTTGTCTCCCATCTCAATGGAAGGTATCAGTTGGAGTAAGCCGTAAGTTACGTCACGCGTTATCTCTAAAAGTACAGAACGGATTAGTAGAATACTATAAACAAAGAGGATGTAAAATACTAACAAAAACGAACATCTAAAGCTCTCTATGTTATTTTATGTGGCTAATACCGCCTGTATTACAAAAAAATATGATACTAGTCTATGGTAAATCAATTGTAATAGATTGTGTCTGTCTGTGGCATCGTAACTCCCGGATGCATCGATTTTAATATAGATATAAATAAATAATTATTTTAGAGCCATACATAAAAATAAGTTATTGTATCGAAAAAGCGATGTAGGTGCCATTGAGAGTGTGAGCGACTTTATATAAACGCGTTTCAGCTTGCAAGACGGTCCCTTCCTCACACCGTTTTTTTTTTATGTACGATATGGAAGCGTTTGACCACAATCTCACCTGATGGAAAGCGATGATGCGGCCGAAGATGCAGCTCGCTTGCCTAGAAAGTACCTATTCACTCTTGACTTGAAGACTCCCAGATTATACTGTTCGGGGAACAAAGAAGAGGGCAATGAGTTCCACGTCTCTATACTAGTATACTTCATATCTGTGGTCTCCATTACTAACTTTTTGAGCCCTTCTACATATTTTTGAGCCCAGCCTATTTCCTACCCATTCCAAAGATATTTTTTTACTTTTTTTACCTTTAATTTATTCTCAACTCCCTGAGAATTAGGTAAATAAAATACTTGCAGTAATTTTCTCTTCTAGATACATTGGTATTACAGTGGCTTTTGGTAGGTAAGTACGACAAAGTATTATACATTTTAACAGAACTAACCTTAGTTTGTTGAATTCATAGATAGGCCCAGGTTTTTTGATCCCTTTCAACGGCTTTGCCTCCATTAACTTAAAGTATTCCTGGTCCAGTTTGCTTCTAAGAAATGTTTCTTTGTCACAGGTTACCTTGTTGGGATAGGCCATCATCAACCTTGCTGCCTGTTATGGACATCAATGCAAAGTTTATGGCCCAATTATGTCTCAAAGCTCAACCAATATTTGACTGTGGGATTAAAGATAGGTACCTAGATGTCTAAGAAGAGAGAAGTTCGGTAGAGCTCGTCCAAGCTGAAATGACGCGCCCCACTACTTAATTAGTTTATTTAGATGTGTGAGTGCAAATATTAATGACGACACTTCATCTGTATGGGAGCGTCGATTGTTCAGTGAACAATGGATCTGCACGTGTACAAGACGGTCGACTAGTCGGGTGATAAATCCGACTTGAATTGTGTGCGTAAATGCTTAGACAATCTTTACTACTGTAACTATTAGAGCAATGGTTATTATCTTCTTTCCCTTCTCACACTAAGAGAAAGAGTGAAGAGTGGATTCTACAATAGGGAATATGCACGAAATTAAAATATAGATCAACTACATTCTTTATTATCTCAATAGCCATAGAATTCGACCTATAGTATAATATTATTTTCATATTGTAACACTTTTTTTAATAGGAATTTTAGACTGATTCATGATCAATTTCAGTGTTGTTTTTTCAACCGACTTCAAAAAAGGAGGTTCACAATTCTATGTTTTTTATGTATGTAATGCGATATCTCCACTAATTGTGAATCGATTTTGATGTTTTTTTTTTTTGTTTTTAGAGTATACTTTAGAGGTAGTCCCATATAAAATTCATCGAAATCGGTCCAGCCAAAACCGCGATAAATAAATAAGCGATCAAGTCGGTTTCGCTTTGCTTGCGTTTCAATTATTTATCTTTCCCTCACGTCAGTCATTGTGTCGTGGACACTAACGTCACAGGTACGAGTAGAATGACAAAATGACCGCGTTTAAAATAAACCACTATCAATAAGGAAAACAAGAAAAAATGTGAACCTACCTTTAATGTAATCCCTTTTTTATTTCTTTCATTTTGGTACCCTACTCGATCGGTAATTCTACTATTTCGCGCCAAATATCCGCATTTCAAACACCTATCTAAGGACACTTGAGTTTTTAAGACAATTATAACGATACCTTAACTGTCGAAATCCATCCAGCCTTTTGGAAGATACGAGGTAATAAAGAAATTTACAAATACACACATACAAGATACGCGCAAAAAACATAAGCCTTCCTTGGCAGTCGGCAAAAATCAGCAAACAGATGCAAATAAATATAAATAGCTTTGCGAAGAAGTTTACATACCTTATTTACTGCAGCTCCGATAACCGTGTATTCCCTGCGTAGGACATGACCGACCACGCCACAGTAAGTGGTGCCTGCGGGAAAATACCACACATCATGTTTAACTGAGCTTGACAGACGGATCCCTATACTCTTCTACATATGTCTGCATACAAAGATATTTAATATATCGGTGATGGATCTCCTATATCCGAATTGCCTGTTGGCTTAGTTGGGTGGCGTTCGCCTTCTAAGAAGGGGTTCGATTCCGGCGGGAACACAGGTTTTCTCCCCATGGAAAATATGTTTCTGGTTCTGGTTGTGATTGTGTGTGCGATGTGAATGTTTCCGGCACCCACGACACAAGTTATCGAACTTAGTGTGGGGCTGTAAGTGTGAAAGCGTTTATGTTTATATAAGGGTCGTCCTAGGTTCGATTTCCGGCAGGAGCACAATTTTCCTTTCCATGGGACATTTGTGTTCCTGATTCTGAGTGTGATGTAAATATTTCCGGTATCCAAATGTTTCCAGTATTCACAATACAAGTCGTTGAATTTCGTGTGGGGATGTTAATGTAAGGAGTAAGTAAAGTTATATATTTACACGTTATATTTTTACAGTAAAGTTATACATTTACAAACTCCTTAACTTAACATATAATTATAAGTTAAGTTAAGGAGTTTGTTTCGAATTTTAGAACACCTTGAACATTTTTTTTTGTTACATGCTTGCCTAGAACATATCTATCTACCGATTTCTTGGCGCAAAAATCGCACTCAGTTATTTCTTACTAAAAACAAACTTTAAACTTTCTCCAAAAGACTTCGATATAGTAGGTAGGTACATATAATATTCAGTAAAAATCGCATACTATCAAAACATAGGTACTTACCCGATGTAACCCCAATTGACACACATTTAATATTGTCATCGTTCAACGACGTTTTAAACTGGAATGCGCATTGCAGAGCCTTCTGGGCTTCATCTTCATGCTTCAACCCTCGGAGGCCAAACACCACCAGGAACATCATATCTTTGTCGAACATCGACACTTTGTTGACAAGCCCTCCGGAGGTAGACGTCACGCTGGAGATGGCGGGACGACAAGAAACGTTAACGTTTACCTCGAGGTAGCCTGTAGCGTGATTCTCTAGATCTATCCACTCGTGACATATAGGAGAACACTCGTTGAGTGGTAGAGCTTAAGTGAGTTCCAGTCAGGCAATAACATATCTCCCGTGGAGAACAAGACTGGAGAAATGAAACTCGGTGAATAAACTAGGTGGTAGAACTTTTTGCTACTTCACCTGAGCAGTACCACCCCTTTCAGCACTATTAGGCTGGTTCCAGCTGAAAGACTGAGTTGCCACTATAATTACTGGACATAAGAGACGTAACACATTAGTAAGAAACAGGGAGAGGAGCATATATGTATAAAGTCCCTCGCGGATCATTTTTTTCTTCTTTGAATATTGACTTCGCAATCTTGTGCATTTAGCCAGTGTCAAATATTAAACATTTCAAGTGTATTTCATATTAAAAGTCCTAGTCACAAGTCAAGTGAAACAGTCAAGGTAGTCATAGTCAAGTTATGCCCTAGTAAAGTGGTAGAAACTTTACTAGAACTTCTATTGGAGCTTTGGAACGAAGGTGAAAATCACGTTTTTCAACTTTGTATGATTTGCCTACATTTATGCACGTTCACTAAGTATTAACAGTTAATAATCCACCATATTACACATTAACACTCAAATCAACAAAGCTATTTTTTCAATTTAGTAGTTAAAAAGAACCTTGCGGAACATTGTTATTTAAAGCTTCTGGTTTCACTAAAGATGTGACATGCGCGCGTATCGCCTACCATTTTCTTTTTTACTCTCATAAAAATAAAAATCTTTTCGGTTTTTTACCAAGTAACACGCGACCACGCGGCGTATTAAAAATTCCATGGGCTAGTCGTTCTTATCGCTCATAGAAATCATAGTATAGAGGTCTCCAACAATCGACGTAACCTAGGTCACCATCTAGCTTACACTACCTACGAATTATTTACTAACTTAACTGTAATTAAAATGGTAATATTACTAAAAATAGTACTATTACTAGAAATGGTACTATTACTAGAAATGGTACTATTACTAGAAATGGTAGTATTACTAGAAATGGTACTATTACTAGCACAAATAGATAAAATCTCTTTAGCTTTACCTAGAAACACACTTATACGCGCGATCAACTACACCAATCAGCATATTTTCTGTGAGAGTCTTTGTAATGATGTTCATGAACACAACGACCACGCGGCGTATTTCAGACAGAAAATCCATCGGCTCGTCGTTATCCACCGCTCGGAGTACAGGGGTCAGCATGAACCGACGTAGCCCAGGCCACCAGGAACTTTGCATCGCAGCGACTACAGATGGACGCACTGGGAATGCGAGAATAATTGCTTCTGAAAGTACTATTATACCCTATTTATTGGCATATCATCAGCCCTTATTTTTGGTATCTCCAATTTCAACGCACTATTATCATATTTATTTACTTATTACTAGCCGTTCCCCGCGGTTATGCCCGCGTCAATAAAGTTAAAAGTAGCCTATGTGTTAATCCTAGGTACAAGCATAGTAGATATGTTTCTGGTATAGTATAAGCTATGTACAGTCCAAATTCCATCCAAATCTGTTCAGCCGTTACAGCGTGAAGAGAAAACAAACTTACTTACACATTTTTTATAATATTACGGTGAATTTGCACAATTTACTTGTAATTGCTTGGAGGACTTTATACATATTTTTATAAGCTCAAGAAGGCCTAACCTATCAAAATCGGACCTAGGTTAAAAAAATTTTTGCAGAATAACTTTATGACATGTGATGACTTTATGAGATGTCAAATTAAACATGTCACCACCTTATTTCAACATTTATTCACGAATTTCTAAGTGAAGAATTAATTAATCATTATTTTAAGTACATTAGCAATTGTTCCGACACCACTTACCCTTATTGGTTGAAGGGAGCAGAATAATGATGATTGTGACTTATTAACTTAAAAGGGAATCTTACGTGAAAATTCTCTAAATTGCTTTTCCGGTTGAGATTCCCGATAGACCTTCAGCCTCGGATCAAGTGGGGATTGAGAAGCTGTAATAATTCAATAAAAAAAATTATAAACTAAGAACATTTTTATTTCAATACAGGTGCTTAATACGTAAGTAATAAGTCTCATAAAAAGTAAAAAAAATTGTCACCTGAACTAGTTCTTAAACTTGATTTCATTATCTTCACTCTTTTCCATGTGGGACCAACTCCTATCACCTTGAAATAAAAACAGTGAATTCTATTAAAACAAAGATCACGCAGCATGTGTGAAATTCAATTAGTTTATATTATGTTTTAGGTAATTATTTTGAAATAAAACTATCCAGGAACCTAGATTTATATGTTTTTAATCTAAATAAGAGCACAGTATAGTGGTAATATGCTTGAATTATAAATAATTTCGGTATTACGATTGTATAGGCAAATCAACCTCCGCAGGCCCCTTAATACTTAGTAAAAGTGCATAAGTGTAGGCAAATGATACAAAGTTTAAAAACGTGATTTTCGCATTCGCTCCAAAGCTCTAATAGAAGTTCTAGTATAGTTTCTACCACTTTACCCTAGGGTATTACTTGACTAGGACTGGACCGCGACTCTTTTACCTACTTGACTTTGACTGTGACTTATGACTCGTACTTTTTAATATGAAATACACTTGAAATATTATATTATTACTTGACACTGGATAATGCACAAACAAAAGAAAAAAAACAAATTGCATCACGGAGTGTTCAAGGGTCCTACACGGTCTTACTGCGAACAACTAGACAAATGGCAATGCGACATCCTCTAATCACTAGTGGATTTACCTACTATACTTTGCATACTTACATACTATGTTTTATTATATAATAGATTAATAAATACATAATAGATTAATAAATAATAGAAAAAAATTTTACTTAAGAGAGAGAATAAAAATTTGATTGATTGATTCGTTTTTTTTAATATGTAGCATATTCCTTTTTTTTCTATTTAATCTTCTTCATATTCCATATAATTGAATATAATCAATTAGCCGTGCGCCGCGGCTTCGCCCCCAATTATCAAGTTAAAAAGTAGCCTATGTGTTGATCCTAGGTATAAGCTATATATATAATTATATACATTCCGAATTTCATCTAATTCCGTTCCGCCGTTAAAGCGTGATGAGAACAAATATACTTACATACTTACACACAAAATTTCGAATTTATAATATTAGTAATCAATTGTCAACGAGTACCTTCGTGTGCTTCCCATCTTTAGAGAGCTGCGTGCAGTACCACGCCTCATTTATATTAGCGACAGCACTCGGCGTTAGCAGGACATCGCCAGCATTGCACAAGTGTTCCGCCATCTTGACGTCCCACACCGGCTGACCAACCATTACGAAGCTGGCTTGCGAGGACTCTCCGCCACCCACGATGGAAAAGAATGACGTACCGGCTGATATGGCGATCTTAACTATAGTAACAATAACTTTTCTAAACTAAAAACCGACTTCAATCCCAACTACAATATCGATCACAGATTTTTATTCTAATTAATTTTACCTATAGGGGCGATAAGGCCTGTACTGAAGATGTAGGCCAAAGCGGGACTTGGGTTGTATTATGCATTTCCCCTTGGACGGCAACTATAGCCATGCCAACCCAGCATCCCTACTGCAGCTATAATAAGTATACTACCTACTTATAGAATCTGCCGGGATGCTGGGTCATCGACCCAGGGAAGGAATCCTAATCTACTTGTTATGTAGAGGATAGGTCTGGCTGGGTCGCAGACTAATTTAAGCTGTTCTAAGTAGGTATTTTAGCAGTAGAAGCTGATGCAAGAGTTTTAATATGGATGGCTGAGGACAGTCTAGCTTTTTTTTTTTTTTTAGGTGGCGACTCCCGTTTTCCATCACATTCTAACATAGTTCTTGTTCAAATTTATTCTGTATCCATTGGAGTAGTCGTTACAAACAGATAATACAGAGATTATTAACTCATCAAAAAATATAACGCTTTCACACTCACAGCCCCACACAAAGTTCGATGAATTATGCGGGTGCCGGAAACATTCACATTACACACAATCACATCCAGAACTAGAAACACAAATTGCCCTTGGGGAAAAAACTTGTGTTTCCACCGGGAATCGAATCCTATACCCACTGTTTAGAAGGGTTATGCCACTGCGCTCCACGAAATAATGGACATCGCTCCACGAGCACTTTTTCTGACTATTAATTAAAATAATATAAGCCAGTACATTTATTCCACTTCGCTCCACAAAACAATTATTTAGTACAGTCAGCAAGTAAAGCTCATAAAAATTGTTCACTGAACAAAGCCAACGGGCAGTTCATACAATAAATACGACTTGCACTAATTATTATTGACATTAAACATACCACCGTTAAACACCTCTGAAAAGTCACAGGAAAGCTATATATACTTAGATTTCGTATATAAGGACATATTTTTTCCAGTTATTTCGCTTTAGAAACCAATGGTCCTATAGTACATTATTAAGATTTTGTCATAACTAAAGGGAAGTTTATATATTCTTTTGAAGTTAAATTTCTCAAAATTATCATTAGTTATCTTACTTCTCCTACTAGGTGAAGTACCTAAATCAAATAACCTACCCTTCAGCATAACCCCAACGTCAGTCTCAAATTCCCCATAGTTCTTCTGCACCACCAGGCCACAGTCTATCGCCGTATGAACAACCTCGTGCAAGGAGAGCCTAGCTGTCTTCTTCCACATAGATATGAAGGCGTCACCGGAGAACTTCATCACGTCTCCGTTGTAAGCTAGGATCTCTTGGACCATCGATCCGATGTAAGAGTTCAGGACCTGGGTCAGGCGGGATGGGCCGCCACGGCCGGCTTTCGTGTACTTCTCGCATAGGTCTGTGAAACCTAAGTATGGAATACTAAAGTAGGTAGCAATTTAAAATAGTACAGGCACCGTTCAGACATGGCAACATGACACGCAGGCGACGACGCCGCGATATACAGCTATATAGCAACAAATGAAATGGCTGTACAATATATACTATAATATGTCCGAGCGCGAACTATTTGAGCGCAGTCGGGTAAATAGCTAAAATGACACTTACGGACTGCCTGCCTGTTTTACCGATTGCGCAACGCAAAGGAGGGTAATCTGTTTACCAGCCTATGTATGTAAGTTTGTTCCTTTGTGGCACACTAGAAACCAAACGCGTGGGCCGATTTCGAGGATTCTTACGTCAATCGATTTGTCTCAATTGAGTGTCACTACAGACATGACAATAATCAAAATTCAATATGGCGATTGCCAGACTCCATATCATGAAAAATAATTAAACGCAAGCAAAGCTTAAAAAAACCGACTTCACCGCTTTATCTTCGGAACTTTGATCAGATTAGATGTACTAAACACGCATTATTGACGATATTTCAAGAACTACTGAGCAGATCTTGATCAAATTTAAATGGGAACAGTAGGAAAGCAACATCTATCAAATAAAAAATATTTCAAAATCGGTTCATGTGGAAAGAAGATATGAGGTAACAAAAAAAAAGTACAGTCGACTTTAATATCTCCTCTTTTTTTGTGAAGTCGGTAGAAAACATTTGACGAACTGTCACGTGAGGTATCATTGAATAGATAAAATAATTAATTGAAAGTTACATAAATTAGTGTTAAGTACGAACTTCAATTCAGTGTTGAACAGTGCTTTCGTATCAGTCAAAAGATGGTCAAAATAAATCCTGTAAATCGTAAGGGATTCGAGTTGGAGATCAAGCTAAAGAAAGACCGAAGTACTAACCAGAAACGTCAATGAACATGAGCGCAGTTTCGTAGCTCCTCACAGAGTGGTCATAGTGCTTGTAGATGATCTCGTCGGGGACCATGGACGCAATGGAGCTGATGGCTGTCGATTCGCGGGTGGTGCTGGCTTTCACGCTTCCTATTCTAAATAGATAAAGGATCAGAATGCACCGTACATTCTGATTCTGTCTAGTAGTATTAGTAGTCGTACATAATGTACGGCCCCACGAACAAGACAGCTGGCTTCAAGAGTTTCTGTTATGGTTATGTAGTGTCATAAGTATGTACCTACTGTGTATACCTATAGCTCTTTTTAAAAAAGCTAAATCTGTGACTGAACAATTTGGTTGGCCATCAAGGCCAACCAAATTGTTATACTTATACATCATTTGTTTTTGGAACGAAAGTTCCTTATCGCGCGTTGCGAAAGGGGGCTAGACGGAAAAAATTAAGGCCAAAACCTGTAACGACACTTTTTGCTATAGTTGTAAGCCATACCACGTTCTCATCCGATCACCGAAGTTAAGCAACGTCGGGCGCGGTCAGTACTTGGATGGGTGACCGCCTGGGAACACCGCGTGATGTTGGTTTTTGCATGTTTGTTTTAATTTTGGAACGAAAGTTCCTTATCGCGCGTTGCGAAAGGGGGCTAGACGGAAATTTAACTTCGTTCCATCCGGTTGCCCCTTGACACCTCTCAAGTTTTTTTTTGTGTATAACGGATCCGTAGTCTCCTTGCAGAGTCAGAGCAGAGTCACTTTTCAACGATACCCCACAGGGGTAGAAAAAAGTAGTATAAAAAATTTTGCTCTCCACTAACGCGTATGGGTGCCCCCTTAATATTTTCATTTTAATTGTCGTTTGTGGCTTCGTGCCACTGTTTAAAATATTATCTGAAAATTTTAAATTATTTGCTTTTATGGTTTAGACACTAAAAGCCTCTGACAGACGGACGGCCGGACAAAGTGGTGAACCACTCAAGTCAACTTAGAGAATTTCGCTTCGCTCGAACAATAATTGCTTCGGCTTCGTAACCTATTTCCAAGCACTACTTGTACTTAGTATTATATAATCTATGACACTAACCTCTCGTTGATAGAGGTGCTCAGGCGCCGGCGTTCGCGCGGCGACTGCATTTCAGGCGGTAGTGTGGTCCGTAGTGATTGGTGACGGTGCACCCTTTTCATGGCCATCAGGTAATCATCGTAATTGGAGCGTATCCCGTCTGGAGCAGTATTTATTTAGTAGGTATTCAATATGAAAAAGTTGTTCATCTAACGGTACAATCTGGGAGTCTTCAAGTCGAGAGTGAATAGGTAGATACCTAGGCAAGCATGCTACATCTTCTGACGCATCTTCAATCCACCAGGTGGTCAAGTGCTTGCCCATCGAGCATACCTTAAAAAAATTAAGTACATAAATACCTATTTTTTCTTATTATTTCATGCCAGTTATAATTTTTTACAACTTATCACTTCAACAGTTATAAATCCGAGAGTTTATATGTCTCGTCTGTGTAGTGCCTATGTTTGAAACACGTGGCGTTATATCAATATGACCTACCTCTGTAACGGATGGATGGATTTGTATGATTGTATGTACCTAGGTGTATGTACAGGGGCGGATTTACACATTTGCCGCCAGTAGGCTAATCAAATTTTGCCGCCCTCACCGACCTCTACAATTCGAATTATTAGTTCATAATCATAGTACCCGGATGACCAAGCTTTGCTCGGCTGAAAACACGGATAAAACGACGTTTTCTAAAATTGAAACCTAGCTAGATCGATTTATCGCTCCCCGAAACCCCCTGCATACAAAATTTCATGAAAATCGTTGGAGCCGTTTCCGAGATTCAGATTATATATATATACTAGCAAACCCGGCGAACTCCGTTTCGCCACTATAAACCTCACGGAGCCCGAGACCTTTCCAACGAATGCAAAACCGTGGAAATCGGTTTGTGCGTTCTGGAGTTATAGCGTCAGGAAGGAAAACCCGACTTATTTTATATAGTAGAGAAGATATATATTAATCTAATACCTTTAAACGACCAATTCTTGTATATATATACAAGAATTGCTCGTTTAAAGGTATTAGATTAATTACAACATTTTTGTCAATGAAATATGATTCCCAAATCATAAAGTTACAATTTCATTAAAAAAGTTGGTGCAGTTAGGATGATAGTGTGGGCCCTGTATTTTGCCCCAATTAGCAATGTGAACTAGGTAAAAATAGTTAAAAGCAAACAAAGCTTAAAAAAACCGACTTCACCGCTTTATCTTTCGGATCAGATTTAATGTATTAAACACGCATTATTGACAATAACTCAAAAACTAGAGGTCAGATCTTGATAAAATTTCAATGGGACCACATAAAAAGCACCAGCTTTCAAATAAAACAAGAATCATCAAAATCGGCTCACAACGAAAGAAGTAATGAGGTAACTTTTGAAGTCGGTTAAACGAGAACATCGAAAAAGTAGTCCACAAAATAGGCATTATTGACGATATTTCAAGAACTACTGATCAGATCTTAATCAAATTTAAATGGGACCAATTAGAAAGCAACATCTTTCAAACTAAAAAAAATTTTCGAAATCGGCTCACGTGGAGAGAAGATATGAGGTAACACACATAAAAAAAATACAGTCGACTTGAGTACCTCCTCCTTTTTTGGGAAGTCGGTAAAAGATGGTCCTAAATTTGCCGCCCTTAAAATCTGCCGCTCTAGGCTCCAGCCTACTCAGCCTGCTGGTAAATCCACCACTGTGTATGTAGAGTAAGACTTTTAAAATAAGACATTTATGCTGAACCTACTGCCCGTTGGCCTAGATGGGTGCGCGTACCCGGTTTGATTCCCGGCGGGAACGTAAGTTTTCTCTCCAAGGTAAATTTGTGTATCTGGTTCTGGTAATTGTGATGTGAATGTTTCCGGCATCGAACTAAAGTGTCGGGCTGTGTGAAAGAGTTTTTTTATCACACTATATTAAATACGAAAGTTTGTGTGTAAATGAGCAGGTGAAGTATGTTGGTTTTCTCTTCACGCTGTAACGGCTGCACGGAATTAGATTGTACATAGCTTACACCCACGATTAACGCAAAAGTATTATTTTTTAATTAATTAACGCGGGCTAAGCCGTAAGGCATGACTTGTTGTAATAAATAAAAAACACACTCACACATATCTACCCTAAGTTCAAAGCCACGTAGTGCCAGAAACATTTAAATCACATCCAGAACTACTTGTGAAGGGAAGTCGATATCCTACAGGATATCGAACCCGGGATGCGCGGCAGCGCAGTGTAACAAGGAGACTTGCCCACTGCGCCATTGTTGGCCGCATAATTTTACATAGACTATTATAATTTACCCGGAACAAATATAAATGTATTCTCATATACTATAATAACATATAATAATGCATATTTTCTATATTATGGAAAATATGCATTCCAACCTCCTTGACTGGAATGTTCATATTTTGGTTTGAAGTGATAGACGAAAAATCATATCGATTATATCAAAGTATTGAGAATTCGTTTAAAGCTGTATCTGCCTACTTCATAATCTTTAGGATTATAAAAGAACACATAAAATAATACGAAAATTACTTACCATCACTGCTCTTTGATGCTGTTTTTGTATGTTCCATTTTGCTACCAGCTAGTTTCGCAAATCCCAGTAGGAACTAGCTAAGTTTAAGTTCGTGATGTTCCTACCTATTCAGCAAACGCATTCTTCTTTTACTCTTCAAAGATTTAAAGCCAGAACTTCCTTCCTAGTTCTACCCACAGAATACTAGTACTCCCTACCGGGAGGTTCTACCTTTCTAGTATAAAAAGTTCCTCCATGCTTTCAAAGATAATGTAATCACTCCGTTTACATAAACGGAGTGAATACATAATCTTTGGCCTTGTGTATCCTACCCAAGAGAATAAAAAAGATAGAGAATTACGTTAAGACAATCTCAGACCAAATAAGATTGGTCTGAGCAGAGAATAGATAGATGTATTTAGTAGATAACATGTTTTTTTTTTCACTTCGCTATTAAAACGGAGTACCTAATTACATTATCTTTGTTCGCAATTTCGTGCATTTGCCAGTGCCAAGTAAATAAATATTTCAAGTATATTGAGTCAGGATCCTGTCATAGTCAAGCCATGCCCTAATAAAGTTGTAGAAACTTTACTTTGAACTTCTAATGGAGTTTTGGAGCAAAAGCGAAAATCACGTTATCAACTTTATATGATTTGTATAGATATAAAGATGTCTAAGCGTATCGCTCTTCTGCGAATCACATAAGAGCAAAATTGAGTTCTACTGCTCTTGATCGCATCCACGCAGCAGTGTATAGCGATTTGAACTGGCGGCAATAACTTCCCAGTCGCCACCCAGGGGCAACTAGGAATTTTATTCCGATTGCCACCAGGTGGCAATCCACGTAGGAACATACATTCCAGATAGAGGATCCCTCCGATCCTCTATTTTCAAAATTTTAATTTTGACACTTGTCTAACGATTTTGTTTCTGAATAGCATTTCCTGCTAATCGTTCTGTGAAAAAAGCCTCTCTAACGCTAAACGGAGTGATTACATTATCTTTGTTTAACGGTATAATACTATAATCAAATATCATTATATCAAGTTGACCTAGGTAAAGGATCATGGAACAAGCCTAATTTGCAAGTTTTCTTTACGGGATTAAAGTAGAAAAAAGTTTGAAATTACTATATAGTTGATTTATTGCAAACATTTTTCCACTTCACTGCACCTAATATTATTATATGATATCACTCTTACGAAAACACGTAGATTCTGGCAGCTGTGTCCTCCAAACTTCTGAAAATAAGAAACGTTTCCCTATCATAACTAGATAAGTCTATATATGCGCCATGTAGATATATGTCTTATCATGAATGTAATGTATTGAAGGCATACATTGAATTGTGCGCGAAAACTTGATCATGTTTCGTTTTTAATAGATTTCAAAAAAAGGAGGTTTTCAATCCGCTACAATTTTTTTAATGTATGTTACTTGAAGGCTGGACCGGTTTGGAATATTTTTTTGTTTCATGGATTGTTTCATCAACTAGTGTCAAGTTGGTCCTATAGAAAATATCAAGATCTGTTCAAGGGTTTAATTTTTTTGTTTGGCTCCGGAGTTAAAGCGCCGAAGTAGTTTTTTTTTAAGTCATATACTTGCGTTAAATTATTTTCCATAAATTGCTGTCCGTTTATTGGTAAATTTTTATGTGTATTCAATATAAAGTTTATATGTTATCTATATTGATTATCTCTAAAACAAGGCTGACAGGCAACTTATATAATAATACCATAGTGATAATACAAAGGATTTTGTAGTTCGTTTACTATCTCGATGAATATCACTATGACTGATTCATAATTTATAAACATAAGCAATCATATTACTATGACTGATTTATAATTTATAAACCTAAGCAATGATACAGCTTTTAATGGTTTTTAAGTCTTCTGAAAATATGTGAACTTTCATCAATTTGACTTAGGTTTTTACTCTTTTAAGTATTATCCCTTTACACCCGAGAGATGAAGTTGCTTAAAATACTGGTAAAATGTGGTTACGCGGTTTCCTTAGTATCCAGAACATTTGAGAAAAATACTAAAAAAAATCCTGCTGGTGCTGGTCTCCAGCAATCAGACCCTCATGATCGTGAGTTTCAGGAAATAATTGCAAGTGGCACAATCATGAGTGTGTATTATCATCGGGTTATATTATACTGAATAATGAAAATAAAACTATGATTTAAATCGTATTTTTAATTTTTATTATAAGAACTTCAAAAAGTATCGTTTTTCTGATAAATTTGCCATTTTAACTTAGTTACTTGGTAGTCGAGGTACTTGAGCAGATAAATCATCTCGATCGCAGTCTTCCCTATGAGCCCGATCGGGTATAGATGATAAAGTGTCAGCAACATTCATGCAAAAGTCAAGGAGGGGTATTGAGCCTTTTCTGGGCAATTTATTAGCGAAGCAGCTTACAGCGAAACCTGTGAAACGTATCATCTGTTCGTCAATAAAATAGAAGGCTAGAACTCTTCCTAGCTTATTACAGGTTTCTTTTACCTTCTCAGTCATGGGTTGCACTTTCCATAGCGAGTTATCCGTTTCGTCTGCAGCTGGAGAGTCAGAATTGACTACATGAAACGCATTGCGAAGTGTTAGAAACCTCAATCTTATCATCAGGCCACAAATCAGTTCTAATTTAGTACCAGCTCACACACCACGTGGCCTTTTACTGTGGGCCTTATAAATAAGCTCAGAGTTGCACAACGAGCTATAAAAAGGGCTATGCTCGGAATATCTCTACAAGATCGAATCAAAAATGAGGAGATCCGTAGACGAACGAAAGCACCGACATAGCCCGACGGATTAGCAAGTTGAAGTGGCGATGGGCAGGGCACATAGTACTACTAGCAGAGCTGATGGCTGATGGGGCCGAAAGGTTGTCGAATGGAGGCCACGGACTGACAAGCGCAGTGTCGGAAGACCACCCACAAGGTGGACGGACGACATAATGAAGGTCGCAGGAAGACACTGGATGCAGGCCGTTAACAACCGTTCTTTTTGGAAATCTTTGGGGGAGGCCTATATCCAGCAGTGGACTTCTTGTGGCTGACACATAACAGCTACATTGGTATTCAAAGGTAAAGAATGCAGCCCATGATGTTCACGGCCCGTAGTCAAGATAGTCATTAGAGTAGTTAAATGGACATTTACTTACTTACAAGCTTTTTTGACAAGGCAGGATATTTATGGGCGTTTCCTGTAAGAGCAGTCTGATTCTTTGCAACCCTGAATGGTACTGATTCTGGTCTTCATCCACTAATAGACCCTCTTCCACGATTAGTTGCAGGGGATATCAATCTATCATTAGTGATAGAAATCGAACGCGAAGGCTTTTGATGAATGAACATGAACTTCTTGTATCTCGGGTAGCAGCTTGGTGATGACAGTAGAGGTGATTCAATCAGCAGCGAAGGCGGCTGTATCAATGGTAAAGACAATAAAGCTGAGGTAGATGCCGTAGATGGTCTTTCATCGATAATTTCGTCATCCTGCTCCTCTTCAGTTACATTTTTGTCAGCATTTAGCCGAAATAGAACATCCAGATCGAATTTTACGTCATCGTAGTTCAAATCTTGGATCTCGGAGATATTTCTATTTCCTAAGAGTCACATATGCTTTCTTCCGTGAGCGATCTTCCCAAAAGTTATAAAATAAATAAATTCAAAGCCTCAAAACATCAAAATTGAAAAAAACACGGACAATAGTAGTTAATATTAAGTTCACATACTACAATCGATATGCTACGATCGTGCGAGTTTAAATTTCAAAGAACATTCCCGACAAACTACTAACTTAATGTATGTGTAAACACACGTCAATTTCTTCGCCAATTAATATTCTAGCAATATACCGGAAAAAGTGTTTAAAAATACCTGTAATTTATTATAATACGAGGTACTTACTTGAGCGGGCGCTGTTGTCAAAAAATGCAGCCATCCTTACCGCGTCCTTTCATCGACTAACAAGTCCTAACTTATTTCTATGCCAATAAATTTTATTTTGGCACACTCTCAGATAAACTCATTAACGAGAGACGTCGGTTGCGTTCGCAAAAATAGTTTCGGATGCCGTGTAGAATTTTTCAAAGTCAAAACTCACGCTTGCGTAATCTCGGGTGTAAAGGGTTATATCTTAATAATGTTTTTCTGTACGTGTGTTTGTCACCTAACTCTTCCTAAATGTCTTCGATGAAATTTTGTGTGTATTTCTATAGGTTCCAGGATGGTTTGAAAAAACAATTTGACCCGGTAGATGGCGCTGCTGTCGATGTCAATGTGTGTGCTTTTCTAGGCGGGTCGACGTCTGCCAGGCCCGCCAGTTATTATAAAAACGCTGAGTAACGAAAAATCCGGGAATGCCCGGTATATATTAAATTCCTACTTATAAAATACACACAATCATACCCAAAACAACTTTCCCCAGAGATGTCAGTTATTTCTTACTTGTTGCATAGAACAAATACAAATGGGAATGATCTGAAAAATTAAATAGGAATAGAACCCATGACCCTCTGCGGCGTACAGTGTATAGAACTGCGTCAACAGAGTCGTCAGATTAAGTATCTACGTAGAATGAGATAATGATCAGTGAATATAAAATTATACATTATGTTAAATTAACTACCAAACCAATATAGTCCAGGGTCGATAATTTTTAAAACCAAAAAAAATCATAATAGGATGAAACCCATTAGAAAAGGAGGGAAATATGATAAAAATGAAAGGAAAAATAATTTACGGGCGATCTGAGGTTGGGAAGGGGATGGGGGTGAGTTTTTAAGGGTAAAAAACGGTTTTTCTCGATTTCCGGCAAAACTAAAAGTCCTATCGAAAAAAGTCAAATGGAAAAGTTGTAGATAATAAAAAGATCTAAAACTTTTGTATTTACACTTTTTTCACATAACCTCAAAATTTATGTGAAAAATTCAAAAAACCAAGTTTTTGGTTTTTTATTTTTATCTTTTACAAAATTTTTTTTTTTTTAACGAAATTTTGTGAAAACTTACCTTTTTATGTCCCAAATACGCTGTAATTTATTTGATTAAAAATATTTATTTTTTCACCATATTTTGAATTAATATCGAAAAAACACCCTAATTTTCAATCGAAAATTCACCCGTCAAAATATCAGCTTTTTTCAAAAAGTTGGTGTGGTTTCTGTTCGTTGAAATCTCTACTTTCCGATGGTGAAAAAAAAAAAATATGTTACTATGGTAAATCTTCTCAGAAAATGCAAACTAAATGAAGTATAAAATAAAGAAAATGCTACGAAATATATAGTATATAATAGTAGGTATGTATGTAGTAAGACCCAGACCCGCCTAGCCCCTTCCCCACTTCCAGGTATTTCGTGGAGAAGTGGGGAACGGGCTAGGCGGGTCTGGGTCTTACTACATACATACCTACTATTATATACTATATATTTCGTAGCATTTTCTTTATTTTATACTTCATTTAGTTTGCATTTTCTGAGAAGATTTACCATAGTAACATATTTTTTTTTTTCACCATCGGAAAGTAGAGATTTCAACGAACAGAAACCACACCAACTTTTTGAAAAAAGCTGATATTTTGACGGGTGAATTTTCGATTGAAAATTAGGGTGTTTTTTCGATATTAATTCAAAATAAGGTGAAAAAATAAATATTATTAATCAAATAAATTACAGCGTATTTGGGACATAAAAAGGTAAGTATTCACAAAATTTCGTTAAAAAAAAAAAAAATTTGTAAAAGATAAAAATAAAAAACCAAAAACTTGGTTTTTTGAATTTTTCACATAAATTTTGAGGTTATGTGAAAAAAGTGTAAATACAAAAGTTTTAGATCTTTTTATTATCTACAACTTTTCCATTTGACTTTTTTCGATAGGACTTTTAGTTTTGCCGGAAATCGAGAAAAACCGTTTTTTACCCTTAAAAACTCACCCCCATCCCCTTCCCAACCTCAGATCGCCCGTAAATTATTTTTCCTTTCATTTTTATCATATTTCCCTCCTTTTCTAATGGGTTTCATTCTATTATAATTTTTTTTCACTTTTCATTATTTTTAAAGGCTTCTACCCTGGTCTAATATGACCATGTCGCCAAGGGAAATCGTGGGTTGACAGTTGTCAAGCAATGTGCGCCGTCGTGACACGAACATACCTTACTAAACGGATTTGGATAAAATTTGGAACGAACATAGCTTATATCTAGGATTAACACAGGCAACTTTTTAACTTGATAAAGCCTCGTTGCACTGCTAGTTATAAAATATGGAATAGGAATACCTATAGCTAGTAGTGGAACTATAGGCTGCAGATAATGGTACCCTTTTAAAAGGCCCTGCTTAATCGTCATACATATCGAAATGGAAGTAATCTAAATATAGGCTATGTAGGTAACTGTCTAAAATAAGGTGTATAACTATTAACTACATACCAACCGAAGTTCTGACTCGAAATCTTTGCATTTTATGTAGACTTAATTATTAATGTTAGTTAATTACTGATATGATAACGGTCATATAGGATGAGTATAGGTGTATAAAAGAGCTCATTATCCATAATACTCAAGAAATTAGATGTTGTGGGTGAATATGAACCTACCTAATGTCATAACACGCCCTATTTCCTCAAAAACCCAATCCAATAAGGAGATTACTCTATAACATAGATGTTTTCAATTTTAGAATAACCAGGTCGAGGTTTGTGTTCAGCAGCATCCTTCTTCCTTACAATATGTCTTCAGACTGCTCCTTGTGCCGATACCTTAAAAATAAAGACATCCAGCTAATACCTATCTACACTACCAATAAATTGGAATGAAAATGAATGGATTTTCCTATTGATATAATCTCACAAAAATCTCGATTATATGATTTAAATTATTTTTTAGAGAACAGGTGGGATTTAGTTCTGAACAAGGAGCCAAAAGAAAGGCAACAATAAGCTGCTAATCTACTGTGCTATGGCAGAAATTAATAGACAATTTATAAGTACCATAGGCATTAGTAGGTACCTACTTAGAAATATTAGTAGGGGTTCATTTAATGTGATCTCAGTTATAATTATTAATGTATTATGGTAGGAATGAAAGCATTAAATAGGACTATAGTAATTGAGTTAGAACAAAGACAAGAACTCTAGGCCATTTTGAATCATTTATTTATTTTGATTTTGATTTAGGCCAGCGACACTTGCAGTTAAAGAAACTTGTTCTTTTGACTGACTTTCACTGTTGGTTGCACAAAATGAGTCTCAGGCAATGCCATTGTCTTTTACACTAACTGACACAAACACAGCAGACCAGATTTCACTCAAGCATAAAGAATTTTGCACTTATGGATTTTGAACTAAGGATTTTCACTGGCCTTGGCCATTTTCAACACTAATGTGGATGTTTCACAGAACTTTGGTCATTTTCAACACTTATTTGGATTTTCACATGACCATAGGCATTTTCAGCACTAACAGAATATTCACATGACTTTGGCCATTTTCAACACTAACATAGAATTTTCACATGGCCTTGGCCATTTTCAACACTAACATAGAATTTTCACATGGCCTTGGCCATTTTAACACTAAGAAGATTTTCACAAGACCTTGGCAATGTTCATCACTGATTTACAATAGGCAGGACCCACAAAACTTTTGAGATCACAAGACACAACAAATGCACTAACAACCACTCCTTCACATGGTTTAAAAAAACAAACATCTTAAAATGAAATATTCTATTTGCAAGGTCACACATACACACAGACACTACACATTACCTACGTCCACTGATTTAAAATACACTAGTAATGTTTGATACAATAAATACACTTGGTAATTTACTTGGTTTCTAGCAAAAACTAATAAACTATGAACTTAGTAAAACTCTCACAATAATTACAATTATTGCTGGTCACAATATGTGAACAGTGATAACCACAGCACATTCACAATGGATAGTTTCAGAGAAACCTTCACAGCATTTAGTTAACATCACCTCACAAACACTACACATCACTAAGATACAATAACAATCTGAAATATCAAGAAAACTTAAAGCTAATTATGTTATATCAGTATTATAAAGTATAACTAAGGGTAATCAAGCCGAGCCCCCCCTCACCACCACTATAACCAAGTGGTCCTCTTTTAGGCTCTCCTCTGTCAAATTGTGGCAGGTCCTCTTTAAAAGGTCCGTTGAAAAATCGCAGGGCGGGAATGAGTACAAGACCCCAGTTGCTTCAGTCTCTTTGTTCAACAGAGAAATCACTCCGGCTGCTTCTTTCTGTTTTAAATATGACACCAAATTCCTCATTGGCCTAGTCTGAATACTAGCATCGTCATTTGTGATAGAAGTTGTAGATCCCGCCACACCCAGGAAGATAGCATGAGAACTGGATGTGGCAATTCTCTTCTGAACATCATCCAACTTGGGCTGATCAAGACGAAGCCTTTGTGTGATGCGCAGCTGGTTCTTCCCATCTTCATCTTTCATAAGGCCATCGATGATTTCTGAGTCCCCATCAGTCAAGTGAAATTTAGTAGGGAACAGGGAGTTTTTAAGGATCAATGCACCATTCCAAATAGTGGTGGCTTTGCGGACAACTTCAGGGAGGGTGCGAGCCGAAGTGAGCATCCCTCCACCACGGCGAGGGGACCCATCAGAGTCACTATCAGGAGAACGGCGTCGTAGTGAACGGGAGCGGGAGCGATCCACACCTGGCTCTCGTGAACCAGAGCGCCGGATACGACCCTCATAATCCCCATCTGCTGCAGGCTTCCTCCACTCCTCATCACGGTAGTCTGCCCCTCCACCATGATATGCACCCCGATATGAGCCACGTCCACGACCACGCCCGCCCCTGCCTCTATAACCACCAGAATAGCCATACCCTTCTTCCCATGAGCCACCCTCATAACCCTCCACTGGCCTACCGTCTTCCCCAACTGGAGGTGCATAAGGTTTCGGCCTGTATGGACCCCCATTGCCAACATCTGCAAAATCTATACGAAGACGTCTATCTGGGCCGCCCAAAGGAAAGCCTCTCATTTCTTTCACTGCAGCCTGGGCAGCATCAATTGAATCATACAGTATGTACGCGTGAGCTTCCCCTTTAGCATACTCTATTTTTTTTATAGCCCCAAACCTGTCAAATTCTCTTTCTAGTTGAGCTACAGAAGTCCATGGCCCCAAGCCACCCACCCAAACACGAGTAGTTGGGTTAGCTTTACCATAACCTATCTTACATTGGAATTTACCAATATACTGTCCAGACAATTCTACTTTAGCACGATGGGCCATATCTAATGTTTGATAGCGAACAAATGCAAAAGCATTTCCAGTACCAGGAGGAGGGCGCTTTATATCAATGTCTTCCACAATACCATAACGCCCAAAGATACAACGTAGCTCCTCATCGGCAATGTTTATTTCTAAATTGCCAGCAAATAGGGTCCTAGTAGCAAGGGGATCATCCTCAGGCTGGACATGGTGTAAGTAGTTGGGAAATTTATCTTTTTTATTTTCCATCTTCTCAAATGGAGGATGGTGTGGACGGGGCATATATGGACGTGGCATGTAGTGAGGGTGTGGAGGATGGTGCATGGGAGGCCTATGGTGCATTGGGGGACCATGAGGCCCTGCCATTGGATAGCCATCATGCATAGGCGGTCGGAAGTCCCTATGATGTGGAGGTGCAGTTGGAGGTATGCCATAAGCCCTGTCATCAGGAGGGGGTCTGCGTCTCTCTGGAGCTGGAGACCAGGCATATGAATATGGACGATCATAATCAGGTGGAGTGATGCTTCTCGGCCTGCTTCTGTAATCTGCTCTGACAGGCTCATAAACTGGATCTACAATAGCCACTTTATCATACAGAATTACTCTCGGCTTGGCATGTTTTGCATCTCTAGCATCTTCAGCACTTCTAAAGCAAATATAGGCGACTCTTTCATCCATTTCGTGGGATATTTTAATACTGAAATCTCCGAATTTTTTATACTCGCGGTACAGAGTATCCTTGATGATATCATCAGACGCCTTAGGATGTAGGGCGCTTACACATAGCACCTTGTAGAAGGGGCGCGTAGATTCGTCCCTGACCTCACGGGGTCGCACGTAGTCGTCGCGATGCGGGGACACGTAGCGCCCGCGGGGACTCGGCGAGCGCACCCGCCGGCGCAAACGTTCAGGCGAGGCACGCTCATCCGAGCTGTCATCGTAACGCCCGATACTGCTGCGCGTCCTTTTCGATCGCGGAACACTATCCCTTGACGAACTCCGCTTCATGTTACGTATTTTCACCGTTATTCGATCTCTATCGCTACGCGGTAATCCAATCATGAAAGCTCAGTACGACGAACAACTATCTGAAATGCACAACATTACACGTCACTTCAAAATGTCGCTTTGTCCCAGAAGACAATCAATCCACTTCCGACGCACAGAAGTGTTTGTCTTACCACAACTAGATTGCGATTACAGTTTTGTTATATCACAGAACAATAACACAGTGCACTTCGAAATCGTATAATAGTTTCTATAAAAGCACTCGACCAGATATATTTCACGCACCTTCCGCTGAGTCACGTATCGCGCGACGAAAATTCAAAATGGCTGGAACACAGAATACTACACAATTACTACCTACCAAAGAGTATACAAATAATACTCCTTACAAACCGGAAAGTACAGACAGGAGGCGCACAGTGGAAATAACAAGCTTAGCTAGCTTATAGCTACAAAATCCTTTAGGTTTGTTTCCTATCTCGATGAGAAACAATCACTGGGAAACATTCCAACATTAGGCTGGATCATAGATAAATACACATGGATTATATTGCCAACTTGCCAAGTTAATGTAAAAAAACTAAGCCAAATATATGTCGGTTTGCTTAAAGCTATGCTTCCAATAGCTAAATGACGAGGTTTTTGGCTCGGTTAAGAAAAACTAACCAATAATTTTGTAATAACGACCAAGTTGGTGCAGTGGGCAGGCCGTCCAACGTGGGTTCGATTCCCGGCAGGAGCACATGGTTTTAAGCTATTACATAGCTTCTATCGCGGGCCTTGAGCGTGGAGATCGAATCCAGAAATTCCGTAACGAAAATAACCTAACACCCCCCACTCCGACCGGCAGCACGGCAGAGAAACGGCAGCGGTGATACTTTTTAGTTTTGCCATCTATCGATGAATAGCAGAACTTTTAATGACTTTTTTTAAATATCACGCTTGTCTCTTTAGTTCAGCAACTCGCTTCTAGGTGGCAAGAAAAAAAATACTGCATAAATAAAATAAATAAATAATTATAATTGCATAAGTTGATAAAAAATGCTATGCAATAGCTTTACCGCGGCAGTCCCCGAGTGCCACACGTCTTTTTTTTCCTTAGAGACATTTGCGTTTCTGGTTCTGGGTTTGATTGTGTATGTGATATAAATATTTCTTGCACCTGCAACACAAGTCTTAAAACTAAGTGTTGAGTCAAAAATGTTTATTTATTTATTTTTTGTAATAAACTCAGTTACCTACGCTTATTTTTTTTATATTGGACATAAACTTATATGGTACTTTATTTACTTAACCATATTTTTTTGTTATTTATTTATTTTATTAATGATTAATCAACATACAGATGTAACTTAACTACTTACCTAATACAAAAAGACATTGGTCGGCAGTGTGCCCAAAATGCTGGCTGCGTTACCTCGTTATACAGCTAGATTAAAGGTTCCTACAGCTTATTTGGTTTAAATAAGCTTAGCCTATAAAGTAAGAAACAGTTTTAATAAAAAATATACAATCTCAATTAATATATTTGTAAAATAGCATACAATATTTTTACTATTTTTTCGTATAATATCAGTTATACCCAGTATTTTAACAACAAATACATATGAGAAACAGTTATAATAAGAAAAAAATATCCACAACTAACATCAATAGGTACCTGTTTTTTTTATAAGCAAATTGTGCGCGAAAGATCTACTAGTTATTTTACTTCTATTAACGGTAAATCTATTTAAAAGGCTCAAAATATACAAAAATAATTATGTTATTTCAGATGATACATTTTAAACTGTAAGCTTGTGATTTTGAATATAATTGTTAAATAAATAATACGTAAATTTACATAAGTATTTTCGTTTTAACGGCGTCAATGGGTAAAAACTAACTAGAATTTTAATTACAACAGTCAGTTATTAATAATATTTATATAAACCTGAGTATTAAATTAGAAATGCCACATCTAGCTATATAGTTGCAAATTGGCAACACTTTGTTGATTAGTCTAAATGAGGAGTTTTGCCGCGAAGGTGAAAAAATGGCGTTGTTGATTTTGTAAATTTTTCCAAATATCTGTGATTCTTCGAATGTTAATATGTAATAATGGTGGATTATTAACCGTTAATACTTAGTGAACGTGCATAAGTGTAGGCAAATCATACAAAGTTGAAAAACGTGATTTTCACCTTCGCTCCAAAACTCCAATAGAAGTTCTAGTAAAGTTTCTACCACTTTGCTAGGGCATGACTTGACTATGACTGACTACTTGACTTTGACTGTGACTTGTGACTAATACTTTTATTATGAAGAATAGAAATTTTTAATATTTCGACTGAAGAACTATGCATCCATGGTCATGAAATAATAATAAAAAAAAAAGTCTATATGAGTCTGTGTATTGTCACTATCACTCTTATGTATATAACATATCTATGACTAATTATCATGTAAATACTCACCTTCTCATTATTTATATTAATCTCGCTGAAATTTAATTTATTTTCTAACCACTTCCTTATTTTTTTACTTATGTAAATATTTTGTTTTTGCTTCCTATGGTCTCACATGACATTGGCGAAATTGTGGTGGCGTTACGAAAGAAAGCAAGAAAAAAAAAAAAAAAAACTGTAACTGTCACTGTCAGATGTGTTTTGTTAGAGGAACTTTGAACCTGCATATAACTAGTAAAGATATCGCACAGACGCACAGTAAAGAATCTCATCTTTCTTAAGTTTGTGTAAACAATGCAAAGTTCAAGAATGAGCTGCAAGAACCTATAATTACGAAGTAACTAAATCTGTTTTTTTTGTACCAACTACTTTAAAAATATATCGATGAAATTCACTAACTGCACTGCACCTGCATCACGCGTACTACTGAATGTGAATTGTGCACAAATCAAACATTTTCTTAGCTATGCTTTGTATACCTTTTAAATATCATGTTGGTTTTATTGTAGGACATAGAACACATGCTTGTCAATAATCTTTGTTAAGACTTGAAAGTGTTACTGTTACTATGTATCTCCACATGAAAATAATATTACTAAATTGGTGTTACTTACCATATTATTAGATATAATTATAACGTTTTGTAGTGTATGTTCTCCTATATTAACTACATAAGTATGTAAATAGTTGTAGTGAATTTCACGAACTTTATCGACTTTTTGCTTATTGGCTCTGTTGTACTCATAATCTACATTAAATAACTAGACATCTCAATAGATCTATTAATAATTATTTTTTTTTTACTTCTAGCAAAGTGATAGTATATGAAAGCAAAGTACCTGTACATTGCTGTATATATCTAAACCCCTAACTATGGATATTATTATAAAAGTAAACAACCAATCAAATGGAAGAGATAAATTAGCGAGGTAAGCATGTAAATATTTAGTTTGTTTTATTTGATTCTAACTACTAATTTGTTAGATTAATAAATTATAAGTTGGCATTTATTCAAAAGTCTATGTTAAAACCTTAAGCTTATAAGCTGTATGATCTATTTAGGCTTTTCATATTATATTCACATAGATATTTTCAAAGGTATAATTTTGTTCTGTTTATAGTAAAATGAAAGGTTTTCGCTTGATTTATTTTGCTTCCTTCGCAGATTGGTGCAGTACACAAGTCGTCTTTTATGGCATCAACTTGAACGAAGAAACGCAAACAAGTACTCGGTGGATAGAATAAAAAATTTAGAACTTGCATTTAGCTCATTCCGTAAAAGTAAGTATTGGATTTACAAAGAGTCATTATTAGTAGCTATTGTATAATATAATCTATCAGAGTGCATGGTTGAAGCATGATCAAACTGCTTGTACTTATTTGGCTCAACATATTAGCATTGCAATTCTAAGAGGTAATGCCACCCACATGATGAGAATGTTACAAAACATTTTCACAGTCACAGCCCCACACTAAGTTCAATGACTTGTGTTGTAGGTGCCGGAAACATTCACATCACACACAAAAGCACAAACAGAACCAAAAACACAAATTTTCCTTGGGGAGAAAACTTGTCCTGCTGGGAATCGAACCCCTGCCTCGAATTTAAATTTTAAATTTGTCAAGATCTGAGCTCTAGTTTTTGAGTTATTGTCAATAATGCATGTTTAATACGTTGAATCTGATCAAGGTTCCGAAGATAAAGCGGTGAAGTCGGTTTTTTTTTAAGCTTTGCTTGCGTTTAATTATGATAATAAAAGTGATATGCAAGTAGTAATAGTGGTTGGAATTTATCATTATTAAAGTTGAAATTAAATTTCTTTTGTTTCAGTTTTGCGTTTTGGAAGATGTTTTGACATATTTTATACAGCACTGAATACAATAAACATAGAGGATCCATTCTTGAAGTTAACGTTGACAGTGAGCAAATTGGCCCATGCACTGTACCTCTACGCTGACCATATAGTGTGGCTCACCAGAAGTGGCTTTCTGAAAACTGATTCGGACAGTTGGAACAAAACAGCCAATAAATTCTGGCTTGTCTCCATCATTGCTAATCTAGCCAGAGATTTCTATGAAATCATTCATCTGCTAGAACTACATTCAACAAAATTTTTGAAACCATCTGAATTAATTAGCACTTCAGTAAAGAATTACAACTTTACTGATCATTTGCAACATGTTTATACAATAGTTCACTGTCACAAAGATGTTTTTATTGATACTATGAAAAATTCGTGTGATCTGTTCATTCCGTTGACTGCTTTAGGCTTTACAAAGTTTAGTCCCAGTATGGTTGGTACATTGGGAGCCGTATCATCATTAGCAGCTTTAGTTACTATATTCAAACCTATAACGAAACTACTGCCTGCTTGAAAGCCTACTTTATGAAGTTAAAGGGAATACTTCAGATGTGATAATTACTTATCTTCCATATATTTACTTTAAAAGTACAGTAACTGTAAGATGTGGTTAATGGGTTTTAAGTTAGTATTTAAATGCTTACCAGAAATCTAAAAAAAAACAACCAATGAAATATGTACCATTTTTCTATACATTGTATTCTATATTATTTGTTAAGCACGTGTCCTTTTTGGCAGATTGTGCATGTTTTGATAGTTTAATTGGTATTCTTCTGGTGAGTGTTTATAATTCTAGCATTAGGGTCTATATATTGGTGTTTTAATTGTTGATTTTATTATGTTATATTATAAGTCTGATTTTAAAGTAGTTACATTTTAATACAAGTACAAGGTAAAAGAACTGTACTGTAAGCTTTAGAATAGGTTTTATTAAATATTGCCTTGATGATTTTTATATTAAATTAGTTGTAGTGGTGTAGTAGAATAGTTCTCGTAATGGTGGTGCATGTCACCAAAACATCCAGTAACTCAGTAAAATAATTCTGTACTGTAAGCCAAAATATGTTGTTTATTACATTGATTCTGAGTAATCATGCAAAATTTTATATTGTACCTACTGTTCGGTTTGATTGTATAATAAATTTTTATAACATATCTTGTATGTGTGTCATGACCTGCTCCTGTCAGTTCATTTCATTTATCAGCTCCTTGTCAGTTTGATAATTTTGTTTGTTTTAAACATAAGGTCATAGAGACAATGATATTATAGATGTGACTCTTATCAACAGGCCATTGGCATTGATCATTTGCCTTCTAAGCAGTGGGTATTGGGATCAATTTCTGATGGGCACACAAAAAATGTGTTTCTGGTTAAGATAGTCTATGTGATTAAATATTTCCTGCAATCAGGACATAAGTCTTCAAAGTTAGAGAGTACAAAAGCGTTTGTGTGTATGTTTAAAACAAGGTATGAAGGCCTACCCTCAATTGGTAAGTATTGATTAGGTGTCTCTCCAGAGCTTTTCTAAAGTGGCAATAATTAAGACTAAGCTACCCAAAGGCTTAACTGAAGGCAAGACAAAATTATCACTACAGAACACCCTTAATACAAATAACATGTGTTCCCACATTAAAAAAGGTTTCAGAGTAATATTTATTGTGGTAAATAACAAATTCTTTGAGGTTTTAAGTATTTAAATTTAATCATGAGTCCTAGTTACACCAGGTGTAACTTAAATACCAAGGTAAGTAACCATAATAATGTTATCATATCATCTATTAATTGCTACAAGACTAGGCGAGTATCTTAAAACATTTTTCTCTTTCTCTAAGCTTTTCTCTTATAGGTAGAAAAATATAGACCAATAACCAATACTGAACGAACATGAAAGTTGAACTGACAATAATACACTTAGAAAGCTGCATTTGCAATGTAATGTGTGATGCATTTGCCTTCCCATTACATATTTCTACTTAACTAAGCTGATGTGTTAACTTATATAAAACTTCCTTAAATTACACAGAGGTGCTTCTTCATAATGATTGCACACCAAGGCCGCAGCCTTTAGAGTAAAACATTATGGCAATTAAACTAAGCAGCTTTGCTACCATCAAGTGATTAAGTTATAGGTCTAATGTCATATCTTCAATTCATTTTAAATTCACTTATAATAACAATTAATTATAAAATATGTCAGTTAGTAAGCTATCATACGCATCTAGGACTTTTCTTCAAAATCATCATCAATTCTCAATCTTAAAAAAGTATCTGCATATATATCACAAGAGCATATAAACATTACAAATAAGTTAAGTATCTAACTATATCACAATCATGTAGATATAAATATGTTAAGTAGAGATTGTTTAAACTGAAATGCTGTTTTATATATATATAGATGTTGATAGATACACACAAATTAAACACAATCATCATAATAACAACTCATGGAGGCTTATTTGTGCACTATTACCACCACCTTTAAAACATTGACATTTTTCAGTTTATTATAGTTTATATGATCTCTACATCACAATCTGAATGTATACCTGTCCACAAAAAAGTTTAGTATATCACAATCAACTTGCAGAAATAGAGCACATTGCCACTAGTGACCATTGAGTGTGGTGTTTTCAGGGGGTGAAGGCACTGGCACTGGTTTAGGTTCATCATCGCAGAATTCATCGGCGTCGGTGAGATGTTCTCGTAAAGCGGTCGCCAGCGCCGCCACGAAGGCGGGGAGCGGAGCGGGGCCTGCGGGCGGCTGTCGCGCGCGCGCCAGGAACGGCAGCCGGCGTAGTGCCCGCGCCGACACGCGCGCCTCCGCTGCCGCGCGCGCCACTGCCCACAGGCGCAGCGACGCGTGCGCCGACGTGCTCTCCGTGAACCCTGCGCCCTCCAGCACGCGCAGCGCGAACACGCGCTCGCGCGGCGCCACCACCCCGCGCTCTATCAGCTCGTGGCAGCACGAGCGCAGGATCTGGTAGGCGGCGCGCGCCGACGGCGGTCCTACGCGCCGCTTGATGTCGGCGCGGTCCGCGAACGCCACGTCGATGGCGCCCGTCACGTTGGACGTGGTCAGCACCAGCACGTTGGGGTGCCGCCGCAGCCGGTCCAGCTGGGTCAGCAGCGCGTTGACGGCGCGGATGGCGTCCGACGGCTCGAGGCCGGCCAGCGCCGAGCGCCGCGCGTGCGCCAGCGACTCCACCTCGTCCAGCAACACGCAGGCGAGCAGCCGCCGGTCGCAAACCACCTCGTGCACGCGCTCGAACAGCCGCGCCACCAGCTTGCCGCTCTCCGCGAACCACTTGGAGAAGAGGCCGTGCGCGTTGATCTCGATGAGGCGCGCGCGCGGGTACCGCTCGCCGAAGCGCACGGCGAGCTTCTGCGCGAGCGCGCGGCAAAGGCTCGTCTTGCCGGTGCCGGGCGGGCCGTGCAGCAGCACCACGCGGTTCCAGCTCACGACGAGCGGGTCGACGCCGAGCTCCGCGAACTCGAACGCGCACTCGACGAGGCGCACCGTGTCGCGCTTCAGCGCGGAGTCGAACACCAGGCTCTCCCATAGGCCGTGCAGCTCGCGCGCCGGCAGCGCCCACACGTCGGCGGCCGCGTCGCCGGCCTCGCCGTCGGCGTCCCCGCCGGCCGCCAGCGCGTCCCGCTCGGCGCCGCGCTCGTCAAGCCGGAACACATGCAGAGCGAGCGTCACGTCATGCGGCGCCACGTCCTCCTCGTGCTCCACGTCGCAAAACCCCACGTGTTCGACGTGCTCGGCGAGCTCGGGCCGCTCGGCGAGCGCGCCGGCCCCCACCGCACCGCCCGGGGTCAGCGTCACGAACTGCGACAGGAACTCCCGCACCAGTTCTTCTATGTGTTCCTTGCTGGCGCGGCTCTGTTGCTTTTGAACCACTTCTACGTGAAGAGGAGGATTCATTGTCAGGTTCAGGGAAGTGACTACTTAGTTCAATTGAAACTGCAAACTTTTATGAATTTTTAGACAAGGATTTAATTCTTCGTTGGTAATCAAAATTCAAAATTATAAATCAACAAAACATTTAAATTTTCAAAGAAATAACGGCTTGTTCCTTTCAACTTTTGAACTATCAGTGTCAAACTGTCAACTGTCATGTGTGTTGCAAAGTATGGAGTGCGTTCCGAACCGAAACAAAGTTGTTTGTCGAATGGAATTTATACGTCGCATAATGTTTGTTTTGGTTATACTGGCCTTACACAGATGACTATAAGTTATAGAAAATCAAGGTTTTTCATGAATTTAAGTTATACATAAGTTATTCTTAAATAATGGAATGCCAGTACGTGGTGTGAGTGTGTGACTGTTCTGATCAACATTTGGATAGATTTACTAGTTACTTGGGATTTTTATCAACCTTTGTAAATGGGTTGCCGATGTCACCGGACTTCGCGCCGCACGGCGAAAATCCACCTAGTTTAAATACCGTATATAAAAGAGCTAGGCCCGGATCATTCAGTCGACGAGACGCCTAATGAGAAAAATAATCCAGAATGTCAAATTGACAAATTCACTGAGTCGAGTTGTCAATGTCGATATTGTCATTGCTAATTCAATCAGAAATGATTAAATAAATCTGGAATTTCTAAAATAGCGATTTAATTACTTTCGCAAGTTTATTTAAATTAAATCAAATGGCTCGAAATATTGCGGAAACAGCCCGGAAATTCTTACTTCTAGGTCAATGTGTTCCGACAGCTAAACAAAATGCTGCAAAGATCAGAGTTAAAAGGTTAGAATTAGATGAAAATCTGTTAATGGTAAGTATTTTATAATTGTTTGCATACTTTGTCGTAAATTGACTGATATCGGTACATCTGCGGATAATTTTTATGGCCTATTCATTTACAGTACTTCAAAAAAGACGAGTTCTACTACTGCAACGATCCTTCGAAGCTATGCAAGACTGGAGACATTGTCCTTATTCAGGCCTTACCTCACAAACTGACCAAACTAATAACACATGAAGTAAAGGAAGTTGTTTACCCTTTCGGAGATATAACTGATCCTGTTACTGGCAAAAAAGTAGCAAAAGAGAGATACAGAGAAGATATTGACAGACAGATGGAAGTTTTTGGAAAGTTGGAATCCAGTTTCGAACATAGCAAGGCACCTCCCAGAGGATGGCAACAGGGGAAGAAAGACTTCACAGAGAAACCTACTTATACCAGATTTCATGTGTTTGATAAAACTGACCCCTACTCAATTTAACTTTAGATTAGTTTAACAAAGTAAATGTTAATGTAGTGTTATTAAAATAAATATTAATGTAGTGTTAACAAACTACTTTTTATTGAAGAGATCTAGACATGATATATTTTTTTAGGATAGTTACCGGTAAATATCTTAAGAAAAATTTAATAAGTTTGGGCCGACTGATCAACCACACAAATCCTCCCTACACTTCTTGGTTCTCAAGACCCATCTGAAATAGACTACTATACTTACATAGATACCTATATATCCTAAAGAGATCTTGATGTTTAAAGGTTTTATTATTGTCATCTAGAATGCATGATATGTGTTTCAAATTTAGTATTTGCCAAAAATTTAAATTGAAATGGATTTGGGCCATAGAATTTAAAGTTATTCGCTTGTTTGGTTCAGAAGTTAAGCCTCTGACAGCCAGATGGACTGCTGAACCAAAGAGACCACCAGTGTCAACTAGAAAACTCACTTCTCTCTATCAAATGGTACTAGCTCTGTATGCTTTAGAGCATAATGTACAAATGGAGAATGTGCTCACCGCGAAATGAGCACAACACGCAAAATGTACTAGTAGGCCCACATTCACACACTTTTTTTTTTTTTTTTTTAAATATTTTGAGCAACATTCAATATGATGATTGTCGACCAGTCAAATATCTTTATGGCTATTTACAAATGAAATATGATATTAGATACAATTATTCTTATTTATTTTAAAACAAAATATTCCCTTTATACATTTACTTATGACCAAGTCGGTTCTATCATCTACTCCCCGTCTTACTAAATGCAGTGTATCGTTTGCATCATTCAAATTAATAGAACTACTTCACCTTGCTTTCCTCATCATAGATGAAATAAAAAACCTTATTTAATTAGACCTAAGCCTTATTTATTTTATTTTATTGCTTTTTTTACTGTTTCATAAACATGTATTAAACAATACTTTTTTCTCATTTTTATAATGAGAACCTCTCTTAGTCATGTATTGTGTTACATTATGCGGCCAATTAGGCTTGATAATACTGAAGAAACGAATATAGCTGTTTTGCCATCAATGCAAAATCAACTGGAACTACAATAGTGGAATAATCATTTGAATCTATATCCAAATGTACTAGTCGTTCGCGCCGAACTGAGATCTCGCGCCTACATTTTGCCTCATAGAGAAAACCTTTTGAGGTTACTTGCATGTAACTTTTTTCTACAAAATAATTGTATGGTTTCTGTATTTGTTGTTCAAGTACAGGATATAACGGATAAATAATTATACATAAGTTTTAGTGTTCAGTGTGAAGACGTTTTTGAAATAGACCCCGGAAAAAAATAGGTCTATAGTGACTTTGTTGGCCTACCAAATCGTTATTTTCCAACAGTTTTTTTTTTAAACTGGTTTCGTACTCTACTTGTCAAGCCCTTTTCAACGATACACCACAAGAGTATATAAAAAATATTTTTCACTCCACTTCCATGTATGTTAGCCCCCTTAATATTTCCATTTATATAATTTTAAATGTCATTTCTGGCTTTGGGCTGTAGTTTTACATATTCTTGAGAATTTTGCTTATATGCTTTAGACGCTAGATGCTTCTGACAGACGGACGGACAAAGTGCTGAATGACCCAAGTAAACTAGAGATCTCGGTTTGCTCGATCAATGAAGTTGGTAATAAGGTATTGGGACGCATCGCCAAAATATTGACACAATTTTAGTTTAAGTTTAAGGCCATATTTGTTACAAAAACAATAATATCAATCATTAGCATCACTAACAACAAAATTGTCCAAGGCAATATTGCCGTGAATAAGGCCTTAGACGTATTTATACATTTTGAGAGTTGTGCTCATTTTGAGTGGCGTGTTCATTTTGCGTATTGTAAATTATTTTCCGAAGCGCCTTCTATAAGTGTAGATAGGTCGCAGACATTTTTACAGAAAACTGATATAAAAAAAATTAGTCCATATCACAAAAACTATTTTATTCATTTGCCGATCTATCTGCGATTCATAAAGCCACCATCAATCCTGCGTTTCAAGTTCTCTCTCCAGCGCCTCTCCCATGAGGTTCCATGAACTGCTGTCATCATCATCAGGTGGCTCGTCATCAGTGGGTGGCGTTGACGGTCGCGGTCTTTTGCGAGGTCGGCTTTGTTCAGCTGTGAAACAGGACATGAAAATGGAACATCAGAAGCCGTTTAAAAAAGGGAGACAAACTTTTTAGCAACCCTCGTGTTGTATTAATGAGGTGTGTATTGTATTGTAAAGGTATTTTTTACATACAATGTGATTAGGTCAATAATTGTAGTTCAGTGTTTTAATGAACATTAAAGTCTGTGTATTGGATAGAAGTAGAAATTCACTGTGAACTGATTGACACTTCAAAATAGGTTTCTCCTTGATCAAAATAGCTTATACATCAAACTATGCTAAAAATAGTTTCTGGACCAATTTCGTGAGTACAGGTAGTTCAAAAATAGTTAGATAATATTGAAATCCTGCTGTAATCTGAAATATTGCAGTCCACTTACCAACTGTAATAAGTTGTTGGTGAGAGGACTGTGGACTGCAATGTTTTAGATTATTTACATATTATGTGGCTTTTCATTGGATGTGAGGTACCAAATATTTTTTATCATACCTTCAGAATCACTGGAATTTGCAGCTTCTTGCGTGTCTTGTATCCTGGAATAAAGTGTTTGTTATTATCAAAATTACAACTTAGTATAGTGTAACGAAATAATCAAATCAATAACTATGATCAATAGATAGCAAATATGGCTGTGAAACGTTAAAATAAATTAATTAACAGTCACTGTTATTATTTAAAGTTGAGTTTCACATTAATTTGTATGGTGTGGGTCCAGAAAGTGATAAAGATTATTTCCTCTCACCTGTCCTGAGAGCTGTCATCTGGTTCAAATGACAGCAACCTGTCCTCTGGTGGATTTTCTTCATCATCGAGGTCATCGCCGCGGTGCTTTGTCTCCTCATCTGACGAATCTTCGTCGGATTCGTTGAAAATGTCTTCAACCTGACAAAACAATATTACATCAGTCCTTTACATTGAGCCAGATATACCTGTTTACAGTTCAAAATATTACTTTTTTTCCTACTTAATGTATAATGATATGATATGTATGCACACATGCAGACGAAGTGTCACAGCAGGCGGTCTTATCTCTCAAGTGACCAACAGTGTCCAAAACTCTTGTGTCAGCACAGAAATACAGACAGACGGGATACGAAGGTTTTTAGGGTTCTATTGGTACTTTTTGGGTACAAGATCCTTAAAATAAAGACATTATAGGATTGTTTGAGGGGGTGAACATTTTCACAATGGAAGTTGGAAAATCTGCCAGAGAGTAAAAGAGTAGAAACGCTACCCGCTTGTAGTGGACTTGAGCACTAAAGTTACCTATTAGGTCTATGCCTTATAGGTAACTTAGGTCTTTGGTGTATAGATGTATAAAGTTTTAGGAAACATAAGCAATTTGCCAGTAGATATTAGCCGCGGAAAAACCATAGATGAATAATAATTTAATGTCAATTAAATTTCAGTGATTTCATAATGATACAATCTGTTCGATTGAATACCTCTCTATCCATGTCGGCGATGTCATCGCTGGAGAAGGAGAGCAGCGGGTTGAGCGTGTCCATGAACCGTCCGGAGGGTGTCCGTTTCCGCGCGGCGGCGGCTGGCGGCGGCGGCGGCGCGGGCGGCGGGCTGCTGCAATGCGCGGGCGGCCGCCGCGAGCTGCTCTGTGGACACACGCGCTGTGTTTATGGAATGAACACTTTATTAAAACAAACGCAAACAAACTCATGTAACTGGCATTTAAGATTGACATAATTAAACCACAAATGGGAGAAGACACTGGTCTTTAAAACACAGTGTTCAACTACATCACAAACATGTATGAATAAGTCTTGTGTCAATAAATGTATTTATATAATTATATTAGGGCTGTATATAAATATTGATTTTGATAATTTTAACTGCTCGTTGGCTTAGTTGGGTGGCGTTCGCCTTCTAAGCAGGGGTAAGATTTTACACAAGTTTTCTCCCCAAGGAAAATTGTGAATGTTTACGGCAACCACCAAAGCGGTTGTTTTATTGATGCAGGTTATATACAAGTCTGCTTCCGCGCGGCATCAGAGGCCTGAGTTTAGTTAACAAATGTATAACGAGGAGATTATAGCCAGATTTAATGAAGAAAACATCGAGGATTGCCGGCAGCAGTTTTTAATAGTATTTAAATATATAAATATTAAAAAAATGTTGTCCTGATGTCTAGCTAAGCTCTGATGACAGTGACTACACTGCTCGCTAGACATTATCACGCGGTTTATTAAAAAAGAACTGGAGTCAGACCATATTGCAGTATCATTTCACATTGACAAACATGTTAAGGCTTTCAGTCTGCTATCAACTGAACTACACTTTGTATTTTAAGGAAACTATTTACAATACATATCAAGTACATTACCTGCCCGCCTCTCTGCAGTGGGTATAGCCTCTCGTCAACCCGCTCCCATCTCTCAGCGCAGGTCCATAGCCAATCCGGAGTGACTACTTGCAGTTTGTTCGTTTTGCCCTCACTCTGGCGTCTGCTTGCGTTTACTTTTGCCGTACCTATAAAGTAAACACAGGGTTAGCAAGGCCTAGTAATGTAGAGAGAGAGAGAGAGAGTAATGTAGAGTGTCTGAATAATATGCACACAAACTTTCAGGTTTATAATATTGGTATTATTAGTATGATAACTCCAAGCTTTTTCCCTTATTTTCACTATGGAAATATCTGATCATCTGATTCTATAATACCATAATATATATATAGTAACTGGGAGCTAAAGTTAGGGTGGCCCTTGTTTAATTAAATAAATTCAATATTAGTCAAATATCAGTAAGATATGTCTCAAAGCGGATGATAAACAATTTTGAAGATTCATAATATTTTTCGTGTTATCTTGTGTCCACGCTTAGACTCTATTGGTGCGTCGGCACTAGCCCAAATACCTATGAACCAAAGAAATCTTAGCATTTCTCACAACTACAATATGAGTACAATTTCCCTTAATTCTGCGTGACCTCCGCTCCTAGACTCTTACCAAAAATTAACCTACGTTTCCGGCCGTTGGTATGTGGTCATTGGTCTTGCTCAATACCAAACTAATGATTATAAACCAGCAATTTTTTACCTGCTCTCACAGCCACAAGGTGCGTAGTTTTCTCTGTATAATCCTGCGTGACCTCCGCTCCTAGACTCTTGGCCACCAAATAAGCTCTAGACGTCTCCAGACGTTGGTGCGTCGGCACTAGCCCGCTGAATACCAAACTAGTTCCAGATAGAACTTCGCATTTCACCTCGGGAATCACGCATTTCAAGTCTGGTATCTGCTTCTTTCCCATATTGTCATAAAGGTCGTAGAAATGTCTGAAAATAGCAGATACAATGGAAGATTTGATTGTTGTTTGTCATTAGTAAATATGTACTAAACTTGGTAAAATGCCAGGTAGATTTTATGCTCCTACCCCATATATTATATGTTTGACACTCCATCATTATGTAGTACTACTTAAATACTACCTACTAGTAGGTTGTCAACAGTTATAACACATTACATTCATATTTGTATGTAGGTACTTTCTTCATGCTGCAATAGCTGCACGGATTTGGTTGAAATTCAGATTGGACATATCTTAAAATCAAAGTCGCTTATTTACATGGGCATCAAAGAGGCACTCATGAAAGTTAATGTGTCTACTACACCCAGGATAAACGCAGTCTACTTTTGTAAAATCTCTTTACAACATGAATTCTGGGCAAAATTCGTTAGGATTATAAATGGGAATGGCTCGAAAATGGTTATGTAACAAATCCAAGTTGTGTCAAGTTTATGCATCATGGAACATGAAAACACTTTAGTGAAGTTTCAATCCTGTACTTACTGATGTATCCTCTTCAGAATATCCTCCAAATAAATCAAATAATCATCAGGATCCTCAACCTCTATCTGACCATCACCAGTTTCAATCCATTTCGGGTCTGATTCTTGTTCTGTTGGCTTTTTTTCTTCATCCTTTTCACCAACCTTAATTTCTTTAGCAATTATTTTACCATTGGAACCCTCTGTATTTTCTTTCTCTTTTTTCTCATTGAGGTTTTGTTCAGGTTCTGAATCTAATGCTGGCATTTGGTTCATGAGAGTTTGGGAACCATTTTTACCGCTTGGCAGCTTGGGTTTTTCATCTACTGAAAGTATAATAATTATTTATGGCAAACATGTAGGTACTTCCTCTTTAGGAAAACATATGCAGGATATGCTTATGTTCTGTCTTATACAAACATGGTATTTCCTAGAGATAAGGAAAAATAAGATATGTGGTTTTCCTCAATATAACTATTAGTGGTGTTGTTGTATGGCAGCTTAGAAATACTTTACAAAAAAACTTGTACACTTTACTGTTTGATCCAAGTTATTCGCCTGATTGTAGTAAGCTATGCGACAGTGGGCCCATCTTTAATGTCATCCAAAACTATAAAGTTCCTTATGGCACTGCAATGTTATCCTCTCCCCGAACGATCATTTTTCTTATAGCGATATGCCCGGTAACAACACTGGCAGCTCACCCTTTCAGCCGAAATCAGTTCCATTATTTGACTGTTTGGCAGAGGGCATTTTTCGGGCGTCAAGGGAATATACAAGTATTTCAACGTCGTTTGTTGAACCACATCAGGTATTTTAATTCTCTCTTAAGACTACCTCCCACCCAACTGAGAGACGTTTCTCAATTCTCCACCTTTATATCTATCCTAGAGGTCTTGGAGAATCTAAGAAATTGGGTTTCCCTGAGGTAATATAGAGGGTAATATAAAAATGTAGTCCTCGTATCTGTCTATCTTTCAAAGCTAAACAAAAGAAAGTCTTCAGAAGGACTGTTACTGTTTGGATTTCAAGTGAAGGTGCATTTATACTTGACAACGCAACTTGTATCTAAATCCATTACAAAAAAAAGCTCTAATTTTAATTTTTTTAGCACTACATATAACTATTAACATTACTTAATTTCGGATTGGAGAGTAATGTTTCCAGTATGTTACAGGGCATATCTCACAGTGCATGAATTGCCCGTTGGCTTAATTCGGTGATCCACCTTCTTAGCAGGATACTGTGTTTGATTACCAGTGGAATAAAGTTTTAAATTCTGAGTGGCATTAAAATATAAAGGGCTTGCTCATTTGTGACACACTTACTACCAAGTGTATATATAGCATATGTTATATGTATATGAGCATATGATTGTTTCGTCTCTCAGTTGATAAAAATACCTAATCAGTCACATAAGTAATACCATAGTAGAAATATATAAGTAAGACGACTCGAGGCCCGTAGGAGATTCAAATGCCTACTCTAGCCGAATACGCAGGGTAGTCACTATCTCCGACTTTTAAAGGTACCTATAGGTAAAATGTATATTTTAACAAACCAACAAGTTAGGTACAATAAAATAGTATAAAATGTGGCGGTAAAATAGATACGATTTCATTTGCATATTAGCCGCCGACAGAGTCAAAAAAAATCTTGAAAAAAATATTGTTTTGCATATGTGAAAAGAAATCACGGTAGTAGTATATATAACGAAGTTAAAAGGAAAACTAATATAGCTAAGTAGGCTTCAATAAATCAATAATATTGGCCGTCGGTGACGATGACGCGAGTTCCATGATTTTTGTTCACCCAAAAAGTGCTCAACGCGCCTATAGAAGTTTTCACTTTAAAAACCTACATAAATTGAATAAACACGTAAAGTAGGTTACACTATAAGTAGGTATATAAACTTTACCTATCTGTTTACAAAATATAAACGCGCGCACGCAACTCAGCACAGACATCCGTCTGCGCGGCGCGGCCCGTGGCGAATGGCTCGAATACGGCGAAATGTCGTCGACCGCGTCGACGAGCGCGGGGGCGACCCCGGCTCGTGTCGTCTTCGCCGTTCTGTTTGTTGTCATAGTGTGCGTGCTGAGGCACGTGCGTACGGCCGTGCACACATATAAGCCGCGTTTGGTACCACTCTATGAAGACAACTTACTTATATATTTCTACTATGGTAATACTAAGTAATAGTAGTTGGTAGTCTAGAGTCTAGGTTATTAGTTACCTGGCGGAGGTGGCGCGTTGATATCTCCCGTAGACTGGAAGAAGGAATAGGGTCGCACGTGGATGAGATTTGTCGCGTGCCGCCACACGTCTTCGCGGTCATCGATAATGCAAACCATGTTGTCGCCACACGGGAATAGCGCTCTGTCAACATAACATTATTTGATGATGATGCATCCATTATCACAAGTCCGAGTCGTCCTTATGAAGGATAACTTATTTGTCCAAAACTAGTCAACAACAAATTAATTCGAGATTTTTATGTGTTTCAGCTATATTATAACATTGAATTATTAAGAGTAATTTATCATGAGTATGTATGAATGATTATACACACGATAGTTTTAACGTTCATAATCCCAAGGTTATAAATTTAGCGGAAACATTCATGAGTAGGTAATTTTTATAAATCTCTGAATAGCCTATGTCCACTATAACACGTGTTGGCAAGTGATGTGGCCGAGGATGGTAAAGACGCTTGGCCTAGAAAAAAACTGACTCTTAAGAATAGCTGCTGGAATTCATTTGGTGTTTGTTGACAGATTTTTCACACAGTGGTGGAAACCTAAGACCAGTTACTAGTACAGACCAGACCAGTAGAGTAAGTTATCCAGTAAAGAGGTAGAGGTATTTAAAATGAGGGACATTATCTCTACCATCCTTATCACATTTAGGGGCCAGGAATAGTCCTTGTGTCAAAGCATCTTCAAAAATTGTTAAAAGTACGTCTCCTCCAGGTCCAATAAATCTTCTACTGCATGCCTATATTGACATACATTGAAGATAAAAAATAAATAAAAAAATAAACTTTTTACAACAGGAATTATTGGCATTGATATATCTAGATCATCGATTATCATGAGCATTCTGTTTTAATTTAATTTAAACAAGAAATAAAATTATAAAACTGCAACTTACTTCAAATTAGCCGATTTCGTTCTGGCATCAAAGCACTCATCTCTAGACAGTATGCGATGGGAGAAGTATTTCTTCTCCGGATCGAGTAAATCTGCTATGGCATGGGCATATTGCCTAGCGCCGAAGGTACAGACGTGCAGTTCATAGTTCTTGGAGGCGGATTCGAGGAACTCTTGCGTTCGCGGGCGGAGGCGGGTGTGGCACCAGCGGCCTGGGCTGCCAGGACCACGCAGGAAGAAATGAAGAACATCCTGGAAATATTACTTAAGAGTTGTTATACATTTCAATACTTTATTTTTTAACATCAGTACACAACATTTATTCAATATGGAAATGATTATTACAAAAATTAAGAGGCTTTTTATGGGTCAAAATATTAACAAAAAAAATTACTATAAAAATTTCGTGAGAATAACACATTATAATATTATTTAAAATGTGATACGTATTTTTAATAATATTAATAATAACTTCATAAAATTTTGCACATAAAACCTATTTACCTTCAAATTTGGTGGTATGTTGTCATTAGTGGTATGTACCAAAGTTTGATCGAGGTCAACCAAAAGCACTAGCTTTCTGTCTTTCAACAGACGATCAGCATCTTCACGGCCAAGCTTCTGCGCTAACTCTTCAGAGACCTACAATAGGAAAATTCATAAATAATATTAATTCTGGGTTCCAAACAAGCAGGGGTAGCACACCTAAGCACACGCAACTTAAAATACTATACACTCTGGTTTGAATACCACTAGGCCATGTACCAATGGCAAGCGGAATTTACACTCACTCTATTATTGACCGAGTACTTTAAAAAACATAAGTATTTATAGCCAAGTTTTAAGAGCTTTTAACTTATACAGATATTGGCTCAAACATTAATTTTCTTAGAAACATTTATTTGATAATTTTATATCATCCAACTTTATAAATACAATTAATTACCCAGATAATAATTAAAATCAAGAATTTTGGCCTTAGTCCCTGAGTGGAAAAGAAAATTATAAATTTCTGAGAAAAGCCAGTCTAACCACTACATACTAACAATTAACTTACAAATTATATGGCCATTTTCTATTATATATTACAGGTAAAAGTGAAACATTCTGGCAAATACATTTATAAAATTATGAATTGTCTTCGGTGTTTATAATAACCAAATCATCTTTTACCATTAGGTGAGATAGTTGTTAAAAGCTAGTCTATCAGAAATAAAAGTCTTTGTTCCAAAAACGGTATAATCTGGGAGTCAAGTTAAGAGTGAATAGGTATCAAATATAGATAGATAACGCTTTATTGTCACACCTTACATAAATCACTTACACAACATTTAAAACCTTAAATTAAAGTTTACAATCGGCGGTGTTATCGCTAAAAGCGATCTCTTCCAGACAACCTTTGGATGGAGAAGATTTTAATAATTTGGTGAAAGGGGGGTGTAATATATGTATATAGGCAAGCTTCTTCGGCAGTATCATCACTTTCCATCAGGTGAGATAGTGGTTGAATGCTTAGGCAAGCATTTGAGCATAAAAATAATTGGTTTGAGAAATCATACAGCTTTAGGATAGTTGTTCTTTCTTTAGTAATTGGAGATTATTACATGTAGACAAGGTGGTTTCAGCCAAAAAGACCTAATACAAAATAATTCACAGATGACAAATTTGAGTAATTAAAATTGCCTAGAGGCTAAACATAGATAATGTAACGAATTTGTGTCAGAAAACCGACCCATGTTTACAATAAATGATTTTCTTTCTTTCACCATGATCACTGATATAAGTATCTTATTTCTTAACTATATAAGTGGCTTATTTCTTACTAGCGCTATTTGACAATGGAATATTGTCAAATAAGTATTACCAAGAACAGCTTATGTACCTTAAGCTCAGGTACAGAATGTACCATGGGAACAACTGCAACATCTCGGTGAACCACTTCATCCTCCTGGAGATCTGCACCACATTCTGCACACATCTGCTTCATCACAGTGGGATGGCGGCATCCTTCTAACTCTGCTATTGGTGCTCTGTACATTTGAAAATAAGTATATGTTAAGTTGGATTGTGCAATACTGTATTATTAATAAATTATAACCATGGTTTATAATAGTGTCATGTAATAAGTAGTATGTTATCATTAGCCATGACTGCCCATGACAGTCCAACTGCAGAGCAAAGTCTTAGGAAGGGTAAGAAGAAACGGGAAAGGAACTAGAAACCCCTTTCTAGTCAGATTAAGCTTTTTTTTTATGGAGGGGTTTTAATTATACAGAATAATACTCACTAGTATACCCTAGTCTATATTGCTTGAGCTAGTATTATTGGACCCTGCATGTATTGAGATATCAGACATACTTTTCTCTGATTGCCTGGTACTAACTTTTCTGGTATTCATGAGAGAAAAATCGTTTTCATAGATGATCCAGGCAGCAGGATGCAGGCATTTTGCTGTCAAAATACATCCCCCATATTTGCACCCGGTAATTTATACTCGCTTTATGTTCTAGTAAAAAATTTAATTAGTAGGTAGGTGTCCTGCTTTAATTTAATATTAAATATAGGATATCATTTAATTTTTTTTGCATCATTTGAATTTAGGCGGGAAATCTGATTCCAAACAACCAACTTTGCCGAACCAATAACAAGTTTTTCAATCAATACAAATGCATTGCAACTTTACAGGCATCATAAGAAATAATATAAATTTAAATAGATGATAGTACGAAAATGAGATATGCATTTCTAACCATTATTAGCGTGACGTCACTTACCCAGGCTCTGCAATGTCCCCTTCCTTCACCTTGATCGATAAGATGGTACCAGCGCGTGCTGCTTTGTATTTATTTAAATTACCATTACTACCTGATGAATCATTGTACAAAAATAATATTTGACCTTGTGATACGAAAGCACCTTCTTTCACTTTCCACTTCGTAACTTTTACAGGCTTTTCAGATGGAACAAAAATAGACATAGTTTTGTCGGCCATCTTGAAAGGAAATTGCGCGTTGTTCATAAAACGACGACGTCCTATTGGTCAAAACTACTTATTTTTGGCGGTTATTAAACTTCGACCAATGAAATCATAGACCGCTAATAATCAATACGGAAAGAGCACAACATCCGGATTGGCGTGGAGCTTGTTCAAAAGTATCACACAACTAAAATCTTTGGTAAATTATGTAACTCATTTTTCAGATTACTTAGCTAGCCATTAAACACTGATTAAAAAACCTTGGTGCACTGCATATTCCAACATAAATAAAAAATTTGCTATTACACGTGATACTTATGTATATTGTTTGTGGTAGAGTATTTCACTATGGTTTGTTGTTTACTCCTCGTTACTCGACTGTCACAAACGTCAAAATATAGCAACAATTCGCTGGTGATTGATAACGTTTTGATAAAATTATTTTTATTTGGTTTCCTTCTTTAGTTTGAGGCGACTATTGATGTGATTTACCTTTACTGTTAATTCAACATGACGGAAGAAAATATAACTGTGAGTGACAGCTCGGATATAGAAGATGGGGTAACTCCAGAACTTCGCGGACATTTGAGTAAATGGACAAACTACATTCACGGTTGGCAGGACAGGTTTATTGTTTTGAAAGACTCCACTTTATCGTATTACAAAAGTGAACTGGAGAGCAATCTTGGATGCCGCGGTGCCTTATGCCTGAAAAAAGCTAAAGTCAAGGTGATTATGCAGATTGAATTGTTTTCATAAGAGCGTCCGAGCAGAAATTAATTTGTCCTTGCATCTTTTTTTTGTCGCATTCATTTGATATTGACGCAATAAAGAAGCTAGCTAACGATTGTAACTAGTCTCGAAGTGATGTTTATGTGTTCTAATTGGTATTGTTTCAGCCTCATGAATTTGATGATTGTAGATTTGATGTCTCAGTCAATGATTGTGTTTGGTATTTGAGAGCGTCGAATCCGGAAGAGAAACAGCAATGGATAGATGTTTTGGAGTCTTTTAAAGTTAGTATGAATTATAAAACTACTCTAACAATAGAATTCACTAAGTATTTGAATTGGGTTATAGGAAGGTAAGTTGTATATCAAGTATGACTTAAGGCAGAGTTTCACTATTGAAGTTTTCGAGAGAATTAGACATTATAATATTAATAAAATACGACTATCACTCACATCATTGGATTGATATTGTGGACCTAGGTTTCGAGCATGTACAATGCTCTTCTTTGGGATGAGTATATGTCGAGAGTCTTCATCCCGATCTTGCTGCGTAAACTCATCCCGGAAGAGCATCGTACATGTTCAAAACCTATGTCGATAATATTGCAATCAAATGACATGAGTGATAGCCGTATTTTAATAATATTTTAAGGTAGAGTTAGTAGTTTTGTATACCTCTTATACATCCCATTATTAGTAGTTCTTATGTAGTCATGGCAATGAGGACTGAAATTTGATAATAGCCTAGTGTTGACCTAAACTAGGTTCAGCATATGCTGAAGTTCTATAGAACTAGGTAAGTGTAAATTGTGGGATTACTTGACAAATCCTCAGTAAAGTTGACTATGGGCTATCCTATTGTCTACTGACATCTTACCATTCCAATGGAAACAACAGATGTACTCAATTGAGAATTACTACAAATGGTAAATGATGATTAGACTTGCATCATTTCAAATGAATTCAGACTTTTGTCATAAAGATATTTCCTATTACCATATTAAATTGATATAACTAGGCCTCTTACTGTGGGCCTTATAAATAAGCTCAGAGTCGCACAACGAGCTATGGAAAGGGCTATGCTCGGAATTTCTCTACAAGATCGAATCAGAAATGAAGAGATCTGTAGACATACGAAAATCACCGACATAGCCCGGTGGATTAGCAAGTTGAAGTGGCAATGGGCAGGGCACATAGTACGCAGAACTGATGGCCGATGGGGCTGAAAGGTTCTCGAATGGAGGCCACGGACTGGCAAGCGCAGTGTCGGAAGACGGCCCACAAGGTAGACGGACAACCATTCTTTTTGGAAATCTTTGGGGGTGGCCTATATCCAGCAGTGGACTTCTTGTGGCTGAGATGATGATGATGATGATAATGATTGATAGAACAATATTCATATCGCTCATTTGCAACAACGTAGACATTTCTCGAAAAGGATGATTTTTCAGGAGAACGGTTTTAAGTTTTCAAGTTTAAATAACTGCTTAACCATTTTTTCTATAGGAAAGTAATGTAGATAAAAATTTTTGTATGTTAAGTATACTTATGTTTCATAATACTTAATCTTATGTTGAATGCATAAACAATGTACTAAGATTATATTTCGGCGACAAGATATCAATTATGTCACTATACCTGAAAAATATGCAAATATTTTTTTTATATTTTGATTTATGACGTTATATGCAATATATTTTTTTAATTTGGAGCAAACTTCAAGTAATTACAACAAAATGTGTCGATATTTAAAAACTGTTTATTCGTACTAAAAACAAAATTTAACAGAAACATAGTCATATTAATGTCTTAAAACTATGGAAATCAACAGTAATGTGCTTAAATCAACTATTATTTTTGCAATTATACATCAGTCTTTTTAATCAACTCTTAAGAATTCACTAGAAACACACATTTTTTATTATAAAGTTATCATTAAAGTTGTATCACAAAATCAGTGTCGCTAATTAAATTGCAGAACTTCAAGTTATAAAATCTAAGTCATCATAATTGTAATATCACAAAATTAGTAACAATTATTAAATCAGTCTCTTACGCAGAATATATAACATTATAAAGCTAATTAATTCAATATTCATTATTATTAATTATAATACTTTTATAAAATTGTTTTTAAAAATATTAATTGCTATGAAAACATCTCACAACGAATTGTAAAAGCGAGAATAGAACTGGGGAATTAGGTTTTTGTTTAACAAGTCCAATAAATCTGATTTTTTTCTGTCCGATATGCCTGGTTTATGGTCATAAGCCTTCTTGACACTCACATTAATCGTTTTCTTCTTTTTTATAATGTCTGCCTTTTTAAATTCTTCTTCTCCATAAGAGTTCTTGTAAAATAATATGCGTGGCTTATCCTTTTGAACTTTGAGAACTTTTATATCTGCAATCCTTACTGAATTTCCTTCTTCATCCTTCGTTAAATTTACTCCCATTTGTGTACACGCATCCTTCCAGTCAACAAAATCTTCTGTACACATTTCATTTACATGAAATGGCTGAGGTTTCTTTCGAGCCGTTTTTATAGCACCGATAAAAGCTTCTGGCGAATACATTGGTCCAGCTTTAAGCAGTTTTTTAACCTGTCTTTCTATAAGCGAATGAGCTGCATCACCCTCATTTTGAGTATGACCTTTGATCAGATATTTATGTGTGATAGTTTGGAGGTTTGGAAACTTTTGTAATGCGAATAAATACATTGCAACCATGGCTTTGTTTTTTTGCTGACCTGCGCAATTGTCGGAGTAAAAGATGACGTGAAGGCTTCTGTCGTTATTAAGTAAGGAAAGCTGTTCTAGATACTTGTAGACGCAAGTTCCCAAGTCATTTACTCCTCTGTTGGCGTTCGACTCATCCCAAACAAAACATTCTACTTTGTTCGTTTTTAGTTCGCAGATTGTAAAATTCAAAACATTCAACTTGCATTTATAATAAAACACAGAAACATCGCCTTTTGGGCATTGAAAAACTGCCTGGAGATCATAGACTGCCACAACAACATTTTCATCTTCTTTATCCTTAGTCTTCTCTGCGCGACATAACTGTTTCTCCTTTAAATGCTTCTCGTGTTCTTCTTTTCTATTTTCTTTATCATCAGAGTTTTCAAAAGCAGCACACACGTCACACAGATCCTTTTTTGGGGAGAAAAAAGAAATGTTATATTCTTGGGTAAATATTCTATAGAATAGCACGTAGTTCCCAAAGGCTAGATTTTTTTGCTTTTGAATTTCCACGTAATCATTGTGGATGTTAGCTATACTCTTACTACCATCGATGAAAACTTTGGTTGTATTAGCTCTTGTGTAGTGAGACTCGATTTTTGGTATAGCTTCTATGTATTCTCGAATTCGTTGTTTTATCGCTTCGTCAACCTGTGGGTGATTGTTATGTTTGCCGCGTTTGTCATCAGCTAACAAGCAATTTGCGATTTGGTCTTCTTTTTCCAGAACGGTGCGTATTGGCCGGTCATTAATACCCAGTGTATTCTTGAAGAAAATTTTGCAAACCCTTACCGTTTTATCTGGCAGCTTGAAATGAAATGCGTGATTCTTTTGCCGAGGTTTTCTTGTTCCTCCTTCACGAATATACCGATATTTCGGTGTAATGATCGTCATACTCTTTGAAATATACTCCCATTGCATTTTGTTGTCTCCTAATGCCCAGTAATTACAAAATAGTAAGTTCCTTTCATCTTCAGTGAATTTAGTTTTGCATTGTAGCCGACATTTGTCTCCACATGGATCTTTCATTTTTCTTTCTTCTTTGATTTTCTTGCTTGCAGTTTGATAAGCCTGTCCAGTATTTCTTAGCATTTTAGTCACATTTCTTTTCCAATTCGCTGCATTTCTTTTGCGTTTTCTTCCTTGTTTTACCTTCGGACTTGCAGGAGAAGAAGTTGTGATTCTATTTTCTCTTGAATTCACTGGCGATGGAATTATATCAACCAAATTTTCAGTTGAAGTTAAAAAATCATTTATCTCGTCACTCATATCAGCTAACAAATCAGCACTGTCTTGCTGAAGAGGTGATTCGTGTGGAATGTACATCGGATCCTTGACAGAATCATCGCTATCTGAAAAATAAATACTATGTTATATTATCTAACATGCAAATTCAATTAATATTAAACAGTATAATAATATCTTACCCTCATAAAATGTCACGTCAGCTTTAGATAAAACAGAATCAGACGATGAGCTGGAAGAGGAATCATCCTCAGCGTCATCGTGGTTATGTGATGACTGGTTTGGTCTTTCATCACCTGAAAAAATAGTGGACAAGTTAATTTTATGTTTAGAGCGAGGATGAAATTACAGTTTTCAACAAAATGAAAATAAATGTATGTCTACATACTTTTATTGCTTTGATTTGGTGTAACCTCTTCATTAGGTGAGCTATTATTAATCAATGATAACATCATTTTGCCTCTTGAGTTGCTTGAAAACGCCATGGTCAACTGAAAACGAAAAATAAAATAAAATAGCTAATAAATATGTAAAAAAATGTGTTTTGAATTGTTATCTAAAACGTGTTATTACAAAATGTGTTAACATTCTATCAAATATAAGGTAAATAATTTTTAAGTATAATGACATAAGTGTACATAATTTTTTTGACTAAATCAATTCAGCGTTTTGCTTGTTATCAATATCGCCACAACTCGTAGTAAAACACTCATAGCTATTATTGTTCTAAGCAATAACGGCATAACACGAAATAAGTGCACAATGATTTCTTAAAATATTCTCTGCATTAACGACACATTTGACCATAAAACATTATATTTGAACTGACATGAAAACAAATCAAATGTAACTTACCGGCAAGAACGTCGTTACTTAAAAAATGTCGTCCTTCAAGAGCACACCTACATCCGAACGCTTGCACTGTTACATAGCAACTAAATAAAGTCGTTGTTGTCGCCACCCACCAAACCGAAAGAGACAGCGCTATAACGGCACATCTACTTACATTTGCTCTCCCTCTCTTACCATAACATATAGAGAAATGACGTTTTTGCATTAGATAGAGGAAATTTTTTTGCATGCTACTGTATTATTAACTAAAAAAACGTAAATTTTGAGAAATGTCGACCTTGTCGCAAATGAGCGATATATTATATAAAAACTGGTTTATTGGTAGCTATTGCTACTGAACACTGATGAGTCGCTTATAAACTTGAACCGAAACAATTATGTTAATTGAGATGTTGAATATTATTTAAAAGGTCTTCCACAAAACAAGTTTTTTAACGCTCATAATTAAGCTATATCATTAAAAAACCATTAGGCCTATCTGGGTTTTCATAAATGACCCATACAATAGTATGGATTATTTATCAAAACCCGAGATGAATGATGATTGATAGAACGTAATAACATTATTATATGAATAAGTTTGTTTCATTCTGACGTAAATATGTTATGAGAGATTGCTAAAGTCCTGAAAAAAAATGCTCACACATTCTCAGTTTAGTGTCAATCCTTTCAGTTAATAATGAGCCTTATCACAGTTCTCTATGAACTAAATTATTACCATATGACTCTGGCCACGGATAGTCCCCTGTGTTGTAACTGTAGTGTGTGATAGTGCAATAGTAGGCACAGAAGAAAATTTACCCAGACAAGCATTCAATCTTATCCCTAAACTCAAACCTGGTATTATTGTGTCAGAGAACTAAAGTCATACTCTGCTACAGAAAGGTTTCCCCATCTTGGACCGCATTGTCATGGTTAAAAACTATCTTAGTTACAAATTTAAAAAAAAATTAATCGCTGACAATACACCTAACGTTACATTAATGCAGGTGCCATTTAGAATAAAAAGAAATAATGCTTTTAACCACATTTGTATGGATAAGGAATATTACCCCATTGTGGGCCATCCATACTTGTATGCAAGTATAAGCAATACAAATTGGGAATTTATAAAAACAGCGAGATGTCATGAGCTGTCATGTTCTACTGTTACTTCAAATATGAAAATATCCACATTGTAAACACTTATCACTGAGCATGACTCGCTAATGATTAATCTTATCAGTGGATGACTCATGTTACACATTAATAGATCTGCACGATTTTCTATTAAAATTTGCATTGAATATGTTACTGCTTTTACACTTTATATAAGATATTTGTACAGTACTAAATAGTGGTCCAGTTTTGTCATTATGCTTTTCCATTAATAGTAAAACTGGTATTAGTCAACTTTTTGTTTTAATATTGGTGGTAAATTGATGCACGTCTTTTGAATAATTGAATTTTTACTATTACACTGCCAGACTACGGGTGGGTGGTTATGCCACTACCTATTTTGGTAGCAATCACTCCATAACTTATATATTTAATTATCCAATTTTCAAACCTTCATAAACAGTTGTTTTTAAACGCAGCTAATTTGGGAATACCTATTAATATTAGGGGTAATCTATTCTAGAAACAATATGGTCAAAAGTGTTTAAATAACATACAATTTTATAGGTGGATCTATAGCTATAAAAAATTAAAAACAATAATTGACCTATACATATTCTGATTAATATTCCCTATTATAAAAAATTACCTATATCTATCTAATATAGTTCTGCTGCACCCATATTTGTTACTTACAATGGGTTAAGATTGCGATCAATGTTAGCCTGTCATAGATATAAAAAAACACAGCCAAGATTACTTACACATTTTACTTAGGCTATATAATTTTCTGTGGAATATGTTGCCCAATTGAGCTGCCCGCTGACATAGTTGTTCTCGCATGCCTACAAAGCATCTGATATAAGATTTAATTCTGAGAGGGATCACAAGTTTCCTTCTTAGGCAAATTTGTGTTTCTGGTTTATTGTTTTGAAAGGTTGTGAGTGTGAAAGCATTTAATACAATCAATATGAGTATACATAGAAATTTTCATTGATATCCATTCATGATTTTAATATCTATTATATTTAAACAATAGTATTAAACCTGTTAGTTATGGAAGCCTTAACACAAATAATTAAAGTCATATTACACTCAACTAAAAAACTGCAGTATCCTGTTGATTAGGTACTCAGAATATAAGTTTTTATGTTGTTTAGGGCAAAACTGGTCTTATTTGATTGTGAGTAAATACATTTTCAATGAACTTTTTTTATGGAAATACTACAGCTAATTAAATAAGTAAAATACTAAATTATAATAACTTAGAGAGTATTGTATTATATTCTGGACATGATATGTCTATACAATGGATTATTATTGAGTGTCCTTTTTATCTATGATAGGCAAGCATTTGATTACTATATTACCTGATAATATAAAAGGGTGAAGGGTTGTAAATAGGTGTAGAATGATTGGCTCTCATGGATTGTTGTTAACATTATTGAATTGTGCTTAATAAGGACATATGCCGCGTTTTCGCGCACATATTGTTACTTGTATGGATGTTACCAGTTTTTAAAAAGTCTCTATTGGACAAGAAACATGACCATAGGGCAGGGGCCACCTTTTGAGTCGGATGAGTCAAAAATTACAATTTACATAATTTCAAATTTTATAGAGCCACAAAATTTGTTCTTGCCAACAATAATACCTACTGTACTATGAGTATCGTATAGAAAACGCCATGCACGTGTTATACATTACCTACCTAATCATCCCATAATTTACTTGTTTCAATTGTATAAATGTACTTTTTTGCTACCTTTGGAGACTTGTTAATCTAAGGCTTGATAGAAATGGTGCCTAATCCTCGTTAATCGATCGGAACGTTTTTTTAATAAATAATAATTGCGTATGGAACTAAAGAGCCGCAGATTCACATTCAAGGAGCCGCATGTGGCTCGCGAGCCGCAGGTTGCCGACCCCTGCCATAGGGGAACTTAATTCTAATCTTTTAGGCAAACATGCTATACCCGTGAATTGTCGCTTAGCAACAGGTGAGACAGTGGTCAATGTTTGCTTATCTTAATTAAATTTAACATTATTTATGTTATAGTAAAACAACAAGGCGTTTAACCAAATTGTTTTGCAATATTCTTCAGGTGGAATCAGGATATGGAACCAGTTCCGACAGCAGTTCAAATGGTGGAGGTCTCAGGAGACATGGCTCAGTCACGTCACTTCAGTCGACTGGATCTCATGGTGATTATAATAATAGTAAGACATGCTACAACGCATAACCTATCACACTAATATTATAAATCCGAAAGTAAGAGTATCTGTGTTACCTTTTCACAACTAATCTGTTGGACTGCCACAATGGTACACTGGAAACATTGCAAACTAAAACATCATCATGCTTGTTACACAATTCATTTTAACAAAATCATCTATCACTCTGGAATAGCCAATCCAGGTCCGTACTCCAGGCTTACAGGAGCTAGGCTTGGGTAAACACTGGCTGGGGGTAATGCACAAAAAACCCGTAGTGAGACTTCGGTGCAAGCCTTACCGGCCCCATCACAAATTAGAATAGTAACTGAGAAAGACAGGTTATTTAAAATAATTATCGCCAGGCGAAGTCGCGGCGCCCAGCTAAGTAGAAGATAAAAAAGTCATATAAGGTACATCGGGATAATTTCATATTATAATCCTACTAATATTATAAATCCGAAAGTTTGTGTGTAAGAATGTTTGTTCCCTCTTCACGCTCGTTAGATCAACCGTTAGGTTGATCGGATTTTGATGAAATTTGGAATGTACATAGATTATACCTAGGATTAACACATAGGCTACTTTTTACCCGCGTGGCACGGCTAGTATGTTCATAAAATTAGTTTTTTCATATTTATAATACAATTTAACCACTGGTTTATAATTATTTAGCTTAGGCTGTACTTCGACAAGTACAGACGGAGTAAGTAAATAGCGACTTTCCTAACGACGCAATATAGAGCTACTTATCTCGCGCAGGCCCATTTCATGATAAGCTCGTAAATAGTTGTGCTAATAAAACAAAGTTCACATAATTCTTTTACCAATTAATCGACAGCGATCTAATATTCGGAGTTTCGACCGCTCTTACTTGGATGATGGTAAGGGATGCTTACCACTATCGCATATATCTATACTAGCCGTGCCCCGCGGCTTCGCCCGCTATTTTCAAGTTAAAAAGTAGCCTATTTGTTAATCCTAGGTATAATCTATGTACATTCCAAATTTCATCCAAATCCGTTCTGCCGTTAAAGCGTGAAGAGGGAACAAACATACTTACACACTTACACACAAACTTTCGGATTTATAATATTAGTAGGATATAAAAATTTCTTGTCACAGTGTTTGTTACCTGATATTTTTTTTTATTTACACTTGGTAGGTCTGAGAATAGGTTGTTATCTATTTTTCATCCCACAACCAAAAAAAATTATTTATTTTGGATAGATTTTTTTTATGATTCACTTTTTATTATACATATAACCCAAATTTTTTACCCTTCTACGATCAACCCCTATTTTTTATTGAACCAAAAAAATATTTCCTATAAATAATGTATATGGCAAAACAACGTTTGCCGGGTCAGCTAGTATCATATATATCACTACTGCCTGTTTTATAAATATTATATTTGTACGTCGCAGGACGCACCGCTCGCCGTCTTACAGAGAAGATCGCCGAATTGGACACATACGGCCAACTGTTGTCAAAACAGGCAGCACAACTGCACAAGTTCTTCGATAAGTGTGTTGCCGCATACCCTCAGATAAACGATGATGCCACCGATGCTATTGATGCTGTTAATGTGGCTGATGGTAAGCAAAGACTAGTGTAAAAACTAGCCATATTATTATATTAAAAAAACTGTTCCTAAAAAACGAGACGAGCAAGACGCTCGTCTAAAAGTAAGCAACATGCTTCCCCTCCTATATACTATTTGCAGTGCGACTTGGAACTTTCAATAACAATGTTCCGATTACTACGAGGGACTTTTTTGCGTTCCGAACAAGAAGGACCAGGAGACCTGAAGTAAAGTGGCCATTTTGGCTATATTCTAACTAGTCGTTCGCGCCGAACTGAGATCTCGCGTCTACATTTTACCTCATAGAGAAAATCTTTTGAGTTTACATGCTTTTTTCTATACAATAATTGATTGATTTTTTATTTGTTGTCAAGCACAGCATATAACGGATATTATAAGTAAGTTTCAGCGTTCAGTGTGAGCCATTTTAGAGACCCCGGGGCAAAATACAATCTAAAGGTCTAAAACAGTGACTTTGGTGGCCTACCAAATCGTTGTTATCCAAATTTCGTATTCTACTTGTCAAGCCCTTTTCAACGATAATACAAGGGTAGATAAAAAAATAAAAAATATTTTGCTCCCCACTTACATGTATGAGCCCCTTAATATTTACATTTATATAATTTTAAATGTAATTTCTGGCTTTGGGCCGTAGTTTTACATATTCTATGAGAATTTGAAGTCATTCGCTTATAAGGTTTAGACGCTAGATGCCTCTGACAGACGGACGGGCGGACGGACGGATGGACGGACGGACGGACAAAGTGATGAACGACCCAAGTCAACTTAGATACCCTCTATATTTTTGGAATTTGCCTTTTAGAGAATTCGCTTCTACGTTTATCATTTGTACGACGAAGGAGTGGAACTCATCGCCCGCGTCTTTGTTTCCTGAACGATATAATCTGGGAGTCTAGGCAAGCATGCTACATATCCAGCCGCTAGATCACTTTCCATCAGGTGTGACATTGGTCAAATGCTTCAGTATCTACCATAGAAAAATATTCGGTCTTTGTAGAATTTGCCATTTTGAGAATTGCCCTTACAATACTCAGTTAGCATTTTGAGAATTGGGTATTTTGCGTCTAAATCTTGTAGTATCCTGTCCCTTAAGTATTTCTGCACTAAAAAATCCAATCAAGTTTCATTTAAGTACTAAAATTGTAAGTATTATTTACATTAAATATAATTATGCGTATAATTTAGAAAATTATATTTGATATCTAGTTGCTTTTGATTACAGTTCTGCACTGATAAGATCGTTAACACTTTTATGTTGCCTAGATTACCGTTGTAGGATAAGAGTACTTCCTACTTGATATCTTTCAAACAGCATTCCATGAATACAATGATATGATACGACCTTGAGTACAAATAACTAATTAGTGGAATTTGCAGTAGGCAAATAGACGCTAGCAATTCTGAAGCTAGGCATTAAGTAGCATTTCCCTCACCTCATCACTTCCCGTGGTGAGATAGTAGTCAAATGCGTTAGCATAAAAAACCTCTCCAAAAGCTTATAAATGCACAATTTTGTAGACATGCATAAACTATAAAAAAATAAAGGTACAATTTGGACTGCTGCCTAGTGTAGTTGAGTGCGCGATCGCCTTCTAAGTAACGGGTATCGGGTTCAATCCCCGGTGGGAGTAAAAGTTTTCTCCCTAAAGGAAATTGGAAAGTGTTTCTCGATATTGTGTTTGTTTCTGTGATGTGAATGTTTGCGGCACACACGACACAAGTCATTGAACTTAGTGTGGGGCTGTGAGTGTGAAAGCGTTTATTTATTTGTTGTAAATTAATTTTACGTAATATTTTAGTTTTTACAGTTGTACATCTGTAATGTAGTTACGAAGGATAAGGAGATGATGATACTGTAGGTTCAAACCACTTATCATATAGAAACTGCAAAATCTTGGCACAAATACTTACCTCTACGTTTTACTATTAGTTTCCATCCTCAAATTCGAAATCGTTTATTCACATGGGCCCCACTCATGAAAGTAAATGATTGCCAGATTCACAAAATTACAGCCATCTCCAGAAGAACCTGGAAAGGAACACGGCAGCGCATTTTTTTTAAACCCCCTTAAATTACTAATACAGGAATTATATTAACCTAGGTATATCTATATCTTGTAGTCGAAAGAAAGCGCTTGTGCAGTTTGCCTCCATGCATACTTGTCATTAATTTAGTCAACACAACATCACTTAGCATCAGGTAAGAATATCAAACGAATAGACTATCAGAGATAATAATTAAACGCAAGCAAAGCTTAAAAAAACTGACTTCATCGCTTTGCCGCAACCTTGATTTAATGTATTGCACACGCATTATTGACGATAACTCAAAAACTAGTGATCATATCTAGACCAACCACATGGAAAGCCTGGTGCTTTCAAATAAAAAAATAATCATCAAAATCGGCGCACAAAGAAAGAAGTTATGAGGTAACTTTTGAGTCGGTTAAAAACGAGAACATCGTCAATGTAGTCCACAGAATACGCATTATTGAAGATAACTCAAAAACGACTAGTCAGATCTTGATCAAATTTAAATGGGACCAATCAGAAAGCAACATCTATCAAAGAAAAAAAATTATAATTAAATCGGTTCACGTGGAACGAAGTTATGAGGTAACATACATTTTTGTATGATATAAATCTAAAGCATATTATTCGAGCTTGAATCATTGAGTTCCTCTTCCTTAGATAACTTGGGTTTCGTCAGCAACCAGAAGCTAATGGGGTTACGCTAAAATTCCTTAACGAAAACAGTATAAATCCATTTATCCGACAATTACCATATATTACGCCACGAGTACCATTCTAATATCGCTAATTGCGAGGAATGCGTAATGGTTACCGTACAGCCAATGACCTAGGGTTGCGTGAGGTTGTGCGTTTACTCATAAGGGAGGGACTTTCGTGTTAAATCATTTTGTGACAATAATATATGCCGCTATAATAGGGAACGTCTTTGATGCGTCTTTTGTACTAAAGTATAAAACAATAAACCAATGGCCTAGTTTTTTTTACTACCTCAAATGTGTGTCAGCACGCTGTCACGATTAAGGGATTTTTTTTATAAAGCCGAATTGCGGTTCATATATCACTCGTTTGTGGATCAACAGGAGCACCATGTGCATGTCAGGTCGGATAGAATAGACAAGTTTTTAACTTCCATTCGAAATAAAAATAATTATAAATCTTATTACATACTAATCTATCATAGCCTGTTATTTTTTCAAATTCTAGATAGGCTAGTATTTGAACACTGTCTCACCTGATAGAAAGTGACGATGTGGTCGAAGATGGAGCATGCTTGCCTAGAAGATACCTGTTCAATCAAGATTTAAAGAGTCCTAGTTTGTGTTTATCGGAAAACACAGACTTGGGCAAAAAGTTCCATTCCTTAACAGTACGTATAATAAATGTGGAAGCAAAAGTTGCAAGCTTGACAACCACAGAGCAAGGAATTCATTCGCGCTGCTACTAGAAGAGCCTTGGTTGTCAAATTGCATGTAATACAAGCGAGTCAGGTAGATTATATGTAATTGATGTCAATGTGAATTGATTTGAATTGTCCTCTCGAAAGACGTTTTTCTATCAGTTATCGCATACTTGAGATAATGCGACATGAGACTGATTTATATGTTTGTCTTTCTACAGAGAGCCGAGTAAAAAACGTTTTACTACAGACTAAATTAAATTTGGTTATCTTAGTGTATATCTATTGTGCACTTAGGTACATACAATATCTCATATTAATAAGAACTAGGCAGGTATCAGTATGGAAAAACGTTAAGTCCAATGTTCCTAAATTAATGATGACTGACCAAGCTCGCAAATTATGATCGATTACCATAGGCACGAAATTCCTAGACGATTTCACGAGTTTAACACGAGTGAGTTTCATGTCTGTGTTATTATTATATGTTTGTTTAACGATATAAACGCTTTCACACTCACAGCCCCACACTAAGATTTCTTGTGTCGTGGACACACCCAGAACCTGAAACACAAATTTTCCTTGAGGAAAAACTTCTGCTTCCGTCGAGAATCGAACCCAGTACCCCTGCTTAGAAGGCGAACGCGCAACCAACTAAGCCAACGAGCAGTTCATATCTATTGTAATCGCTATACATTGTCTGAAAAATTTGCGCAAAGTTTTATCTATTAATTGCCATTGTCGGTCAATCGGAAATTTTTGCTCTTGGAAGAAACATACCGTAGAAAAATCCGTTTGTTCGTCTTCTCGTGGTTTTGGCGGCATTTATATTGATGTATTATTTACTATGAATTAGCTATGTCCATTATTGTCCAATCCAAATCCGTTAAACCGTTTCGACCACAAGACCAACACAATTTTTTACGATTTAGCTTGGGCAAAATTGCTTTCATATTTCCAGATGTTCTCATCTACAGATCGCATTTCTCAACCGATTCTCGTGAAATTTTGTGGGGTGGTTCGATAAATATACGTATAGTAAGTAGGTCATTTTTATTTAATTGGCGGAGATATAAGTCTTGAAAACTAAAAGTTTCAACCATTTCGAGACATACGCTAGGTCTTCAGCTCACAGAGCCTCTATATTGGTATACGAAGTGTGATTCCAGACACCTGCTAATACATAACCAATTCCAGTCGTCAAAAGGTTAAATAGCCGAAATAAGTAGTTCCCTTGGCTCTGTGACTGCCTGTAAAGATGGCGCTCACAAAGCAACGGACAGTTTGTATGTCGACAAATTATCCCTCCCGACAATTGTTCCACCGGCAGAAAAACTAACACCGGGGCACAAACTTCATAGGCCAACCTGGAAAGCGCTCAACGACTGCGTACCCAGGTTTACAGATAAAATATAATCTGTCCAAGGTCTACATCCACCCAAGCACAAACCGATGCGACTTTGGAGCATCGCCGCAAACTATGGCTCATTTATTATAATGCCCAGCAAGCCATAGTTCTTGTACAATAGAAGACCTATTGTAGGTGATGAAGAAGAAGATTGTAGTGACCTTGAAGCTAGGCAGAAAGCTGTTTGCGTCGCTGATTATTGGGTTAAAAAGGTGTGAGTGTTACCATTGACACGCTCAAATGAAGTGTGATTATATCATCAACATAATTATCCTAATTCAGTCCACTGTTGAGCACAGGCATTTCCTAAAGTGTGTTATTATGCCCGATCTTAGGCGCTTCTTTTTCTTTCAGTTACAAAATACCTTGGTATTTGTCCTCTAGTTTTAGAGCATTCTCGTCTAAGCTAATAAACATAAACTAATTATAATTGTTATTCACAGGGAACGACTTGAGCATACACGCTGGCGAAGTGCGGGCGACAAGCGCTTCGTTTAAAGCGACCTGTGGCGCTACTCTCACCACTCTACAACACTGCGTTGATTTACTGCGACGAAGGGAGAAACAAGCTAGGCAGGCGGAGGAGCTTTATATGTAAGTAATTCAACTATTACTATTAATAAAAATACTAGTTAATCTCAAATTCAACTACTTATCTACTTTAATAATAAATTTAAGTAATTTTAATCGTTTGTAACTCTTCATTATAATTGTAAACATCCTACTAATGTTATAAATCCGAAAGTTTGTGTGTTAGTGTGTAAGTATGTTTGTTCCCTGTTCACGCTTTAACGGCTGAACGGATTTGGATAAAATTTGGAATGTACGTAGTTTATACGGATTAGAACATAGGATACTTTTTAACTTGATAATAGCGGGCGAAGCCGCGGGGCACGGCTAGTAGTTTTATAAACGAAAGAGCCTTCTACAATACAGGCTCGTCTAGTGTGTAAGTTAGAAATTAAAATTTGTGGTGTTCAATTTTATTTGTATAGTAATAAATAAACCTGAGAGCCTGCGTATTCCAGGGCTAGTGTGTTTACCAGCTTCGATCACATCGTCACTTACCATCAGGTGAGATAGTGGTCAAACACTAGCCTGTCACAAATAAACAAATAAAAAAAAAATAAAAAAAAATTAAAAATCTCTATGTAGTTACAATGTGAGAGGAGAAGATGACCTTATCTTTCATGTATGTAAAGCAGAGAGGTTCCTTGACGATGTTTTGTATTTTGTCCAGCTATGCGATGCAGTATCTATAATCGAAAATAAAAATAATAATCGACACATCTTACTCCAAAAACCGTAACTTTTATAACTCTAACATGTTGAGTTATTGTGTCAGTAATGTCAATTCAAAATGAAATTGTATCAAAGAGGATATTTAGCAACGCAATTTGTATGTGACGCTGGTCGTTTAAGTACGAAAATAAGGAATAAAATTAATGACAGGCGTAAACGTAAACGGAGAATGTGTAAACGGGATGGCTACTTTTTCTGTGAATATTTAAAACTATCCTCCATAAACGTAGAATACGTAGTTAAACCAGCTTGTTCTTTATAGGGCACTGAAAAACCAGCTGACAGAAGCAAGGTTGGCTTCAAAACCTGGACCAGACCACGAGGTAAGTGATTGACGTAAGGTAGCAAGCCTATCGATATTCTATCGCTTATATTTTGGAGAGTGTGTTACAGGATATAATTCCTCCATGCCCTTTTTACCATCAAACAACAAGACAAACTGTCAAGCGCCATCCATTTATGGTTGACATACCTCCAGTTCGCTCAAAGCGTTTTGCTTCTACGTTTATCATCCGTTCAGCGAAGGAGTGGAACTCATTGCCTGCGTCTTTGTTCCCTGAACGGTACAATCTGGGTGTCTTCAAGTACCTTCTAGGCAAGCATTTTCCATCTTCGGCCGCATCGTCACTTTCCATCAGGTAAGATAATGGCCAAATGTTTGCCTACCCGAACAAAAAAAATCACAATTCAATATCATTCATTCAATATCATTCGTATTTGGAGCGACGACGCTGTCATTGTTAGTAGATTCTCACAATACTATTAATGACGTTTAAGAGATCGAGATTTACTTGTAAATCCAAACTTGAATGTGACCATATTACATGATTTTACGTTCTTCTCGAGATAGATGTTTTTAGAGCCATTAACTTAAATGAGTGCCTCTTTGGGGCCCATGTAAATAAACTTTTGATTTTGATTAAAATTATATTTTTAGATGTTTTTAATAATTGCCCTTTAGCTCTCCTTTCAGAGAGTAGATGTGTTGGTAACACAATGCAAGCGATATCGTTATGTTATTTTCACCGCTATAAAACTGAAACCGGTGACACATTTTATTGAGCATTTATTTTGCTAAATTTATGCCGTTTCTTTTATTATCGCCATTTGTATCGGTGGAATTTATTGTACAGCCTCAATTTTATAGTAGGAGTAATAATAATACCAATGATAGCATTTCAATGTATATACACACTAGCTGACCCGCCCGGCGTTGCCCGGGATAACAAAAGCTTACGAATAAAAGCTTTCACACTCACAGCCCCACTCTAAAAGTACTATAAGTTGTGTCGTGGGGCCTTAAACAATAAATACCACACACACAACATTCACGTCATACCCAGAACCAGAAACATAAACTTCCCGCGGGGAAAAAACTTTTGTTAGTGTGTTCCTAGATTTGAACCCGCTGCTTTGAAGACGAACGCACACTCGTCTACGCCAGTGGGTAGTTCAAAATTCAAAGATGCCCCACCGTGCGTCGCCCGTTTAAAAAATCTACACATAAACACTTCCACATTCACAGCCCCACATATCAGTGCCTTGTAACGTGGGGCCGTAAACATCCAAGATTTACAACATATTAAAAACCAGGAACACAAATTTCCGGTAGGGAGAAAACTTCTGTTAACACCGCGAATCGATCCCGCTGCTTTAAAGGCAAACACGCACCTATTTACGCGAGTAGATAGTTCAAAGTTCAAAAAATGACCCGCCCGGCGTCGCCCGGTTAAAAATATACAAATAAACACTTCCACATTTACAGCCCCACACTAAATCCAAAGACTTGTATCGGGGGGCCGTAAACATCCAAGATTCACAAAGCATTCACAACATACTCAAAACCAGGAACACTAATTTCCCGTGGAGAGAAATCTTTTAGGTAAATTACTACCGGGAACCGAACCCGCTGTTTTGAAGGTGAACGCGCACCCATCTACGCCAGCGAGCAGTTCAAAGTTCAGGAACAATCCGCCCGGCATCGGCCGGGTAGTAAATATTAAAAAACATACCTACCCATAAACGCTTTCACATTCACAACCCCACACCAAGTTCAATTACTTATATAGTGGGGCTATAAACATCCAAGATTCACACAACATTCACAACATACTCAAAACCAGAAACACAAACTCCCGTGGGAAAACACCTGTGTTCCCACCGGGAATCAAACCCGCTGCTTTAAAGGCAAACTCCCACCTAACTACGCCAGCGGGCAGTTCAAAGTTCAATGATAAGCTATAACCGACTAAACAAAAAAAAACAATATAAAACTCCTTCTTATGTAAGTCGGTTCAAAACATAGAAGTATGCCGGATTACGCAGTAACTGTTACATTCTGCGATCCACCGTTTTCACCCTCAAATAAACTTGACGATTTCTCTTAGACTATAGGTCCATATTATATGGAGTAAAGAGCAAATTGCATCTACGTGAACTACGTAAGCCGATGAAATAGGATTTTTTGATAAGGATTAATATTAAATACTAAAAAAAAGCCAACGAAATAGAAGCCGCTATTTTTTAATGTGCAGGAATTCGTAGTACGTGTCGATAAATTTCTGACCCGTCCCGTTCACGGTAGGGCTCCCGTGAAACTAATTTCACGATTTCTCATAGACTATTTATCCAAATCATATGCAGTAAAAAGCAAATTGTATCTACATGAACTACGTAAGACGATGAAATAGTTTATTTTGATAAGGATTAATACTGAATGTCTCAAAAAGCCAACTAAACACGGGCCGCTTTTTTTTCACATTTTTAACAAAGAAAAGTATTTTTTCTGAGCTATACATACATGTTAGATATATGCTGTCGCGGACTTTTTTGTAAAACTCATGAAGGCCAACATTTTTGCCATACATTGTATTCACCTATGTCTTACCGTTTAGTCAGCGTACGCCGATAAAGCGGAAAGTTAGCAAATTTTTCTCCGACTTGTCTTACGAATATTATTATTTCGAACTGATAACTAAGTTCTATCCCGACAAAACATAGCCTATAACACTCAGTGATAGTGTAGCTATCTATTAGTGAAAGAATTTTTGGAATCGGATCAGTAGTTTCAGAGATTACCTTATACATACAAACAAACAAACAAACAAACAAACAAACAAACAAACTTTACCTCTTTATAATATTAGTATAGATAATAATGATTTCACACTAAGTTCAATGACTCAATAATCGACAAGCTCGATAATTATATTGAATTTTTTTACCGACTTCCCAAAAAAGGAGGAGGTACTCAAGTCGACTGTATTTTTTTATGTGTTTTACCTCATAACAACTCTCCACGTGAGTTGATTTCGATTTTTTTTTTTTACTTTGGAAGACGTTGCTTTCTAATTGGTCCTATTTGAATTTGATCAAGATCTGATCAGTAGTTCATGAAATATCGTCAATAATGCTTATTTTGTGGACTACTTTGACGATGTTCTCGTTTAACCGACTTTAAAAGTTACCTCATAACTTATTTCGTTGTGAGCCGATTTTGATGATATTTTTTTATTTGAAAGCTGGTGCTCTTCATGTGGTTCCATTGAAATTTGATACAGATCTGATCTCTAGTTTTAGAGTTATAGTCAATAATGCGTGTTTAATACATTAAATCTGATCAAGGTTCCAAAGATAAAGCGGTGAAGTCGGTTTTTTTAAGCTTTGCTTGCGTTTAATTATTGTCTATTCAGTTTTTGTTTTTTTTTAAAACGGCGGAGATATGGGGTTGAAAACGTAAAAGAAACATATTTCAGCCATTTTGAAAAATACGCGATGCCTTCAGCTAACATAGCCACTAGTATAAATACGTAACGTTAGTATACATTAGATCTGTTATTGGCCTTAGGTATAATTAAATTTCTAACTGTTAATTAAGGGCTGAGGATTATGTTAATTATTGTCATCTATTTATGGTTGACATACCTCAAGTTCGCTCGTAGCGTTTCGCTTCTACGTTTTTCATCCGTACTGCGAAGGAGTGGAACTCATTGCCCTCGTCTTTGTTCCCCGAGCGGTATAATCTGGGAGTCTTCAAGTTAAGAGTGAATAGGTACCTTCTAGGCAAGCATGCTACATCTTCGGCCGCATCATCACTTTCCATCAGGTGAGATGTGGTCAAATGCTTGCCTATAGGGCATAAAAAAAAGAAAAAAAAAATGTTAATAAAAAAAAAATACATATCATCGAAATATGTAAGACGGACTATGTAAGGCGTATGACGGAGATATACTCGACTGTATCCATACTAGCCAATATGAAATTCACCTACAAAATAAATAATTGAACGCAAGCAAAGCTTAAAAAAACCGACTTCACCGCTTTATCTTCGGAACTTTGATCAGATTCGATGTACTAAACATGCATTATTGATATCAGATCTTGATCAAATTTAAATGGGACCAATTGGAAAGCAACATCCATCAAACAAAAAAAAAAAACAAAATCGGTTCACGTGGAACGAAGTTACATAAAAAAAATACAGTCGTTTTAAGTACCTCCTCCTTTTTTGTGAAGTCGGTAGAAAAATACAATGTCGCCGCACCGAACAGTCGGTGGTGGTAGCTAGTAGATTTTGTAAGTGTTAGCGCCTGTACGTACAGTCACAGCATATCAAAGGCGTTCCTCTAAAACAAACGTATATGCCACAAAGTATTTCTATTTTGTGGTTTGTTGTAAATTCGTGTTCATAAGCGCGCGGACTGCACTCGCGACCGGTCGCGTTCGCGTGCCGGTCTGTTTTACTTTCGTTTTTACGTGAAACGGTAACATTCCAAGTTTAAAATAGTTACGTTTTATGATGTTCAGTGTTTCTCTTAATTAACTACTGTTTGGAAACTGTGTTATATATAAGTAACTTTGGTGAAGATGAAGTTCAAAATTTTCAAGAAAATCTTACAGAAGGTAATGTTGCATTTAATTTTGTTGACTCAAGTGTTACAGTTTCTATGCGTCAGGTGTTTTTGTTAAACATTGGTGATTTGAGGTATAAATAAAGTATTAGGTAATGCAAGTATTTTACAAATGCTTACTTAGGTAATTCGTTATTTTTACCTGAACGCATCAATGTTATAGTCAATTTAAGATATAATCGTGACACTTTCTCTGGATGCCTTTTGTGAGTAAAATGTTTTTTTTTTTTTATTCAGTATGCGTTACATTTTTTTTTGTTCTACTATGTATATTGAGTATTTTATGTAGGTATATTTACATTACGTACATATGTATGTTTATTTAGTATGTAATTGTTTTGATAAGTTCTTGTACTTTTTATTTTTCCTTGACTAGTGTACACCACCGTCTATCACGTTCGAGTTACATTTATGTCCATACTAAGGTTGTCTGGAAGAAATTGCTATACGCGATAAGACCGCCGATTGAATTACTACTAAATAACTATAATTTCTAAAAAAATGTTTAGTTGTACACTTTGTAAACTGGTTATACAATAAAGTGTTTTGTATTGTATTGTAATATCAAATTATCAAAGTGTTATACATTCGAAAGTGTGTATATAATTGTGAATGCTCATTCTTCACGCTGCAACTGTTTAACGGATTTGGATGAAATTTATAATATGCATAGCTATGATTAACATATGTGCGTACTGTTTCTCCGTCTTTCATCAAGTATAACTAAGAAGCACCCAAAACGAGAAAAATATGGCATTTAGAAATAAGTCTGACCCTTTGGGATCCGTTGCCCCAGACCTACAACATTCAGACAGACAGACATACTAGTTCAGGGGTTAAATTGCACTTGATTGTTTCTTAACTTGTTTGAGTTTAAACATTATAAAATACACCTTTTTATGTCTGATTGGCTAGCGTTTGACAACTATTTTATTAGTGGCTGATGATAATAAACACGTCTAGAATGGATCGGCTCTCTACGATAGTTGCCTAAACGCCAGGCTTTACCAAGGATTGCCCAGGATTGTTCTACCTGAGGGTGATAAACTATGGTTGACTTTCGGTATTATGTAGGTTAGCTACCCTATAGTGCCCTGTTTTAAAGAAAGATGGATTTCGTTACGATGTAGCCTTTATCGGAAGCTCAAGCTCGTGATGGGATTCGAAACCGCGAAGGTACCAATCGGGGGCCGGGTCTTTGTTCGGGGTGTTACCATTGCGCTATTATTGCTTCAAACTTACTAAGCAGAATGAAGCAAGAGAACTTGCAGACCCCGCGGCTTTCCCGCGTTAATCAAGTAAAAAAATGCGTGTTAATAATGTGTTAATCCTAGATATAACTCTGCCAAATGAGGTCTGAAATCCATAATTCAAAAACAAGCTTAAAAGGTGGCTTATTGACCAACTATTATATTACCTGGAAGAGTATTTGAAGTATGCTAATTCTAAAAATTAAGGAACAACATAGAAAATCTTCTTAAATTTGAATGTCGGTTTACTAATAATATTATTATTATAAAATTTTATTTGACATCGCTAATATTGCCTAATTTTTGTTTGTTTTACTACATTGTTTTAATATTTCTTCTGACCTTTAATTCTTATTTTTTCACATTTATAGAATTATTGTGTTTTACTGAACTATCGTAACCTAGGGAATCATTGTTTTTATATAATATAAATTTTAACATCGAATATGTGTTGCCTTCGTCGAATTTTGGCTCCTATGTTCTGTGCTATATGGATTTATATATAAATTTTATAGATACGTGTATCGGAATGCACGTATTAAGTATCAGATTTGATTATCTGCATTTTAGCTTAGCTAAGCAATATCTTATTGCTAGGTTTGATTATTTTAAAATTAGAATAACTGAGCTAGAATATTACTACAAACTAGCTTAGGTCTTTTTTCTATTCAGTCAAAGTAGCCTATCTCGTGTCTTTAGAGTTTTATTATTATTTATAACAATAAAATCTTGAACAATATTAAAAGTTATTATTATTTTATGCTGATGTTGGATCATCCTTGTGATGTTATCAGTAAGATACTTTCGCAATGTAGATTTTACAATTATTTATCTGAGACAATAAACTAGGGACAATCACGAGCTGGTTTGTTTACTTGATAACGTTCTGTTATCTCTACTATTTATCATCATCTTCGTCACTCTATCAAGGGATCATAGTAATTCACTCTTCTGCAAGGCAGATTTAAAATTATTTAAGTTATATTATATTAAGTTAAATATAAAGTAACTGCATATTTGTACCAGATTTTAAAAACATTCCCCATCAAATAATTCGCTTTAGAAATTGAAATTATTTTATTGCGTAAATTGTGTGTGGGTAGGACCAAAGTTAAACATAAAAAGTAATAAGTATCAAGTATATTAAGTATCACATTAATATTATAAATCCGAAAGTTTGTGTGTAAGTATTGTTTTCTCTTCACGCCGTAACGGTTTAACGGATTTCAATGAAATTTGGGATGTACATTGCTTATACCTAGGATTAACACATAGGCTACTTTTTAACTTGGTAAACGCGGGCAAACACGCAGGAACGGGTAGTCAGTAATAAGTACTTAAAAACCTATGCTGTAAAATATTTGATAGGTTTTTATTAACAAATAGAAAGCTTAAAATTTTAAACCTTGTAAGAAATGTCTTCTTATAGTTTAAAATAATGCTCTACGTTGTACTTAGTATATCACACTTAATATTATAATTCCTTAAGTTTGTGTGTAAATGTTTCTGTTTTCTCTTTATGCTATTACAGCTGAACGGATTTGGATGAAATTTGAAATATACATTGTACGTATAAGAAACATTAGCATTAATACATAGGTTATTTTTTTAACTTGATATACACGGGTTAAGCCCGCTGTGTACGGCTATGTGTTGTATATTTTTTGAGATGGTCTATTGAAGCTCATTCATTTGATACCCAGACATTGGTATTTGATTTATTTTGGTCCCTACTCGTACTTTATGGAGCACCAGGGACGCTATATTGTTTTTTTTTTATAAAATGCTTAACCTTGCACAGCCGTTGTATAGAGTCAAATTCAACGATATACGATACGTTAGAATCGATTTAATGTATGATAAGTTTTTATTAAAAACCTGCCGTATTATAATGTGTGATTGTTTTGTTATTCTAAAATAGCAGCGCAGTGTTGACGTGATTCATTATTTGTTAAATTCCAGCAGTGACGTAATTTGGATAAAAACCTTGCAGTGGTGAATAACGAACCACATGGCCAATCTGATTGATTCCATCTATATTACCCCGAACATTACCCAGTTCAAATAAACACACCGCGGCATGGCGGCGGCATCAAAGGGCCGATTTGGTGCAAGGTTTGCCATTACTTCGTAACCAGTCAAGGTCTGCATTATATGCTTTCTTTTGGAACATAAATGGAACCATTTTATGAATGGTTTTTTTTGTTCGCTATTTTATTAAGAAAGGTGCGGCTTTGTATCTTTTGGAATCCTTTTTTCTGAAAATAACGAGATACTTATTTTTATCGAATCAGTATCGATTATGATGCTAACAAATCAACATATATATAACTAGCCGTGCCCCGCGGCTTCGCCCGCTAATATCAAGTTAAAAAGTAGCCTATGTGTTAATCCTAGGTATAAGCTATGTACATTCCAAATTTCATACAAATCCGTTTAGCCGTTAAAGCGTGAAGAAGGAACGAACAAAATTACACACCACTTGCACACATACTTTCGGATTTATAAGATTATAGAAGGATAGTAGCCAATATTAGGATAATCCGATTCATTATTAAGATAGGCTGATTAACACATTATAAGAAAAGAAAGAAAGAAAGAAAAATAATTTATCCTTCGTTTGTGTCACGCAGTCGGGTAAAAAGAAGCCGCATTTGATACGGTATATATATATGTGGGAGTTGGACAGTTGCGCTTTCGAGACGGAAATAATTATGCTTCAAAGTTATAACACATCTCTAGTTTTTATATAGCGTTTTTCTCCATTTAACCCATTTAACAAGCCTGTTAAATGGGTGAGGTACTGCGACAAATGTCTGTCTAGTTACATTATGGTGACTTACTAACCGGTGTGAGAGTTACTGGTGACCCACTGACAGGTATTGGAAACCATCTGCCTGCTTGATATATTTATTTACCAGCCACTTTACGCTATCGGGTAGACTGTTTGGAAACCTTTGACTCCTTTTAAAAGTAACATATATGTCATTATAATAATAAACTAGAGGCAAAACAAAAATTAAAAACTACCCCTACAGAAAATGCCTGCATCGATTTTCACCAAACATAGTTAAAACTCTCTCGATCAACTCAACCAATAAACAAACTAAAAACTAAATTAAAATCGGTTCATCAGCTCGGAATTGATACCAAAGACAGATATAAGATAAGATGAGATAAGAAAAATGGCGGGGCTGTCACTAGGTCTACAGCATAAAAACAGTGCTTCAGTATAAATTGATTTTGTTTACATTTGAAAGCCCCGTGCATATTTCGCGTAGGTCTACGCCAGAAACATTCATATCATACACACAATCACATCCAAAACTAGATGTCACATAACTTCACTTGTGCTTGCATGGCCCACGGAATCCGGATGTTGCACGTCAATTGGACCCAAACCGTTGATTACATTAGTGAAAGGACGCCATTATACTCGCTTCCTACAGATAATCACTCACTTGCTCATAACATTACGTTTCAGGCGATTCACGTAAGCCATACAAATGCATCAATGTTTTTGTTAAAACAAGATTTATTTGAGCAAAACAGATGTAGTAGTTCTCCTTTCATCCAGTATCTATTTATTATATTTATTTCTAGACTTTATTGACTAAACCAAATAAAACGAAATAGTTTAAAGCTTTAAAATCGTTCTGTGTGATTGTGTATGTAATGCGTATGTTTCCGGTACCCACGACACAAGTCATTGAACTTAGTGTGGGGCTGTAAGCGAGAAAGGCGTTAAAAGTTCTCTGAGTACGATAATGTTGTCAAAATAATTAAACCCATTACTAAAGCTGACAAAACTCGATCAATAATTAAACGCAAGAAAAGCTTAAAAAAACCGACTTCAACGGTTTATCCTCGGACCTTTGATCAGATTAACACGCATTATTGACGATATTTCAAGAACTACTGATAAGATCTTGATCTAATTTAAATGGGAACAATTGGAAAGCAACATCTTTCGGACCAAAAAAATAATTCAAAATCGATTTACGTAGAACAAAGTTATATATATCGATTTACGTAGAACAAAGTTATATATTTTTGTTACCTAAAAAAAATACAATCGACTTAAGTACCTCCTCCTTTTTTGTGAAGTCGGTAATAAATTATACGTATCAGTCGTAAAAAAAACATATAAATTGGCTGATCAATATCTGAGTAACCGGTACAAAATAACAAGTATGTAGTAGACAAGGCGCCTGGAGCGTTGAAAATTAAATTCAATGTATGACATAATTTTTAATGACTTAAATGTCACTGTGTATCGGAGTAATTTATCTTAGTGAGTTAAACTGGTATGGACAGTATACTGACGTTGATGGTTATTGACGGTATTGACACAATTAGGTTATTTATGTACCTTCTGTGTTTAGACACAGAATAAATAAAAGTAGGTATGGAAATATTAGGAGTGGTAATGATAAATGAGTGTTCGCCTCATTGAACACTTTATTACGAAGAAAAAAAAATTAATAAAGGTGTAAAGGTATTAAGTATTATATCATCATCATTTATTTTAATTTTATTAGGCAAATATGTTACAGCTTCGGCTGCATCATCGCTTTCTGTCGGGTAAGATTGCCAAATGCCAAATGCCTATCGAGCAAAAACAGTAATAAGTATAAAAGTGATGCAAAAAGGTCTTATGACTGCAAGGCTATATCTACTATAAAACCTTTGATTTTTGAGACAAGGCCTTGAGGCACTTATTTTCATCCCCTTTCGACTGTTAAGGGGCAGGTATACGTAAGAAATCATTCATCTAGTAAATATGCGTATAGGAAATAATGTTCACAGTGTTTTGATATAAAGTGGCGGTACGAAATTTTTACAAATATACAAATTGATGCTATTTGCATGAGATTTCATATTTGTTTCCTTTATATGTATGAACATTATGAATATTCTAAGAAAAAGGCATCATTTAACGTATCACACAGATAAGGACGAATATTTTTATTTATCTGGTTTTATTATGAATGTCGAGTAAAAGGGTTAAAAAAACACGCGTTTTAGATTAAATTCTTTTATCGCCACCTTAACTAAAACCCTGCTGGTTAACTGAATTGCACAATATTAAATTCTACGTAACCAGTTTTATATGAATAATTTTTATTTTTTACACGAAACATCGAAAACTATTTGACGTAGCCACTATAATAAAGAAGAAAGACTTTTTCATAGGAAGACATTTCATTCTTCCTATAAAATCGGCAAAATGTATATTGTTATAGACCTTTCTTTGTTATTGTATAAAACGAAACAACACACCCATTCTATTTTGTTAAAGAATGTATGTACGTACTATGCTCACATTATTTGTCTATAATAAAGAATAATACATAAGTAATCATAGATAGTAAGCGTTTACCTTGGGAACTTTTGTAAAAGTAGCTAAGTAAGTAGGTGTTGTTTATTGTAACTAAAATCCGACTAGATCTTTAGAAACTGATCTTTGCTCATCCGCCTCGTAGCTGCAGCATAATATTGGAAATATCGGAATAACCTAAATAGTAAGGATAGAACCTATTCTACTTTTTGCGACCCGCGGTAAATAGAAGGTAGCCTATGTATTAAATAAGAGTATAAGCATCTCTATTTATAAAATCATTCTGATCCATTCGGCCGTTGAAAGGTAACAAACATCACACAACACTCACCTACTTACACATTTTTTATACTGCGTGATAATCAATATATATGTATTATCGACCACATTTGAATACTAGCAATAAATATATTTTACCTTTCTTCTAAATGTATATATAGGTTTAATTAAACTCTGACCTCTGTATTATTCGTTACATATGGTTTCAATCTATACTTAATATTATAAAGAGGTAATGTTTGTGAGGTTGTAGGGGGTAATCTCTGGATCTGCTGAACTGATTTTGAAAATTATTTTACTAATAGAAAACCACGTTATTTGTGAGTGTCATAGGCTATGTTTTATTTACCCGGGCTACGCCGGGCTGGTCAGCTAGTACCTAAGAGAGAGAAAAGAGATATCAACACAATTTCTAAGAACTAAGAAGTGTTTATTTAGTTGTCTCTATTCTACAAATTCAGTCTTGCTTTATATTTACTACATAAATATTTTCTACATGCTTTATATTTACTACATACATATTTACTACATGCTTTATATTTACTACATAAATATTTGCTGAATGTTACAGTTCAACTTATTATGGTATCTTATAAAACCACTACATCCCTGCGTGTTGATTTGATATGCAACTCTGCACTAGTCCGAAACTAACATATAACAAGATTTGGTCAGATTTTAGAGGAAGAGCGTGGCGTATTGTTATACTTGCGGTTAGTGGACCAATCATGATACTGTGTTGTGTGGTTAGATGGCTGTAATTGCAATGCTAAAACTGAAAGTATTATGTAATACTAGCTGTGCCCGCGACTAAGTCCTCGTGACTCGTGACAATAGTGTCTTTGGGTAGCATTTTAAATTATTTAGGCTAATTATTTCTCAAATAAGACACATACGTATAAATATTTTAATTAGATATTTGCAGTGTTTCACTGCAATGCATATAGATTGTTTGGTTAATTTATTCACCATCACGCACTTTTTATGTGTCGATTGTTTGAAAACAATGGGTTCGATTGGGAAGACTTTTATTATTCCGCAATTTCCGTGTAAAAACAAACGGGATTCCCTTACTTTGTCTAGTAACGATTGACACAATGTCATACAATGCAACGTACGAAATATGGGAGTGAAGCCGAAAAATCGGATACCACTGCAGTAATATACCTATTCTTTTAGCAGTAAAATGATTGAGTTAATTTACTATCCGTCACTTTGCTTGCCAGGGTTAATACAAATTATTTCAAAGAGTAACGAGTCGTATAATGTTACATGTGTTGTATCTGTATTTTTAGTAGGTCAATGTTTTTCAATGATCGAAGTGTGATCGGATTCGTGAGTTTTATCTGCATGTTCCTGTTGTGAACCAATTTTCATAAAGGAGGAGGTTCTTAATACGAATATTGGTTTTTGGGGTGTGTTAATACGTTTTTTTTTTTTTTTTATACTAGATAGGCAAGCATTTGACCGCTATCTCACCTGATGGAAAGCGACGATGCGGCCAAAGATGGACCATGCTTGCCTAGAAGGTACCTATTCACTCTAGACTTGAAGACACCCAGATTATACCGTTCAGGGAACAAAGACAAAAAAAAAAAAACAAAGAACAAAGACGTCATAATCTATATATCACAGTTTGATAACCAATTAAAAAAAATCTAGATAGTGGTGGAAATAGGCAAAATGGTTTAAAAATACGTATTTTTGATTTATTACACATTTTAAAAAGTCATATTTACAAATAAATAGTGTATGTACACAAAAAAGTATGCACCATAAGGTGTTTAATAATTTTTAAATCGTTTTTAGCTTATCCTTTCGATTCTAAGAACAATGAATAATTCTATCATTTGTTACCGTCAATACTTTTTAATTTATGCCGATACCACAAATATGATAAAATATGCATCGCACCGAAAAATAAATACATTTAATGATCCAATTACTTTGATGGCACTGACTGCTTACCGCCGACCCCTGTCTGGGCAAAATACAATGCATTGAACTTATTGGATGGGGTCATACAACACGATCGATGAACTTATTAAAAGCATGACAATAACCGTAGATTATAGCCACGATATGAATTGATGTTTTTTGGCTTCTATTTACATTGTATATAAAGTAATACACCAACATAATCAGATTTACAAAACAACCTCTTAAAAGTATTAGGTACTGTATTTGCTTAATAAGTTATTCGTACTCAATAACGTTGGAAAACTACTTTTTTGTAAGCATTTTATTTTTACTTGAGTTAGCTATACGCTCGGTACCTTATACGTAACTTATGTGTTTTCTTTATAGATGTATTTAGTTTTAGTTCAGTTTTAGGAAATATAGGCAATTGACACGCGTAGGAACAAGTTGAGAAAAAAAATGCTTTTATTCATCTTGCAATGGTATGTTATTTTGTTTATTTAGATCGAATCTTGTATGCTGAATTAGAAACTGCTGTTCTTGTCCTACGGAGTAGATTTTTCACAATATATTTTCATGGTAAGCATTACATGAATCAGTATCCATGATTAGCTTCAGTTAAAGGAACTCTTCAACAGTCAATAGCACGAAAACGAGTTTTTGTGTACGCAATTATGTTAGCGCTGCTTTTTAACTGACTTCAAAAAAGGAGGAGGTTCTGTGTTCGACTGTATGTATTTTTTTTATGTATGTTCACCGAGTTCTCACAATTCTTTTTTTGTTTGGTAGATTTTACTTCAGAGATGGTCCCATATAAATTTTATCGAAATCGATCAAGCCAAAACCAAAATGTAAGCGATAAAGTCGGTATTTTTAAGCTTTGCTTGCGTTTAAATTATTATTTTTTCTAATTTACTTTCTAAATCGTTATCATTTAAATTATTACATTGTAGCATATATATTAGCATCGAATTAAAAACGACAACATTAAAACTAAGTAGAAAAATGTTGACCTTTTTTACCAGTATAGTTCTAGTATACTTTTAAATCATTATGATTTAAATTAAATTGATAAATGTGTTGTTAACTAAGATACGGTTGCTGTAAATTTGTGCAGGTCTTTGATTGTGATTTCAATCAGTGGATGAGCGGACGTGACGACATTTGAAATTAATTGGTAACTTGAAACCTGGCCAACTGATTTGATATGATAACATTCAATAAGAGTGTTACAGTACAGGTTGCGTCATTTCTTAGAATTGTTTTTTTGAGTCTTTAATTAAGAGAAAAAGCAAGAAAGACAATTTCACATCTAAGCGTTTATATTTATACTATGTATTATATTATTATCTACTCTAACATGAACAGTATGAATCATCTCGATCAATAAAAACATTAATTCCTGTGGGGAATCGTCACATACTGATTTACTGTGACTAACAGCTAACTCTGGGAATTTACACTATGAAGAAGAGATACTGTGTTGAGTAGTGATGATCATAAGTATGACTATACATCTTGCCATGTATAAGTCACCTAATCTTGATTATTGAGTCATCTTCATCTCTTATTGGAACGAAAGTTCCTTATCGCGCGTTGCGAAAGGGGGCTAGACGGAAAAAATTAAGACTAAAAGTTGTAACGACACTTTTTGCTTCAGTTGTAAGGCATACCACGATTTTGTCCGATCACCGAAGTTAAGCAACGTCGGGCGCGGTCAGTACTTGGATGGGTGACCGCCTGGGAACACCGCGTGATGTTGGTTTTTGCATGTTTCTTTATATTACTATACTATACGATTTGGTCATTCTATCATTTACCAATACATAGATTTCGGGTCCGCGCTCAAAACTGTTTAAGGAACATAGGCAACAAAACGAAATATAAGTCATCAGTTGAAGCTGCTTAAGATGATAAATTATTGCAAGCAAAAGTAACCTGTGTATTAAAGACAGGAGATTAAAGACATACATTAATTTGTTTTAGTTAGTTTTTAATAATATACACGAATCCACGTTTGTATTGGTTTTAATCGGTACACTTATTTCGTTAAGTGTGAGTTATACCTGAGGTCCATTTGTTTGTAGGTCGATGTTTTTGAACATGATGATTTTCTAAGATTTTGTGTGATGCTAAAACCACGGAACTAGAAGTAGCAATCATAGTTACTACAATATAACTAAAGTTTTAGTTCTATGACTATAATTAAACGCAAGCAAAGCTTAAAAAATACCGACTTCACCGATTTATCTTTGGAACCTTGATGAGATTACATGTCATAAACACGCATTATTGACGATAACTCAAATACTACTGATCAGATCTTGATCGAATTTAAATGGGCCCAATTGGAAAGCAAGATCTTTTCTAAAAAAAATAATGTCAAAATCGGTTCACGTGGAGCGAAGTTATGCACTCATAAAAAAAATACAGTCGACTTGAGTCCTCCTTTTTTTGTGAAGTCGGTAGAAAATAGAACCACTTTAGACGTATCCGTGTGTAGCGTTTGAAAAGTAATCTGAATGTTTGAAAAGTGAATTATGTAAAAAAATTAATCGCCAAGCGTAATGATGATTGAGTCTATTGTCCATTATTCTGAGAGCAGATATGCGCTGATCGACAAAAAAAAAAATCAATTGGATAGTTCCGCATGCCATTTCCGAACAATCATGGATTTTGCTCAGGCTTGTGACCTTCGCATGTCAATTATCTAACGTTGCCATGCCATATAGACCATGTTTTGGGTGTAATAATAAATTTCAGTTATATTTGTGACATTGGATATTATGTTCTTGATAAATATTACTTCTACTCGGACTCAAAAGATGTTAACGAAATGATTGTTTTCTTTTATTATAGTGTTTAACGCATTCACACTCACAGCCACATACTAAGTTCAAAGACTTGTATCGTGGGTGCCGGAAACACTCACATCACACACATTACATCCAGAACCAGAAGCACAAATATCCCTTGGGAAGGAATTTGTGATCCTGCCGGCAATCGTACCTACCCATTTTATGTAGTAATCTTAATTTAGCGTTAAAAGTAAGCATTTTTACTCATCCTTAGAAAGTTTTAAATTATTTTTTAACCCTAACTTAGGTCAAAGACTTCTATCGTAGGTGGCGGACACATTTACATCACATACACACAATTTTTAATTGATTGATTATAATTATATATATATAATAATATGTAGTAATGATTGGGTTCAGCTCGCGCTTCACTAGAATCCAGACATTTGCAGTAAATACCAATCTATAGATATCGTAAACTATCATAACGCCGTTGTAGCTATTTCATACTTCTTTCTATTCGCACCCTTCAGGTCAAATGTATCTCTTGGACAAAGAAAGTGTAACATTGTTGCTCATTGACTATCGATTACATTTAGGTACACTTTCTGTTTTATAGTCACAAGACTCATTGGCGATGCGATGTTATTATCTTTATTATAGTAATTTCTTCTGTTCACTTAACAACTGTGGAGTAATGTTAAACAGTTCTATATCGATTATAAGTTTTGAAGGTCATTCCACAGTGGTAATCGATCAACATCAATTCACGTTCAAATAGAAGCAAACCGCGTCAATATTGCTAATTAATAGACTGTTTTATAAACAGAGCTATTCAGGATTTCGAGTGTTATTTACTTACAGTGTATTGTATAACTGAACATAGGCTACAAATTAATTGAGACGTTGCGTGAGGGAAACCATAGCAAAGGTTGTCCAATAATATAGTTGAAGGTTTTTTGTCAAATCATTAAGACTCCCTAGATATTGCGACGATAATTGCATGTCTGTCACGTTAAATTATATTTGTAATTCATCATTGTTGAAACCGTAGTCATAAACAAACTTAAAATATATTTAGCCGACTTCAAACAACACCAAGTCATTAATTAAAATCCGAAATTTCCTTTACTTGGATGACTTGTTTTTCAACCGACTTCAAACAAGGAGGTTCTCAAGTCGACTGTTTGCTTTTTTTTTGTTACGCGATATCTCCGCCAATTGTGAATCGAGTTTGATGATTTTTTTTGTTTGGTATACTTCATTCCTGTTAATTTGATTTAAAACAAAAGAACTAAACAATTTTGATGAAATTTCTCCATAGAAATTGTACAGATTTGGTTTTATTCCATGATAAAAACCAAAGCTGTTTAAAAATGACGGAGCACTGAGGTAACAAACTATAAAATACATGAATTGAGAAAAGTAGTTTTACATGGTTCATATCAATATTTCCTACTACAGTATGTGCATATATTGTAAATGCCATTTTAGCAGCTGTTTCAATATTATTTAACTTAAATGCATAATAATGTTTAACGCATTACAAAGCTTACATAGTGAAATGTTAAAACATTATATTCCACATGTATGTGACTATATACTTGTAATATAGCCATTAATTAATTTGCGATCAACATGTTACTTTTTTGTTTCTTGGTACCTTAATTTCCTTTTTTTTTTAAGTGCTCTAGACTGAGTGTGCATTAATTTGTATGCTGAAGTGTGACAGAGTTTTTTTTTTAATTAAAAAAGGACAACTTAACTGTTCGTTGGCTTAGTTGGGTGGCGTTCACCTTCTAGGCAGGGGTATCGGGTTCGATTCCCGGTAGGAACACACATTTTCTCCCCAAGGAAAATTTGCGTTTCTGGTTGTGATTATGTGTGATGTGAATGCTTCCGGCACCCACGACACAAGTCATCGAACTTAGAGTGGGGCTGTGTGTGTGAAAGCGTTTATGTTACAAAAAAAAAGAGGATTGTGGTTTCAACTTTATTTGAAATCAAATAATCTGAATTCGTAGACATTTTCTAAACTGGAATTTTGTTACTCATTGTAGACGTGTAGAGTTTGATTATTACAATACTACATTTCAGTAATGTAAGAATAAGATCAAAAGGTAGTCGAGGAAGACGAAACAGTTGCCCTTTCTTTCACGCACTAAGTGATCAACGTAATATTTTCCTTCTCATATTCTCATTTTCATTTGCAGCGAACAAATGCTATTTCATTGCGTTCGCGATAAAGGCCGTGATATTCTTCGTCGTATGATAACACTGCTTTCTTAAATCCTGAAGGACTGTTGGCCTACAAGCACTCGCTTTAAACCGAGTGTAGGCTTATCGTGTCTCGATGATTGTAGTCCACGGTTACCTCACGACAACCAAACAAATGTAAATACATCTGAGTTGTACTGCCGTGATTTATCTTATCAACAAGCTGGGTCCCGCAGCTACGCCCTCGTTTATCATCATACATTGTAGTTTATGTCCTATTCCAGGGTCACTCACTATTGTATAGTACCTATGACTACTTAATATTATATTTTGTTCTCTAAAAACTAATGCTTATGTTTCAGTAGAATCAAATCAATGTCACGGTATTTCACGTTTGTTTGAACTTGAAGATTCCTAAATATTTCTATACATTTTTTTACAAATAGGTAATTTATGAAGTCGACCGGAGGGCAGCAAATCCATTGGCATGATTTAGAGTTTCTGTTAATGACCTTTGGTTTCTATGCTTTGCCAAGGTGATGGTCAAATGGTATTAAACCTTTGAAGAGCTATGGTATCATTATTTTAACTGATATTGATTTGTTGTTGTTGGCTTTTTCACCGCCCTGTAGATTACGATAAATTCGTGTTATTTGCTGCCCAATACCCTTATTAAATTTTAAACCTGTAGCTTCCCCCGATTAGTAAAAAAACATACAAATAGACATCGACTGTCATTGATGCAGGCAGAGTTACTTTCGGATTTATAATATTAGTATCATGGATTTTGTATATTTTATAGATGTTTTCAATGTGAATGTGTGGCTGGATTAGTGTGGATAGCTAGTAGTTTGATAACTTACTAAGTGAAAAAATGCAAGTGATTATTTAGCCGGCTTGATTACTTTTCTGTTTCAAATCGTGTAAGTTGATACAGGTCTGAATTAGTTTCTTCTTCCCCTGTTCCCGTTGCTCAATGAAGTTGAAATTTTGCTTGTCTGTTCCAAGGACAAAATCAATTGAAGTTGTTCGGTTAAGTTTGGAGACGGGAGGTAGACAATGGCCTCGATTGTGATGTACACTCACTAAATTAAATTTATACTAACCCTGTCTCTTACAAAATAAAACACAAGACAGAGATAGCATGCATTTTAGTGCTGTCACGCTAGTTTATCAATTAAAATATGAACAGCAGAAGCAGAAAGGCACTTGTTTTTAGTTAACACCAATACAACACATACTCGACTAAGCTTGCATAGACATCTAAGTTCTGACTAACTTGACAGCACAGCAGTATGCTATCTCTGTCTTGTGTTCCTATTTTGTAAAAGACAGGAATAGCTTAAATTTAATTTAGTGTGCGACATCAGAATCGAGGCCAATACAACTCATCATTGAGAAACAATAGGCTTATGGAGTTAAGGATTCAAATAAGCAAAATTTTGATATGGATCCTGGAATGAATACTACTTAAAATTTAGTCTGTAATAATATCTTTTCGATAAAATAATTTCAATTGCGTCTATTATGGCAAACCCCATTCACACTTACTCTTCATACAATAAGAGTAAATGTTGCATGTCAACTACATTAAGCGGAAGAAGGGAAAGGAGGCGATACCAAGTTATCAATTTATGTAATTCGTCTAAGTATCCCTTTGTGACGTATAACGTTAGTGTTCCGCTTAGTTATAACGCTGCATTATCAATCCGCGGAAATGACGTCATCATAGGTATTAATTTCGATATAATCGACACAGCAGAGGTTTCAGATAGTTTTGTGGTCTCTGGTGTGATGCGTTTTGTTGTTTATTTATTTTACTGTATACTTCATCTAAAATTTGCCTTCCTCAACCATAGTTTTAGTAAGTTAATCATGTTGGGCTGATTTTACGTTATGACTGGCACCTTATTATTTTCTAAGTACCTGTTGTTGTTCTGAACTTATTGATTTTGTCAAGCGTTTGCATCGCTCAATAATTCAATTCAATTCAAAGCATTTGTTTCAGAAAGTCATATCTAAACATTACAAATAAAATTATAGTACACACTGATAAATATAAAATTAAATAAGCATGTCAAAATAAATACACCATACAAAATTAATATTAAGATCGAAATAAAAAGCTAAATTCTTTACCAGAAACCAAATACTGTGTTTACTCCTTGTTTATTCATTATAATGAAATTTTAATAAATAATTAAATTACTTCGTATATTTTCTAATGAAATTGATACTTAAAACCAGATGGTAACCTGATGGAATGCGGACGGCGTAGCAGCATATACACACTACTAGGATATATAATAAGAAGTAACACTATATAACGCGTTGGTCTATTATAATTCCTATATATAGGCAAATAAAAATTTCAAGTAATTTTAGTATGAGCCTTTGTTAGTCCGAGGTTTAATGACGTCATTCTTTCTTGTGCTAATTCTGCACTGTACCAAAACAATGATTATATGGATGTGGCCGTGCCGCGATTGTGGTGATGTAACGTGACCTTGTGTATACGAAAAATTCAGATCTGCTATCCTGATGAACCCATATCAGGATTGCGCCCGTATAAAGATAGCCCATACAAAGAAGCCCATAGAGTGCGTTATTGTTCTATTTTAGTTTGTGGTCATTTAGAGCGGATTTTTTTAAAGTAATATAATCTGTTGACGTCACTGCCTGCCTATAATATTGAGCAAATATATATATCTACTAGCCATGCCCTGCGGCTTCCCCCGCTATTATCAAGTTAAAAAGTAGCCTATGTGTTAATCCTAGGTATAATCTATGTACATTTCAAATTTCATCCAAATCCGTTCAGCTGTCAAAGCGTGAAGAGGGAACAAACATACTTACACACTTACACACACACTTACACACAAACTTTCAGATTTATAATATTAGTAGGATAAAACATAATAGAACATCTTCCATACTAAACTGCAGCGTGCAGTTTTGGAACTTGAGGATAGCCTCGAAATTTCGTTTAATTAAAAAAACAAGACGATTTATACTTATTTATATGTTACAAAAAATATTACATAAAAATTGCATAACCTAAAAGTCGCTCTCATTATGTAGTTATACTTTTGCACGCGATGATAATAGTGTCAGAACAATTTTAATACATTGCATAACTTAACAAAAGTTACGTGGTCATTTTAAAAATTATACGACATAATCAGAAGGAATGTGGTTTGTTGAACTTGGTCTATTAGAGAGATGAGATGAGTAATATGTTAATCATGGTAAAAAGCAAAGATTTGTAATAATAATTTCAACACAAAAATTTCAACTAAAGAAGTAAAGTTTTTCTTAGTATTATTTGTAGTTTTCACAATTTCATAAAATGACGATTTTCTCGAAAACTGTGAGAGTTTTACTAGGTACATTTTTTTTTCTGGACCATCTTGATGTACCCTATCTGTAGTAATAGATAGGATTATCCATTCATTACGCCATACCGTGTATGTTATTTACAATTCCTTCAGCTTTTATAGCAGCACTCCATGCTTGTTGCGAAGCATTCTTTTATTTCATAACATACAACACTTTTAGCTGATCTTGGTACTTGACTGTTATGTCATCAATCATTTTACTAGAGTAACAAATCACAGGTTAGTGAAATTGCAGTAATTGGTCATACTAATTGCATAATAATTGTAGCTCGTTTACAGCTCTAACTTCAAAACCCAATGCTTCTTCTTCTGAGTGTGACGACCCAGTTGGCGCAGTGGACAGGTGTCTGCCCTCTGCGCCGTGGGTCCTGGGTTCGATTCCCGGCAGGAGCACAAATTCCTTCTCAAGGGATATTTGTGCTTCTGGTTCTGGGTGTAATGTGTGTGTGATGTGAATGTTGCCGGCACCCACGATACAAGTCTTTGAACTTAGTGTGGGGCTGTGAGTGTGAATGCGTTTGTTTGTTTGTTTGTTTGTTTGTTTGTTTGATGGCAACACTTACACCTTTTTTGTCCAATACTCGGCGACGCAAACAGCATTCGGCCTAGCTTCGTACAGGTCTTCTAGTGTACAAGAACTAACCCAATGCTTTAAGGATAAGGGCCCTAAGAATACCTTTCTAAAATATACGTTCTTCCCTTGTGAGAGCATGGATTCCCTTTATTATGAGTAATAAATACAATGTCGAATTTATCATGTCAATTTAATTGATGCCCGATTTAGGAACTTTCATGTCAGTTATTACGAAAATATCAGCCGTGTCATATCTATTCAAATCACTGTCCGAAAGTTCAACTCAATTTGGGTTCTAAAAATAGTTTTGACGCGTTGTCATGAGGAAGATACATACAACCATAGTGACTGTATTAAATCGTGGCCATGCTTTCCGTTACGACAGGGGATCGGCGATGACGCAACGGCTGGGTCCGTCAGGCGATAACTGGGAGTGTCGGTCTGTCGGACTACCCTTCCACGGTTATGGGCTTGGGAATTCGTTTGGTGTTTTAATGAGGCACGTAATTTCGGTAATGTTTCGCTGTTGCTGGGAGAAATGTTGCCTTACCAGTCGGTAACCGGGTATACCTAGCTATATATATATATGTATAATATTTTGTAGGTATACGGTACAAAGTGATCTGGGTATATGTCAATTATATTACTGCTTGCGTTTATGGTCCGTATAACTAAGGGTATCGCATTTGAAGTAAATGTTGGATGGAAAGTGGAGAGTTTATCTCCTTTGGAAAAATTGATAGAATTCGTTGTAATGTTCACCTAATTAATTTAAAGACTATTATTATACTCGGGCGGATTAGGCAAACGTCACGTCATTGTCTGAGGTGGTAAATTGTAATAGCTTGTAAAACGCCATGTTTAATTATTTTTTTATTGTAAACGTTTTACTGTCAGAATAAGGGATTTTTTTCCAACTACAACAATTTAGTTCTAACGAATCGGACGCATATTTAAAGAAAAATGTTTGAGATTCAAATGATCTTACAATTTTGGAAACGTAAATACTACTAAACCTAAAATACTTTTTCAGTAACAGTTAAGTTGCCTCATGGCAGTGATGACATTTTCTACTTAAAATTAAAAAATGCCTTTGCAAAGTAAAATATATATTTTAACTGAATGCCGTATTGAATCCATTTAAACATTGTGCATGTTATCGCGTATCTTACGTCACTTCACCACAACGCCATGCGTAACCTGAAACTTCAGGAAACGCTAGCTGAACATTGATAAAAAAAAATGAATTTACACGTTGAAATGTATTAAAAGTTGTTTAATTCAATAAAAACAATTGCGAAAACCTAAGAATTCTAGCACATACATAGCCCACACTCAGTTCGAAGACATGTGTGCTGTAATCATACATATCTCAAACACCATCACACCCAAAACCAGAAAAACAAATTTTATGAACACATATCACAGTGGTGGAATAGACATCCTAATTAACAAAACACCCTAAGCGGGACGTCAATGCAGTTCTATCCGCCATCAACAGAAACTAGAATTAAAAATTTAGACATCCTAAGACCTAAGTGATTAAAGACCTTCTCTAGATGGCCGTAATTTTGCGAATCTGGCAGTCATTAACCTAACATAAACATAAACGTTTTCACGCTCACAGCTAGCGTTGCCAGACGTCCCGATTTACGCGGGACGTTCTGATTTTCAGAGGTCTGGGGACACGTCCCAATTAACCCTTGATCGGGACGCCAAGTGTCCCGATTTGATTGAACCTTCAATTTAAACTACGCGCCAAAATAATACGCGCGAAGCTAATATTAATAAAAAATGTTTTATAAAGCCACCAATTAAAATGGTACTTTTGTGCTGCCCCGAAATTTGATAAACTGGACCTGCCAACACTACTCACAGCCTACATAAAGTTTATCATTCCTTCTCGCCGATCTAAAAACGAATGGACGATCAATTTTCACGTTACGAAGTTTTAGCGAGGCGGATTTGTCGCTTATACTTCGTTTTTGTCGCCTATGTTCCGTTGATACTTATAAACGCAGACCCAAAAACCATGTAATAGTAGATCGATGTTTATTTTATATAGTTACTAGGTCTTTAGATCAGAAACCATTATTATTATTATTATTTTTATTCTCGATAGGCAAGTATTTAACCACTATCTCACCTGGTGAAAAGTGACGATGTGGTCAAAGATGGAGCATGCTCGCCTAGAAGATACCTGTTCACTCGAGATTTAAAATCACCTAGATTGTACTTATCGGAAAACACAGACTCGGGCAAAGAATTCCATTCCTTAGCAGTACGTATAATAAATGTGGAAGCAAAACGCTTCATACACACCCTTGGAATATCAACCATAAATTGATGTCTCGTGGTTGATTCTCTGGTTGTCCGTTGGTAAAAGGGGGGTGGGGGAATTACATCATGCAATTCCGTGGCACACTCTCCGAAATGTATCCTATAAAAGACCGATAGACTTGCGACCCTACGACGATGTTCTAGGCTTCATTATTCACACGCTAAAACCCTACAACAAAACTCGTAAAAATTGCAAAGATCGGGCTATCTGGGACACTATCAGGTCACCAGTGCCCTATAAAGATGAATCAGCTATTAGGTAGATGCAACATCGAGGTCGCCAAAGGCAAACTATTGTACCCGGGATATATGTCAGATTGTTTACAGTTAACCTACTCCTTTTGGGACCCTTTGTTTGGAACTCGGTCGTAAGTTCTACTGACATTTTGAATATGTTCTTTGTTAAAGTTCGATAAGCTGTCTTATTCTTTATAGCGACTTGAACCACTTGTATGTCATGGTATTTTGACAATATATAGGTGCGGAAATTAACTATTCAATTTACTGTGATGTCCAAATGAGCTAAGCGCATATATTCGAGTCGATAAATAAAAAAAAATGCGTTTTAAACAGTTAAATGTTCTGGTTTACCTAATACCTATGTATACAAAATGACACAAACAAACAAACAAACAAACAAACGCATTCACACTCACAGCCCCACACTAAGTTCAAAGACTTGTATCGTGGGTGCCGGAAACATTCACATCACGCACATTACACCCAGAACCAGAAGCACAAATATCCCTTGGGAAGGAATGCGTGCTCCTGCCGGGAATCGAACCCAGGACCCACGGCGCAGAGGGCGGTGATCTGTCCACTGCGCCAACTGGGTCGTCACACTAACTGACTTTCTCCTAAACTTGGAATATATAATCATAAGTATGTGATGAATTGTTTTTTTCATATTCAAGATAGGCAAACGTTTGACCGACATCTCACCTGATGTTAAGTGACGATGCGCCCGACGATGGAGCACGTTTGCAATTTTTTTTTTGTAATATTGTATTTATTTTATTATGTAGTTGATGCAATTATACTGTAATTAAGACTACAATAACTATTATACCATATTATTATATTATAATTATTAGTTAAGTATTATGATTTTTCTAGTAATTACTTTATTCGTAAATTTGAGTTTAATGTCTTCTATTTTCTATAAAAGCTTTTTCTTTTTTTTTTACACTAACAGCCTCAAACTAAGTTCGATGACTTGAGGCGTGGGTGCCAGAAACATTAAAATCACAGACACAATCACACCCAGAACTAGAAACACATATTTCCCTTGGTGAGAAAACTTATGTTCCTACCAGGAATCGATTTCTTATTTGAATAAATAATTAATGATGCTGCCATATTGTCTTATTTGGCATACGGCAAACGATACGCGAGACTAAGATAAATCTTGTTTTCTATGGTGGCAGGATATTTTCTTATATATATAATCTTGATATATATATAATCTGAATCTAGGAAACGGCTCCAACGATTTTCATGAAATTTAGTGTAAAGGGGTTTTCGGGGATAAATCGATCTAGCTAGGTTTCATTTTTAGAAAACGTCGTTTTAACGAGCAATGCTCAGTCATCCAGGTACTTATCCAGCAAGTTCTTCAAGCATCCTACTTTAAATTGTTTTTCGGCTGCTATCCTTGATAGCCAGTCACGTTCTAAGCTCATCGTGTTTAAGAATTCCGTCCATGAAGCTATAGCCACGTTTTAACAGGGAAGATAGTCAAACGCAATCCTACTTGAATTAAAAAAAAAAAACCTGAGATTACCTAACTATTTCACAGTAATGCGCAGTTTATTTGTATGGGTTGTAACATTCGCGTTTAGAGCCCAAGATAAGACGGCTCAACGGTTTTAGAACTTTAGTTAAAGTGTTTTTTTTTTAGTAGTTAGAGATAGCATTTAGCTGTTAGTTGTTTATCCGGATGACGCACATAACATTATTTATTATTAACCCCGTTTCGCGTCATGCATCTCAAAAACACTCTTCGACAAGTCCATTATTATCCGGTAATTTATATTTACTAACGCTCTTCGTTCTTATTCTTCTCAAGGATTTTTAAAGAAAATTATTTATTGTATCATAACGTCATTCCTTTATCTTTATTCAAATCATACTTGTCTAATGAATGAGAACCAACAGTTTCACGGTTCATTGGATACACTTAAAATTCAATGAATTTCTTTGTTTTATTATAGACGAAATGGGGACGAAAATATCGTAGCAATGTAAAACAATATTGTTTTTATTGAGATTTGACAGTGTTTTTGAATTTACAGAGTGCACAGGCTGTAAATTCAAAAAGATCGCGCAATTACAGAATAGTCAATGCAAGGTGATTTCAAAAAGCGACAGTCTAAAACAAGATATAAAAGATCCGATCTTTTATATCTTATTTCAGAGTGTTGCTTATTAAAATCGGCTAGCATGGACTATTTTTAAATTAATAAGAGACTAAACTCCAGCCTGCCAGATGTAAGACATGACTAGAAAAAGTAAAAAAACTGTTAAAAAACTGAGAATTTTACATAACATTTCAATATTGTAGATCCGAAAGTTTGTGTGTAAATTTGTACGTATGTTTGTTTTATCTTCACGCTTTAACGGCTGAACGGATATGGATGAAATTTGGAATGTACATAGCTCATACCTATGAAATGAAATGAAATGAAATGAAATCTTTATTTGCTAGAATATAGGTAGGTTTTACATGCAGGTGTTCTTTAAGTTGGGTATCACTATATTCGACAGCTATTTAGGTCGTGCAAATGTTTACAATTTAGTTGAGGAATTTATATACCTACAAACAATTAAAAATTTACCATAAGATGTCAGATAAGGATTCAATTATAAATGTCAATAAGATAATAAATCAATACGATAATATAATAGAACAAGTATTTAGTTCATATAAATTAAAATATACCTTCATGTCATTTATACTTAAAATAATCACTTAGTGAATAAAAGCATCTGTCAACTAGCCAATCGTAAAGCTTTTTATTAAATTCTAAATCGTCGCCAAATTGTTTAGGTAATTTATTATAGATTCTAATAGCCATAGTATAACAATTAATATCACATATTTTAAGCCTATTTCGTGGTACCAACAGAGGCTTTTGTACAATTTTTCTTTTAAAAGCAAAGTTTACGTCCTTTTCAAAAAGTGAGTAGTTACATCTTACAAATTTGCTAATTTCGAATATGTATAAAGACGAAAATGTTAAAAGTTTATGTTGTTTAAATATTGGTCTACAAGAATCTGTACGTTTTAAATTAAAAATAGATCTTAAACATTTTTTCTGAGCTATGAATGCTCTGTGCCAGTCTGTTGAATTTCCCCATATAATTATACCATATCTCAGGGTTGATATGACATGACTGTGATAAACAAGGATCGCAGTTTTAATATTTGTGTGTGTAATGTTTTTATTTTACGTAATGCAAACACAAATTTATTTATTTTCTTACATACATTGTCAATTTGTGTTTTCCAATTACAAAATTTGTCAATAACTATTCCTAAAAAATTTATGTCCTGTACCATATCTATTTCAATATTATTAAACGTTATAACCATATTTGTATTGTTCAGTGTATTATTTTTGTATGTCGAGTATTTAATATATTTTGTTTTGTCTGTGTTTATTTTTAAGTTATTTTTATCCAACCAGTTAATTACGTCCCTTAGTGCTTTACATGTAACAGTTTCAGCTTTATCAACAGTATTTTCTCTCGTTAATATTGTAGTGTCATCCGCAAATAAGACAGTATATTGGTTTGTAGAGTCAGGAAGTTCATTTATATATATTATGAATAAAATCGGGCCAAGTACACTTCCTTGAGGCACGCCATATTGATTAGTTAAATACGATGAACGAAAAGTATCTCGTGTGTTTGTGTTATGATTCATTTTGCTTATTTCAGTGCATTGTTGTCGACCCTTGAGGTAGCTTTCAAACCATTTGTATGCAGTTCCCCTGATGCCATATTGTTCCATCTTGTGTAATAGATTATCGTGACATATCATATCGAAAGCCTTGCTCAAGTCTAAAAAAACAGCTATCGGGATTTCCTTGTTGTTAAGAGCATCCATGATTTGTTTCACTAGTTTAAAACATGCTAATGTTGTCGACCTTTTCTTAATAAAACCGTTTTGTTGCAGACTTATTATTTTATTTTTTTCCAAGAATTTCATCAATCTTGTGCTTATTACCTTTTCAAACAGTTTTGACAATACAGGCACTAAAGTAATCGGTCTATAGTTACCTGTTTCATATTTAGGGCCTTTTTTGAAAATTGGTTTTACTATTGAAAATTTCAGCGCATCAGGATTAACACATAGGCTAATTTTTAACTTGATAAACGTGGGCGTAGCCTTGGCACGGCTAGTTCATTGTAATACCGTTAGAACTAAAACCTATTTAATAATAATAATTCATTTATCCCAGACATTTTTTTTTTACATAATTACATATACAAAAATTTAAGTAAACTGACTTTACGTCGTATATACGGAGTCAGGCTATTAAGTCAGGAATATTCCATATTATTATACTTAACTTATAGTCTCTTGCTAAGGCTTCTTATATATACCTTCTCTGCTCCGTCCGCGTCGTGGAGTTTCATAATAAAAGAGGCTACTACGAACATTCCTTTTTTAATAAATTCACGTTTGCTTTGAAACATATCTCGAAGTAGGTTATCAGCTCCTAGTAATTATGCATGCGCGGCGTCACCCGTTGACTAAATGAACGCGCAATCGGCCAAAATGTCTCAACTTGCGTCCTTACGCATTTGTATTTGTGGGTCAAATTCGAGTAGAATAGTAAGGACTTCGGGAATTATCTATGCGTTCGTGGCCCGTGGGTCACTTGGTTGATAAATCAAATTCTATATATGAAACTAGACGTATGGAATCAGTGCATATACGAGTATACATATGTATACACATAGGTGAGATGCGTTTGTGTCGCGTCTAGATTACTATCTTAACTGCGTAAAATGGAATATTTTACATTTAGTGTTATATTTTTATAAGTACATAATATAAGAGAGTGAAGTAAGCTATCAGAATTTTTGACGCTAGCATTTTGCATTGTCGATTGCATAATGCGATCTTATGGTCGAGTTGATTTGGTAAATTTCTTATAATTATATACATACATTTAAAATGATCTCAAACAGGTGTCGCTACAAGATAAGCGGCTTCTACTGACTGCCATATAAAATAATTTTATCAAGTCGCAGAATTTTATATTTACTAGTTGAGCCCCGCGGGTTCGCATGCTGATGATGATGTTGATGTTAAGTAGCCTATGTCCTAATCCAGAGTATAAGGGTATAAGTTATCTACGTTCCAAATTTTTGTTATTAGTTACGGAGATACGTGGTAGCAAACATTCACACACACACACACACACACACACACAAAACTAGGATTTTCAATACCAACTTATTTCAATTTCTTAGTTAAAATAAAGAAGAATTTAATTAATTATGCTAATAAGCATAAATAATAAAGTAACTATTAAAGATGGAAACATGTTGAAGAAAGGAAATTAAATATCATAAAAAATATTGATTTTGTGGATAGATTACATTAACTAAAGGACTTGTCCTTACATACATGTCAACAAATCGATCGCAATTAAGAAATAAAAATATGCTATACATTCTGACAACAATTAGTGTGTGAAAAGGGTAGGAAGAAGATGAATTATTATTTATTCTCATACTTATTTTTTCTTGTCTACAGGAGGGTCCGCACTCTACTCTACCAGATGACGAGTTTTATGATGCCGTCGAGACAGGGTTCGATAAGATGGAGGAGGAGCGGTGTGCGCGAGTGGCGCCTCCTAGCGTCCACACGCGTGATCAAGTGGAACTGCCCCCGCCTGCCATCGACAACCGGCTCACCGTGCACCCACTCTGGACCGAGGTAAGCCTTCCCATGCCGTCATCACATCCAAAGATAAAAAAATCAGTTGATAACGCATTTTGCAAATATATATATCATGGAAGCCCTTCAGTGATCTCTGCGATATTATAATAAAAAATAACGTGTATCGTGCTTTAAAATGTACAAAATCAAGTACTGAAGAAAGAAAGAAATACATAAAGAAAGAAATGTATATTATAACTAATACCTATGTATAGGCGATATAAGCGAGCCGGCACGCAGTTAGCAGCAGCAGTAAGTTGATTCAATCATCGGTCGTTTCATTACTTACAAAAAACATATTAGGTATACCAACTGATCCTCACAGAACTACATATATCTAAGTTCTGGGTCTAGAAATTAAGCAGTAATATCGTATGGACAAAATCCTATTTCAATACTATCGAATTCTAACCCTAACTGGAGCAATTGACCGCTACCTCACCTCACGAAAAAGGGATCGATTTCGCTATTGGCGACAGGATATCCGGACCTTGTCCGATTTATGTACAAGTTAACTCGATATTGTCGTATCGGGTTTAGACGGGGATACCGTGACATATCAGTATCGTGTTAAATTAGAATTTGTTTGGCAATCATATCGGAAATATGGGTTATGATTATGCAGCTAATTAGGAGCTTCTGTTACTCGTAAGATATAGGCGTTAAGTTAGGCGGTCTGAAAAATCCTAACACTAATACTGCCCACTAGTCTATGGACTAGTGTAGATTTTGTCGCAGACAAAAGCACCTCTAGCTTGTCGTATGCGACAAGGAAGTAGAGGCTTTTGTCTGCGACTTTAAATGGAACTTCCTTCAAACTACAGTGTCGTATATTTGATGTAGGTGGAATGAAATCCTAGTACATAGGATAGTTTTTCCGAAGTTAAACTTGAACTAACATAGACGTTTGCCATCAACATCCCCTCTTGTCTTTAGTAAAAAAAGGCCATAGTGCGACTGAGAAATCCTCCCGCGCCGACAGAAGTGTCTTCTTTTAACTCTTGTTAGAATATCTACCTAAACAAGCATCAGAAAGATTAAACACTTGTTTTAGAAATATTGTCAGAAACTATTTATCATGTGTTTTTGGGTTTTCATTGATGCCTCAGTATTTCCGTGCCGTCACAGGCGCCATGATCACGAGAACTGAAGTAGTTGCGACAGTAATATTTCCAATAATATTTCTAATGTAAAGTAACCATTGTCAGTTTAAAATCTTATAGTTTTCTTGTTTATCGTTTCCAGATCGACAGGATATCGACAGAACAGATTCAGGCCGCATTCGAAGGCGTCGGAGGTGAAATCGGATGGCAATTGTTTGCCGAAGAAGGAGACATGAGGATGTACAGGAGGTAATCGCAAACGTGCTGGACTTTCACTTTGCATAGACTCAGTTAGAAATCCGTTACGTTTTAACATATTTTACAATTAGAACTCAATTTCTCTCTTTATAGATAAAATCATAATATGAAACAAACGCTTTTATATATACAAGCCCTAATTATTCGCATAACATAGCTAGCCCTTATTGTTGATAGCCCGAATTTTTTGTCGAATATCTATTCACTTCTCAATGTAAAGTAAATTTGTGCAAAATAATAAATAAATAAACATTCATTTATTTATTATTTTGCATAAATTAACTAAATAGTAAATTAATAAATACAAAAGAATTAATAAATAAACAAGCATATAATTCTTTTTTGAGCTTATATCAATATCTATTAACTTCTCCATGTACAGGTAATTTGTGCAAAAGAATAAATAAATAAACATTTATTTATTTATTTTTTACAGAAACAAACTTAATTTGAGAGAAAACTGAAGTCTTCTTGAACTGAACCAATCGTTTTAATTTCCAGAGAGATGGAGGTGGACGGAATGGTGATGGATCCTCTGAAAGCGATGCACAAAGTGCGGGGCGTCTCTGCGCGAGAGATGTGCCACTATTTCTTCAACCCCCGATATAGATACGAGTGGGAGAGTGAGTATATACAAAACTTACTTAACACTTATCCTACATCTGCAGTATCAAATTAATGTTGTTTATTTGGTGACCTGCTCCTTTGCATAATTTTACATGTTATAAAGTCATCATAATAATATGTTTTAAAGTTATTCTGCATACATACTTTTTAGCCAGGATCCAATTCGGATTGTTTAGGTTAGATTTTTTTTCACTTATAGCAATTTCTATTAACTTCTCCATGTACAGTTAATTTATGAAAAATATTAAATAAATAAATAAATGTTTATTTATTTAATATTTTCTACCTACTTCACAAAAAAGGAGGAGATACTTAAGTCGACTGTATTTTTTTAATTGTTTTTTATGTGTCCATGACTTCATACCACGGAAACCGATTTTGAAAAAAATAAATTGTTTAAAAGATGTTGCTTTCTAATTGGTCCCATTCAAATTTGATTAATATCTGATCAATAGTTCTTGAAATAATGCGTGTTTAGTACATCTAATCTGATCAAAGTCCCGAAGATAAAGCGGTGAAGTCGGTTTTTTTAAGCTTTGCTTGCTTTTAATTATGTATTTATTTATTCATTCTATTTCGTTAATTTTATGTATTTATTCTATTTCGTTATTTTTGCAAAAGAATAAATGTTTATTTATTTATTCTTTTACACAAATTAACTGTACATGTTAATAGATATTGCTATTAGCTCAAAAACAAATCTAATCTAAACTATCCGAATAACCTTGTGATTATGGCGCAAAATGAGGGTTATCAAAAACGATATAATGCGAATAAATAGGGAACCATTGCCAATTACTACGATTTAACTATGGTTACTAATTTCTATTTAACGTTAAATTTTATTTGTACTGCCCATTGGCTTAGTTGAGAACATGTTCGCCTTCTGAGCAGGGGTATCGGGTTCGATTCCCGGCGGGAACACAAGTTTTCTCCCCAAGGAAAATTTGTGTTTCTGGTTCTGGTTGTGATTGTGTGTGTGATGTGAATGTTTCCGGCACCCACGACACAAGTCATTGAACGTAGTGTGGGGCTGTGAGTGTGAAAGCGTTTATATTTAATTATTTAAATAGAAGTAGTTGGCAATGCACCAACTATTACTTAGTTTTCTTGATGGTGTAATTTCTATGCCATACTTTCCTGACCTTTACGTGTTAGCAATAACTATGTCACTAGATTACGGAATTATCTTCCCTCATGTGTTTTTCCTTGACGGACATGATTCGTATTGTATAATCAAACGTCTTCTAGTCATCATTTATACCAAAAATTAGTGACTAAGGTCTAACCTTAGTCGTATGCTGAGTCGTGACCTATATTCATGAAACTCACAACATCACGCTTCTCTTTCTTTTACATGTTTTATTAATGATTATATTTGTGTATTTTATTTATTTTGCTGTTGATTTTTGTAGTGTAATTTGTTTGTCATTAATACATTTAAATGTTTTTACTTTTTTTTTTTAATTGTTCGATATTATATTAATCTTGACGTCGCGTTGTCTCTTAAAAGTAAAATTGTATTTTTTGTTAATTATGTAAATGTTTCCGGCACCCAAAGATACAACTTTTTGCACTAAGGGTGGAGCTGTGAGTGTGAATGCATTTGCTTGTAATTTGAACTGCCCGCTGGCTTAGTTGGCTAAGAGTCAGCCTTCTGAACAGCGATCGGGTTTGATTCCCGGTGGTAACACAAGTTTTCTACCTAAGGGACATTAAGTTTTTGGTTCTGGGTGTGATTGTGTATTAGATACTTGAATGTGTCCAGCATCCACGACACAAGTCATCGAACTTAGTGGGGGGCTGTGAGTGTGAAAACGTTTGTTTGTCAAGTTCAAGGAGGTACGGAACCAAATCCCTGATTTTTTGAATATGTTTACCTTATTTTTTCCATTTCACGTCCACAGCTACGCTAGAAACGATGACGATAGTAGAGGAAGTATCGTCGGACGCTGTGGTTTTCCATCAGACGTTCAAACGCATCTGGCCAGCGTCACAGCGCGACGCTCTGTTCTGGTCGCATGTACGAGCCTCTGACAACTGCACATACGCAGTCACTAATCATTCCACCACCAACGCGGACTTTCCCGTGAGTACTACGTTTAAGTTATGAAAGGAGATCCAGATCTCCTTACAGCAACACCTATTTTCAACCGACTTCATAAAAGGCGATTTTTGTATGTATTTATGTTACGCGATATCTCCGCCAATTATGAATTGATTTTGATGTTTTTTTTTGTTTGATATCACTGGCTTTTGTGTAAAAATATACAAAGACAAAATTAGCTCAACAAAAAAAGCGCTTCGGCCGTGTACGAGACTGGAGCTTCGTAACCAGTTGCGATCGAAGATTTTTTCGTCTTTGTACGAAACCAGTTGCGATTGAAGAATTTTTCGTCCATGTACGAAACCAGTTCCAATTGAAGACTTGTACGAAAGCAGTGAACAAAAGGCTACAAAACAATATACTACCTAAATTATCAGAATAAGCGGATCTATCATACCAGAGGAAATAGAAAACTGTAGTCATACATTATACAAGTAATATTTGTTTGTTTTCAGTCTAACACGGGCGCGTGTATACGTCTCTTTGTGACGGTGTGCCTCGCTTGCCGCAGTACTTTCCCTCCGGGCGAGACGCCTTCCCGAGACAATATTACCACGAGCATCGCTTATTGCAGCACAGGTGTGTGTTCTAGTATAATTTGCCTTACTTTTGCAGCAATGGATGTGGAACTGTCGGGTTAGAAATATTGTCGAGATGTCGCTGCGTGACGATATCATCACGAGCTTGTGTTCGGGTGAATTCTAGCTCATTATTTAATTAAATGTGAATGTAAAATGTTTATAGATCTACTAAAATATAGCCCGTCCTTAATTTGGGTATTATTTAGGCGACAGAAATAAATTGTTCCAAAAAGCGTGTACTTGTTTGTTTCCCGCGTCGTCGTTCTCAAACAGTTGAATTTTAATAAGCTTTTTTTGTTTGATAGCAAGGTTTAATCTTGATGTTTCTTAGCTTTGTTTGGAAAAATTGGAGTAGCCGACCACATCGTCACTTATCATCAGCTACCAACGCTAGACAACCACATATTAAATATAACAAAAAGACGTCTTTCATATGTTAGGTGATTTTTTAAACTTTGACATTGGCGCTTTGTCAATAACTAATAACCTCGTTGTAAAAAGTTTTTTTTGCTTTAGTAAATCCCGGTGGTTGGGCGCCAGCGGGAGTGCTTCGCGCGGTCTACAAACGAGAGTACCCCAAATTCCTGAAGCGATTCACGAGCTACGTCGTCGAGCAATGCAAGGGCAAGCCCCTCGCCATCTAGCGGTGAAACTCGCGCAACTACGGTCGAATACAGGTCCGCCAGATAATCGTGTAACTATACAGTAAAGCGATGTAGTCCTGTTGTATCTGTGTCTATCTCTCGCCATAAAAAACGGTGAAGGTAAACTGTGCTGTACATACTGCGACAATCACTCGCGTATTATAGTGTAAAATATTGGGTTTTTATTGATGACGATTTGAAAATCATGATCCTAAATTATGATTGTCAAATTGTTGTCTATTGAACGGGACTTTGTCTTAGATTGGACATCTTTGGGTATTCAGAGGCTATGTCTCATTTGAAATGTAACAGTGACCGGTGAAGACTAAGGCATGTCTTTTTTTTTTTTTTTTTTTTTTTTATGTTGAATAGGCAAGCATTTGACCACTATCTCACCTGATGGAAAGTGATGATGCGGCCGAAGGTGTGACATGCTTGCCTAGAAGATACCTATTCACTCGAGACTTGAAGACTCCCAGATTATACCGTTCGGGGAACAAAGACGCAGGCAATGAGTTCCACTCCTTCGCTGTACGGATGATGAATGTAGAAGCAAAACGCTTTGAGCGAACTGGAGGTATGTCGACCATAAATGGATGACGTTTAATAGTTTGTCTTGTTGTTAGATGGTAAAAAGGGCATGGGGGAATTAAGTCATGTAATTCCTGTGCACACTCTCCAAAATGTAAGCGATAGAATACCGATAAGCTTGCCACCTTACGTCGGTGACCGAGACTTTGCAACCTAGACTCGATTAGCTTACTGTCGCCAATGAGTCTTTTGGCTCGCCGGTCAATAGATTCAAGAGTCTCTAACTGGTACTTGGCGGATCCATCCCAGAGGTGACCGCAGTACTCCATACACGATCGGACTTGAGCTTGATAAAGGTTAAGAAGCTGTCCCGGAGTGAAGTACTGCCTGACCTTAGCGAGGATACCCAGTTTCTTAGCCGCCAGTTGTGCTCTTGCTTCTATGTATGTGCCAAAATTAAGGTTCGACGATAAGGTAACGCCAAGAATCTCAAGCTTGTTCGCCATCGGTATTGCTACATCTTGGAAGGTCGGAGATAGATGGAATGGTCTCCGTTTTGCAGAGAAGAGACACGCCTGTGTTTTTGACGCATTGAATCGAACTAAGTTGGCATCGCCCCAATCGGACACGGCCATCAGGCTCGAGTTCAATCGTCTGATCATTGCCTCTCTTTGTAACTGGACTTGTATCTCATCAGCTCGTGCATTGGATAGGTATCTTTCGACAACAGTGCTGTCGTCTGCGTACCCAAAGATACCGGGCTTTAGCAGATCGTTTATATGGAGCAAAAAGAGCGTTGCCGAAAGAACAGACCCTTGAGGTACCCCGGCATTAATAGCCATTAGATCGGACGAGCAGCCGTCGACGACAACTCGAATCGATCGTTCCCTCAAGAAATCCGAAATCCAAGCGCATAAACCGGGAGGTATACCATACGCAGGAAGCTTGCCTATAAGGCTGTCATGCCATACCCTGTCAAAGGCCTTGGAAATGTCAAGCGATACCGCAAGCGCTTCGCCGTGTTTTTCCAAGGCCTCACTCCATATATGAGTGGCATACACAAGAAGGTCTCCTGTAGACCGGTTCTGGCGAAACCCATATTGCCGGTCACTCAGGAGGTCATTCGCTTCAAGGTAGACTAGGAGCTTCTTGTTCAATACACGTTCCATTGTCTTGCAGAGAATGGACGTGACTGAGATGGGCCTATAGTTGGCAGGGTCGGCACGACTTCCTTTTTTGGGCACTGGTTGCACGTTGGCAAACTTCCATGCTTTTGGCACTTGACCAGACGACAAAGAGAGGCGGAAGAGGCGTGTCAGAATCGGAGTCAATTCAGGCGCACATGTCCTCAGCACTATGGCTGGTATCCCATCAGGGCCACTGGCCTTGTTCACGTCCAGATTGCGTAGGGCTTTACGAACATCGATCTGTCGAATGCGGATTTCCATCATGGACGACTCGCAGACAGATAAGCTCGGAGGAACAGCACTACCAGCATCTAGACGTGAAGATTCCGCAAAGAGTGAAGCAAACAAGTTTGCCTTCTCCGTAGCGGTGTGAGCCAATGACCCATCAGGCTTCAGCAGTGGAGGCAGTGAGGGACGGCAGAAGTTCGCTTCAACCGACTTAGCCAGGGACCAAAATGCTTTACTCCCTGTAGGATAGGAAGCAAGTTTGGCCCCTATTCGGCTAATATGGTCAAAGCGTGCCTTCTTAAGAACCTTTTTGCATGACTTAGCGGCTTTGTTAAAGGCTTTCTTCTTTTCGCGAATATCCTTAGCCTTGCAGATTCGAGCATCAGCCCAAGCGGTGTAGGCCTCTTGTTTTAGCGCTATAGCGCTACCACATTCGGCCCCGAACCAAGGGCGAGCTTTGCTGGACAGAGGTACGTCTGAGAATGGAATAAAGTATTCCATGCCTTGACGCAGCACATCCACCACAGCATCCGCACATGCAGAGGAATCGCTGGAAGAAAAGCATACATGCCGCCAAGGATAAGAAGCGTAAAAGGAACGCAACTCATCCCAATCTGCCGACTTGTATCGCCATACCCGCCGGGTGCCTGTGAGGCTGCGATCGGGCGGTGAATGGACAGATACAGACTTCACCAGACAATGGTCGGAACTACCAAGAGGTGATGATACCGACACGGAATATCGGTCCGGATCTGTTGTCAACAGAAGGTCCAAGCAATTGGCTGTATGGCCATCAATATCTGGTATCCTTGTTGCCTCTTGGACCAGCTGGGTGAGGTTGTGCGTCAAGGCTAACTTGCGCATCTCTCTCCCAGCATGGTCAGTGTTCTGGTATGGGAATAGCCACTCCTGATGGTGGGCATTAAAATCCCCCAGAAACACTATTTCAGCAGAAGGATACCTTTGATGAGCCACATCGGCCGCCTCACTGAGGTGTGTCATGAGCCTGATTGTCTCTGCGTCTCCTGAGTGTGAGCGGTAGACACCGGCATAAAGAATCTTCTCCATGCCAGTATCCACCAGAACCCAGATGGTAGACAGACTGGGGTCTTCAAGGTTTCGGAGACGCTGATAACAGATGTCATCGCGAACGTACACGCAGACTCCCGAGCGTGGCTTGAATTTATGCTCAAGGGTGTAGCCTGGGTATGCTAGATACGACGCGTCAGCTGGACATCTGATCTGCGTCTCCGTGAGAAACAGTAGGTGGGGTTTAGCGGTCTCCAGATGGTGATGGACCGGCGTGATATTTGTGTGCAACCCCCGGATATTCGAGAGGTGCACTTGCAAGGAGAGGACGTGCTTCCGCTGTTTTAACGTTTTCCTTATTCTGTTTCTCATTTTGTATAGGTGAGGTAAGAGGATGGAAGTGAGTCGCGGCGCTACTATTTGACTCAGGGCATACAACAAAAAATAACTACATTAGTGGGGAACCAAACCGGAGACCGCGGGGACGCCCGAGCCCCCCCAAGAGTGTCCATTGGGTCCTCTCATCCGGTCGCCAACCGGCACGATGGCGCACTCCTGGGATTTTTCGTCAGATGGCGGGGCAGCCTTTCATGAGTGGCTAGCTCACTACTTGGGCCCCCAACTGTCTGCGGTCGGCCAGCGGAGAACCGTGCCTCGGATCCCGCTGCTCTCCGAGTTTAATTACCCGATGCAGCGTTATTGTGTATGCCATTCTAGTCTAAAAAGCAGTGCAACTAAACACACTTCTTCCTCTACACGGCTGGCCCGGACAACATAGTGGAACGCGAATCGATCGCTTGGCACCATGACTTTGTCCGGGGGGTGGTATGAAAGCCGTCGGCCAAAGCCTCCCACCTCTTATCGTTTGCTCCTTAGCACCACCCAGGGGCCACGTGTAGGACATCGAGGGCTAAATCCTACGGACGTGAGCAAATATGGACCCCCAAAAAAGGTGAGGTCACAGAAATAACGACGTGTGTTGATAGGGCTTCGAATCCGCATTGTAAGTTATATCAACATAGAGATCATTCGTTCTAAAACTGAACGCTCTTCCACCAAATACGTTAAACAATTGAGCGTCAAATTTGGTGATGGTGCTTTTATTGTTAGAGTAAATGATCTCTATTGCTATAATTATATTCTTAGCTATGAATGCTTTCTAATGCCTTTGCCTCCAGCCAGGTACAAGTGTACACATAATTTTACCCTCTTTGAGTCAACAGCAGCGTTGTCCAAACTATACAATATAGATATTATAATTTTGTTATAGAATGAATGTGCGTCTCCTTACAAGGTTGTTCATTATCAAGTTGAAAATAAATTGCCAGTGGGTTCCTGTCCCTCTGGCTGATTAACCAAGGTATTAACTCGCACACTGGCCTAGTGGAAATAGGTGAATTAAACTTGTCCTCGAATACTTTTTTCTACAGACATTGGTAAACCAATCATGAAGTCGGTGTTTAAAGAACCACACCGCAATTTTTTTTTAACTTGACCTTGAAGAAACTATATTCGCTACTCTGCCTACTCAAAGTCACCGTTTGAATTCGTGTCTTATGTATACATATGTAAGTCTATTGATGTTGTTCCTACATAAACTATTCTACCCGATGTGCCTTAATTTCCACTAGTTATTGGAAATATCGATGTTGTACTTTGAAGAATTTATCTATTTTGTTTGCCTACTTAAATTGTTGTTTGTTTATGAACATTAGTTGTTAAAATATATTTGTCTATATTTGTGTCTTATTTAAACTGTTGATTGAACAACAATTTATTTATAGTTATCAGTGTTTATAGGAAGTAAGATGATTTATTTTCTTCATGCGCAAAGTATATGCAGAGTATTTGTTTCAATACTTCTCCCCTAATGTAGGCAAAAATCAAAGCATGAAAATGTCGAGATCTCAAAAGTATTTTATTTCAATTAATAGAATGTTAAGGTTTTGTTTAAAAATATATTTGTGTCAGGTAAAGATTTTTCTCTAAAAATTAACTCAATTTTTTTTCATTGAGTGTCCTATGTATGAAAAATTTGGTATTAGAGTGTTAATTTTTAGACTGGAAGATCTATAATATGACACGTTTTCTTATACTATTGAATTCTAAATGCTTCACAACTTTGTCGTTGATACAAAATCAGAAGTATAAATAATTGAGTAAATGAATGTAATTTCTTGTACATATACGTTAAAGGTTTTGCCGTTCGACAAAGTTATGTTTGTATCAACTGCAAACATGAGTTTGTAAAGAGAGTTAGAAAGAGAAGTGTTCGTTTCTAACGCATGATTGTTAAGAGCTGATTCGATGTGTTCAGTTAGATAAGTCACGTTAAAATAATACCTTATATTGTAAAAAAACGTAAATGATATCTATACATTAAATTATGATAGTGGCAACATTAAGTTTCTATCACGGACTTAATTCAATATGAAAATAATCGATTCAAACTGTGTTGGTTTAGGCCCGATTCAAACCGCTAAAAATAATAAATTCAATTAATTAACGAAATTAAATAATAAAATCCAATTGATTTTTGGTGCTTTTCTATAAATTCTATCGATAAAAACGAGCGCACTACAGATTGACGCAGTCTGCGATCCTATTACTGTTTATATCTATTAGTAATTTTGGTTAAGTCGTTCAAAAACATTTGATTTATTTTTAAATTCCCTTGCACTTTTAATTCTAAACGGGTTAGAAAAACTAATTTCAAATATTTAATGTTCAGATATCATCAAAACTTCATTGCACTAAATTCATTTTAGATACAGGGTGGGACTATAATGATATATTAACATAAATCATTACTTCATAGCCAATATATCTGGATATATACGAATTAATTTAAGTTCTTATAGCGAGTACATTTACTTTAGGGTCTTATGTTACTATATGAAATAATTTAACGGTTCACGGTACTTCCATTCCAGTTACAATAGTATAAGTTTGTGGCCTGGCTCCGATGACTATTAAAACCGAGGACAAGCAATGAAACCTATTTGTACAGTCCGTGCCAAATGGATCTAAGCGTCCAGGGCCGAGGTGGTCTACCATATCTTATAGCAGTCCTTTTTTAATATATCAATAATATATTTGTACACTACTGTACAAATATATTATTGTATGTATTATATGTACAATGTATTATTAAAGTGAGACTCCTATAAGAGTTTGTTTAAACGATCTGAGGGGCATCAATTTAAAGATGTCATGAAGTTGTTCGGTAGATCTTGACATCTGAATTAATATTGGAAACTGTGTTGTTATGATATAACGTATTCCTACTGTGTCCGTATACATTAATTTATCCTCATCAGATCTTCATGACTGTCCTGACCGATTACGTGTTTTTGACACTGACTGTACATACTTTTAAATTTAACTAATGTTTTTACACTGAAATATAGGCGATAAACGACCGGCGAAAGGACATATCAAGAAAACGGCTGCACCGATTTTCATAGCACAAAATTAGCTTGTCAATAATATCAAAGCTTTATATTAATCATATTTCAGCAAATAAGTACAATAAATAAATTTCAAACATTAATATAATAAATAAAAAAGGCATTGAAATCGGTGCATCCGTTTAGAAGTCTTGGTATTTGTTTCGTTAATATGTGCCTGATATGATACTATAGACAGACGACGACTTTTTACTTTCTACTTCGAGTCTGGAATCAACACATTCACATCTGAATATTCACATACCCTGTGTTATTTTCAATCGCATCGTAAGTGAGACAGAGTTCGCGTGACGTGTAATTCCATATACAGCATATAATCAGTACTGAGATAAAGCTATTGACATACAGCTTAAAAAAAACTCGGAAGTGCAGATGCTATTGAAATTTCTAGCCCAATATGATTGATTAAGAACACTAATATGTTACTCACCATTTTGTTTTAATTGGCTACAGTTTCAGGACTGGCGAGAAACATGATATTCCTGCACTAAAAAAAAAGGTTTATTTGCTTGCCACTACCAATTCCTACCACCAATAGTAGAACAGGAGAGACTTTCTACCCATGTTAACGATCAACAAAATTCAGTTAAAAAAAAATTGTGAAAACAAATCAGTTATAACTAATGAAGTATAATTAGGTATATGAAAGGAAATCTAATCAACAAATTTCAAGAATTTTCTCTTTCTACTACTGATCGTAAAACTTGGTAAGCAGCACGGCAAATAAACGAAAATTTCAGTATAGGGTGTAACTAAGCGAAAAGCATAAAAATATCTGAGATTAGTAACTGCCCTAATTACGAGAATAAAGGCGTGAACATGGAAATGTACTGTAACCACTCGATCAGAGTAAAGTTGTTCAGCTAGTAAGTGGTAATTGATTTCACATCATTTTGTCAGCGTATCTCTTGTAAGAGAAGTCAATATTTTCATTTGGTTTAACAAAAATTGCACTGGAGACGTGGTTTTTAGTATTTGCACTCGCAAATTTTGTACAGAATACAAATGTTTAAAGTACGTTTATTCTACTGTATTAATTAATTATATTAGAGGGTCTATTCTGTATTTTATAATAGGGAACTGTCCGCAATATAACATTTGCATTTATACTACAGCAGTGTTGGAATTGTAAGTTATATAATGTAAAGTATGTTTTTTAAATAATTATTGTTTATAATAAAATGTTTTATGATGGCAATATGGTAGTTTTTTTACGTAGTCTATAATTAAATGCAAGTGAAATTAAAAAACCAACTTCACCGCTTATATTTTGGTTTTGCCTTGTTCGATTTTGATAACATTTATATGGGACTACCTCTGAAATAAAATCTACAATAAAAATCATCAAAATCGATTCATAATTGGCGGAGATATCGCGTAACATACATACAAAAAAAAAACAGTCGATTTGAGAACCTCCTCTTTTGAAGACGGTTGAAAAACTGACAGCGTTAAGCACTTGCGCCAGATTTTAGACTAATAAAAAAAAAGGATTCTATGCATTGGATATTTAACAAATAAAAAATTTAAAATATTTTTACCCAATTGCCAAGGACGGTTATGTTTTATGCGCGTGTTTTGTATGTATATATGTATATGTTTGTAAATTTCTTTATTACCTCGTTTCTTCTCTCTCAAATGGCTGGATGGATTTCGACAGTTAAGGGATCAAAAAAGTTTTTTTTTGAGGTATTACTATATATATAGGTATCGTTATACTCGTCTTAAAAACCCAAATGTCTTGAGAGAGGTTTTTGAAAAAAAAAAAACGTAATGGCGGATTTTTGGAGCGAATGAATAACTAAATCTATCAAAATGAACGAAATTAAAAAGGCGTAAATGTACGTAAAATTACATAATACATAAAAAGTTCGCATTTTTCGCAGTCGAGTTTTGTAATTTTTAGTAAGTATATTAACTTGTTACGTACGTACTTACGCTAAGAATTTCGATCACAAGTCTGAAGTTCGTATAATAAGCTGATTCCAAACTTCAACTGGTAAGTTCGTCTGATCATCGGCTTTTATATACGCTTAGCATGGCACTATTTATATTATCTATATACGATTCTTATAATAAAATTGTAACGGGTCGATGTCTGTACATTAAAGATATAATATGGGAGTCTTTATTAGAACAACAGAAGCCAAAACAGCCATTTTTAGGATTCTTGTCTTTTTGTCTGTCTGGATATTTGTACGCGCATCACGGAAAAACTATAGCATGGAATTGAATGCTGTTTACACCGATTTAATGTTACTGCAGGCCTAACTTAAAAAATACGCTCAGTTTTACAGAATATATCTTATTCCCATTGTTTTTAATTTAATATTACCCGGATCTCACGTTCTGTAGAAACTACTATCCAGATCTCCAAACTAGGAGTCGATTAAACTTCGCCTAAAGCGATAAATAGGTAAACTTTAATTCATTACAATTGGATGTTGGAAAGAAAAGTTATCATCTTTTATAATTCATTGATAAATCGCCAGGACATCTGTTCCATTTCGGAAATAGCTTTTTTTAAGAACTTAATTAATTTAATGAACTTTGAACTTAATTATGATGCTGAATTAACATATAGGATAGGAGTGAGGAAATGAAAATGAGGGCTCAAATAGGTGGCCACGCCTGAGTCCAATAATTTTCGGACAGTAGTAAAAAAATCGGCTAAGGTTTATTTCCCCAATCATTACCGATAGTAGGCAAATCTACCAGAAACCTTTGTAAAATTGTTTCTGTGATGGAGGAACTAATTGTTTCGCTTATTAAAATGTTTCTAAAGCAACTAGTCAGGACAATTCTTGGCTGACGAGCAAAACTTACGCCCAAAAATGATCAAGCAGCCATAAAACACAGTATTTTGGAAGAAGTTGAATGAGACGACGTGGTTTACCATTCATTGTCAATGATCATTTATTGTAAACAACATACCAATTCTTAAATACTTGTGTTTCTTTATAATTATAATAGGACTATAGAATATGTTACTCGATTGAAACCAAGGATGTTGTAGCTAAAGTAATAACCGTAGGTTTGTTTCCTATCTCGATGATTGAAACTCAGAACTGAGTGACATTCAGTATCTTCTTGTCATGACTGCCCCAAAAATAGGGTTAACATATTTAAAAACTCACTAAATAAAAATTTTAGGATACAGCTGTAATGTTCTGCAGAATAATTTATTTGTATTTTTATGAAAATACAATATTTTTTTCCTATTTTTCTATACATGGTACATAGTGCTGGCCCAAAATGAAACATCTTTAAATGAAAAATCGGTTCACCTGGAAAGAAGTCAACACACATGCAGTCGAATTGAGAACGTCCTCCTTTTAGTGAAGTCGGTTAAAAATATCGTGCTTTTGCACAACTTGATCAAACTACACACGGCTGTTTGAACTATGCATCATAATGCATAATGCTTACTGCATTCTTGTAATGTTTTACGCAAATGATTATTATTAAATAAAACCACCAAATGTTGAATCACTTCGCTTGCGAAGCACTGAATGTTTATTTTTAAATTAGCATTAATCAATAGGTACTTAAGTATACAAGATACAACGCACACCTCCGCATAAAAAACTCACAACAATTTGTTCTATCTCCACATTATATGGGGTCCAGCCCCCGTGTCTTATAGTTATTCAAACAAGATTTTTTTTATCATAAGGTATAAATTATTCAGTTGGGTTAGCATTGGATGTTGACTTAAAAACACAGATATAAGTTAGTTTACTTAATACAAACCAATAGTGGTATTTTTTCCGCCTGGGAACATTTTGTAGGTTATCAGCATGTGTAATGATTTGTTAAATTCATACCAACCCCGACACATTTAGTAATAAATCTATATAAATTGAGCTAACTTTAACAAATTTAACTAAATTGTTCGTTACATGTTAGTAGGCGCGAGAAAGAACATTTTGGTTTCCATATAATAATATTATTAATATTGAGATTGAACGCTTGATCTAAACATTTATCTGTAATCAAAATCAATCAATATTAGAATTAGGAATAGGTAAAGTCCTCTATAATACATTAAAAATGTTATGCATTTATTGAATATGTAATTTTAGACCGATTTGAGCACGAAAAGCGTTATCTTCTGATCTCAGTTATAGATTATTAACTATATTAAACAAGACCTTATATATACCAGCGTCATATAGACGAACATTACGTTATTTTATATGTTAAAACCTTATAAGTATACAATAAATTATTTCTAAGAAATATTCAAGAGTTCTATTATATAACTAATTACATATAACATCAACATTCATTATATGACTAAATATAAAGGTTTTTTTATTATAAATATTTGCCAGGAATTAACAAAATTGTCTAGTTTTAAATTGTAGTCCAACAGTTGTTGAAAATCATCCGAAAAATTTGGAATTTTGATATGATAATCATAGAGGCCGAAAGATACTACAAAATGTTTATCAAAATAGGAGTTACATTTAAAGCTCAAGTGTATAATATGGACCATTGTTTATATCAATATAAATATATAAGAAGTGTATACTTGAAATTGAGAAATAGTTCAGTAATAGATGTGATACAAAAGTGTAGTGTTTATATAAAATGGTGATATATAATATTATAAATACATAATGGGTGTCTGTCATGGGAATGAGAAGTAATTTAGTAACAATTAATAACACCAATTTTACTACAACATGAACGATATATTGGCCAATTCTCGTCTTATGGCACTTTTATCACGGATCTTTAATATTTTACACATTTATCTATAAGTTACATTACATCATCTACCCGTGTAAATGGCAAATATAAGAACAACATCACAATATAAATTGATAACATCGATTATTTAGGTAATTCCAATTTTTATACATCAATATAATAAATGGGTTCAATAGGTTATATAATATATACGGCTACTTATAAAAGTAGACATCAACAATATAGTCAATGATATCTACACTACCACGGATATAGTATAAAATAAGCGTATTATCGGACATAATCCGTTTGGCAACGCATGCCCATGATCCTTTTCAGACTTATAACGTTGAATCAACGCTATTTTCACCGTTGAACATTCCGTCACTCCCTGTTATAAGATTCAAAATTATTTTCTATTTGCACGTAGCAATATGTTATTATTGTTTGATACGATGGACATACTCATTTCTGAAGATTAAGCAATTAGAGCTTCAGTAATTCACAGAAGTCCTGTTCCGCTTTGAAGCCACACCTTTTGCTTTATTTTAATAGTATATTATTATATGTATTTCTTCGACACACACATATATACAAAAATACGCAAATGCTGATTACAGCGTACCGTTTCTTAGTAGGTAGTTAGTATTATTCAAGCATACATCTCGCCAACACTAGTTTTTATTTCAGGAATAGAAAACAAGATATCAATAGGTCCAGAACAGCTGGAGTTAACCCATAATTGTTACAATGTTAAGTCCTGCCTTTTTTTTTCCACGATCTAGAAGAACATTAAATAAGAAGTAAGCCAGAGCCCTTATCGCATAGAGTTACGGACTACTGCATACACAATTTCATACATTTCATCCTAAAATCCAACATCTTAAAGTTCATTAAGTATATGTCCTTACAAAATATTTGCAGTATATTCATTATCGAGGTCTGTTAGAGACTCTAAGCCAAACATAGATACGGTATATGATAATTTTCAGACCTTTATCTTTCCTCCTTTAGAACATTTTCACGATTATAGGATTTTGACATCTTACTTTTTCTTTAAAAATGATGACTTGCCCTGTCTTGATATTCGCTTTACCAAACCAATGCTCCGATCGAAGCGAGTTATTCTTACCAGTTATTCTGTTCCATATATAGATAGTTAGTTAGGAAATGCTTGATATCAGGGCTACATTTGTCACTAACGCCAACAACTCGCGTTTGTGATAGCCGTAAAGGCGTCGTATCCCAACACTCTATGGCGTCACTCTTCCAAATCTTCATATAATACTCCAAAGACCAATCAACATGACCGACTTCACCGACTGTCATAATAATCAAATTCGTCATACAGTACTGCCTATTCCTCAGCCGTTGGCTGGGATGTGCTTAAAGGCGTAGGTTGTATGGAGCTCTGGCGCTGAGCTTTTTTGACATCTGCGAGGGTTTTGACGTTTGCCTCTTCCAACTCCCGCCAACGTTGGTGGTTGTTGCGCGCATGATGCACCAGCTCTGGCATATCGATGAATGCTGGAAGAACAGAACAATGCTACTTAAGTATAATACATACACAAAAATGAATAGGTAGGTAAGCATGGCGTTGGATAGGATGCAGCAACCGAACTTCTTTGTACAAATCTTTACGAGTGTACGGAGGAATTGTGTAAGTCTTGAGTTTTCTTGTGCAAAGCCTTGAATTAGAGTGAATTTCGAGTAAATTAAATTCACTGTCTGCTTCGAATTTAATCGAGCTTCCGGTACGATATAAGAAGCGACCCGAGAAAGTCGTTTATCTTAATCCTGTCTACAGCTTATATCCTTGCTTCTTCAAGAGAACCTGCAGAAATAGATTAATTAAAATCTCTTATGTGTAGATTCTCACACACCTGACCACGCCTCCATCATGTCTATGATGATGTAGTCGATAAAGCCGATCTGCGAGCGCGGGATGGAGCAGGAGGAGCGGTCGAACATTGGCATCACCACGGGAAGGTCTTTGGCCTTTTCCTCGTCGGTTTGGAGGAAATATTCTTCGGCAATCCTGGAAGAAAGTGAATACGTTATTTTGAGGACAGGTAGAAAACTCTTTATTGTACTATAAATAATAATAAAATACGATGAAACACCTTAAAAATTGTCATAAGCTTACGTACGTACAATTGGAGGCTAGTTTCCTTGAAAAAGTTATAACAATATAACGGCACCTGTATTCATGCTCTTTGTTTTATTTAAGATAACCACTTCATCCACTTAATCTGTGAATATCTCAGTTCCGAACGTTCCCGACTAATTAAGTAATTCAGTCTAAAATACAACCACTCCATTGTGATTCGTTCATGTAACTGTTTGGTGGTACCCTTAGTTGAGTTAAACACCTCGTCTCCTCGACAAAAGATTTTTTCTCTCTATACCTATTTAGACCCACACCATAAAGGCAGTGAAGGTTTTCATTACGACCAGAAAATCTTTCGAAATGTTGAATTTGGTAACTTAATTTTACATACTCTGATATTTTTTGACAATGATTTGGATATAAAAATGCACAAGACGGGTAGAGTCCTGTTTTTGTTTACCTTCTAGCCCATTCAAAGGCAAACTTCTGAGGCCTGGAAGCGTTAGATACATCAGCACATTTGATCATCATCCTCTTTACTAATACGCCGTTTTCTGGCAGCTGCAGTTGTGAAGTGAGGGCGGAGCTGTCTATAGACAGGGGTTCCTAAAAATAAGGATATTATGTAAGTTAACCAACTCTGCAGGATGCTTTGTGCGCAAAATACAATGCTCTGGGTTAGAATAACTTTATCAAAGCTATTACTGTAGGTATGAACTTATAATAACTACTATACATTATAATTATTATAAGGTACGTATTTTAGAAACCTGTTTAAGTACTAAAGTATTACTATATTAACATCAATGGGAAAGTGTGTTTGTTAGTTTGTTTCTTTCATACAATAACGAAGCTGTCTTGGTAGGTTTTAGCCAATATAAAATGAGCTTGTGTGCATAATATATGTATATATGCATCTAGTGTGTTTACCAGCTTCGATCACATCGTCACTTACCATCAGATGAGATAGTGGTCAAACACTAGCCTGTCACAAATAAAAAAAAAGAAAAAAACAACATTAAACAATTTTTTTTATGGCTTATAGGTATACATGCATAGACTTAGATACACTTACATAAACATATACACTTATATACATTAAATAAATCACCTCAAAATAAATAAAATAGCTGAAATGCAGAGCAACTATACCGTCTAATATACTTACATCAGTGTGCATATTATCCTCCTTGCTGCCGCTGCCTTTAGCGTAGAAGACGTTGACGAACTTGGCAAGATGCTCGAAGTGCTTCGTCATCTCCGTCGCGAGGATCATGTCGATGACGTTGTGCCGGACCGTCTTGTACGTGTCCGGCTCGAGATTCTTGAATATATTTACGCGGTCGTCGTCTGTTAAATAAAATAGACCAATAATTAAAATTATAATTATAATAATTATATTAAAATGAAACTGCACGCTTCCTTTTTTTATGTCATAGGCATACATTTGACCTCTATATCACCTGATGTTAAGTGACGATACGGGCGAAGATGGAGCACGCTTGCCTAGAAAATACCTATTCAACCTCGACTTCAAGACTCCAATATTGTACTTATCTGGGAACACAGACTCTGGCAAAGTGCTTCAACCTGGAAGTAAAACGCTTGGTGCGCATTTGAGGAATATACACCATGTATCGGTGTAGTAATGCAGTCTGTTTGGTGGTTCTATGATGGAATGAGGTTGGAGGCATTAGATCGTGTAATTCCATAGCACTCTCTCCGCAATGTATCCGATAACATACAAAGAGACTCGCTAGCCTGCGATGATGTCCTACGCTCTGAAGCCTAGGATACCGTTGGGTTAGTCGACATTTGACAGACTGACTTTTGAACTAGAATAATTTGAATGTCTTATTATAATATGAATATAGGAAAACCGAATAAAAACATTGAGAATATACAAAATCACATGTCCAAGGTATGTTTAAACTGGCGTAGCTATGAAAGTAAGTAGTATCTAGTAAGGTCGCTCAGTTACCGTATGATTTTATATTTTTTCACTAGTAACTACAAAAAACTTATATTGCTTATATATGGGAGTAGTTATGTATAAGGAACACTACTAAATAGGAACATACTAAGGGTGAGTTTGAACGTCAGCGCAGCGTGATGCGACTCCAGAACGGATACGTCATTGTAGAGCACAGCCAGCGGGTGGCGCGAGTTGCAGAGGAAAGCAGACGAAGTCCCCGGGTGGTCAATGTCATGGGCGGCAGCGGATATAAGGGCGGCTGCCGCTTCTATAGGTTCCAGGAGATTCTTCAGGCGGTCCTTCTCGAGGAAGTATGCTACTGCCTGGAAATGGAAATAAAAATGATTTATATTTATTCAATTTATATTATTGATGCTCTATTTATTTTAATGCAACATATACACATTTTTTTTTAACAAAAATAGCATATTGGTATGGTCCCTGTATATTATTATGCCAGACTATATCCATGGCCATGTCATTGGCTGAAGCGTCGCATCGAGGAAAATAAAAATAGATTCCGGCACCATTAATTACCGTAAATAATTCCCTTATAATGTGTTCGAATCGTGAAATCTTCATCTCCATAAATCTATTAGATTATATATACTAGACCGGCCTGCTGGAAACGTGATGTAGGAGAAACGAATCGCACCAATTAACTTACTAATTCTTTACTGGCGGTGTTTTAATATTCAAAATTTCAAGCACGCACAGCTGGCTTATCCGTGACACATGGACAGATTATTTTTTTATCGTATAGGCCTGTAGGTGCCTTAACGGATTACTCTGTTTGAGAGTAACCCGAATACAGAGATATGCAATGTTTAATTAATTGTACGTATGTTATTGTTAAGCCTGAATTTTTTTTGCTTTGATATCATGATTTGTTGCGTATGTATTCAATTATACAGGCAACTCTATTTAACAACGGACGTTCATTTTATTTTATTGGGAAAACAAACAGTGATACATATCTACAAACAGTGATGCATATAAGCTAAGCATTGAGACTAAACACCAGTAACAAGTTTTCGCATATTGAATCTAAAAATACAGCTTGCTCTTAATAATATTATGTATGACATACAGGTATGTATTAATGTTGTGTGATCAAACATAGGAATTAGAAAAACACTTATCTTCACAGAACAGCGCAAAATCAAAAGTAGAAAATAATTAAACGCAAGCAAAGCTTAAAAAAACCGACTTCACCGCTTTTGCATCGGAACCTTGATCAGATTTAATGTATAAACACGCATTATTGACTATAACTCAAAAATTACAGATCAAACCTTGATCAAATTTCAATGGGACTACATAAAAAGCACCAGCTTTCAAATAAAAAAATAATGATCAAAATCGGCTCACAACGAAAGAAGTTAGTGAGGTAACTTTTGAAGTCGGGTAAACGAGAACATCGTCAAAGTACGCATTATTCGTCACAAAATAGACATTATCGACGATATTTCAAGAACTACTGATCAGATCTTGATCAAATTTAAATGGGACCAATTAGAAAGCAACATCTTTAAAAACAAGATAAAAATTTCGAAATCGGCTCACATGGAGAGGAGTTATATTATAAGGTAAAAAAAAAGTTTTAAAAAAAATATACAGTCGACTTGAGTACCTCCTCCTTTTTTGGGAAGTCGGTAAATAAAACTACTCAAAACTAAGTTATAAGTATAAGAAGTAGTCAGGGAGTCACACCAAACCAACATTTAGAGATTGTTGTTTTATATTTATCACTTGATCCGGAGATTGAAATATATAAAAAACTAGCGATCCGCCCCGGCTTCGCCCGGGTGTGATAAATGAAAAACCGCTTGACCGATTTTGTGCAAACTTCACATAAACCATCTACTAAATAGTCCGAACAAAGCCTAAACATTTGGTTTGGATAGGTGAGCCCGTTCTTGAGTTTTAAAATAACAACGAAAAGTGGCATTGATTTATATATATAGATAAATCAAAAATTTACCTACCCATAGCTCTGCCTAGCATAGCTAATGCTATATATAAAAAATCAACTAAGTACTGACCTGAAGAACATCAGCAGCATGCGTCGAGTTGTGGTAAGTGTTGACAGCGTGGTAGTTTGTTTCTATGACTGTCAGCCAATGCAACAAGGTACGCTCGTCACATTCCAAAGCGGCACAGACGTCGAACCTGCCCCCCATGATGGCCAGGCCGAGATGCGCGAGCGGACGGCCACGAGTCAGGTCTTCTAAACGGAAAATCTCGAAGTCCCAACTCAAGGCTGTGTCGAGGAGCTCGCGGAGCTGGCCCGTTGTCTGAAGAAATAACCGTGTATAATGTCGTAAAATATACAAGGCGAAAGTTTAAAAACTAACTGCTTGAACTGTCCGTTGGTTTGTGTGCGCGTTCGCCTTCTAAGCAGGGCTTCGATTCCCAGTGAGAACACCAGTTCTTTCCCCAAGGGAAATTTGTGTTTCTGGTACTGGTGATTTGAATATTTACGGCATCCATGACACAAGTTATTGAACTGAATGTGGGGCAGTACCACCTATATAATGATACCCGCAGAATTGAGACGAAGTCAACTATACCCTCCTACATAAGTTGGTTTATTAGTTTGGACGCTATGAGGGAACAAACGAATGTACTTACATACATATGGTGCTAAAATCATAACCCTCTCCATTTTCTCTTCGCCATAATCGGGTAATAAAGGTAGGGATCAAAATAATAGTTTCGCAAGAGATTACGAACCATGTTGCGGTAATGTTTGAAATGTGTTATTTTTCAAACGGAGCAAGTACGAGTATATGCTGCTGGCTGCGTGCAGCCTCTGCAACATCACCGAGATGTTAAAGATTGCGAAAAAGTATCAAAGTTTTATATACTTGGGAAAACTTAAATGTACAGAGTTGGAAAACAATTTGCGCTCTATTTTTTGAATTGCCTAAGGTCACAGAATAAATATTAGTTCTGGTGTTGGTTTAGGTTAGGTAGACAAATTTTATACTTGGGTCCGGGTCATGCTCCGTTCAATTTCGTTTTAACTTAATGTCGCGAAAATCGTATTTGTTCTACAAGAGATTGTCTAATTTTTACGTATTTTTGAATTCAATACCATTGAACCTACTTCTTAGTGATATGATCATCGAGACCTTTGGACTGCAGCTGCAAAATCTTTGGATATACCTGTTGTTAACAATTATATATACCTAAGACTAGCAGTTCTATTAATAGAATAAATTAATTTAAAAAACATCATTTATTGAATCGAATTTTGAATCTAAACTATTCTTGAATTCAACTTTATCTGCTCACGTAAAGTAAAACGATTCTCCAAAAAACATTTCATAATATTTATTAATATTTGACACTGAATCGTTTGACAAATTTGGGGTGGAGGGGCGTGCACATATAAAATGGCTCTGTTCTACATAACAATATACAATATAATATATATAGAGCCTAGATGACTCGGTGAATTTCGTACTACGCCATCTATTGAAAGTAATTCGAAGTTGTAATTCCCATACAAAATGTTTAATTTTATCAAATCTGTGAGGCTGTTCCTATGCTAATTTCCTTTTTCATTAAAACAATTTAGTATTGAGGGGACCAAAAAAAAACAAATAGGTCGAGTCATTTTGGAGATTTTTCGAGAGTAACTAACGGCAATTGTTATTGTTATACTTATATATAATATATAGATTAGTAATAAATTTAGGTACATACCTTGTGTTTAATATTTGTCCTGTTAGTTTGAGACCTAACGACAGTAGAGTCATTGCTGCTTCTTCGAGAGGACAGCACGTTAGTTGGTCCTTGCTGTAATACATACAAACTGATAAATTCTAACGCATTTTAATACCCTTGTTTTCTATATCTCTTCTAAATCTAATGAATATGTACCTAGAGGGGAAAATGATTTCGGCAATTACAACTATTCTGAAAAGCTTGAAAGACAATGTCTCTACACATGGAGCAAAAGATTTTTATATTAGAAATAAATACAGTTAAAAGCTAAATTGATCGTGATTGTATATGGTTCTAGGACTAGTGGAAAGTATGTAGACGAGACAGGGCGTTCGAGTCGAAATTAAACAAGTATAGTAGGTACATCATAATTAAGTAATTAGTAGGTATATGAAACACGTTATTATTATATGAAATACCTACTATTATTAGTATAGGTACTACTACGATTGACGACATCAAAGTAAATGTTTAAAATCGCTACGCCCTTCTAAAGGTGAGGTTACCGTATTGCCGATCAAGTTTGGTGTGGAAGTTATTGAGTTAGTAAAAGCATGACGCGAATTTATTACACTTTGTGATCTTAAAAAGGAATAATTTGTACTCTGGATAGAGGGAATGCCGCCAACATGAAGGGCACGCTAACTAGTGGAATTATAGTGCTTGAGCACTTGAGTTACCTAAGTGAGCTGCATATAATTTTAATATAATTTTAATGTGCTTTTGGTAAATAAAGGCACTTTAGCTCGTAGACTATATTTTTCGAAAATGCATTATATATTATGTATTATATGCTTTTGGTAATTTCAGAATCTGGTTAGTTGCTTATAAACGGGGCGAATATATTCCTTGAATTCGTGAATATACAAAGTTATAACGTTAATCATTTAGAAAATAGGCTACTCCAGGAAAAGACATCAACGTATAATATAACTTCTCTATACCCCTTCAGCTTTACCCAGATAATAATGATAGCCCAAAATAAAATATTTTTATTGTAAAAATCTGGGCATAAATATAACCGATCACTGAAAACAAAATTAAAAATGTATTCGAAAATGAAATGTATTTTTTTTTACTGCAATCTGTCATCTTCTCTAAAGTGCGTAGGATTGTCGTAACCTGTCATACACAGTAGACCACTGTTTTTTTTGTTATCTTAAAGTAAAAAAGTCCAAGGTTTGGTTGAAAATTATGATAACGACAATTTATTTTCATTTTACAACTGATAAAAATATACTTATAAATAAGTACCTAAATGGTTATTATAAGTTAGGTACCTATTAAAATAGATTTATGGATTTTAGATCAGTGCTACAATAGATACTATTAACCCTATGATTATATCGTCTCACGTTATATATGCCATACACCTTTTTAAAGTAATTATTATTGGCTTTGTAATAAAGTGTTTTATGTTGCACAAATAATTATCTTCATCGCTCTCAGTCTTACATTCTATTTTTATCTGCCGTTTGTCATCTCCCCCCAGCACTCAGCATAATTTTACTTAATTTCTAGTAGCAAACGAGTTAGTTCTACAGCGAACGAGTTAGTAAGCTCTTGTAGCGGACGAGTTAGTAAGCTCTAATAGCGGACGGGACGAGTTAGTAAGTTCTAGTTGTATACGAGCTAGTAAATTCTAGTAGCATACGAGCTAGTTCGTTCTAGTAGCATACGAGCTAGTTCGTTCTAGAATATAGAGCATGAGTTAGTAAGTGCTTGCGTTTGATTTGTTTTAAGCGTTTCTAGTACGTTAGTCTACTCTACGAAGAGTTAAGCCCTCCTTACCAAATGCCAAAAGAATAAATTTCTAACAAGCGATCATCTCACCCTCAATTTTAAACTTTAACTAAGAAGACTTAAGCTCTATTGGCAAGTGGATATTTGAGGCGATCGCGTAATTAGAAAATTATTAGTTTGTTGGCTCGGAGGGGTGGCATAGACAGGTGTAGGTAATGCAAACCTCCTACCATGAACGCATAGTTTGTGTTCTGGTCCCGCTAGCCGCCCGACAGGATCATAGACAAAATAAATACTTATTAGTACTTACATACAAACCACATGCACATATTTTAGTAAATCATTTATTTTTTACTTCAGTTTAAAGATCAAAGTAAAATTTGGTTATATTGGTAAGTCAAAAATTAAAATTACAACATCCTCAAAACATCTAGTGTTAAGAATTATTGTAAGTAGTAAGCAAAATTACTTTGTTTAAATAATATAAAAAGTAGTAACTAAATTAATGTTCACTGTATGTCATAGGCACGCATCAAAATGAATTAAAATCAATATCTAATAATTTTTTAAACGTATGTAATGAAAATCAACAGCGATTTTACAAAATCACCAACAAAAAACATAACACAAAAACAAATTTAAAAAGAAGTCAACCGACTTTAAAAAGTCAATACACTAATAACATTTTCTTTTACTTAGATTAAATACTTTTCCAGTTATTTTAATTTAAAAACCAATCTACAAAACAGACTTTGATAAAACTTCCATGGGACCGTTTGAAAGTAAATCTTTTCAAATAAAAAAGAATTTTCCATATCGATTCGTAAATGACAGAGTTCTCGGGTACCAAGCATATAATAAAACACAACACAAATTGAGAATCACCTCCTTTTTTGAAGTCGGTTAAAAATAAAGCGATACGTACAAAAATGCCTAATCTACTACCAAGCTACAATAACGGCTGTATGAAAGTGAAATAAGCAGAGCCTAAATGTTACAAAATAGTTTACTGTCTAACTGTAACTTAATAGGTGCACATCAGATAACGGTAATAAGAACCATTTACTTGAAATCGGGTTTATCCTTTCCACATGTACACTTCGTTCTAATACCTAATTGTAAGTCTAAATGAGTTACCTAATTCGTACTGCAGGACGCAGTGACTACAAGTCGCCAGTGTCGACTATACAAGTCGCTGGTGTCGACTTTACAAGTCGTAGGTGATCAAGCGTGGCAGGAGATATGAAGTAGAAAACATTTGGAGCAATAGGAAATATGCATATTTTTTATGCTTTCAATTGATTTTACAGTTGGAAGAGGATCGCTCTTAGCTATAAGACCGCCCGTTGTACCTAATTATATATATTTTTTAATTTCTCTGTTGTATTTATCTTTTAGTGTCACTAAAGAGTTATTGTATTGTATTAAAAAAGCTCAGAGCAGAAACAAAGTGGTGATTTTGAAGATAATAGAAAATAAATAATAAAAAACATTTATTTGCACCAAAAAACTAAAATACAAAATGTAGGTCCCTGCGTCCCACACAAGGATGACCTGTGTCGTGGAACCCGGTCTCTTCCCTATTTTAAATAGTCATCAAAGTTAAAACTATGTTAGTACCTCATTAAAGGTGATAAATTAAAAATAAGAAATATCCCAAGGTAAGATGTTTTTTTTTAAATAGGTTTTTGTTTAAATTTATAAATTCAGGTATTAAGTTTTATGTTATCAGTTCCAAAGCGGCCGTTTAAACATTTAAATAACTACTGATAAAATATGTTGTATCTAACGCCATCATTCTCAATCTCAATACAAGTCTCTGATTAATAAGCTCTTAACTACAACACCACATTAATCTACCTCATGCTCCACTTACAAATATGTACCAGCACATCAATTATAACAAATCCTACTTGGTAATCCTAATTTTTATCCTACAATGGTACTTACCGACAACAAAGCGCCAATTAGATCAGTAGCGATCGGGTCCTCGACACGCATGTTAGGCTCGGTCCTCATCTGAGGCGAGTACAGCTCGGATGTGCGGAGCATGTCTACAGCTCGCTCAATGCAAGCCACCGTGGACGGCGGCGCGCCTTCCGTGGCCGCTGATAGAAGGGATATCACCTGAAGATAATAGATAAATAGTACGAAGGAATTTTTAACACTCCACGTAAAAAAAATATAGTTGATCTGTTTTTTTTAAATAACTTTTTTAACACTAAGCGAGTTCCTACTTGGATGTTGAGCAGTTGAAGATCGCAGTATTTACAGAAGAGAGAGAGAATAAAAGAATTCCTTCTTCTGTAGTAGTAGATGTACTCTACTCTTCTTATAAACAATATATTTTAGTGATCAAAGTATTGATAAGCTTATGGTATGCCTTTCTTACAAATTAATACATAAGATAATAATTTTTATATCTTACAATATCGTACGTACTGACGCTGATGTACATAAATATCCTCTTCTGTGAATTCAACCAAGCATTGATCCAAACACACAAATAATGCACTCAGATTGACGGTAAAAATATCAAAACTCAACTTTTACGAGAGACAAACTTTAGTCTACATGAACTGCCTGAATGTGAATGTTCTTCGATTGGGAGTTTTATTCATATTTTTTTTATTTATCGGTCATCGTTTCCTATTACAACACAGATGGTCTGAGTAATATCTATCCAATAATGAATCAGTTGGCAATCCTAATAAAAATAGCGATTCAGTATGTTGACAAATCAAGAGAAATTAGGTACCTACTTCAAACCTTACAAATTGCAAATTTTGTATGAAATACCATTTATCTTCGATAAAACAAACATCTATGTAACATATAGTCTGTTGACTGAATAGATAATAATTGGGGTCAGAAACCTCATGTTGTATGGTACAAATAATATAAGCAAATTACTCAATATGCTTATCGGTATCATATTATTGCAGTGGTCACAAAGCACAAATTTACGACCGATTATAATAAATCCACCACCCACCTATATAAAAGCTAATGTAGCCTTTTTTTGTGCGGGGAGGGGGGGGGGATATTCCCTACCACTTCCCTTCCTTCCCAGGGGAGAAGGCAAGGAGCTCAAACCCATGGCCATGCAAGCCGATGGAGAGGTCCCCTGACTCTCCACCAGTAACCCCACTACAGAGGAGGAGAGAGGAGGCGGACGAACCGCCAATGTATGTCCTTAATTGTCATACCGTCATTGTCACATTATACATTAACGATAACGGAACCTAAAAGCAGTTTTATCTAACAAAATAATAAATCATAACACTTTATGGCACCTTAGGCGCCTTCTTTTCAATACCAGCTTCTATAAAGTTATGATAATCTCGGTACCTTGGTAATAGGAGCCTCTAATGGCAACCCCTGCAGCTTGGCAAGAGAAGTGCGTCGGAGGCCATCCGAGGCGACCGAACGCACGTCCAGAGATCCTCGCCGGATGGAGTGCAAGGAACCCCGGCCGCGCTCATTCTCAACAGCTGTGGTGGCCTCGCAGACGAAAACCAGGTGAGATGTGGTCCTGGAAGTTAAGTATGACTAAATTTTTCAAAGATTATGATATTCTGGATTGACTAACGCGATGATAACATCGCTGCAGTCGAATCATGCACTCTAGACCAATATGATCTGTAAGCCTGTAGTCTGTAGGATAACCTAATAATAAAATAATTAAATAACATCCAAGAACAGCTTCAATTTTAACAAGCTTTTATTTAGTATCACCTGTCCCGTTGTCTGTTTGTCGATTAGACTCAAATTTGGTGTACTTATGTATCTTCGGTGATAATACAATGATATGGTTCCATGGAGCTGGTCTGATGATGGAGAGGGAAGATGACAATAGGAACTTCTAAACTAAACAAGAAAAGCCCATCGAGCTTGGGCTCGCTGCGTTTAAAACTCACAACACTACCTACTGTAGGTATCTATCTACCTGCGTCCCGCGGCGGCCGGCGGCTTGAATGAATGCTTATGACGATTGCCAAGAACATTTCTATCAAAATTAGCTGGTTACCTGTATGTTTATTGTGTATGGTAAATTAAGTTAAAAAGTTGATTAAAATCTAGTATCTGCTAAACAGTGTGAATCTGTGCGAATGACTGTACCAACACAAACCTCTTTTGGTTTAATGGTACTGTACCTAATATAAACTATATGTAATTATAAACTATATGTAATTTAATTAAATAAATAAAAAAAAAGATTTGTCTTGACAAGTTATCTGTTTATATAGCTTTTTAGACCTTTTTTTATTTAGAACTGGTAAAAGCTTGATTTTAAAAACTTTAAGGTGTTACTTTTTAGGAATATATATAACTTTTATTCCTAAAAATATATATATTGACGTAGTACTAATATACATTAAATGTAACGTATTAAGTAAGATATAGGATTTCAATGAGACATTAAGATCGAATCTAGAACGAGAATTCAATTGAGTAACTGGAATTCCAAACACGAGTTATACATGTACCTAAGTTCAATAGATACTCCTAGTCAAGCTACTAAATTGAAACATATATTCCAAATGGAATATTCAGTTTCATTGTTGAAGGTTCATTGGTAATTAATTCCTTACACTTTCAATCCAATACAACGTAGGTAAGTTGGCTTTCTTGGCTTTATTCGAGATAGTACCTAACTCAGAGTAGGTACAGTCTATATAAATCATATCTTTCTTGATATTGTGCTGTGAGAGTGTTGGAAAGTTTCTTACAGCTCGTATGACTGGCATAGTCGAAAAGTCTATTCCAAATCGTTTATTCACATGGGCTTCATGAAACCTCACGAAATGTCACAAAGAGGAACTCATGAAATCTAATAACTCTACTGCCAGATTCTCAAAATTACACCAATCTCAAAAAGAACTTGGCAAGAAACTCGCCAAAGCATATTTGCCATTTTTTTATACATTCTTATTATAACTAATACAGGATCTTAGCCTAGGTTTATCCATATTATATTACAGTTGTTAGAAAGCGCAAAAGTCTTCCTGCATCCTTATCGTTAATGTAGTCATTAATTTTATAGTGAATGTTCTTAACTATTGCCCGTTTTACAACTAATTTAAACTTTCTCAGGATTTGAAGAAATTCAGATACAATTTTAGGAGTTCTATTGTAAAATCTAATTCCATTTTGAATAAAATATTTATATTGGTACTATTATATTAAATTAAACCAAAAAATAAATTAAAACGAACCAAAAGTAATGACTAACTGAAATAATAATTAATATACTTTTACCACTACCAAAGATTTATTCGTCTTGCATATTCTGATAGCGTACACGACACCCTGCTATTTTATGATAATATCTAGTATTAAGATTGTGCGAGTCGCTACTTTATAATTTAGTCTGTAAGTTTTTTTTTTTTTTATTTGTGACAGGCTAGTGTTTGATCTCTATCTCACCTGATGGTAAGTGACGATGTGATCGAAGGTGGTAAACACACTAGACCTGGAATACGCAGGCTCTCAAGGATAACTGCCGGAACACCGTATTTGGCTTGGCGGCAGACTTTCAACTTGATGGTGGTAAGCTATTTTGGTAGCAAGCCAGGCGAGCCAACTCACAAAATGCTCTACCACCTCTCAAATGTCACCTGATTAGCACCACCCGGGGACCACGTGTAGGGAGTCAGACTTAAGGGGTATCCTCCTACGGACGTGGGTGACTCAGCCCCCAAGTATTTAAATAAAGAATTAAATAAAAATTGCAGTCTTTAGGTGCTTTAGTCAGTTACGTTATTGCATGATTCCTAGCATGACCACATACAATGTGGTAGTTACATCATAATTTGTGGTGGTAGGACATTTCCTCATATTCGCCTGCTTACGCCCATCTGCCGCAGTAGACGAGATGGTATTCAAACGATCTTCCCTGATAATATGAGTATCAAAAATAATTTGTATAATAGTATACTATAAAGAAAGCGGAAAGTGAGGTATTTCCTAATGACTAGCCAAGCCCCCGTTTTCTCCCACATTTATCAAGTTAAGAAATAGCCTAAGTGCTAGATAATCCTTGGTATAAGCTATGTACATTCTAAATTTCACTCTATTTCGTTCAGCCGTTGCGTGAAGAGGAAACAAACATACTCACACAAAAACTTCTTTAATATTAGTGTAATTGGAATGAAGACATCGGTCTTGTCGAGTCGAAACTGTTGAGTCTCGGTCGTCGACGTAAGGTAGTAGTGAGCTTATCGGTTTTCTATTAGTTAAATTTTCGGAGAGTGTGCGCAGGAATTGCACGAGTTAATTGTTTTTGCCCATTTTACCATCTAACAACATGACCAATGGTTAAACGTCATCTAGTTATCGTTGACATACCTTCAGCTCGCTTGAAGCGTTTCGTTCTACGTTTATCATTCGTACTGCGAGGGAGTGGAACTTATTGCCCGCGTCTTTGTTTCTTGAACGTTATAATCTGAAAGTCTTCGAGTCAAGAGTGAATAGGTATCTTCTGGGCGGGCATGTTTCCATCGACCAATATTATTATTTGACCACTACCTAACCTTTAAATCGATTCGAAGCTTTCCATCAGGTGAGATAATGGTCAAGTGCTTACCTATCGAACATAAAAAGGTATGTTTAATAATTTTAGCGAATTATAATACATACCTTTTTCTACGGAGATATCCATGCAAAAGCATGGATATCTCCGATACAGAATAATATTCCACATTAAATGATTTAACGCTTTTATAAAAACATTATTATTAGAAAAGTTTTACTATTCGTAACGGAATTCTTGAAATCTAAATAATATTACTTTAACTGCTACATTGTAAGGACTATTATGGCATTGAATTGTCAATTTTTTAAATTTAATATAAATTTACATAGAATTAATTTTCACATTTTTTACAAGATTTTTAATTTAATATAGTATAATTTAATAGAATTGATATGTTTCAAATTTGCACACCGTGGCACGGCAAAATGTATCTGGTACTATACTAACCATTTCCATCTTACTAACCTACATTTTAAGCAAATAAATAATTATGATTATGATTATAGTCATATGTAAGGTTTATTGAAACGCACTCCTTATAAGCTTATAAAAATAACGATTTACTGAAGGAAATGAATTACTTTCTCAAATACAATTCCGGTCTTAAAAGATTTATTGGAATCGTGTTCCACGGTTTCTTTTACTGGCAATTCCGGGTAATAGCAGGTAATGGCAACCCATATCGACGAACTATTTAAAGACTTTTCCTTGCCACAAATGATGTGTTGCAGCAAAATAAGGAAAACTATTTAATCCTGCTGAATTGCTTGGTCGCAGAACTGTAGAAAGTAATCATAATAATATAAACTTACCCGTTGGCTTAGTCGGGCACATGTTCGCCTTTTTCGGGTGTTCGATTCCCAGTGGGAACACAAGTTTTCTCCCCAAAGGAAATTTGAGTTTCTGGTTCTGGGTGTGATTGTGTATGTGATATGTCAATGCTTCCGGCACCCACGATAGACTTCATCGAACTTAGTGTGGGATTGTGAGTGTGAAAGCGTTGTTTATGCATTTTTAAATCTATATAGATATAGAATACAATAACAAACACCAATAACATTGATTTTTATGATTGGGAATTTTAATGAATAACTTGTCATAGAAATAGATGAGAAATATAAAAACGCACGGGAATGGCTAGACTGATTCGTAGCGTCAGTTCTAACATTTTTGATGTCATGATTGATGATTGGTTAACTTTTTATACGGCAGACCTGACTGGTATTACACGTCCCAGAAAGAACGTTAAAATTGCCGCGTTTTAAATCGCCCAAACCAAATATTTAAATTATATTAAATCATATGCATATTTCCTATTTTGGCGTTGCGAAAACCAGCTGTTTAGCAATTACAACTGCGGATCTATTAGCATGAGGTTGATAAACGTCATTGTCGTATCGTTCAAAACATCACACCTGTTTCGAACATCTGCTGTTAAGTAGCTTATGAGACTTACCTGGTCAGCCCAATAGTAGCACCACGGCAAGGTAACAGTATCGGATCAGGTGCGGTCCGACGCCGCAGCGTGACTGGTGCTTCCCAGTCTCGGGCTCCGCTAGAGGCCAGCCTTAGGGCTTCGCCACCAGCAGACTCCGTCAGCGGCTTGAGGCCTTCTTCTGCGCGCCAGCCCATCACACGGCACCAGGACTTGTTAGTAAGCTGTAGGAATTTTAAAGTGTATATGAAAAAAAACAAAGCAACATACTCGTATATCCAGTAAAATTAATATACGAGATACATTTACTCCTCTAATTCGTTAACTGTAGTGTAAAATTCATTTGTGTAATCCTTTTTTGACCTTATATATAACGAGGCGGGCCCCGCGGTTTCGCCCGCACTAATTAAGTTAAAAATTAGCCTATGTGTTATTTTGGAACCTAAACTATCTACATTCTAAATTTAAACAAAATCGGTTTATTCGATACGGATATACGTGGTAGCAAACATTTACACAGTCACAAACTTTCGTATTTATAATATTAGAAGGATTATTTTCATATTTATTTTATGTCATGTAACGATGTATGACTAACGAGAAATTAAATAAAAATAATCTCTGTTATATTTATAAAACTGGGTAAAAAGAGAGTCCCCCCTAGCCATAAACCAAAACGCTTCGTCTCTATTCTATCAACAAAAACGCTTTTCAAATGTAACAAACTTTAAAACTTGTGTACAAAGGCTTCTAATTGCTGGTCTGTAACTTTGCCGAGGCTAAATAACAAGTCAAGATATTTCAAACCTTATGTCAGACCATTCTTTTAATAGAATAGAGACGAAGCGTTTTGGGTTATTGGATAGAGAGCCAGGATGCATTAAATGATATAGGGGTAACTAAATTGTGTGTACCTGTAACTACGAGTATAACACCCTGTATGATGGTGACATTAATTGTTTATGCTACATGAGCAAGAATTTGGACGTTATCTTCCGTGATGGAAAAGGGAGAGTGAATACCATACAAGAATGCCTAAGAATATCCTACTATCCTACTAATATTATAAATCTGAAAGTTTGTGTGTAAGTGTGTAAGTATTGTATATGTATATGTTTGTTCCCTCTTCACGCTTAAACGGCTGAACGGATTTGGATGAAATTTGGAATGTAAGTAGATTATACCTAGGATTAACACATTGGCTACTTTTTATCTTGATAATAGCGGGCGAAGCCGCGGGGCACGGCAAGTACTAAATAAAGTCTATGTATATGACTATTACTTTTTAGATTAATAATTTAGCTAATTCTTGTAAATGTTAAAATGTATGAATTGGTCTAGCTAAGCTAGGCTAAATATAAGAATAAGTGGTTTTTGCGGTACGAATATAATATTTAATTATTTATATCAGCAAGGGAATTGTAAAATAATTATATTATGATAACTAGCTGCGCGATTTTACCCGCGTAAGTCCTAGCCCCCGGGAATTCCGGGATTTAATTTTCTTTTACAAGAACCTTTTCCTGACAATAATTAACACAACAAAAAAAAGAGTAGAATAAAAAAGGAAAAGAGATTCATATATATATATGTATATATCTATATATATATATAAAAAGAAATCTAAACGTTTTCTTTAGAACTCGAACGAATTCAGCCATAATAATTGAAATCAGGGTTTCACATTCCCCACTTTTCTACTCCTGTAACCGAATGAAAAAAAAAAACCGACATGAGAGGAGATCTATGTGTTCCTTTTTTATGTTTGATTGTGAATATATTTCACAGAATAATTTCATAGCTACTTAGGACACACATAATTAGGACATGGTCCTAGTTTACCAATCCCGTCGATAGTCATTGAATGTTGAATACCAATCAAAATCAAATGTTATAACGCTACGGTGAATTACGATTAAGACATGACTGGCGAATTAAGCAACGGAGCTTCAAATTGTCTTGATGAACTCCTCCACCTGATTCCTCATATGGATACCTAATCTCAGATAATAATTACCTCTTTTACACCCAACAACCTATAGCAAAGATGAGGAAACTTATGATCCGCATAAGTTTATGAAAATGATTACAATCCTTAGATTTTTTGGTGATCATGGCGCTTGGATGTTAAAATGGTAAATGTCTTGTATCAAATATCTTTAGAGCCATAGCTGGTTTTCTCAAAGATTCCTTTTGCTCTGAGGCAAAGTAAGTACGCGAAGTTTTAAGGGCCGAGTCTGTACTAGGCCTTCAAAGCCCCGCGTACTTACATTGTTATTGATAAAATAAAACATAAAATTCAAAAATGTTTATTTACATGGGCCACGTATAGACATTCATGAAAGTTAATGAATAATGCCAGATTCGCATATTTACAACCATCACGAGAGAACCTGGCATGAAACTCGGCAGCGCATTTTTTTCATATTCTTTTCAAATAATAACTTTGCCGTCGCCATAAAGCGCATGTGCACTTTGCCTCCACTGATACTTACAAGTACCCTTTGCTGATCATCAGTGACAGCGACTAAGTCCCGACAGCGGTCTGTGGCAGCTGCCAGCGCTGCCATTGCCGCTATCTGCGCCCGCGATGTTGCCGCTGTCGCTCTTGCTTGCAATACTTCTGCGCACCATGCTGTTGCGCTTAAAGTCTCAACCATCACCTGGAGCAAAGCAAATTACAGTTTATTAGTAAAAATACTGAAAAAGGTTAGGCTAAGCCACCTAACCAAACTAAAGAGGCAAAGTAGTAATATTTCTATGATCCGTTGGGAACGTATTTTATGATCAGTTTATTTTAGTGACTTGAGTGTTGCACATTGTCCGAGCATACCTTTAACCTATAATACCGTGCTAATGAAATGTTTTGTTTATCTTAAACATTATTTCATAGGAACAAAGAAATCTTGCTAAGGTACGAGTATATTTTTTATTTCTTTTGAGTAAAATACACTATTTAACAAGTCACAAAATCTATTTCATTTGATTAACGATTGCATTAGAATGAATGTTTATAATCTAAGTCTAAGACTTTTATTTTCTTGATTCACCGGATCAGTAAGTTTTCTTACATTGAAAAAGTACGTCGTTACGTTGAGATATTTAATCAAAGTAAGCAATTTAATATGTACCAAGGAGAAATTTGAACCAAGATATTTTTTTTTAAGTTTAAAATATTGTTCTTAGATTCTAATTACTAAATCATAAATATGTAATAAATTAAACGCAAGCAAAGCTTAAAAAACCGACTTCACCGCTTTATCTTCGGAACCTTGATCAGATTTAACGTATTAAACACGCATTATTGACAATAACACAAAAACTAGTGATCAGATCTTGACCAAATTTAAATAGAACCACATGGAAAGCACCAGCTTTCAAATAAAAATAAATATAATCATCAAAATCGGCGCACATAAAAAGAAGTTATTAGTTATATAATTATGCAAAAGGGTATAAGTTAAACATTTATCTTTGTCTATAGCCTTGGTACATTGAAATGACTTTTTCGAGATAGAAAATTTGAATCAATCAAAACAAATATAGGGGCAATCTTAACGAATTTAATAAGACGGCTCTTTCAAATATTGGCTTTAAATTAGCCCTATAAAAGGTTGAGAGATCTTTTCAAGAGAATCCTTTTACTTGACTCAGTTGAAGAAAGCTTCTAAATTAAAGTGTTTGGCTCGTCTTTTTGGGACGGCATTCTATCCAGCGAGTACTTGAATGATAGCCTCTTTCGTTTTATTACTCTTATAAAATAAAAAATAAATACTTCGAGGATTGTATAGTTCTAAAACATACTGAAATTATTACTGTAATTATTTTTCAACGTTATTTTCTCAAAGTTTCTTTTTGTTTCTATCTACGAGTATATTTGTTTTGCATTTCCTTTTCATTCTGTTTTTCAGTGTTGAGGACTTCTTTTTATTTCATTCGTTTTGTTTAACAGGAAGAATGTTAAAAATGCCAACATTTCGAGGTACAGACAGAATAGAATGATTAAAATGAAGCTGAACTAAACGAATACAAATCTTGTGTTTATTTGTCTACCGTTGAGAGCCTATAGGTAATAATTGTAAGAAGACCCACAGACAATATAAAGATATAGCCCTTCGTTTTCGAGGCTTCGCGAAACATTCGAACCGAATGGGAGTATCTTTAGAAAAGAAGAATATTGAAAACTGGTAGGTACTACTTATGGGTAAAATATGGCAAAATTCTGGTTAGACGAGGGCAAGGCGATATAGTCTTTCGAGTGAGGTGTTAAGGTCATAAAGAATATATTATTTGATTAAATTTAGTTTTTACGAGTCTTTCGAATAGTTATCCAAAATCATTTTTACTAGTTACTAATATAATAATATTTTAAAATAAAATTCACTTATCATAAAATGTATTTATTAATAGTGAAAAGAACAATGTATACTGCTCAGATTATCAGATCTATAAGTTTTGTGTTAATTTGTATAAGATGATACTGACATTGCAATCATCCATCCGTTTATTATATTTTTAAAATGAACTACTTAATGTAGAATTTACTTCAATGATTTTGATAATTGGTTATATTGAAGTATGTACCTATAAAGTATTTGTACCTTACATTAAGTGTTCACTTAAATACTCTATTTTACGTAATATAAAAGTGTTTCCACATAATTTATAATTGTAATAAACTGGGTAAACAAATATTTACGTTATAATTTTCTTTGAATGTAAATTGTGTTAAAATTTTCACCTATTCACCTATTGTTACCTATCCACTACAAATATATATTTAAATATTATTTATTAATTTAAGTAAAGAGGGAGTGAGTTGAATACCAGCGCTGCGAGGTTTCTCTTCGCACCACAATACTGAACTCATTCCTTTTATATGCACAAATTCACTGCACAGCACAGGAAGTGCTTCTTTGTGTATTATTTAAGTTTCTGGTTCTTTATCGTGATTTGGTGTATATTAAATGCTTTTTCTTTCTTTCTGGACTGTCCCTAATTAGCTTTTTTATCTCTGGCATGCTAGTGTTTGACCTCTTTCTCACCCAATCGTAAGTGATGGTCGATGATGGTAAGCACGCTAAACCTAGAATAACTGGCTCTCAAGGTACATCTCACATCATTTTTGGCTGGTAAACTACGAAAGCCAAGCTAGACATAATCCCCTATCACTTTTATTACGGTACTAAGGTTTAATATGTTTATTAATATTGGACAGATCTAATTTAACAGTGCACGTTCCTTACCCCACCATACTCGTATTATTTATTGATTCGTATATACCGAACAGCAAACAACGGGTTATTTCTCTCTGAACCCACAGTAAACACTATTCAGGCATTGACTCGAGTTTCTATTATGGCGTAGACAATACCTCATAACTCTTCGAGGTTATTGACGTGCCGCGCAAACTGGGAAATTTTAAGATTACCTACCCTTTTCTTGGGGAGAAATTTAAGATTACCCGTTTTTTGAGGATAATTGAACTCATTCGGAATATCTTTAAATGGAATATTACGTTGTCGTCAGCAAAATTAATTTTAAATGTTATTAGCTAGTATCGTACTGACACAATAATTGTGTTTCATAATTATTATGAAATAGCCATATTTAATTATTGTGACCACATATTATGATCAATTTTAAATTAAGGCTGCCTTCGATTATCAGGCTCGTTCGATCTGGACTCCCGAATCGCGAATCCCAATTAGGGTCTCCATTAACATTGTTTTTATTTTACCAATTTTCTTGTTTGATAAAATGACGACCTACCTAGTTGGCGCAGTGTGTATGCTCTGCGCTGGTCCTGAGTTCGATTAACGGCAGCAGCACAACTTCACATCCCAAGGAACATTTGTGCTCCTGGTTCTGGGTGTGGTTGTGTGTGTGATTTAAATGTTTCCGGCATTAATGATACTATGAACCTAGTGTATGGGGCTGTGAATGCGTTTGTTTGCTTGTCTTAGAAATGTCAAAGAAATAACGTAAACATAAACTTAAACACTTCCACACTCGCAGCCCTGCACTAAGTGCGGTCAAACTACACATTAATGTTTTTACACCATCATCAAGAGTAACATTAAGATAGTTCAAATCCAGTTTATTAGAATTATTATTATGCTAGATAGCATTATATAACGAACCCAAGAGCCCGAAATGGGTTCCAATTAAAATGAAACACGAAACGAACAAACCCCCTTAACTACGAGAAGTATGTCTACAAATATACTTATAACTCTTATATACTGTGGTAAGGCGGACGTTTACATATTTCCATCATATTTCTCATATTTTATACCCCGGCTTCCTACATACTACTGAACATTTCCAGACGGACTAAACGGTGAATAAATAAAAAGCATGAACGATAGGTATTCTAGAATAAGCAAGACTCCAATAATAAAACTTTAAAACATACTTACTATACTTACTTTATAACATACTTACTCTTTTTATTGAATATTACGTTTGGTTCCCGGTGGGAACACAAGTTTACTCCTCAAGGGAAATTTGTGTTTCTGGTTTTGTGTGTGATTGTGTGTTTGATGTGAATATTTCTAGCATCCACGACAGGCATTTATGTTTTATGTATTTGACAGTGAAAAGTCGTAAAGGTGTATCTCAAAACTTAAAAACACATCAAATTGACGGGATTTTTGGTAATATAAAGATTTCTAGACTGATGCACGTATAACGTCCTCATGTTATGTTCCATACTCATTTTAATTAGTGTAGGGAAAGGTGTGTATGTCATTTCTCAATCTTCTGTAAATGATCAAAATATACACAATACAACTATATACCTACGGGCCAATTGCCTATATTTCCTCAAACAAACAATACCTCAAAAACCTAAGTTACCTACAAGGCGTCGAACTTATAAGTAACTGAAGTGCTCAAGCTTACTACCAAAATTCAAATTCAAAATCGTTTATTCACATGGGCCTCAAAGAGGCACTAATGAAGTGAACGATTCTACTGCCAGTGGGTAGCGTTCCCATCATGCTGGCGGCATTGCCTCTCTGAATCGCAATGCTAAATAATGATGATAATGTTAATACATACTATATATTAACTTTAACATCTGGAATTTTCCAAGATCCCAGTACATGATAAGGAGCAGGTGTGTCTACTAGATGGAAATTGATGTTTCTAACTTTGATAATTTCGGCGAGGCTACCGAAACTTTTCTATTTGATAGTCTAACGTCCTCGACTTCAAAGCAGGGGCGTACTTGGAAAGTTTTCGTCTCAAATAGCTTAAGATAGCTTATTACTGCTCAAGGGCGGCGTTTCAGTAATTTCTGTGTTGTATGTATGATGACAATGATTTGTTTCTACTTCTGATAAGTTCTGATTGATAAGGTACATGATATACAAAGCGCACCAGGCGCGCGTACAGGGGCCTCGGGCGCTTTGTATCAAGTCCCTTAAATTGGTACAAAATGCGGAGTCAAATCCATAATTTATCTATCTATCTAAGTTCATCTAATACTTGTATCGTGGGTGCCGGAAACATTCACATCACACAAACATTCACACCCAGAACCAGGAGCACAAATATCCCTTGGGAAGGAATTTGTGCTCCTGCCGGGAATCAAGCCCAGGACCCACGGCGCAGAGGGCGGAGACCTATCCACTACGCCAACTGGAACTTCGATAGAATGTAGGTTGTAGAGATGGGTCGACTCAATTAACAAAGAATTTCACAGGACGTCAATCGGCTTGATTAACTTATGTCCGAAATTATAAATAAATAAAATTTATACGTACTAATATGATATTATTCTATTGTAATAATTAAGATGTATAATGTTGATACTACTCAATATAATTATATGTTGTAGGTATGGGGTGGCTGGGCTAACTGCTGGCTGGGGGAAATGCACAATACACTCCAAGCGACACTTCAGTGCATGCCTTATGGCCCCCAGTTCAGTTACTATAGGAATAAGAATAAAAAAACAAACAGGCGCATTCATACTCACAGCCTCACGATATGTTCAAAGACTAGTATCGTTAGTGCCGGAAAAATTAAGTTCACACACACAATCACAGCCAGAACGAGAACCATAAATGACCTTTGGGAAGGACAATTGAGCTACGGAATCGAACCCAGGATCCATGGGAACGCAGAGGGCAGAGACCTGCCCACTGCGTCAAATGAGCTTCAAGCAAGTATAGCACTTACGGAGTTTAGATTATGATCAACTTTCCTATCGTGACGACTACATCAATCAAACTAAGGTTGTAAAGTAAAGTAAAACTTTAAAAGTAAGTTTTTACTACCTGGCGTAGAACTTTTAGCACTTAGACGTCTGGCGATTTAACATGCCAACATTTTGAACATGAAACATTTTGTGAGATATAAAATTTACATATATTGCATACTGCAATGCGTTTATACAAAGTCACCTGTTGGTAAGTAATGACGTTAAAAAAGGTGAAAGAAGGAAAAAAGTAGAAAGACTTACTAATTAATTAACTTATATATGCGTCAAGGCATCACGCGCATTAGTCGTTTTTAAAAAACCTTCATCAAAGTTTAATGTTTAATTAGGATAAAAGTACCGTAAACTCATCTAGAATTTTCATTCCTAATTTCATTCAAATCAGTTCTGTTGATACCTCGTATGTAGAGATATCTCGTTGAATGTGTGTGTGTCTGTGAGTATGTAAGTATGTTTAACACGAAGGTAGTGTTACAAAAACAGACACATTTCGGTTTTATTGACTGAGAAATCGAGGACAAAGTTGGCTTCGTTGATTTTGCATTTTGTGTGTGCGTCCGTCCATAACGGTATTAATTAGTATATTGGATGAATATAAACATATGGTAAAGGGAGCAGCGCTGCAACTAAAACAAACTCACATTTGAAGTGCAAAGCCTTTGTATTTTATTTTGAGTTTAAAATGTTATTCATTTATATTCAAGCTATCCAGACGCTGTTTAAACTCCGTCCTTCCAAGCTTGTAGGAATGACGTTGTTTTACATAATGCCGACATGGCACGGCGCTTTAAAAGAGCAAGTCAGATAACCAACTTCCATGACCGGAGTTAAGATAGAGAATACTTACTTTTAATACGTATGTATTTACGTTAATTTAAGTAGAGTATTAAGAGTATTTAGAGAAAAAGAGGTCTTAAAGCGATCTCGTGGTTACAATGGTAGTGGTAGGACTCTTGCAGAGTCCGCCTGGGGCAGTACCTTTGCCAGAAATTCAACCATCAAGCAGTAGTGTGCAAACATAACCGTGTTTCGGATTAAAGAACAATATTTCCAGTGAAATTAATTACAGGGCTTAAAGAGATTTAATATTTAATATCTCAGGTTGACGAACGTAGGGTGCTTTGCCGAGCAGGACTTTGACCTAAGTTCAAAACTCTGGATGGGAATGAACTGTAATGGCAACCTTACCATCAGGACATCAGTTTAAAAAAATTAAAACAAAACATTTGGAACAAAGTTCCTTATCGCACATTACATTCCGGACACTTAGCAAATTCTCATTTGTTTTGAATTTGATCTCATTTTCAATTCTCATTCAGGTGTAATGTGCGATAAGGAACTTAGTTCCAAAAGTTTTGTTTCTAAGTCAGCTTTCGCTAGGCCGAAAAAATCCAATCTTTTGCTGTATTATTTAGTTCGAATTCTCGACAGTTTAAAATATCAAATTCTAATTCAGCCGGAAAATGCTCGACTCGGCTTATACGCCTATCGAATCCAGACTATCGTTTATTTTTAGAAATTTTACTTAGTTGGCTTGTAGTAAAGTTAGATATAAAGACGTTACGTTGGCTGTTTTTTTTTATGCTGGATAAGCAAGCATTTGACCACTATCTCACCTGATTGAAGATGACGAGTAGTAATTTTACATTACTTTTCATTGACACCCGTAAATTAGGCTTTTTGTTTGTAGTTCTATCTCATTTGGTACTCAACGAGATTATAGGGTTGTCTATAATGTATCTCAAATGTGCTGTCTTTTTTATAAAATTTGTATTACAATTTACTGGTTGTGCTTTACCGTTACAAAATGCGATAAGTTAATAAAGGGTAAACAGAATTTATTAGTCAATAACAATATACGTGTTTGTCGGGTCATAAAACGCAATATTTTTATGGAGGTGTTTTAAACGTACCTTGGGAGGCATTCGTCAAGGCTCGGAACGTTCTGACTTGAAATAAAAAAACGATTCGTTTTCTGTAAATTTCTGTCACTTGGTTGGCACTATATCCTTATTATATAAGCCGACTTAAAAAAACGTAGAGGCTCTCAATTCGAGTTTATGTTTTTTCTTATGTATGTTGCTTCAATACTTCAAAAATGAGGGAAACTAGGTGTGGTGCCAGTTTTATATGGGGGGTAAAAAAATCGGGCAATATAGGCGGGTGGAGATTTTTTAAGTGAACTTTTTTAGCGGCATTGTGCACTTTTTTGAAATGGGTAAGAAATTTTAAACTCGCGTCAGGACACGTGACCTGATCAAAAATTCGTAAGACGAAAAATTCGTAAGACGAAGGAGAGGAATAATAATATATATAATATCCCCTCTCTTTCTACCGCGCGGCGAAAAATGTTCAAGTTTTGACTTGTGCCGGCACTCCCGGAGTGCAACCCGTTGTTTTTTTTTGTCAATTGCATAGGAACTGGGAATATAATAAGATCATATTTCATTAACAGTTAAATCACACACAAGTTACAGGTTAACTAAATGCATAGTTTATAGCAATGTTTCATATAATTTTGCTAAAATAATTTACTTGTTAATCATTTAAGTTTTCCTGGAAAAATATATCTTATATTACATTACCTTGGAATGCATTCGTTCATTAAGATCTCGATGATCCAACTTACACTAAGGACAGATAATTTTTAAACACCTACTTTGCACGAATTAGTGCAAAAAAGGTTTTCAATCACTTCAATAATGATTACTGAGTCACTTGGTTACTTTCAGTTAAAAGCTAAATATTTTTTTTACTTACCCTGTTGAATCCAGCTTCCAAGTACGGCAGAACAGCAAAATCGTCTTTGAGATAAGCACTGAAACAAGAGAAATAATTATAAGTTAACATTGCTGTATCAACCCACAACTGACTTCGAGTCATAAATAGGTCAAAACCGTGTACAACACTGAGCTTTTCTTGACTTTTCGGTCGTATTATAAACAACCAACGGTCCACGCATTTAGAACACTCAAGAAATTCGAGTACGTTCTTAAGCACAGGCTCAAGAACCATAACGTTCAAGTTACAGTATCATTTGCCAAGACTGACTGACCCAAATTAATAACCCGATGATAATAATTAGGTTACAGTTGTGCCGCGAAAGTAAAATATGGCGTCAACATTGTATGTACGTATCTAGCCAAAATAAGGTTAATCAGTAATTTATCTATAAAATAAACTGCTATATTGCTATGACTAAGAAAGTGTTCTTTAACATTATTTTATTGTCTCTTTTTAAGGGTAACTTTGTTCTACTACTACGGTTTTACACTAACAGCCCACACTAAGTTCGATAACTTGTGTCGTGGGTGCCGGTAACATTCACATCACAACACACACAATCATAATCAGAACCAGAAACACAAATTTACCTTGGGGAGGAAAATTGCGTTCCCGCCGGGAATCGAACCAGGTACCCCTGCTCAGAAGGCGAACACCCACCCAACTAAGCCAACGAGCAGGTAAACTTTGTTCGTGTGTTCTTTTGTAGCACTCTCACTACCTATATATTTAGCTGATATACACTAACTAACATTACACTACTTCAAATGGTTTAGTACTTTTAAGTCTTTACACTAAGTTTGTTACGTCAATGAGCTGGAGTGATTGAAGTTGAAATAAGTGATTTTCGTTGTTGCTCCAAAATTCCAACAGAAGTTCTAGGTAGTAAAGTTTCCATTTCACTAGGGCTATGACTATGACTGACCATGATTTTTTACTAGAGTTTGACTGTCAATAGAGACTGGGACTGGTTGGATGTTGAATAACTTTGGAGTATTTTATTATTACTTGACACTGGCTAAATGAACTAAGTCTGCGAAGACAAACCTAAAACATAGTTCTCATCATACTTCTCGACTGAATTGATGAATTAGACTTCTTTTAATGCTTGTGTTTTTTAGTCAGCCGATTGACTTCGAAAAGGCGGTCAAACACTTGTTTGACCTAAGATGGAATATGTAATAACGAAAGACAGGAGATAAGATATGATTTCCGTGAACTAATAGAACTGGCAAAGTTCGAGTAGAACTAGCACACCGTGCCATCGCGTTGTTATAATTTAGATCTTGATACTAATAATAGCTTCAAATTTGAGGGTTGTATTGTATTATTGGTTGGATGATAGAACAAAAACGAAATGCTTTGAAAAAAATAGGTCTATTTATGGGAAGCTCTTAATTTTTTTCCTGTTGTTTTATCATATTTTTAGAATATCCACCATAATATCACATATTCTGTGAAAGTTCTTGCCAGTTACCTGAAACGGTTCAAAAGATATAGGCCCTTTATAGGTATAGACAGACAGACAGATAACGTAGGTTTAAGGTGTAAGGCATAGTAATATGCTCCTGTTTAAGATACCCTTTCGGTACGGAACCTCTAAAGAAGAAAGTCGAGCATAGAGCGAGATGGAACCAAAGGTTGATATTGAATACACCAATGCTTGTCACTTTGTAGGTATATCTACACATTATAATATGTGTTTACGTTTACACAGTATATATTTTTTATGTTATTGAGTGCTCTGAAACTTCACTAGAAACATAGCATATGCCTTGTTTTTACTGTAACAGATACATATATTTTGCTATTATACATATTTTAATATTTCTCTGTAGAAGTGCTCGTAAAGGTAGCTTGTTAGTAGCAATAACAAAATAAATGTTGATTTGAAGCTCCCGAGATATGTATCAAAGAAAATACACGCTCGTTTCACTCCAGAGTTCTCGTCGTATGGAGATAATTTAATATTCTTGATAGACGTGCCACTTAAAGTTAAATATGTCGCTCAAGATCAAATTCACAAGCTCGCAGAGCCGAGAAGATATTTATTATGAGATTGAAGGTTAAGCAAATATTCCTAATACATTTTTACAGCTTCTATAAAATCTCTTTTCTCTTTAACACAAGCATAGCCCCCGCACATACTTCGTGTCACGGGTGTAGAAGTCAAAAATTAAAAATCAAACTCGTTTATTCACATGGGCCCAAATAGGCAGTCATTGGAGTAACGCTCACAATCACACTTAGAATAAAAAAACAATATTTTTCCATAACCTGGGTTATTTGTGCTTCTTGTTCTGGGTGTGATTGTGTGTGTGATGTAAATGTTTTCAGCACCCGTGGTACAAGTCTTTGCACTTAGATTTAGCTATGAGAGTGAAAGCGCTTAAAAAAAACTAAACTCATATTTGTGAGGAGAAATTATGTTTTGTTACAAAAGCCCTTTTTAACCGATTTCAAGAAAAGGTGAAGGTTCTCAATTCGACTGCATTTGTTTTATGTGTGTTAGCTCATAACTTTTTTTTTAGATGTACCGATTTTGATGATTTTTTTTTTACTTGAAAGCTGTTACCATGTGGTCCCATTTAAATGTTATCAAGATCTTACTAGTAGTTTTTGAGTTGTTCTCTATAATGCGTATTTAATTCATTTAATCTGATCAAGGGTTCCGAAGATAAAGCGATGAAGTCGGTCTTTTTAAGCTTCATACGTATATTCATACATATCTACATTCATAGCTTTAACTTAATTGAGAGTGATACCATTTTTTTATTTGTTCTTTAAAAGTGTGTAGTGATTGAGAGCGACGTATAGATGCATAGTTTATAATCAGGCTAGCTTTTGAACGCTGAGGTTGTGGGTGGTGAACAAACTTAACTAGAATGTGGCTCTTTATAATAGACACCTGTGCAGCACCACTAGAAGCTTAGTGAGAAATATATATATATATATATATATATAATTGTATAGGTACCTACATATTATGATGTTGTATGATATGATTATCTAACATTGAAAAACAAATAGCTAATAAGTACATTTCCTTTATAATACGAATTACACCTTTATTTATTTCCATTGATAACCCTTAGGGTGTTTCGTAGAAATATCATCCCCCTTCATTTCAAAGCCTGTTAAAGAGCTCCGAAGGGACTTAGTTTTGAAAAACAAACAAAAAATTTATCTTATTTCATTGCTTTCACTGGTATTACGGAATTTTATCTATTCTTCCCTTCATGTTGTATCTACATTATTATAGCAATAATATGTTTTATTTTAAATAGAAACAAACAAACGCTTTCACACTCACAACCCCACACTAAGTTCATAGACTTGTATCGCGGGTGCCGGAAACATTCACATCACACACACATTACACCCAGAACCAGAAGCACAAATATTTGTGCTCCTGCCGGGAATCGAACCCAGGACCCACGGCGCAGAGGGCGGGCACCTATCCACTGCGACAACTGGGACGTCAATAAATAAATTGCAACGGGTGAACGAATTTAGATGAAATTTGGAATGGATATACTTTGTACACTCTACAGGTTTGTGACTGAAAACCAGCGCTAAATCAAAATTTGGCAAAATGCCGAGTCCTTAGATAACATTGTTTCCCTCTATTTTTTATCATTTAATTTATTCAGATTATTAGTTAAGTTATAAGTAAAATGTAACAAAAGTATTGAATACTTATATAAATATATTCCTTTCTTTCTTTTATTTCTTTATCAATACAACATCATGAACGCAGGCTAAACCGAAGGGCGTATCTGTTAGGTATTTACATAAAATTGTATTGTACTTTAATTAAACAAAAACCTATAAGTGATAAAAATTTACATCTTAAACAATCACATAAATAATCAGAAAGGAGTCCCAGTTTTATGAAAGAACAATACGGTGACATTTACGTTATTATTGAAATTGCTATCAATAAGACCACTTCGTATATCAAAATATCAGGTAACCTTAAACTCAAAGTCACTTACAATGTCAGACGTCCTAATTGGGCCCCACGTCTATTTAAAGACTAACAAGTAACGTGGAATCTAGTTTCAGAGATACGGCACGCGTCGAGTCATCCCTCCTGATTACCCCTCACCCCTGGTTATGATTGGGCAGAGTGAAAGCGGGATCATAAGCGGACGTGTCTATTGCAACTGAATTTAGCACGACCGGCACACAACTACGCAACTAAATGCTGAATATCAGACAGCGCTGCCACTCTAGCCACACATGAATTTTGATGAATTTGTAAAGCGCGTGTCGGAAACACAGAGCGCAATAGACATCATTATTCGTGCGTGCGATTATAATGTAAGCTAGTATTATAATAATTTCTGCTTAATACTAACCTATGGTAGCATGAAACCCAATGGCCGCAGGTTCAATCCCCGCTTGAAGCGATCTTTATACTTTCTAAATTTACTACTTTTGTTATGCCCCTATTATGGCTTATGCTATAAAACAAAATCGACTTAACTATAGTTGAGTCGATTTCGTCATCTATATATGCCCGAAATGAAAAACTACGCACAATGTACCGAAATGTAAAATTGTATTATATTATCTATCTAATACCTTTAAACGAGCAATTTCTTGTATATATATATATATATATTTATATATGTGTAATCAGGATCTCGGAAACGGCCCTAACGATTTTCATGAAATTTAGTAAGCAAGGGGTTTCGGGGGCGATAAATCGATCTAGCTAGGTTTCATTCTTAGAAAACAGCATTTACCATAAAAAAACTGAGCGAAGCTCGGTTATCCGGGTACTATACACTTTAAAAGAGCAACAGAAGCCAAAACAACAATATTGTATGAAATTTATACTTTTGTGTAACTGTTTTAAAAACGTCAGAAAGTTCTATTGAAAAAAATAACAAATCAAACAGCAGCTCCCCGCTGTCCTCTACCACACTAGCCACTGCCCTGACAACAACAAAGACTGCTTGTTACGAAGGAAAATACGTACCTACATAAATATTTTGCCAAAATAAGCCTCATATTTCGGAAAGCGTAAGATCCCCATCTATTGATAACCTATTGAAAGAAGGAAAAGTATACAGAATGAGCAAGAAAAGGCACTTCTCACGTCGATATACAGGATGAATATTTAAAGAGGTTGGATCGCAAATGTCTAAGAAACTTTAAGATTTAAACAGTGTTAAAAGCAACAGGATTTGACTTTCACGAATTGGGGTTTATATATTTTCTTACTGCAGATAATTTAACTTTAGCCCTTGATAATTAATTCTGTTTCATTTAGGAAGTTAGAAACTGTCGATCAATACAGTAATTATATTAGCGCGCAAGTTTTCTATAGCATATAGGTACTCTTGAATATTACTGGAATACAGTTTCAAAACTATTGTCAATAACATGTTATATGTACTTTGAACTCATATCGTGCAGCTGTATTTAAGATAAATCACAAAAAATCGTAAATACCAGTTATCAATGGCCGAATTATTTATTTCTACAATATCTAACCCATCTGGGTTATTCTGTAATTACTTGTTTTCTGCTTTTGCCCAAAAACTTTAAGTCATAATAAGTATTATAATTTTACCAATTATAAAAAAAAATAATTAAACTATAGCGTAACATTCTTGACTCTCTTGAGCGTAAGCTTACGGTGACTACAAAGCCCAAGCTGAGCGAGCAATGCAAGCTTACCAGATAAACGCATTTTAAATAAGTTATATTTGCCTTAGACTAGTATTATAACGACTATATGCAACTATACAATCTTTACTGAGGATAATGAATAATTGAGATGATTTAAAAATATTGAGTAAATTTTAAACAGCCACAGCCTAGCCCAAGTACGCTGTATGGTCTGGTATAGATAGAGTGAATTGGGAAGATACAAGACGGCAATTATCCAATATCGCAGCTTTTGTATATCTTCAGACGACCCAGTTGGCGTAGTGGACAGGTCTCCATCCTCCGCGCCGTGAGTCATGGGTTTGATTCCCGGTAGAAGCAAAAAATCTAGGATCCTACCCAAGGATATTTGTGTTTCTGGTTCTGGGTGTAATGTGTGTGTGATGTGAATGTTTCCGGCACCCACGATACAAGTCTTTGAACTTAGTGTGGGGTGAGTGTGAATGTGTATGAATGCGTATCGTCATGGCTTCAATAATATTAGTCATAAGACAAAGACATGTCGAATGCCATCAGGCGGCCTGAAAATCCTGACCCTAGGACTGCCCACTAGTCTTTACGACAAGCAAGCAAGCATGGCTCAAATAATCAACCTGCATGGATACAAAACACAGATTTTTGTCCTATGCCAGGCTTAAAAAATATTATTTACCATCAGCCTGTATATGCCTGTTTTTCGGATATCCAAACAATTTTATTGTTCGCAATTATTGAGCGCAAATAATGAGGTCAATTCAGAAGAAGCCCTATCAAATTGAATGTCAGAGTAGAGTCCATTATTGGGGCTTGTGTTTATAGAATGATGGGATACTACGTAAATGTACTGGTAAGTAAATTATATATTTAAAAAGTCAATTCATGTTAATTAATTACTTTGAGAACTTGAACTGTACCGTAAACAGTGACATGGCATTATATGAAAACTTTTTTTAATTATTCGGATACATATAGATTCGAAAGTGGTTTTGATAAATATACTTCTTATTTCGAAACTAGTTGTGACTACTTCATTATGTTACATTTGATTAACGAAGTACCTACCTCATTTAGTTTTAATTTCCTTTCTAGTTATACTTTAACATATAACAGAAATCACTCGTATCGGTACATTTTAATGTTAAATTATTGGAATAAATACTTCTTACAATTGTGGTTAATTTGGGATAAGGGTTAAAGGGTTTAACAACATAAAATAACCTACATCAAAGCGTATAAAGTCCGCAATTCAATAGTCATGTTTGAATAAAATATTATACCATATACATGAATAAACTCCGCCGCAGGTGGTTGAAATTGCACCAAAAGCTGGAATGTTTTTAAATGTATTTATTCGAAGTGCTTGCTTAATTGTACAACTGAAAACATAACGATAAACTGTTATTTTATCGCTGTTTTTGCAATACGCCAGTAGGTTAATTGAAATGAAAATAGTAGGTAAAAATACAAAGACTTTAAAAAGTAATTGTTTGTAAATTCCTACGCAAATATGAAAAGTTTTTGTGAAAGCTAGTCATGCACCAGTATTAAATAAAGTATGAAAGTTTTTGTTTTTTTTTTGTTATGCTGTACTAAACTACTACTTACGGGCCAATTGCCTATATTTCCTTATACTAAACTAAAATTATTATTTAGTTTTTGACTATAGCCTATTTTCTTGTCATGCGTTCAAAATATTATCCATAATAATTAAACGCAAGCGAAGCTAAAAAAACCAACTTCATCGCTTATATTTCGGTTTTGGCTTGACCGATTTCGATAAAATTTATATGAGACCACCTCTGAAGTATAGTGTACCAAAAAAAAAAATATACATAAAAAAACATACAGTCGAATTGTGAACCTCCTTTATTGAAGTCGTATGAAAAAGGTTACGTAATATGCGCCCATGATTCGATTGTTTTGTCTGAAAATATCTTCTCCTTAATGTCTCTATATGTAGGACAGTAAGAAAGGTCAATTGATATTGTGATAGTTATCCTTCGATATAATAAGTTCCTCAGTCATAATTACGTCCAACCTCGAGAAACCTCTTGAGACCACAGAGCTTTACGCTCCTAATTTTCCAAGCAACGAGGTCTAGATTAGACTTAACACGATACCTAATTTCAATTTAAAACAAGTAACTAGGCGACAAATGACCAGAATGCTCTTATTTAGCACAGCCCGTTGGTTTGCTTGGTTGGGTGGGCGTTCGCCTTCTAAGCAGGGGTCTATCGGGTTCGATTCCTGGCGAAAACACAGGAAACCACGACACAAGTCTACATCTAACTTTGTGTGGGGCTGTGAGAGTGAAAGCGTTTATAGATTATAAATTAGTATCACTATTCAACTTCGGCAAGCGGTTCATAAAATGTTTGAGTGTTATTTGTTTTTTCCCCTTTTTTAGTTTTTATTTGTAAATAATTGTTATATATTCTTGAAAATGAATTATATTATGATTAAACCTAATACTAATGGTAATAATTCCATTGTATTTTGGCTCTAACTTTAATTCAATAAAACCCGAGCTTTTGCTTTACACAAGTAAATTTGTCATCTCAAATACTGATCCCGGATTTTCCACTATCTATTAAGCCAGTGTCTTCAGATTCAATTACTCAAACTACTGCTAACGACTAAATAGACTTGACACCAACAATTCATAAATCTTCAATGCAATGGCTGTGTCGGAGACCCAAATCCATCATCTACATAGAACAGTTATGCTCATGGAGTTCCATATACAAAGGACTCGGTCGTTGAACAATAAAAACTGCAGCTTTTAAGAGCCAAAATTTCAAAGTCGCATTAAATTAACGAGACCTCAGTCGTAAACTATCACAACAAAAATGTTGAATTGTGTATTGAAAACTGCAATAATACCTTCAGATAAAAGTCATTGAAAAATCACGATTTTTTTATTTCAGTCCGCTAAATACCCACAACATATTTAATGCATGACTCGGTAAATTTATTTCTTTTTATTTGATTGTTTATGATCGTTAGAGCAACCGGACAGAACAATTGATACCACCGAAGTAAAATATTAGCCCTACCTTATCTATAGATTAAAATCAATGGTTGTACCTAATGGTTGGCAGGAAGTTAAATGCTGACGGGAAAATTAATAATATAGTTCAAATAGGTCGCAGATTGTAATTTAAGACAGATACTTAACAACTTACTTCAACCCACTCTCATTTGTTTTGCTTCAGAATTATTCTTTCATATTTCTGTTTCAGTGTTAGGTACCTGCCTTATCACAACTTAATTACTCAAATCTAGAGCTAGAGTACTAAGTCAGTAGTTCTAGTCGGCCAGTCATTCTTAAGATGAAACGTGAGAATTACTCAAAAACGTGGGACGCCACGTTCTTGATTAATTCTCACCAGTGATATCAAATTAGCTTCGATCGGCAGATACACCTTTTCAACATTTCGCCGCATGGTGGCTAGTCGCTCGGTTTTTTATCGGATACATTTCGGAAAGTGTGCCACGGAATTGCATGAGAATTGCATGATCGATGATAGAACGGGAATGGGGGAACTCTAGTTCCCCCATCCCCGTTCTATCATCGAACAAGCAGACAAACTGCTACGCGACACCGCTATATGGTAGACATTCCACAAATACGCACGAAGCGTTTTGCTTCGACATACATTGCGCGAACTGCAAAGGAATGGAATTCCTTGCCGAGTCGGTGTTTCCTGTTGAGTACAATATGGGAGTCTTCAAGTCGCGAGTGAATAGGTATCTTCTAGGTAAGCCTGCTCCATCGTCGACAACATCGCCGCTTACCATCACCAGGAGAGATGGTGGTCAAAAGTATGCCTAACATGTATAAAAAAAAATGTTTTATCACAAATTGAACGGTACGTAGGCAAGTATAGTGCATTAGCTCCAAGCTAACGTAATTACCGGCACATCAACCCTTGATCCCAGTTTTTCCCGCCAGTCAACAATCTATTTAGCCGGCGTCGGTGTCCGCAGATTCAATTTATCTTGGTTCAAAATTAAATCGTCGACGCTCGTGGCTCGGAGGCAATTCATCCTGCCCACGAGAGCTTTGCGCTGCGAGCGGTGTTTAGTTTTAGTTTTAGCACTTTGTACACGTGTATTGTAAACATGTTACCTACATTATGCCTATTTTTTTCCTACCGCATTATGCTGGGATGTTGATGTACACCTACCTACATTTAAATAAGTATTCTTCCTTGTGTCCTAACTAATAAAACATAACCTTCCATTGCGCTAATAATTGGAGACAGGTATTGTAGCAGCTGTAACACAGGGTATCCTAGTACGGCTGCTAACGAATACCTAATGTACCGTATTATTATATTCTAAATTAATTTATTGATGATTCAAAATTAGGAAATTGTGGTATAAATATTAGGTTGATAATGTGTATATCTGTTTTGAATTAATAATTGAAATGAATTGAAACATTAACGATAATTTTAGGGGCTAAATAGTATTTTTATGTGGCAAATAATAATACCTTAATTATAATGTTAAGAGAGCAGACGGATAACTTTCTATTCCCCAGATGGTATTGCATGGTGCGTCATAGCTGCCTATAGCACGTATAGTGCCACTTAATATTGAATAATCTGCTACTTATGAGCCGTACTTGTCAAAGCTGTTTTTTTAAGCTGGATAGGCGACAGCTATCTTACCTGATGGTAAGTGACGATGTGGCCGAAGATAAAAAAGAAAAGATAATATAAGCCCATTCTCGAAATGTTGTACAAAAACTAAAAAAAGGGGGGCCTGAGACAAAATCCCAAGCAAAGCTTTTACGTAGCACAAAGCAGTCGATTTTAATGATTATTACATTACTTGTAAGGATTTTATTTATAATTGTTCTCATAAAACATTATCGACATCTGATGCATGCTGCTAGTCTGTATTATCGTTGGAAGACGGTTTTTGGTTTGGTTTTTGGTTTAAAACATTAAATATATATATTTTTTTTTTTACCATTTGTTTTATTCCAGTCATCTGATAAAAGTAATATACGGGTGAATTTAATTATTTAATAAACATTAATTACGTGAGGTGATTTTGGCAATTTTTTGCCCCCTCTCTCCCCTTGGTGAGATGTCGTGAGATTTTGCTCGACCCCCTCCCCCTCCCTTTGAGACTCACGTGAGATTTTTGAAATGCGTATATTTAATGTAAATAAGTTACTCTGTGATTGATTGGGTTGAATTTATTTAACACACATTTTGTTCAATTCTTTTTATTTAAGACTAACTATATGATTTAGCTATATTTCAGTAGTTTGTTTTACTTAATTTAACCCAGTGTTCCCTCAATTTTTCACTGTATCTTACAAAAAAAATACGTGATATTTGCTGAGACACCCCCTTTCCCCCACGTGAGTTGGGTGAGGTTCGGCTCGACCACCCCCTCCCCCCGTCTTAACACCTCACGTAATTAATGGACAAAAAAAAATAATTACATACTTAAATTAGATACTCAAAAAGGTAGAGGCAACATTACACTTGTGTGTTCTAAGTACACTATGTTTCGAATTCACACTAATTCTAAAGGTACTGTATTGTATTGTATTGTTCTTTAGTAGTACAATAGTTTTTGATAACATCAAACTGATAACATTTCATCCGTACGAGTTCTTGCACACGAATTTGTAATTATATTATGAAAAATCTTTTGAACCAGACGTGCGTGTTTCGAGAACCGTGTTAAACAAGCCGCCATTTTGTTGACGTCACGGGATCAAAGTGTACCTACGTTACAGTTCAGCGCCCTTTGAATAAGTTTTTACTAAAAGCCGTCTGAGCTCAGAATCCACTAGCGATAACACGGCATCAGTGAATAGATAAACATAGTTGTATTCAGGGTACACTGAGAAAAAAGTCTCGTTGCTGTTACTAACATCCCAGTTCTATAATAATATGTGACAACTATAATTATTTAGTAACAATCTCAAAATTATTTGGTAATAACTAGCTTATTTTGTAAAAAAAAACGTGTCATTTTGACTAGAAAATATGTTTCTAAGAACTTTAGTAGTTTAGTTGTCTCAATTTTATTTCTACGTGTAAAACGCACGTAGTTTATTGAAATTCTTACTCCTAAGAGGGTTACATGGGGTGAAAACGTTTGTATGAAAGGTCTTTTTTTTTAACATAAAGGGATAAAATTGGTATTTGAGTGCTTCATTTAATATAAAAAAATTAAGTTATCAATATTTTTTGCTAGGGATGCATTAAAGTGGTGCAATAGGGAATAAAAGATTTTATGGAAAGCTTTTTATTAATTAAGTTAAAGTGATGTTAATTGTATCTGAATAGTAAAATGAAAGGTACCTACTTTTATTAATAAGCCATTACAGAAAATTAGGAATAATTATTCTTACGCGTAGTGAATATAGTACACACTATAATAACACTAATATTATTAATCCGAAAATTTGTGTATAAATGTTTTAGTGTGTAAGTACGTTTGTTTTATCTTGATTCTGTAACGGCTGTCACTGATATGGCTGACATTTTCTTTTATTCTAATGTAGATAGCTAATACTAAGGATTTACATATAGGCTACCTTTAAACTTCATTATCACGGGCGAAGTCGCGGTTCGCGGCTTATCTAAAGTAAAGGACGTGAGGTCGTAAATGTAGCGTCACAACGCGATAGTAGAATCGCTTTAGTATGTTAGCAAGCTTCTAGTTCGAAAGTTTTGAGTGTGTTTGAGATTACGGTTTGGTACGTAAAATGTAGAGAAACAACAATTTCAAAAAGCCAGCCGATTCACAGTAGTATCGTGTTAGTGAGTTTATACCTTTGATGTCGGTTCCCGTGACGTCACAATTTGAGTGATTGTTAACATAGTTTGTTCGTTGTTTGAACTCGTTTAAATAGCTTAAAAGTTTGTTTTAAAATGTTTGAGTTTGTAGAAAGTGCTTTGCAACCGTAAGTTACGTAGAAAGAAGTAGGTAACAGGGGGCTGTTAAAATTTGGATTGATTTGGATTGTGGAATTTGTTAAAAATTTTGGAATTTGGGAAAGTCTAAGAAAATGTTACCGTCTATCAAGATCAGTTGCTAACCAACGTTTAAACTTAGTTATATTTCACAATTATTATTTTTTTTATTTGTGACAATCTAGTATTTGACCTCTATCTCACCTGATGGTAAGTGACGATGTGATCGAAGCTGGTAAACACACTAAACCTGGAATACGCAGGCTCTCAAGGATAACTGCCGGAACACCGTATTTGGCTTGGCGGCAGACTTTCAACTTGATGGTGGTAAGCTACTTTGGTAGCAAGCCAGGCGAGCAACTCACAAAATGCTCTACCACCTCTCAAAATTTCTATTTTCTATATTTTTCCTTAAGGTGTGGTGATAAATTGTGCGAGTTATACAACCAGTAAAACGGGAAACAAACCAAAAGTGATCCTTCAAAATTGCCTACGACTATAAAAACAGGGATGACGTCCTTATAACATCAAACGTTTTTCGAGTGGGTTTTATAAGTATTTTATGGTGAAACCATTTACATCCGCTCTCTGAATGGCACAAATTGTGGCATACTTTTGCCGATATTTTTTATATACCTACACATAAAAATAAAACAATCGCTTTCACAATTCTTCTTCTTCTTCTTCTTCTTACTGCTTACTTTCTGCTTACTTTCACAATTACATCGGACACTATCCGAAAGACTTGCATTGAGGGTGTTAATATCTACATACACACTACAACCAAAAGCAGAATTATTAATGTCCGTTGGCGAGAAATGGGTATACCAGTGGGCAACACAAGGTTCTATTAGTAAACGAAATCCATTAGTTAAATACTAATTAATACAATTACCTAATATCGCTGTATTTTCATTAATTTGTTTAGACTAAAACACTTAATTATTTTAATTTAACTGATTCTTTGTATTTTGGTGGTGAAAAATAAATGTTTCTTTCTCATCTAATATCATTTGTTAACGCCATCTACAGCAATATTACAAGATTTTTAGTAAATGAATTAATGAAATATTTATTTGGCACTATAAGATATACATAACCTAAAATGGACAGCAGAAACAGCTTACAAACAAACATAAACAAGGTAATTAAATGTAACAAAAAAGTGGCAAAAGGGTGAGTTTGGAAAGAGTCCTCAAAACTACTAATCCAGTTTTGTTTTTTTTTAAGTCATTTACGCAAAGCCTCATGGAATAGCTAATTCAGTTTGTTTAGTCTCTACGCCGTAGATACATGTCTACGATGTAGAGCTCTCTACGTCACAAATATATGTATATTATATTTTTAAAGGGCCCTTACCGCTTGTACGATATTTTGTGTCTGTGTTGTCTTTTTTATCGCATAAAAACGCGCTTTTATGCCCCCGTGAAAAAACCCGGTTACTTGTTTTGCGTCACAGAATTTATGCGAAAAATAATAACTTTTTGATGCGAACGACGGGGATCGGTTTATGTGTCATTAAATCCTAAACATAAACCGCCGATATGACTGTGATTGGGATAAATAGATTGGACGTTATTGTTTATGCAGTGTGTTAAATTGTACGGCCGTCCGGGATATCGGATGACGTCTTGTCGGACTACTGCGATTTTATTTACTAACAAAGTAATAACGTTTATGGTTTCTTGATTTAGCCAGATTTTGAAGATTTACAATTTATATTCAAACTAGCTGCGCCCCGCGGTTTCACCCGCGTTGATAATGATGAAAAGTGATGATGATGATGATGAAAAATAGATGTTGGCCGATTCTCATAGATACCGGATAAGCACAAAAAATTTCATCAAAATCGGTCAAGCCGTTTCGGAGGAGTATGGCAACGAAAACTGTGACACGAGAATTTTATATATAAGATATAATATACTGTGACGATTTGTATATTTTTTTATGGAATGAGTGGCAAACAAGCTTGCACCACCTGATGGTAACTGGTTACCGTCGCCTATACGCCTGCAACACTAGGGCCATTGCTGGCGCGTTGCTATATCCAACGATTCCAAAGCTATGAAGCACAGCAATAAACAAAGTTCAAAGATCTTGTAGTAAAGTCAAAAATCTGTCGTGTCTCGATAATGCCATGATCATTAGTTAAGATAAAATCATTAACCAACTAATTATCTCTGAGATGATGTGCCAGGGGTGGTAAAAGGTAGGACGAAATGACTGACTTTCAAAGATAGCTGAACATTATCTTGTGATAGATTTTACTTTGGTAGTCGAGAACACGCCCTACCCCGATCTCATCACGATGTTACCTTCACTGGAAGCGTCAAAGGATTCGAAGCTGCGACTGGCTAAACAGGGCCCAAGTTTATTACGATTGCGCTATCACCACTTACAACTTACGGCGCGTCGAACCTCCAAAATGGAAAGACTGCTTTTAATGTGGATTTATCATTAGATAGTTAGTTTTTACCGACTTCCCAAAAAGGAGGAGGTACTCAAGTCGACTGTATTTTTTTTTTTATTTGTCTTACCTCATAACTTTTCTCCACGTGAGCCGATTTTGAAAATACTTTTTTTGGTTTGAAAGATGTTACTTTCTATTAGTCCCATTTAAATTTGATCAAGATTTGATCAGTAGTTCTGGAAATATCGTCAATAATGCCTATTTTGTGGATTACTTTGACGATGTTCTCGTTTAACCGACTTAAAAAGTTACCTCATAACTTCTTTCGTTGTGAGCTGATTTTGATGATTATTTTTTATTTGAAAGCTGGTGCTTTTCATGTGGTCCCATTAAAATATGACGAAGATCTGATCTCTAGTTTTTGAGTTATAGTCAATCATGCGTATTTAATATATTAAATCTGATTCAGATTCTATCAAGGTTCCGAAGATAAAGCGGTGAATGTCGGCTTTTTTAAGCTTTGCTTGCGTTTAATTATTTAAGGATAAGATTTTTAGTTGTTTGACGAAAATTAATGCAACTTTTTGTAAATAATGTTAGACATTGGACGTATTTAAGTAAAAGTTATATTGTAAAATAAGAGTAATCAAACAAAGTCACATTTTATTTTGATGCTGAGAAAATCAATACATTGCCTTAGAAAAAAATCTTAAGCTTCCATTGTCATTGAGGTCATTGTTACAAAGTTTGTATAGGGCCCTTAAAAATACACGAGAGCAGTTACAAGGTTCTGTAATGTAATAAAGTTTATAATTCAGACCAATTTCAATAATGGCATGTTTATATGAATCATCGTTTTTTTGAAAATTTTAAGTAAATTTATAAAACCTTTGGCTCCAGTCCAAAATATATTAAATTTTTTTTATTAAGTATTTAATAAAAAAACGTGGTCTCTCTTTACGGGGAATAAGCAAAATCTTTTGGATTTTTCCGAGCAACTGAGAGACGAGACACTGAAATGTAGAGAAGTGATAAGCGGCTTTAAATTGAAAACACGTTTAATCGTTAAGCTTGATTTTTCAAGCGTACTTAAAAAAGCGCTTTATGTTAAAACGCTTTTAAACTGACTTCAAAAAAGGAGGTTCTCAACTCAACTGTATATTCTATTTTGTATGTTACGCGATATCTCCGCCAAATATGTATCGATTGCGATTTTGCTAGTGATGTCAATAGCAAATAGAATTTAAAAAAAAATTGCTAATAGAATTTATTCACTGTAATCAGCAAGTTAAAAAGTCACGCAATCACGCGCGCGGACGCGGACTAACTTTAAAAAATCTAAAGTTTTAGACACTTTTCGTTGTAAAACACTAACCAACCAAAATTGCTGTTTTGTTAAATTTTCTAATATGTTTTCTATTATGCTAATATTATAAATAAAACCGTTACCGTATCGTGAACTGAGGTATAAAACGACTAACTAGACTTGGATGACACTTAATAGAAAAGCTACAATTGACTTGACTAGACTACATACCTATGGACCAATGACCGATACTTGCTTAAACGAAATTGTAATTATCTACATCACTTTTATTGTATACACCAAGAAATCACTAAAAGCCACCGAACTCATAGATAACTAGATAACCTTGGAAGCAATTTATACCCTGATTGATTCAGAAAAAGCGAGGAGCGCAGCTGATTAAAAATTTTATAAAAAAAAATAAAAAAACATCGCATTTAATGATGTTCAAATGCGATGTTTCTTCAAATTTTTCTTCTTACTTTACACAGAATCCTAAAAAGTTACGAAGCATTTTTTTTGGTCGGGAAGCTTAACAAACTCGCAACTTGGCTTCAGTTTTTATTTTACTTTTAATTGTGTTTACTTTTTTTTATTGCACGAAAACTTTGGATATTTGTACGAAGTCGAAACAATTTAATTGACGTTGTGAACTGGTATATGATCGATATAAATATAGAAAGATCATGCAAATAAATATTATGTTTTACCTTGGCATAGTATACTGATTCTATGTCGATAAAACGTTACGAAACTTATTCATAAATTGCACCATTTTGTCAGACACGATAGTTTACCGAACATCGCAGTCGATTTTCAATCGTAATTTTCATATGAAGTTATATATTCATTGCTTCAATTGAAAGAAATTTGCCAATGGACACATAGGACACATCTTAGCCATATAATATGACACTAGCATTCTAAGTTAAGTTAAAAGGAGTCGTTAGCCAAATACAGGCTAGATCGATATAGAATAAGGAAAAAATAATTGCTTTGAATAGGGACTTTCAAATAGGGGAGAAAATTTTTATGCTTGTTTATATATAAACAGTTTAGTTTTAGGTGCTTGTGATTAGTACTCGATGTTCTATTCAATACAAAAAAATCATAGGTAACTATTGTTATAATTATTTGTATTTTTTTATTAGTTTTGGGTCTGGGAGGTGGTCGATCACAACGCTGAAAATGCCCAATGTTTTTTTCCCCAGTTCCTCATTCCCATTTTTGGATGTATATTTGTTAAAAAAATATGCCAAATCAGCTGAATAGATTTAATTGCTCGAAAATAAGATTTTCGAGGTACTTTTTATCGTGATCATGCCAAATAGCCTAGACTAAGAGAGAAATGATGGCAGTGAAAGCGAGCATTAAATATACATTCCAAAGGCCCCCGTTAACTTTACCTACGTGAGGTCCTAGAGACGTTCTAAATGACTTCCTCTTGTAACGCAATGGCGCAGAACCCACACGGTAAATACATGAAATGCTAGAAGTTCGTCTCATAACAAAAAATCAGGTACCCAACACATGCAAACATCTGAGAGCCTGCGTATTCCAGGTCTAGTGTGTTTACCAGCTTCGATCACATCGTCACTTACCTTCAGGTGAGATAGTGGTCAAACACTAGCCTGTCAAAATAAAAAATAAAAAAAAACCCTTACGCGTTGCAATATCATGGTTTTCATAGACACCGAAATATGCAACAATCGAATTGAAAAGAAGCTTTGTTGCAGTGTTGATATATTTGTTCACTTATCACCTAGTTTATGTTTTCTAAGGTATGGACAGTACGCTTGTCAATAGTTTAATATGGTGTAATAAAGATTAACAAACATGCATTTGTTTGTATGGGTGTACATTCAGAAATATACGTAATACTTGTAGTTTGTACCGTTAGGTACTGTTTATAGTTTAGAGCAAATAATTATAAAAGTTTCTTAATCCATACCAAAAACGTTTTTATTTACTGGTGACTAATCAGTTTTTCGGCAAAGCCGCTAAATTGATCTTTATGCAATGTGGAACGATGTTTGTTGAAATTTTGGGAAAGGTAAACATTCGAATAATATACTCGAGTTGACAATGCTGAGAAAGCAATCTTTTTTGATATAGCTGCTGTGAACCAACGACAGAAAAGGCGTTAGACCTATAACACTGCCTACTTAAGCAACTGTAGTAACACTAACGACACAAACACTAGACGAATTCGTAACTTGTAGCGAGGTGTGGATAGCTCAGTGTTTAAAGCAGTACATCGAACGCCGCGCCGGTTCATGTCCCGCTCCGAAAGATATTTCTCATTCGAAGTTTACTACGTTAGTAAATATAATTCTACAAAAGTGCTCTTTAAAACAGGACATAATCTTTCCATCCAGAATAACACGATTTGATTGAAAAAAGAATTAGTGAGGATGAATACTAAATCGAATTGCCTTCATATCTAATACTCTTTTCTGACTTTATTATATTTCAACTGGAAGCTCGTAAACCATCTTGTTTCCTGTTACGTTTCAGCGTTCCGAGTTAAATTACATTATAATATCGGAAAATTGCTTTCGAGGCTACGCGATGTTGATGTTGGTAGGTATAAATGCAAGCGTTTGTTTGTCAGTTTGAAGGTGTATATTGAGTAAAAAAACACCTAAATAATAAGAAAATATAATGACGCTTTTTACCGACTTGAAAAGAGGAGGAGGTACTATGTGATACTGTATGCATTTTTTTCTTGTATGTTCGTTTGTAGACCGATTTTCAAAATTCTTTTTTTTTGTTTGGTAGATTATACTTGAAAGATGGTCCCATATAATTTTATCGAAATCGATCAAGCTAAAACCAAAATATAAGCGGTAAAGTCGGTTTTTTTAAGCTTTGCTTATGTTTAAATTATACATTTGAAAGCTGGTGCTTTCCGTGTGGTCCCATTTAAATTTGATCAAGATCTGTACACAGTTTATACAATAAATACTTTTCTATTTCTATCCGATCACTAGTTTTTGAGTTATCGTCAATAATGCGTGTTTAATAAATTAAATCTGATCAAGGTTCTGAAGATAAAGCGATGAAGTCGGTTTTTTAAGCCTTGCTTGCGTTTTATTATGACTGTAGCATTTATTTTCCGATTTATAATCTTATCATGATCTCGGGGCTTGAATAATCAGTTTCACGGAAAAGTAGATACATGAAGTTTTATTGTAATAGACGATAACAAATATAAACCCTACATTTAGGTAGTATTAGTTAGTCTTCAGATTTCAAGAATTAATAAATAGCAAGTTAACATTATTTACATTATCTATCGTAGAGCTTCTACGAAGCGTAGCTCACCGTAGCACGAACGTTTTAGTCAAATTATAATTTAAAATAGTTGATTCACATAGGCTCCATACAGACACTTATGAAATGGCTCTAATTGCAAGATAATCGTATACAGCGTTCTCGAGAAAAACCTGGCTAGAAACTCAAGGACGCATTTTTATTCATTCTTTTTTCAAATAAGAATTTAAAATATTTTAAGATTTTACATCTCCGATTCATAGTTATCTTAGAAGTATATTTTGGGTTAGTTGAGTGCGTGTTCGCTTTTTAAGCAGCGGGTGTCGGTATTCTTGGTGAAAACCGAGGTTTTCTCCCCAAGGGAAATTTGTGTTTCTGGTTCTAGTAGTTATTGTGTGTGTCATGTGAATGTTTCCGGCACCCACGTTACACGCCAGTCATCGAACTTAGTGTGGGGCTCTGAGTGTAAAAAGCGTAAATGTTTCATGTTCATATCATAATTTTCATTGTTGTAATAAATACTATAATCTGACTTCATTCCTAGTTTCCGCCAATGGGTAGTTTTTTTCTAAACACCTCGTAGTAGACCATAATTTGGTAAAACAGTGATAATTCAGCCGAATTTGTTTTATAAAAATGAATGTAAATACAGAATAAATAAAGTACATTTAATTAATTTTAAAACAAAATTGAGAACCACGCAGTAAGTCTCTCTGTCCAATCCCTTTAACAAATCCATTTTACTGGCCGTAAAGGGTCCAAGGACTTTTCATTCATGCTGTTGTTTCGAGATCTTAGTTCATTGACGCTTTGAAATAAATGTTATTGGGTACAACTTAAGGTTTGGTTTGGAGCAGCAATTTTAGATTGTTGTTGTCTCTGAGCAGCGCGAAGTAATTAATCAGTGTTTTACGTTTTGTTAGGATGTTTGTCACGTATTTGAGGTTCACATTTATAGTATAAATCCGATTCATATATACTCACAGTATCACACGCACGTGTGAAACGAGGTATTCGTAACAACAGGAACAATTGTTTTAGAGCTTTGTCATAATAATTTACCGACACAAGACGTACCAGCCGATTTTTTTTATTTCCTCTAACGCTATTTGACTTTAAAAAAAAACGTTATAATCGTTTTTACTTTTTTATTATATACTTTTTTTATTACTGACTACGCAAACGTTTGACTACAATCACACCTGATGGAAATAACAATGTAGTCTAAGATGGAGCACGCTTGTTCAGTAAATACCAATTCACTTTACTTTTAAACACACCCAAATTGTACCTTTCGGAAAATACAGATGACGGCAAATCCATTTTTAATTATTCCATTCTTTTGCTGTTAACTTTCTACTTGTACGCAATTATTATTATTTTATGGTGTTGTAAAGTTTTAATTCATCTATAGTTTTGGATAATGCCAATTATTTACGACGAAACTTTTCATTACACAAAAGCAAATTGATCTCAAGCCTTATAGCATTAGAGCATAGCAATCAAAATGCCTTATCCCGGTGTATCACAGTACCTTCTCTTTGTACTTTATTCTTAATAATGTTCATTTGATGTTCTAATATATTTTCTAAGTGGAATTTAATTTTATTAAGAAATGAGTCAGAGTGGGATGAAAAAATGAGTGCTTCAAAATGCTGCAGATACTATTTTCATAAGTAAGTAACGATACGTGCATGTTTTTGAAACATAAAAGCCGAACATGCCAGCGCCATTTTGTTGACGTCACGGGATAAAAGCGATCAAAAACGTAATTTTACCGCTTTGTACAACAATTTTACGTCTGACTCTGCCACGTTCAATGCATTTTTAAACAACTTCAAAAAAAGGATAAATCTCATGTTTTTTTAGTACCACAGTAATTTATTTAGAAAACGATTTGGAAAATTATTGTCTTGTTTAAATTATAAAAATTCAGTAGTATGGTTTTTACCGACTTCCCAAAAAAGGAGGAGGTACTCAAGTCGACTGTATTTTTTTTTGTACTTCTTTCCGCGTGAGCCGATTTCGAAATGCGTGTTTAATACATTGAATCTGATCAAGGTTCCGAAGATAAGGCGGTGAAGTTGGTTTTTTAAGATTTGCTTGCGTTTAATTATTAAATAAAAATAACTAGAAAAATATGTCATCCAAGTAAACAAAACTTTCGTACACAGCAATCATTGAGTCGTGGACACTAACGTCATGTCAAACGTCTAAATGGCCGCGTTTAAATTGCCTAAACCTAATATCATTTTTATATAATGTTTTTTGATGTGAATTGTAATCATTTTAGGAATGATCTTTTTAACCGGCATTGTTTTACATAAAAAATATCGAGTCCGTTTCAAAGTATTTTGTATCGATTATAAGTTCCGGCACTAACTGTTTAAAAGTCTTACAACATTTTGAATGAAAAATGAACAGCAATATATGTTTACTTATTCATTATATGTATGTAAAAGCCACGGGAGTTTCTCCCCAAATGGGGAAGGATAATGACTCAAGCATTATGATTATAACAATGAGATTGTTCTTCAGTGATAAGACCTCTGATTGTGTACCATTGCTCACACTGCTCTATTCTTGTGTTTTCTTAATGGAGTGGAATAAAAGCCTGCTTTATATCATGTTATTATCATAAATGCAAAGATTTATGTATAATGTGTGAAAGTGTATGTTTGAAACGAAATATTTACAGAGATTCCGGTTACGATGAGTAGTTAAGTTACTCGATGACAAATAAAAGGTAAAAAAATGTGTGCAAACCTACGGTAAACGTTGTCGTTTTTACGGTCGTTATTATCTTTTATAATAGGAATAACTAATAAAACGCAAGCTTTTTTAGTTATTTTGGACATACAAAATATTGCTAATATTTATTCCAATGTCGAGTATAACACTCTTTTTGTAAAATGTGCGAGTGTAGTTTAACGATATTGCAGCTAAACTGTTTACCGTCTTTCAATCGAAAAATTATTGGAAAATAATTGGATTTGGTAATGTACTAGGCATATATGAACATGAAGGAGGTAATAATAATATTAAGTCAATAAGTTTTTTGTATGGCATTAAAGTACTAGGGAACCATAATCGTGATGGATGTAATATGCTTTATTTCTATACGAGGCATTGTAACGCATCTCGGGTAAAGCTAGTGTTTATAAATGTGTCGCAGGATGATGGAATAAAGTAACTCAAGTAGAAACATTCTTGTGACAACCTTTTTATGGAAAAGTCACAAAAGAACTTTACGTAATAACTGTCGTATTCAACAAAAGGTGAGTAAAACGCGAGGGAAAACTCAAACACATCTTCCAGTTCGAATGACAGCAGAAAGTTTACCATAAAAATATTCTGACAGTGGAAAGGGATTACCAGTTTTTGCATTTAATATTTTTTCGGTTCTCTTCTCTTTAACCGACTTTAAAAAAAAAGTGTATTTTTTTTCAATAAGCTTAAATTGACTAAATATAGCTTTTTTCCATATTGGGGAATTTCCTCATGCCTACAGTACGGACCCTACACTACGGATGGTTAAACACTGATTTAAATTTTGAAAATAGCGCTCGCAAATTAAAAAAAAACCGCTTTTTGTTTTCTTACCAATGGAATATGGGTACTAAATTAAAGCTAGTGAAAAGACCATTTCAAAAAGTCATATCACATTTATATTACCTATAAGCTATGTCTTTTAGGTAATTTAGTTCTTTGCTGTACATAGATTTAGTTTAGTTTTAGGAAATATAGGCAATTGGCCCGTAGATAGAAGGCAACTCTTTTAAAATAAATTGTCAAAAAGCGTACCTATAACATATCAGCCCGAACTATCATTTTCTAGCATCATATTTTACGCAGTCGTGTTTTTTTTTTAATTTTTAGTACATTGACTTGTTGTTTGAGATGGTATAGTGTCTAGCTAGTTGGTCCCTTAATTAAGAAGGGATGAAGGTTTCAGGAGACATTATTAGCAAAACGATATTTGGTAACCGAATCTGTCATTAAATTTAATGTCACATAACATTTTTCGAATTTGAATAATATAGTAGATGTTAAGGTCTATGTTATCTATGGTAAACTAATTGTTATACTTAAAACGGAATTCCAGCAGCTGTTAAAAGCTTTATTAAGGTAGTGATAAAGGTATCTTTGCATTCGTCTCACGTCTGATCATAGATGAATAAGATATATCTTTAGGCAGTCTCATAAGATAGATAGAGTTTTTTTTTTCTTTTATATTTGACTCCGCAATCTATGTGCATAGGCAGTGATAAAGAGAGTCAAGTAATAAGATATTTCAAGATAAAAACTGATAATTATACAAAATCAACAACAACATATTTTCGAAGCAAACACTCTAGGTACAGTTTTTATTACTTTCTGATCTCTACGTCACGATATCTTTATAAATATCTTATATATAAAAATGAATTGCTGTTCGTTAGTCTCGCTAAAACTCGAGAATGGCTGGACCGATTTGGCAAATTTTGATCTTGAAATATTTGTGGAAGTTCAGGGAAGGTTTAAAAGGTGAGAAAATATAAAGAAATTGCAATAAAATTAGTAAAAAGTAGTATTTTATTTTCCCATACAAACTGTTCGTACCTGTCAAACAGGAGATGTTTCTGAATATTTGACCACAGACAATTGGCGGTATGAAGTTCGCCGGGTCAACTAGTATTAATATATAAACATGAATTAACGTTTGTTAGTCTCACAAAAATTCGAAATCGGCTCGACAACAAAAAAGAATTAGACAAATCGTGTCTAATTCTTTTTTGTTGCGTTCGTAATTATCAGGGCAAGGTTTGTATGTAACACGTTTTTTTTAATACTCTGGAAATTGCACCCGCTCGAAGCCAGGGCGGATAGCTAGCTAATAATAATAATACTGTTGTTCACTCACCTCACTTTAGTATCTCTAACAATGGTAAATTCATGTGCAAAAACTCAATAAAAATTTACTCTGAAATCTCGCGATGCAAATAGCTTCATATTACTGCAAACAACATTCAAGCTCAAACGAACAAAATGTAAAGCTTTTCCAGCGTTGTAAATCAACACTGGCGATTAAATAAAACATCAGAGAACCACATTTTTTGTTTAATTTATATGTTAGTGCTTATACAAAAAATAGAATGATTTTAGGATTTCATTTTATTTATTCATGATAGGCAAACGTCGGACCACTGTCTATCTCATCTGATGGAAAACGACGATGCGGTCAATGATGGAGCACGTTTGCCTAGATACCAGTTCACTTGTGACTTGCTTAGTAATTTTCTTGTTTTCGCAGTTTTCTTAGCCTGGCGTTTTAATTGAGTCATCTCTTCTTATCCCGCGGGTGCATAGTGCGGGTCAGAATAGACAAAGTTAACAAATTTTGAGGAGTGTGTCAAATTATAACATAAAATATTAACTGAGTTTAATACTCTGGAAATTGCACCCGCTCGAAGCCAGGGCGGATAGCTAGCTAATAATAATAATACTGTTGTTCACTCACCTCACTTTAGTATCTCTAACAATGGTAAATTCATGTGCAAAAACTCAATAAAAATTTACTCTGAAATCTCGCGATGCAAATAGCTTCATATTACTGCAAACAACATTCAAGCTCAAACGAACAAAATGTAAAGCTTTTCCAGCGTTGTAAATCAACACTGGCGATTAAATAAAACATCAGAGAACCACATTTTTTGTTTAATTTATATGTTAGTGCTTATACAAAAAATAGAATGATTTTAGGATTTCATTTTATTTATTCATGATAGGCAAACGTCGGACCACTGTCTATCTCATCTGATGGAAAACGACGATGCGGTCAATGATGGAGCACGTTTGCCTAGATACCAGTTCACTTGTGACTTGCTTAGTAATTTTCTTGTTTTCGCAGTTTTCTTAGCCTGGCGTTTTAATTGAGTCATCTCTTCTTATCCCGCGGGTGCATAGTGCGGGTCAGAATAGACAAAGTTAACAAATTTTGAGGAGTGTGTCAAATTATAACATAAAATATTAACTGACCTGCCCGGCGTAGCCCGGGTAAAAAATAACATAGCCTATGACGCTCACAAATAAAGTGGCTTTCTATTGGTAAAATAATTTTCAAAATCGGTTTAGTAGATCCAGAGACAAACCCGACAAACTCATCCCTACAATGTAGTCCCTAGTAATGTCCCTAGTATGTAACACACGTCTATATGAAAAAAAATAAGGTCACGGGACTTGACATCGTAGCTTTTTATATAAGAATTTATATTTTCTAGTTCTTGTTTACGTCCATGAACTTTCTCTTATCTCGCATAGACTCTATGCAATAATGTTGTAAAGCTTTTCAGAACCCACTAGAAAGTTAGTTAATAACTCCAATGTAAAATAGGATTGCAGAGCAACAAGTTGAGCAGTTGAAGAGGGATACATTAGAGATATACCAGTTTAATAGATACCACTTATAGTATAAAGGTGTTTTCCGGGTATTATATTCCATGCCTAGTAACATTTTTAGAGTGGATTTAACGAAACTCACCCTAAACACTTACTCTTAAATGCATATCGGACAATTTTAATTGATTTGTGTCAGTTATAAATTTAAAAATATATTTGGCGACATATGTTCTTATTAATATTAAAAGTATACAAAATTTCGGGTCAAATTTAATCACGGGAACCAATTGCTTGATTTATTATAGTCACACTAATATTATATATCCGAAAATTAGTGTGTATGTCTGTAAGTATGTTTGTTTCATATTCACACTGTAACGGCTGAACGGATTTGGATGAAATTTGGAATGTACATAGCTTATACGTATGACTAATATGTATGTTACTGTTTAACTTGAAAAACACGGGCGAAGCCAATAGGCACGACTATTTATAAGAGGTCCAAGATCCGATTACGAAGCGAGTTTATCGAATTGATTTTAATAAAGTCAAAACACCCAGGGATATTGTTCAAAAATATCGACTCGAAATATGAAGAAAATAATAATTAAAATATAATATTTTATGATCTTACTCAAATTAATTACTCTAACAAAAAAAAAGTCAAAAGGAGCGGAAACATTTGTTGATTTATTTAATATTAACACGATAGTTCATATAGGTCAGTAGACAAGTCCTGGATAAAACTGTACTATGTACTGTAAAGATAAATTGATATTATTTGTATACTTGTACGTACGACGTATATTTGTAAAATTATTTAGTCATTTAATGTTATTAATAGCTGTTTATCAAATCACTAAATATATATCAATTAACCTATATCGATATGACCAACCGGCTCCATCGGAAGATCAACGCTGGTTACATTGTATGTAAGCCGTCCTATTGCAATTTAATTATTATCCGTACTCACTAATTACAAAGGTGTGTGCACATGAGCTTTATCCAGGGTACGTGACCGGCCCTGTCGTGACGGACGGTTTAATCGTCCGGTTCGTTTGTTTGTACACCGCCTATAACTAAACCGGGTTGATGGCGAAATGATAGCTGGCCTAGTTTATATCGAAACACAGCTACAATTAGGAAACGATGTTTGCATCTTAAGGCAGAAATCTTAAGAAAGTTATCATATATCTATAATACTATAGAAATTTGTTTTCCAAGAAAACTACGTGAAGACTTACCACGACTTTACCTCAAGTCTTAATAAAAACGTTTAACGTGAATTATCAAAGCTAATTTCCGAAAATTATTTTAAGGAAAATTAAACAGCTTTCCTTTGGCAAACACGTAGGTACATCTCTCTGTTACCCGAATTGGATTTTCCTAATTAAAAATAAAATAAGCGAAAGCCCGACTCGGGCTTAATTTCATTTAGGAACTTCTTAATAATAATTATGTTAATATTCTTAAACAGGAGACGATAAAATGATTATGGTGAGAAAAGTAAGGAATAAATGAGCATACTTATACAATAAGTATGATGTTTTATGTCGTCACGACCGGATATTTCGATTATGCGTTTTGTGTATAGTAGCTCCATCTAATTTTATTTGCTTCTCTCAGCCGTTAGAGACTCACACCTTAAACTGCGGGTTTAAACCCATATACTTGAAGCAGGGTTTGAAACCACGGCCATAAATTGTCTCTTTCTAAATTTACTAAATTCATACTGTTTTTATTCATTCTTATACAAATAAAAAAGCAGGAATTTCAGAGTAGGTATATTGCAAGTTCATATCGGATGCCTTCAAGAGGCCTAAAAAATCCACTAGGTCTGCACTCTAGTCTATACGATAAGCAAGCAAGCAATATAATATTAATTACAATTTAAACTATGAAGCCAATTAGCGTTCTACTGGGTAATCGCTTTCAAATGGCTCTGAACATAAACTAGGTTACCCCAATTAGGGAAAGCAGAATTTAATGTTTGATGATTTAGAACCTTAACCTTAAAATACTGTTTTATTTTCGGTTAGATATTGTTGTATTCATTAAATACAGACATAGCGTTGCACAACATACTTCTAGGTCCTATAATCTAGTTTGTCATACACGCCAGCTACACACACACAGATACGTCGATGTCAGACAATCGGTGATGGTACGTGTATAATATTTGACATTTAGCGGGAAGCAAGCACCCATGATTGGACGAAGTTACATAACTATACTATTACTTATAATGTGATTAGATCCTTATTTTTTTTGGGTGTACATTCCGTGGTGTACAAGAAGCGATACAATGAGATTCTTATATAATAAATTAAATCATTTTTTCTTATATATTAATGTAAACGAAAGCAAAAGGTTATTTTTATGTCACTAATACGCAGGGCTCAGCTAGTCCCTTATGAACTATTTGACATATATTTTGTAGTGATAGGATTCTTTTGCGGAGTCTGTCTGGGGCAGTGCATTGTCAGACATTCAACCGTTAAGCAGTAAAGTGCAAACATTACTCGGAATGAAGGGCAATGTTTCCAGTGAAATTACAGGGATTAAAGAGATTTAACATCTAATATCTCAGGGTGACGTGCGCAGTGTTAAGCCGCGCAGGAGTAAGAACTATATAGATATACTAGCTTTTGCCCGCGGCTTCGCTCGCGTTAAGAAGTATTATTTTAAAATTGACAAAGTTTCATACAAACTTTCATCCCCTATTTTTTCCCCTTGGGGGTAGAATTAATCAAAATCCTTTCTTAGCGGATGCCTACGTCATAACATCTACCTGCTTGCCAAATTTCAGCCCGATCCGTCCAGTGGTTTGGGCTGTGCGTTGATAGATCACTATGTCAGTCAGTCAGTCAGTCACCTTTGAGTTATATATATTTAGACAAGTTCAAAACTCAGGGTGGCACTGAACTATAATGGGATTTGAACATTAGTTAAAACAGAAAAAACATATTTTATAGATGGTTTATCAAAAGTTTTAACAAATAATGTGACAAATATACTAACAATAATTATTCCTTAATAATTCTACTATTTAATTGGTCGAGCGAAGTGAGATCTCTAAGTTGACTTGGGTCGTTCAGCACTTTGTCCATCCGTCCGTCTGTCAGAGGCATCTAGCGTCTAAACCATTAAAGTGAATTACTCCAAATTCTCATAAAATATGTAAAACTATATCATACATGTAAGTGGGCAGCAAAATATTTTTTTATTTTTTTATCTTCTCTTGTGGGGTATCGTTGAAAAGAGCTTGACAAGTAGAGTACGAAATCGGTTTTAGAAAAAATCTATGTTGGAAAAATAACGATTTGGTTGGCCACCATAGCCACTGTTTTGGGACCTATTTTGTCCCGAGGTCTATCTCAAAAACGGCTTCACATTGAACGCTGAAACCTATCGTGTAATATCCGTTATATTATTTACTTGAACAGAAAATACAGAAATCAAACAATAATTATATAGAAAAAAGTTACAAGCAAGTAACCTCAAAAGTTTTTCTATATGAGGCAAAATGTAGGCGCGAGATCTCATTTCGGCGCGAATGACTAGTATAGGTAAACTAAGTTTATATTTATATACTAGCTGTCCTTTAGCATTTAGGAAGCCATACCCGGCATGCGTTACAATGTCACGTGACTATATTATTACCACCTTCATGTTTATGTTTGCCTAGTACTTTACCAAATCCGAGTGACGTATGAGAAAATGGAAAGCATGTCGAAATGTAAAAAAAAAATTTAAAGAAATGTACGTTCTTAAAAAGTATCCTATGTCCTTCTCCTGGCTCTAAACTACCTCCCTGCCAATTTTCAGCTAAATCGGTTCAGCCGTTCTTGAGTTATAAGTGGAGTAACTAACACGACTTTCTTTTATATATATAGATATCAGAAACTGCACTGAATTCAAACTTCCTTAACCAATCACAGTTCCACGGCAGTTAGATAAATAACTTTAATGAATTGACTCAGCTTATTTCCCATCGCGGAAGCTCATAGCTAAACAGAGTGAAAATATAACTTGACAGAGGTTGCAGAAGGCGAAGTTTTGTATACGTTTCTAAGATTTCTCGTATTGGAAACTTTGTTATTAATGAAGACTTACAAATATATGACATTGGAACTAGGTTAGCCACACCCATTCTATATCCGGTGTATTTTGATTTACATATACAATTACAAAACTAGGCCTATGGTTTTACTCGCCATACTGATGATTTAAGCGCATTGTTAAGGAATAGAATTGTTTACCCGAGTCTGGGTTTTCCAATAAGTATAATACGGAAATCTTCAAATCACGAGTAAACAGGTACCTTCAAGGTAAACGTGCTCCATCGTCACCGCAATTTCACTAACCCTCAGGTGGTTAAATGTTTTACTATCCCAAATAAGAAAAACAGGATATGTTGTAAAGACACACGATAGAAGTGGAACTTTTGTATTATAGGGAACAATTTAACTATTTATCACACAATTTTTCGTCAGGTACTCAGAAATTTTCCAGATTAGAATTTCAAAGAACTTTCATAAGAAGTATCAATTTAAAAAGTATATAGTTTTACAATGAAATGGAAATTTGTGTTTCTGGTTCTGGGTGTGATGTTTCCAGCACCCACAGTACAAGCCATCGAATTTAGGTTTGGGCTGTGAGTGTGAAAGCTTTTACGTTTATGTTTTTTATGTTTAATGGACCTTGGCTAAGGTGCCAAAAATATTACTTGATTGAAAGATTTGTAAGTAATACAAACATACAGATTAAACCGACGATATTACATCAGTATAGTTTTTTTTTTCCCATGTTATCTACAATATTGTTGAATTTAACATTATTAATGTAGTCTCGTTGAAATGCGAAAAAACAACTGTGAGTGAAATCATTAAATCTTTATGATCCAACTAATATTATAAATCCGAAAGATTGTGTGTAAGTGTGTAAGTATTTTTGTTCCCTCTTCACGCTTTAACGGATGAAATTTGGAATGTACATAGATTATACTTAGGATTAACATATAGGCTATTTTTTTTAATTGATAATAGCGGGCGAAGCCGCGGGCACGGCTAGTATATAATAATAAATATTAATACGTTAAATATAGTCATATTCATAGAAAGCAATCGTATTTGTACCACATACAAGGCTTAGTGCTTTGCAAACAAACCGATGAAACGTTATTCGGAAACAAACAATCGTTATTTGGCTTATAGTATGTATCATTCAGCCCATGCCAACACATCGTACCTACAATATCTCTCTATCAAGAATAGCTATAACTTGTGCTGTTGACTTTGATTTATCTATTCTATCGTACGGATTGTGACTGAGCGATTAGCAACGTCATTTACAAACAAGAGGAATAGTAAATATGTGTCAGGAGTTTCGAGTACCGTATCAATGCTGTTTTTTGCTTTTCTATTAGGGTTGTCGCTAAAAAAATATGAAATTTGTCCATTTAACTTATAAAACATGAATGTAAACGTTTTCACGGTCACAGCCACATACTAAGTTCGAGGATTTGTGCCGGAAACATTTACATCGCGCTCAGAACCAGAATCACAAATTTATCTTGGGAAAATCAAATTTTCATTCCATTGTAAAATACTTTTTTTTATTAGTTAGGAAAACATTTCACCACTATTACACCTGACGTGTAATTGCGGTCAACAATGGAGCACATTGGCCTAGATACCTATTCAAACGTAATTTTAAGACTCCCGTTATACTTAGAGGGAAACACAGACTCAGGTAAGGAATTCCATTCCTTAGCGGACGCATATCTGTATCGGGTTCGATTCCCGACTGAAACACAAGTTTTCTCCCCAAGGAAAGTTTGTGTTTCTGGTTCTGGTTGTGACTGTGTATGTGATGTGAATGTTTCCCGGTCCCACGACACAAGTCATCGAACTTAGAGTGGGGATGTGAGTGTGCAAGCGTTTATGTTTATTTATTGTAACGAACACAATTGCTACAAATTATGATTATTAATTCGTGAATATCTATTTTGTATCTTGTAATATCGTCGATCTAGTTTTTATTAGTTTGCTCAAGTAGGAAGTTTAATACTCTTAAAAAGTTAAATGTATCTCGAGTATACACACACACAGCCCACACACTTCACCAAGTGTTAGTCCCAAACTCGCAAGATAAGTTTCCAATCTTCTAACTTAAGAGTAGGGATAAGTAATATCGTAACAAATTATCGACCGAAGAGAGAAAAAAACCAATAAAACATACAACAATTACAATGAACATATGAATTTCGGTTGTAGTGTGCAGCAAATTCACAAATGTGTCTTAATTCATATTATATCGATATCAATAATGCACAATATCGATGCACCTACCATATGACAATATTATCGAGTATCGATACGGAGTCTTTTCGGGCACCTCATGCCTATTAACGAGAATTTCCAATACAGTGAAGTTTGTAACCGTCTAACTTCGTATAAAAGGTTTTAAGCATAAAAATCTGAAATTGTTTGCTAAACGAAATGTGGATTTTGGCAGAGCAATGGAGCAATAGTTGCTAGTATTAATATATATGCAACGAATATGTGATATGAATTTGCTTACACTAAGGTAATTCATTTTCTTGAATAATAAAAAGTGAAGTGAAAGGGGAGCAGTAACGGGATCCTTAAGATGATAGCTGAGAGGATGGACTCTTTTGTAGTGCACCGGTTCATTGATTTACATGTTACACGTGGGTATTGGTGAACTGTTGCACTATATATGTATAGACAACTATAAATGTATATTGCATATAGCTAATAATGATAATGTAATGAAGTAATGAATGTAATTTTTACTAACATAGTTTTTGTAAGGTGTGTAAGACTAACATTTTTACTTATTTTTAATTTTTTGTATATGGACCATGTCTGAAATAAAAGAATTGTATTTATTATTTAATAATTGCTAGGGGTTTCCCCTTAGCACTGATTTTCAGTAGAGATTTAACACGTAAAGTCTAATAGAGAGACGTGCAATATAGTGCCACGCAGAACTTTGTTATTAAAAGTCTCGACGGCATTGTAGATGCTATAGGCAGGCTGGATTCTTACCATCAGGCGAACGTCTTTAAAGCCATTTCCCTTATTAGCCAAAAACACAAACGCATCCACACTCAAAACGCATCCACACTCACAGCCCCACACTAAGTCCAAAGACTTGTATCGTGGATGCCGGAAACACTCACATCACACATACATTACACCCAGAACCAGAAGCACAAGTATCCCTTGGGAAGGAATTTGTGCTCCTGCCGAGAATCGAACCCAGGACCCACGGCGCAGAGGGCGGACACTTGTCCACTGCGCCAACTGGGTCGTCGTACCTATTTATGGATTTTGTGTGAAACAATTTCCGTAAACGCATTCCTTAGACAAAAGTTCTTGGTAGACAGACAGATAATAACATCGTCCCATAAGAGTTCTTGTTTTTTTTTTTAAAGAACACATCATAATTTTACTCATGACGGAACGGAGAAGGTATATGCGTTTTGAGTGAGATGTTGCGGACAAAACTAATGTTCTTATTTATTCCATAAACGGTTTGACCTATTTAGTTATTTTTTTATTTGAAAGGTTACTTGAAAGATAGTGTTTTTAACCAAGTCTGGTGAAAATCGGTGCGGCCGTTTTCCATAGGTATTTCAAAAGTTTTAATATGGCCACTTGTTTAACTACTTTTTTTATGTCAGATAAATAAGCATATGACCTATTTCGTTTTTTATCGACTTCCCAAAAAAGGAGGAGGTACTCAGTCGACTGTGTTTTTTTTTTGTGTGTTACCTTATAACATCTCTCCACGTGAGCCGATTTCAAATTTTTTTTTTATTTGAAAGATGTTGCTTTATTATTGGTCCCATTTAAATTTTATCAAGATCTGATCAGTAGTTCTTGAAATATCGCCAATAATGCCTATTTAGTGACGCGTACTTTGACGGTGTTCTCGTTTACCCGACTTCATAAGTTACCTCATAACTTCTTTCGTTGTGAGCCGATTTTGATGATTCTTTTTTTGTTTGAAAGCTGGTACTTTTTATGTAGTCCCATTAAAATTTGATCAAGGTCTGATTTCTAGTTTTTGAGTTATAGTCAATAATGCGTGGTAATACATTAAATCTGATCAAGGTTCCGATGATAAAGCGGTGAAGTCGGTTTTTTAAAGCTTTGCTTGCGTTTAATTATTTAAGCTTTGCTTGCGTTTAATTATTCTATAAGCAGTACATTGTTTTATCGAGTAAAAATCTGCGAAAGTGTGAGCGTGTTGACGCCAAACAGACGCGTCGATAAATAATCGATTCAGAAGCCGCTATTTATCAATCCGAGATGTATTGAGCATGATAAACGATACATTTATTTAACACCAGTCACCATGTCTGCATATTTATCCGACTACGGCTAGCAAAAAAAAGGAGAGTTATAACCAATATTGTACCTAACCTAGTTAATTGGCCCACGTGTAAAAATACGTTGGTAAAGTTTAGTAATATCTTTCATTACTCGAATGCACAGGAAGGTAAGGTTCATGTATGTAGTATGTTTGTTCCGTTGTAGAGTTCTACAGACCGCGCGTGAGCAGATTTTCAACCGAATTCAAAAAAGAAGGTTCTCAATTCGACTGTATATTTTTTTATGTATGTTATGCGATAATTCCGTCAATTATGAATCGATTGTGATGATTTTTTTTGTTTGGTAGATTATACTTAAGAAGTAGTTCCATATAAATTTTATCGAAATTGATCAAGCCAAAACCAATATATAAGCGGTGAAATTAGTTTTAACGTCAATAATGCGTGTATAATACATTAAATCTGATCAAGATTCCGAAGATAAAGCGGTGAAGTCGGTATTTTTTAAGCTTTGCTTGCTTTTAATTATGCTAAGCTTTGCTGGCGTTTAAATTATAATGATTCGTATGTCAATCGAAATGTTTCAAATTTTCGAGTGCCACTAAAGACATGACATTAACTAAGTAGGGGATTTACTTATTGAATGATCTTTACTTGTCATAGCATAAAAGCAAGGAACTAAAGATTTTTTTAATAATACTTAAATAATCAAACACGATGACGTCGTAGGTTTGTGGATTTCTAAACTTCGAATCCTGGATTCGATTCCCGGCAGAAACACTTGTCATCTTCCTTCTAGTTCTTGGGGTGAATTGTGGGTGTATGCTTGTGTATATAATAAACGTTAAAATTAACGCTTTCACACACACAGCCCCACACCAAGTTCGATGATTTATGTAGTGGAAAACATTCACATCACACACACAATCACAACCAGAACCAAAAACAAAAATAGTTGCTGATAGCACAAATGGATTTTATTATATAATATACATATATATATATATATATATATATATATATATATATATATAATCAACCTTTAACGGTAAATGCTGATCCAGTGAGAAGTTAGAACAATTGTTGATCCGCCTATTTTATTTGTTGTGTGACGTCGGTGGATCTGCACTAACAGGTTTTCAACATGCTCGTCAACGATTCGACCAACATTTGTTGATCCATCAACGGTCGAAAAAATCATACTGAATATGATTTCTTAGATCCAGTGTATATTTAACTTATATGTTACATTTACTTAGACTAAGTGGATCCGGAGCCAAATTTAACTAATAGGTACTCGAACAAAAAGCGGCAACGTCGCATTCTGCGTGTGATAGAGAACCTAGTAGACTACTTCGTTAGAGTAATAAGGTAAGAAAGATGCGTTAGTTACGAGCGAATTTGTGTTATTTTGTTCATTTGTCATGGACAAATCAGAAGATGATGGTGAGTATTTTATTAACCATATCCATATTTGATTATTTAACTATTCAGAAACTTGATATTATGTGGGTTTTATTGAATGGATATTATTGTATGATATTATTGTATTGTATTAATGAGTTAATCCGGCCGGATGTGATCGGCTCACATGAAGGGGGCGTATTAGACACCGCTTCAGTGGAAACGCGCTACCTCATTCATAATCGATACATATGGTAATAAATAGATATTCACTTTATAATACCTAATAAGGACTTACTTAAATACCTAGTACCTAGCTAAAAGTTTTTAACCTCGGACGAAAAAAGAGTTGTGATTGTGTTTAGGTATGTGTACGTAGTACCTACTTACTATGCGTTTCAAATAACAAAAGGACCAGCAAAAACGCCATCATTTCACCAGTGCTGCCTGCCAGAAGCCGAATCAGAATAATAAAAATAGATAACCAACAATTTGATTGGCCTTTTGGCTCTGTGGTCAGTCTCACTCTATGGTAGCTCTGAATGCGGATCCTGAGGTCGAGGGTTCGATTTCTAACCATGGCAAACATTTGTGTGACAAACACGAATATTTGCTTTGTGTCTTGGTCTTAAACAACTACCTAATTATCTATGTTTTTCTCAGGCCTCCATTCCTAGTACAGTAGGCTTTGCCTAGTTTGAGATCAGGGACTACATAAGTGTGAAATGTCCAGGATATTTATTTATTTTATACTAAAAAGTAAGTACCTAAAAAGACCAAACATACCTACATACCTATTTACAAAATTTCAGAAGTTTTGATTCCAGCTCAATCAAAATAATACAACACTTGCACGAAGTTTCGTAGCTGTAATCTATACGTGATAATGTGATTTAGACCGGGAGACCGGATTAGGATTAAGACCGCATCGAATAAAACGCTTTAAACGCTTTCACAATCACAGCCCCACACTAAGTTCGATGACTTGTGTCGTGGGTGCCGGCAACATTCACATCACACACACAAATACAACCTGAAACAGAAACACAAATTTTCCTTGGGGAGAAAACTTGTGTTCCCGCCGGGGATCGAACCCGATAGTTGGTGGCGTTTGCCTTCTAAGCCCCTGCTTAGAAGGCAAACGCCACCCAACTAAGCCAACGAGTAGTTCACAACAATTGCAATAGAATCTCACAGAACAATTGCAAAAGGATTGAAACATGTCAATAGGAATTACCTCCGCTGCCTCCACCTCCACCATCACCAACCATCCTCCAACCTCCACCATCTCCACCACTGTCTCCGTTGGTGAAGACAGTGGTGGAGGTGGAGAACAGAGTCTGTGCATGATGGAGGTGGAGGCGGAAGCAGCGGAGGTGGTGGTGGTATCGTACCAAGCTCCTCGACTACATTTATGTGTAGTTATTTAAACATAAACATAAACACTTTCACACTCACAGCCACACACTAAGTTCGATGACTTGTTTCGTGGGTGCCGGAAACATTCACATCACACACACAATCACAACCAGAACCAGAAACACAAATTTTCCTTGGGGAGAAAACCTATGTTCCCGCCGGGAATCGAACCCGATACCCCTGCTTAGAAGGCGAACACACACCCAACTAAGCTAACGAGTAGTTCATATTTCTAGTTCATATTTATTTTCATATGGGCTGGCATTCAATTTGACCACCATAAATTCGGTACAAGTCGTGGCGTTGTCGAATTGTTAAGTTATCCGTTCAATCTGTAGCTTGTGACGGACAAAGATACGAAACGGCAACGTCGCGGCTGCTTTCAGCCAATCTTATCGTTTGCTGTGCTCTGATTGGCTTATTTAAATCGGATCAACGTTTTCCGTAACTATCGCAAGGTGGATTTGTATATCGGATCAACTTCGGCGAACGCTAGTAAGCAGTCCCGTGAGTGTAGATGTTGATCCGGTCGGAGCCACATTAGTAACCAAAGATGCATATTGGATCAACAAAAGGCGCCGGATCAACATGAATTTTTGGATCAACAAAGTGCTCGCGTGAAGTCGCGTCAGATCAACATATACCGTAAAGGGATATCTATATATATATATATATATATTAATTATTACATTACAGGTGCGTGTCAAAATGAGTTTGCGGAAACAGGTGAAGATATCCGCACGGGTAAATAAAAAGCTTTTAGCGAGTAATTGACGCTGTCACATGCTTTTAACTGAAAATGTACGGTAAAGTAAGAAACGACCTATTCAATTATCGTAGAAATCATTGAATGGTGTAGTCATTAAATAAAAGCAATTTTTTTTTTGTTTTATACTCTAAGGCAGGCATTTGACCACAATCTCACCTGATCAAAAGCAATGATGTGACCGAAGATGCAGCATGCTTGCCTAGAAGGTTTTGAAACATTGTTTTTGTTGGTAACATTATAATTTGATCAAGATCTGATGAAGAGTTTCGGAGATATTTGCAATGAAGTCGGTTATTAGTTTTTTAAACTCGTATATATTATTGCTGACAGAATTGTTATGCAATAAAATAAAGCTAGAATCAGTTTTGCTGAATGTGTTACTAAATTCATAAATATACGTTCTAATAGGTTGTAGATTTCCTTGAAGCACTTACCTTTTTTTGACGACGGCTATGAGGATAATATGTTGAGTGTTCTTTGTTCCTCGTATTGCTCTGAAACAAAAAGAAAAACATTATTAATGATGCTGTATAGTCTATGAATGAATTGTTTATTTATTTCATAAAGATATTTGAATTAAATGTTAGTTTATAGAGAATAAAACTGTTAGGTTTCGTATTTAGTAGGGAAAATTCACAAAATTCAGAGAAAACACAACATTCACAACTAATGATATGATGAACAGATTTGAATAACAAATCACATCTAATCATAACAAGCTCGATGCTTTGTAGCTAACTTAGGCATTTCTTCTGCATAATTTAGTTTAGTTTAAGGAAATAAAGGCAATTTGCCCCTAGATAGCAGCTGAAGAAAATCACATAATCACAAAACTCGAATCCATTATAATCTCTTCTATGATAACAATACAGATACATCTCCTACACGCAAAACTAAACAACGGTAAAAAGGATAGGGAATAAACTTGGTTACAAATATTTTTATTTTCACCTCATATTTCAGACTGTCATTACATATTTTTTTGTAAATGATCAGACTGTTTAATCAGTAGTACACGGTAGAATCACACGCTAGCAATGCTTAAATAATGTAAACGTAAGCAAAGCTTAAAAAAACGGTTGTTGCTTGATCGATTTCGAACAAATTGATATGCCTCAGAAGTATAATCTACCAAACAAAAAAATAATTTTGAGAATCGGTCTTCAAATGGGGGAGAAATCGTTGAACATACATAAAAAAAAACGTATCGTCGAACATAGTCCTCCTCCTTTTTTGAAGTCGGAAAACCGACTTCATCGCTTTATCTTCGGAATCAAATCAAATGTATTAAACACGCATTCATTACGATAAACCAAAAACAACTGATCAGATCTTGATCAAATTTAAATGGGACCAATGGGAAAGCATCACCTTTAAAAAAAAAACTTCAAAATCGGTTGAAGTGGAAAGAAGTTATATGTATTTATACAAATAAAATATAAATACTGATGCTTGCTACTTATGCTTAAAAATAGTAATACATGCTTAGTCGAATTCAGTACCTCCTCCTTTTTTGTGAATTCGATAAAAAATGGTATAACTCCTAGCCGGCCAAACCTGCACGTGGCTCACCTGTCGATCAAAAATAGAGGCTCCGGCGACGTTTTCCGGTTGACGTCAAGCAGCTAGCCGATCGTAAAACCTTTAAATAATCTATTTACAATATGTGAATTCTCCTACCGACCCCCTTTGGAAGGAGAAGGACATGAAAGACATCAAAACTAAATCTCATCATGACAATAAGTTTATTATTATTATTATCTCACGGAAACCTTGTCGAATAAAGTAGGGATGATATTGTATCAAACATGTCTACCACAGTTGCTTCGCGTTGATCCAGTTTTTGCTTCAAGTGGTATGGAACTAATATTATATTCTCTCATTTAATTCTACCACATCATACGAAATATTTAACCTCAAAGGCATTGGCTGAATTTTGAATTTATAGCAAACAACTGAATAAAAAAACAGCTAAATGCAAATCGACTCTTGCACCGAGGATTGCAATAATTCAAATCTCAAATTCAACACAAAGTTTAGACTATATATACTTACTCTAAGTTTGTACTCTAAGCATATATTTTTACGATAGACCAAAAAAGTAACGACATTTAAACTTATTTTTTATTTTCTTTTCTTTCTGAAGAATGCGTAGACCTTACAATAGAACCACATATCTACGAATACGAAATAAAATAGCGTCATATTATAAAGAGACGTATATGCTTCTGATATGGTACGCAATGTTTGCTGCAACAATGAACAACATTGAAAAACAAAGTATTAAAACTTATTTTTATCATATTTTTTTTTATTAGTGAGGTGTTTATTTGATGCCATAAAAAAATTAAGATCGCATAAATGCTCCTATAAATATTGGAAGTAGTTTTTTGTTAAATAAAAAGCATATGATTTAATTATCTGTGAATTAGATTACCTATCACTCGAGATGGTTAAAGCTATATTTTTATGCTTTTTTAATTGGAATACAATATGCTATTCCGTGAGGGCAAGTGGGGATCATTTATCCAGTAACTGTTCCAATATAAGATCACCTGTCCAGTAACTGGCGCATTCTAATCACACGTTAGATACGTCCTTGAACTCAATGTGGCGTGTACTCCTTTGTGCCCAGGTAATAAAGGAGCGAGATTATATCAAATATATTTGGAATATCTGAAGGCTGCCGGAAATCAGCGTGAGCTCCTTAGGATCGATGAACTTACTATTTACCCTTACTTTACACATACTGTTTCAAATAGCGGTTATCAGTTCTGTTTTTGAGAATAGTCGACTACAGACTAAATAAGTTTTCTCCCCAAGGAAAATATGTGTTTCTGGTTCTGGTTGTTATTGTGTGTGTGAATGTTTCCGGCACCCACGACACAAGTCATCAAACATAGTGTGGGGCTGTGCGTAAAAAAAAATAGGCAGTGACATTTGTTTTTCACTCGAATATCAAATTATTATTTTAAAAATTCAAAAGTTTGTATGTGAGTTATTTTTTTATCTCTGGTAGAATTGACCATTATCTCACCTGATGGTAAGTGATTACGCGGTCAAGGATGGTAAACAGGCTAGACAATTAAAATTTTTCAAACGAGGTATCTCTCTTAAGGCTGGAGGGATATCGATGATTGTGGTGTAGATAGTCTAGCTAGAGCTAGAGCATTGACAAATTTATACCGATCTCGAAATTGATTCGAATGATTTAGATAGCATTATAATTTATAGGTCTAACGTCTTAAAAAATGGCTAGCACTGTTGTAAACGGTACAATGTGATACATCTCATGATGTACCTGATCAGAAAATAAAATCTAAATACACCGAATCGCTACGTAATAAATAACATTGTAATTATACTCTAACTTTAGACTTTTAAAAATGTATGTAGGTAAATCATTTCGCATATAAAACAATGTTTAGTAAATGTTTTCTGATTTAAAATAAATAAAGCCTTTTAATACTAGAAGATGGGATTTTTTTTATATCCCTCGTCTTGTATAATTAAGCAAATAACCCTTTACTAGAATTGGTTGTGGTTCTAATAGTTCTTGATTCTGTTTTCACCATTTCACGTCAAACTATCCGTACCCCGCGGGTTCAAGCGGTTTGTGCGCGTGCAGTATAACAAGTTATATCTTGATTAACGATAACTAATTTGCATGTTAAATTTCATCTAAATCCATCATACATAGAAAACTGTTTTCAAACAACTTCCAAACATACAACTCCCATAATCATACGCAGTCATTTTTCTTTCGTACAATATAAAATGTATGTGATTGTAAATTTACTACTATCTCACCTGTTGAAAGTAATGACGTGGAGGCCTACAATAGGAACTGCCTTGAAACGAGGCAGGTAATTATAAATTAAATACAAACATTAATAATCCCTCGTTCTCACGTCTAATTAGAATTCCGCTTAGCTTCGCCTCTATCTTACATCAGTACCTTTGGGAAAGTCTTAGAGAACAAAACATATCAACAAAATATATTGATATTTTAAACGTTATTTATAAAAACTTATATGCGAAAATGAAAACTGAACACCTCGGCCTTCCGTGGGGTGAAAAAAAAAACCCAAACAAACAATAAGTACTTAAAATATATAAGCAAAATTAACTACTGAATACATACTCCTGAAACTCGCGTGATTTGCTAACAAACAAAATTACGTAAAAATCACTTGTTTATTGCGTGTATGATTTAAACCGTAGATGCTACGTATGAATTCTTCGCTTACATAGTTCACGACTCACGAACGATCACGATCAAGGCTGGATAAGTAAACACGTAATGGTGTTGCCACGTGGAATTTCATAACCTGCGTAGAGATAAGACGAGTTTGGAATGCAGTATCGATATTGCATAGGACATGTTATCGATACAGTTTATCGATAACGTTATATAACAAATTTTCATATTCTCATGTCATTTCATAGTAAGTTGAATGGATTCTATTAGTTAACCATTTGTTAATAAGATCGGGTAACTACGTAATAAAAAAAAAATTATATAAGAACATTGTGCAGTACAGATCTTAAATATAATAGTTCAAAATAGTTTGCTGTTTCCGAAGTATAAACAACCGTACTTATTTGTTTTAATGTCTTTTATGCGCTTAAATTAGAAGATATATGCATTTGAATATGGTTCCTAACGCTATTCACCTACGACATTTTTTTCTATCCTAACCAGCTGGATACAATTACATACATTACATCATAAAAAAGGTAATTTATAAATTTTTATTCTATTAAAAAAGGTGCTAAGCCGCGAAGCGTAGCTAGTTAAGAGCTCTCTTAAATTCTCTCTTAAATATGATATTTTTCAATTATATCCTGAGTCAAGAACTTAATCCTCAACTTTAATACATATTTTTTAGGGTTCCGTACCCAAAGGTTAAAATCGGGACCCTGTACTTCGCTGTCCGTCCTTCCGTCCGTCCGTCTGTCACCAGGCTGTATCTCAAGAACGGTGATAGCTAGACAGTTTAAATTTTCAGAGATGATGTATTTCTATTGCCGCTATAACAACAAATACTAAAACTAAAATAAAATTAATATTTAAGGGGGGCTCCCATACAAAAAACTTGTTTTTTATAGATAATGGTACGGAACCCTTCATGCGCGAGTCCGACTCGCACTTGGCCGGTTTTATTTTTATTTGTCCTCCGTTATACCAGTTTCATTATTGAATGAGTTTTACTTCATAGATTTTTGTCGAATATTATGCCTTTTTGAGTTTATTTTGGATTTCGTTGAAAATACCTTAGCCATATGCCGTTAATAAATACCTATAGTTAGAAAAACATTGTTTATTGGCCGTCGCGTAGCCAAAATTTTAATCAATTTCTTACTTTGCAATAATTTTACGAAAAACCTTAAAAATCCAACGCGACCTTACTGAAATGAGAGATTAACTCTATGGTGTCTTAAAAATACTCTACGTAACATTATTTCGTTATAGATCATCAGGTACATTTATTGCAGTCTGTATTTGAGATGGCTTCCTAACACTTGTCCTAATGCTATTTCTTAGAGTTCTGCCAGTTACCCAATATTGTATTAAGTAATATCGATACAAATAATATCGATACAAACCTTAAAGGGCAATTTCCCAACACTGTTCCCGAGTTGCGACTTGCGGTTCTAAGATCGAGGAGGCATCTTTGCTATGCTTTCAAAGGAGCTACGTTATTATTAATTAACTTTAAGTTACTTCACGGAGCACGGAGCCTTTCGTAAACCTTAACAAAATATACTTTCCCCGCTCTGTCGCTTGCAGGCGGAGGTTTTATGAAGTAACCTCGGAGCTCATTGGGTGACTTCAGGGTACTGAGAAAATACTTGACAGCTTTGTAGAAAGCGTGCAAATTTTATAAGTATGCATCTTGTGCATAAACTTGGCGATCTATTTTTATTTCAAGCTTTTATTTAACTTGCAATGCATGTATGTTTGTCCGTGTGGAATCTTGAAACTCAATTTTGAAGCAAATATCTTCAACCGATTGAGCTGTAATTTTGTATTCATGTTTAGTTTGGATGACAATGCATGGTTAGCTGTGTGACGTCATTCTAAATCCAACATGGCGGATCACCCAAAATTGCGGATAAGTAATTTTTAATGCACTCCTCCAATATGGGTATCAAATGAAAGGGCATGCTGAGAATAACTCGAAAAAAAGTGACGTCACTTTAAATCCAATATGACAGACTTCTAAAAGCTTGTCCTTAAATAAGTTTTAACAAGTAACTTATTAATTGATATCTATACTACAGACTTATATTAAAATTGATGTGGATTTTATGTTCGATTCTCTACAATGTATCAATTATATCTTGATATTTGATGACTCTTTTGGATATTTGACATACTCAAGGTTTTTTTGTGGACATTTAAAGATCAAAACCACATCATCTCTTGCCATTGGGTGAGATAGTGATCAAAAAGCCTATCCCTTCGACTCAAATAATATGAATGAATGCCTTACCTTACCCAAACAACTACAACTAGCTGAATATCATCGAGTGAAAACAATCGGACATACTTCAAACACATATTTACGTTTAGTACAAATGTTAAAAAAATATATTGAGTTTGACAACTATCGCGAGTGTTATTAATTATTAATGTTTACTAACCGGCTGGTACTCGCGGCCTCTCCGCGCGCACCTGAGAATGAGGAGGTGCGCGCGGAGAGGCGACGCGAACGTTGCGATCGGCCACCTCCCAGATGATGGGCATCGTACATGCCCGAAACTAGTCGGAAAATCCGACAAAACCGCCGCGAGTACCAGCCGGTTAGTAAACATTAATAAAAAAATATATGTGAAAACAAGAGAGTTGTTTTGATACCATAACCGAGTGGTGATACAGCCCGTCAATTAACTTTATTTTGATCGAAGGCCTACCCCATTTATATAAGGCAAATTGTACGAAATTGAAGTAATTGCCAAATTTGCAAGTTTTCAGCCAGAAGCATAAAACTTTTGGAAATAAAATGTGCTCATGGAATCGAACCCAGGACCAACGGCAAAGGGAGAAAATCCTTACCCACTGCGCCTACTGGGTAAAAATCTGTTCTGCTCAGAGATATTACCTAACCAAACAAATTATTATGCACAAACACACAGTATGCATTATCTATGTTGTTAGAATGCGCTAGCATTTATGATAAATAGAAAAGAAAGACTTCTCCACAGAGTTTTTTGGTATTATCTAGTAGATGTGTACCTGAAGAATCAATTTTTAAATTCAAAATGAAGCTTATTCTTTATTAATAATTCCAGGTCTAGTTAAGGATAGACAGTCTATCTATATGCCAAATTACTTAGCCAAATCGGTTTAATAATTTTTGCGGGTAAGAGTAACAAATATCTTAGATCCTCGCAAGTTTCGCATTTATAATATTAGTAGGATTTTAATAATTGATATAATTGTCTTGACGAGTGGAAATTGTCATTTGTTTTATTTGCTTAACTAAAAAGAGCTATATATAATTTGCTTATGTACAAATACTTAGACTTTGAGTGATGATATGTTATAGCAGTGATGTGATAGCACTAATATTATAAATCCAAAAGTGTGTGTGTAAATGTTTAAGTATGTTTGTTTTCTGTTGAAACTGTAACGACTAAACAGATTTGGATGAAATTTGGAATGAAAATAGCTTATACCTAGGATTAACACATACCTATACAACTTTTTAACTTAATATTTGCGGGCGAAGCCGCTGGGCACGGCTAGTTTATAGTAAATTCGAGAAGATTAAGATCTGCAACTGTAAAGCTGGAATTCCGAGATTCTATTTAGCGGGCGAATGAACGTAGCAAATACAAATACTTGCACAACCCCTCTACTGCACTACCCTCATCCCTTCTTCTTGCTATATCTATTGATAGAGAAGTTTTTCATTGGAAACTAAATTACGGTTCCTTTGCAGGAACAAACTAGTACGAGATGTTGAAATTATGAAATCTTATAGTATATTTGTCACTTAGAGAAATGTTTGATGCGTAGCGAATCTTTCTTTATGACTGCACTCGATCCAAACGGCTGGACCGATTTTGATAATTTTTTTGTGTGTTCAAGTGGATTCAGGAATGCTTTAAATTTGCTCAAGTAAAGTCGTTGTAATAACTATTAGGTATTAAAAAATAAGTACCTGGATGACCGAGCTATGCTCGGATTTTGTTTTTTTTTTTTGGTAAATGACGTTTTCTAAAAATGAAACCTAGGTAGATCGATTTATCGCCCTCGAATAGATACCCCGTATTTTTTAAAAGACTTGTATAACAGGTGCCGGAACATTCACATATACAACCAGAACCAGAATCAAACTAGGAATCGAACCCGGTACCTGCAGCGTAGAAGGCAGACGTAACCTACGCCGTCAGTGCGGCAGACAAAAACTAGATCCATCTATCAAAAATCTTTTGGATCTGACCGATGGCTAAGTTGATATAAGAATTATGTATTTTGTGTGTAAATTTAAACCTTGAGTTTCACTAAAAGCTCAATGACCCATTAGAAAAGTTAATTAATGTTACTAGCTAAGAAAATCAATAAAGTTAATTATGGCAATACCTGAGTAGTCTCAGAAATTACTTCTAAGATTATTGTACGTATGCAACAGCTACTGGAGTACTAAAGTTTGGGTAATATTAAACTTTGGAGAGCACGTAAAGCTAAGTAATTAGGCACCTCCGTTGAGAGAATACTGGATGATTTTGAGAGGACAACAGAGAGCTACAGGTAGTTGTTTGCAATTACTTTTAATTAGGAATGCTTTGCTGTTTTCATTAAGTTCAATAAAGACCCTTTAATAATGGCGTTGCTTTTTTATTCTAACATATCGATAGCAGTTAATTAATCAAATAAAATAATGTCAATTTAGGTCATTTTGATAATAAGTTAAGCTGAATTACTCTGATCGAACGGCTCATTCTGTCCTAAGGAGAAGACTTGACTCAGCCGTGGGAATAGGTGAAGTTGTTAGTATACTCACAGACTAAGAATTAAAAGCATTGTAGACCCAGGCACGCCGGTCATTGCCAAAGGTCCGAAAGGAACTGCTGATGATGCAAGAAGACGTGATAAATCACTTATCGCCTTTCATATCTTAATCATCAAAATAACGCTTGCTGCTTATTATTATGATTTTATTGCAATTCAGAGAGACAATGCCGTCAGCATGATGGGAACGCTACCCACTGATAGTGGGCTTGAGCGCTTGAGTTACCTATAAGCTCGATGACTTGTAGGTAACTTGGGTCTTTGCTGTATACAATTTTAGTTTAGTTTTAGGAAATATAGGCAATTGGCCCGTAGATAGCCTTACAATTTTATGTTTTTTTATCGCAAGCATTTGTACATACCCAATGGAAATTTGAGAACTAAAACAACAACTATCCAATCAATTTAAAACTACCGAACAGATAAAGCATAATATATGTATAGAGAAAAGCAAGAAGTCTGGATCTCTGCCATATCCAATTTTAAAAAGGAAGCAAATGACATCTAGTCTAGACGTCATGGAACCTGAAGATAAAGTCCTCAATAAAGTCCGCAACCCAGTAAGTTCACAAGCTATCGCATTTACAATAGTATGACGATTCATACTATTGTAAATGTGATAGCTTGTCAGTCTGTAAGAGTGAGTGATGAAGGCACAGCAACTAAGTATAGCCAAAGTTACCAAAATAATCAGTCCAGCGGTTAATTATATTAAGTTTTATACATAATTATTTTAGTTATAATTATATTTGGTTGGATTCAATTTAATTTTGAGCTTAAATATTTTCTATTTACTAGATCGAAGTTCTGATCGAACGTCTCTTACATAGATGCCAAATTGCGAAACCAGCGCACCCAATTCTTTTATCAGATTACGTCCAATATAAAAGGGATGAGGGTGTTATTCAAACAAATTCTCGAGAAACACTCTGGTAAGAGGAATCCAATATAATGGATGGAATCCGGGGAATAGACCTGTCTTAATGATATATAGGGCTTGTTTGCGGAGGCTTCGGTCGGACGGGGTTGAGAGTGTTGATTACTAAACAAAGAAACTATGCCGGGCTATGAATATTTATAAATATATATAGATATATATATATATGGTTAATATATACCGTAATGGTTCCAAAGACAATAGCGGGTCAGTTATGATATTTTTTAAATATAAATATATATTATAATTGCACAAATGTGTGTTTTTGGCTAAGTTAGTATGTTAAGTTAAGGCAGTAAGTATGTTCCTAACGAACCTAGAATACTTACCATCAGATAATGGTAGACACAGTGGATTGGTAGAGACTAATCTACTGTTCTGCTGTTACAGACTTATTCCAGGAATTCTAGCGTCGACCTTTACCTGTTCTCACACCAGATGGTGATGGTTCAAATATTTACTGTTAGTAGTTTAGGTATTCATAATTAATTGTAATTATTTATTTAAATAGTAAGTATTAAAAATATCATTCACAAACATTCAAAGTATCTTTAGATAACCATCAGTGTCACGTACATTCATTGTACGTGACAATCAATGTTATTATTACATATTGATTACTTTTGACTTATCAAAAAGGGTAAGTTTTGATAAGGATTTATCTATAATCACACCGACATCAAACTATTACAACGATATTATATACGCAAGTATATAAAATTTAGTAAATGTAAATAACTCTAGATATTCAGTCAATATTTACTACTGAAAAAAAAACACACTTTTATCACGCACAAAAACTTATCTTTTTCTTAGTGTTGCTGTTTGCAGTCGTTTTTGTTTTTGTTTACATTTCCAATAAAAGTTCTAGTAAAGTTTGACTTGATTATGACTGGACCTTTACTCTTTTACTTGACTTTGACTGTGTCTTGTGACTAGGACTTATAATATGAAATATACTTGAAATATTATGTTATCACTTGACACTGGCTAAATGCACAAGATTGCGAAGTCAAATGTCAAAACAAACGTCATATTAGATGGGGCTTATTAGTAACGAATAAAAAGTTCCACTATCCATCTCTTGGCTCTATCATCAGATCAGTTACCAAATTATAGTTTTATCATCCGAAATACATATACGTTGTTTAAGTTTCATTTCCATACGACAGTTAGAAGTAGGTTAATATTGAAGTTTGTTAGTTAAAAGTATAAAGCGTATACGGGTTAATAAGATTTAAAATTAAAACCCAACCATTCTGTTAAACAGTAAGGTTCGCAACATAGTGAACTTCAATTTGCTGGCTGCATTGTACGCCAGTACGGTCGGCATCTCCAATTTAACGGACTGGATCGCAAATTGGATCCCTATGCAGCCACGGCCGTAATAGAGACTACACAATATGGCGCTCTAGGATACCTGGGTATTGAGGTGAGTCTAGACTAGGTACAACATTGAGGTGAGTAAAGACTACAAAACAATATTTACGGTAACTACAGATATTTATTTATGTTTCAGCTAGCGTTCTGTTTAAACTTAGCACTCTTTTGCAATAATTTTGATAATAATAATAATATTTAAATTTTTATGACTAAGAAATGTTATTTACCGTGTATTTTTTCACCTGTTGCATGATTGTTGTAAACAACCAAAACGTTTTATGGTTGCTATTTTCTTAAGTAAAATATAAAAGGACTCATTTATTTCTGAATAAAAATCCACACAAAAATGTGTCCACCTTTATGGATCTAATTAACTTTAAATTTAAAACCTACCATTTCACATACATGACATGGTAGCTTTCAAAGTTAATGACATTGCAAACAGACCAACGCAGGCTTCAAACTGGAGTTTTGCCGCGAAAGTGAAAAAATGGCGTTGTTGATTTTGTGTAATTTTCCAAAACCTGTGATTCTTCGAGTGTTAATGTGTAATAATGGTGGATTATTAACCGTTAATACTTAGTAAATGTGCATAAGTGTAGGCAAGTCATACAAAGTTGAAAAACGTGATTTTCGCCTTCGCTCCAAAACTCCAATAGGAGTTCTAGTAAAGTTTCTACCACTTTACTAGGGCATGACTTGACTATGACTGACTACTTGACTTTGACTGTGACTTGTGACTAAGACTTTTATTATGAAGAATAGAAATTGTTAATATTTGTTTAATATTTCGACTGAAGGACTATGCATCCATGGTCATAAAATAATTAAAAAAAAAAGGCTTCAAACTAATAATCATCTATCAACTTATAAGACTCAAATATAGGGGGTTTGAGTTGGGGGTTACAGATGGTTACAAAGTTATCTGATCAGAAAACCGAGATGAAGTGGAATATATTATATCAATTAAAAAATTGCGATGAAAATCAGTATTGACGTAACAAATTGTAGGTATCTGAGTAATAAAATGAAAACAAATTTTATTAATAAGTAATTACAGTCAATTACAAATAACTACTGTAACTAGTTGTTAACTAAATTATAATCACACTAATATTTGAAATTCGAAAGTTTTTGTGTAAATGTGTTAGAGTGTAAGTATGTTTTTTCTCTTAACGCTGTAACGGATAAACAGATTTAGCTGAAATTTCTAATGTATATATACTCAGGATTTTATTATACTCAGGATGAATACAAAGGCTACTTTTTAATTAATTAACGCAGCCGAAGCCGCTATAACTGCTAGTATTTTTATAATTGTGTATATTTGCTATAATTAAACGCAAACAAAGCTTAAAAAAACCGACTTCACCGTTTTATCTTCGGAACTTTGATCAGATTAGATGTACTAAACACACATTATTGACGATATTTCAAGAAGTACTGACTAGATCTAGATCAAATTTGAATGGGACCAATTTAAGTAAAAGAAGTAAAGCAACATCTTTTAAACAAAAAAAAAAATTCAAAATCGGTTCACGTGGAACGAAGTTATGAGGTAACACACAAAAAATACAGTCGACTTGAGTACCTCCTCCTTTTTTGTGAAGTCGGTAGAAAAGCTTCTAAACTTCAAAACACTCTAGTTCCTATGTGAGCCTTTACTACTCTTCTAATCCACTGTATAGTAGTAGACATGCTGATATGTCCACAACTAAAGGAAAGTGCAATTTGCAAATTGCATACCTCGACTTGTGCATGTGTAGGTAGTATGAACCGCAATTTCAGCGTAATTCAGGGCACTGTAGCCACTTTAAAGTGGATAGTATGGACAGGAACAATGTCATTAAGAGCGATACCAGAATGTCTCCGTAATGAATTAGTAACTGATACTCGGCATTCATAACAAAACCTGTCATATATATAATAATTAAACGCAAGCAAAGCTTTAAAAAAACAACTTCACTGCTTTATCTTGGGAACCTTGATGAGATTTAAAGTTTTAAACACGCATTATTAACAAAAACTAGTGATCAGATCTTGACCAAATTTAAATGGAACCACATGGAAGCACCACTTACTTACTTATCGGGGCGCAGTGACCCAAAATGAGTCTTGGCCTCCGACACCAGAAGACGCCATTTCTCTCTGTCTTGTGCAACTTCCTGCCACTTTCAAATAAAAAAAATCATCAATATCGTCAATGTAGTCCACAGAAAACGCATTAAAAAAAATACAGTCGACTTGAGTACCTCCTCCTTTTTGTGAAGTCGGTAAAAATATTCGTCAGAATTTGTTTAATATAAGTAAAAAGACCTCTACTTTTTAATCTTTTTAGATTATTCGTAACCCTTTTAAAATACAACGGTAAATCAAATCACGACTTTTTAAATCTACTTCACAAAAATTGAGGAGGTTCTCAATTCGAGTCTTATGTTAGGTACCTCATGAGTTCTTTCTAGGTAAACAGGTTTTGATGGTTTTTTTAATTTGAAAGCTGGTGATTTCCATGTGGTCTCATTATTTATGCTGGAAAGGCAAGCATTTACATTTCATCAATATCTGACCAGTAGTTTTTGAGTTATCAGTAATAATGCGTATATAATTCATTTAATCTGATCAAGGGTAAGGCCGAAGACATAGCGGTGAATTCGGTTTTTTTAAGCTTTAGAAGAGAAAACAAACATATACTTACACGCAGACTCTTCGTATTTATAATATTAGTGTTAGTTCAACAATAACATAATTTGAATTAAATGATCCCAATGAGCAGTTATATAAGTGCAATTGCTTTTAATCAATCGTTTAAGTAAGAACCCTTGAATTTTAATGCAAATTAAACCCGATGGAACGTAATAACTTGGTACTGGAGCAAATATGAAAATAATAAGGTACCTACCTAAGTATTAATACCCAATGTAATTAGAACCACCAAGGATTGTAAACGGTTATTATTAAAGTAAATTTATGATCATAAATTGCAGCCACTATTATGGTTATAGAAGCCCATGAATATGCAAATGTGGTAAACAATAATAGCAAAAATACACAAATAACAATACCAGTCGGCCTCAACTCCCGACCGACCTCAATCGTTATAAAGAATCGTGTTATACCAAAATTAGACAAATAGACTTTTTTATATTCAGGATAGCCAAGCGTTTGACCACTATCTCACCTGATGGTTAGCGACAATGTGGTCGATGATGGAGCAAGTTTGCCTAGAAGATACCTGTTCACTGGTGACTTGGAGACTCTCTTCTCTTCTCCCCAAGAATATTATACTTATCAGGAAACAACTTCAATTAGGGTGACTTAAAAATTAGTCTTTTTGTATATCTACGAAACCACTCAGTGAATATTATATATGAATAATAGCTTCTGCAGCATGTTTGACAATCTCTCAAGTTTTTCTAGGATGAAAATTGCATCTATCACCCAGTCGTCACCTATAGGTATCTTGGCTCTACGTTCAATAGTGTCAAGCTGTTACTTCACTGAGCTAGGAAACTGACTACTAGCTTAGAAGTATCTAGGCAGCTGTAGGCCTACTATCAGCGGAAAGCTTATCTGCTATACCGGCGGTATTACTTCTATGAATCACGTAGCGCTTATACATTGTTTGCTTGGCTTGGATACACAATAAAAATACGCCTAACAGTATGACATTATCGTCTAATATTATCCTAACAGCTAACAGAAGAAATATATAATACCTACTTTATTTAAGACTAGTAGCATCTTCGGGTTTACCAAAATAAATTGTGTAAATCTAACTAACCTATTACCTAACTTAAACCGTCACAAACTCGTATGAGATCAACCATCGAAAAACGTATGTGAAAGATTTCGTAGAAATCGCTTGAATCCTTTTAACAAGGAACCAAGTAAATAGAACATTTAAGATAAGTAAAAAGATAAGCTAGAGTGCTGTTAGCATCGGCACAGATTAAATAATATAAGATCGGTCTTCGCAAATGGATATTTACTTACCGTCTTGCCCCGGCTAATGGATACAGATATTTCAACAGTCAGGTTTGATTTCTCGCTCTGAACATGAAATGTTTCAGCTGTGTATAAAAAACCCTTCAGTTTCCTCTTTACGTAAAAAGGTTTAGGTGTTATGTGTTTACAAAAATACCCGTACCTATATACTGGAAATAGAATGTTTGGTTACTATGTAACTGCATGAAAACTATAATAGGAGCAAACAATAAGATCTATTCAAAGTGGTATATATGGGTAGTACAGTTGACGAGAACAAGATGTGTAATCGTTCATCGCTATCAACCTTATAAGTTCTTTCAGCTGGGACGAGCCTTGCTTATCCATTTCTGCTTATTGATTTTGCCTCGAGATAGCCTGATTCCAAAGAAATTCCCCGAAACTTAGATGTATGGAGGCCTTATGGGCGTTTTTACCTTAAGATAGGAGGAAAATAAGACGTCTCCCGAGGACAAGTCCGTCAACGAGCAAGTTGGCAGGACTTCTAAAGTGTCTGCTGAGGCTCGTTACAATCTTTTTGCCTAACAGTCGAATAGCAGATCTGAGCAAGCTGGACTAAATCAGCTTAAATTGTAAATTGCTCAGCAAATATTGGAAAGATGAGATATAACACTCTGCGTTTCAGAGAAAAGAACGAAGAGAAAGGAACGCCTAGTGTGGAGAGTGAAACGTTGTTATTCAAATCTCGGAGTGGCACTGCTGGTCTATGTTTGGCGGTCATGCCGCTCACCATGAGGCAGTATCTTGCTTGTCCCATTTCTTACTAGCATAAAAAACAACAACAGCACCGCATGATTTCTACCAACTTTACAAAAAAGGAAAAGGTAGTCAGGTCGACTGCATTTTTTTAATGTATTATAACTTCTTTCCACGTGAACCGATTTTGGATTATTTTTCTTTGAAATATGTTGCTTTCCAATTGGTCCCATTTAAATTTGATCAAGATCTGATCAGTAGTTCTTGAAATATCGTCAATAATGCGTATTTAGTACATCTTATCTGATCAAAGTTCCGAAGATAAAGCGGTGTAGTCGGTTTTTATAAAGCTTTGCTTGCGTTTAATTATTCTTGCATCAATTTTATGAACCAAAACTTCTAAGAGCAAGGCACGTCCTGGGACCAAATATGATATTTGTCGTACATACATGTAGGTTACCTAGTAGGTATGTTTAGGCAACCAAATATAATTATTTCTGACTTACGCCGCGCACACAAAACAAGGGTCTTGAATTCAATCCCCTCCGGGTCAAGTTATTTAAGTCCTGAGTTATGAGATCTCTTGTGGTTTGCCATATATATTTAACTTGTAACACCTCTCTCAAGTTTAGAATATAAATGTAGGTGAAGATAAGTGAAGGACATATTTTCCACCAATCGAATAACCCATTTCTTTATCACCATCCGTAAATTTTAACAAGATTTGCATAAAATATGTAAACAATAATAAGTCGTAAGCAAAACCTAGGTATATAAAGCTAATATTGGAGTAGTAATCTGTTCTGGGTTTTACTCCCGTGAATCTAAAATCTAAGTAGATCGATGACCTACATTTATTAAATATCAAAATTGACAAAATGGGTAAACTATTAATAGTGCTAGCAACTATCGATAGTTCACCCATTTTACCGCCTCATAGTGTATACCTAGTACTAGAGGAAAGTTCTATGAGAATTATCATTTGAGCCGCCTGAAGGCATTCAACAAGCCGTAATGACATTTCTCTTACGATTTAGAGCCAGATAATTTTTTATAGTACATTATATTTTAAGTCAAAAACAGTATGTAAGTATACATACGAATAGAACTACATACACAGTGGCCTCGATTCTGATGTCACACACTAAATTAAATTTAAACTATTCCTGTCTTTTACAAAATAGGAACGCAAGACAGAGATAGCATACATTTTAGTGCTGTCAAGTTAGTCAGAACTTAGATGTCTATGCAAGCTAAGTCGAGTATGTAATTGGTGTTGACTAAAAACACGCGCCTTTCTGCTTCTGCTGTTCATATTTTAATTGATATACTAACTTGACAGCACTAAAATGTATGATATCTCTGTCTTGCGTTCCTATTTTGTAAAAGACAGGAATAGTTTAAATTGAATTTAGTGTGTGAGATCAGAATCGAGGCCAGTATATACTATAAGATAGGTGTAATTTTCTTGTATTTACAATACTCACCTAGCCAGCAAAGGCGCGTCTATGAGCTGTGGCTGCCGCGCGTCTACGACTATGACATGCGGCAGCCGCGCCTCGCTATCCCGCCGCAGCGCTTCGAGGGCCTCGCGCGGCCCGCGCACTGACCGCGCCTCGCCGCCCGCGCGCGAGGCGGCCGAGCATGCAGCGGCACATACGCGTGATGTGCGCTCGGGGAATACGCATAGCAACTGTGGGAGGAACGTGATATTTAATTGTTTTGTTATCAAAATCGAAATTTACATTGGTAAGTAAGTAATAGCTTGTTTTTCCTCGATAGACAAGCATTTGACCACTATCTCACCTGATGGAAAGCGATGATACGGCAGAAGATGTAGCATACTTGTCTATAAGATACCTATTATATTGACTCTTGACTTGAAAAACCAGATTATACCGATCGGGGAATTAGGACGATACCAGATTAGTAAAATAACAGCCAACTCGACTTAACCTGGCGAGTAACTCAGCGAATCTTTTTTTAATGATACATTTATTACATTTTACAGAAAATATATTGAGTTTTTGAGGCCAGTTACTTATATTTTCTGGACATGTTATATGAAATACCTCCAATAAAAATATCGCTAAACGCTAATGATTGCATTGTCAAGTATAAATTGACATCAATGTTACAACAATGATGCTATCAACTGCATGAATAATAGATTAGATATAGTTTACGAAGATTATACGAAGAAACAACTTAATTTAAATCTAGTGGAAACAACAGAAACTCACCTCTAGAGGCTCTTGCGGTGAGTAGAGCAGAGCTGAGGGGATGCTGGCAGGCGGCGGCGACCTGTTCTGCAGAGAGAGAGGGGTGTGTAATACACAATAACACCAATATTTACTATAACTAATACGGTTACATCTTTTGAGCGTAACCGTCCCCGGTCGTTTAATAATAACCCGCTACCATAGTTTGATAGAACCGTAAAACAAATAATACTTTTAAAAGTTTTTTAAAATCAAGTTTTTACCAGTTGTAAATAAAAAAGAGCGACAAAGTTAAATAGGTTACTACTAATACTACGTTTGAAAGTTGATGTTTCTTTTGTGTCTACGATGGCAACTTATTATAAATCATTGGAGTCATTCCAAATATGCTCTTTGGCGGTGGATAATAATAAGCTAGAAAATCAGTGTAACAATAGGCGGTTTTATCGCTAAGAGCGATCTCTTCCAGACAAACATTAGATGGAGAGGAGTAAAGCAATGAAATTGGATGACATTGTTTTGTATAAATATAAGAAGACTTATTCACTTATTCACTATAGCCGTGCCCCGCGGTTACGCCTGTTATTATCACGTTAAAATGTAGACCTTGTGTTAATCCCAGGTATTATAATTCCAAATTTCATCTAAATCCGTTCAGCCGTTACAGCGTGAAGAGGGAACAAACATACTTATACACTTACACGTTTACACATTCACACACTTACACACAAACTTTCGGATTTATAGTACTAGTAGTATACCTCGCTATTCGTAAGTTATGTTATTGATATTTCACTAGGAGATATCCTCGAGGCATCCGAGCGTATAAACGTGGAATGAAAAGTAATATCGTGTAACAGCTTCTACCTGTAGCTCCTGGCACAAATTAAATAATAGTTGCTACGTTACCTGGGCTAGTATTATTCTGTGTTTATTTTGTTTTTTTTTTCATCCTTCTAAATCTACGGGCCAATTGCCTATATTTCCTAAAACTAAACCAAAACTATGTACAGCAAAGTACTAAGTTACCTACAAGACATCGAGCTTATAGGTAACTCAAGTGCTCAAGCCCACTACCAGTGGTTAGCGTTCCCATCATGCTGGCGGCATTGTCTTTCTGAATTGCAATGCTAATATTTTGTATTGTACCTAACTAGGTACCTATTTACAAGGTTATAGTGCAGATTGAGTATAGGGAGAACTGATCTTTATACCATTATATATATATTTCTTCTGTACGTGTGTATGTGACTGAACTCTTCCTAAACGACTGGACCGATTTGAATGATTTTTTGTGTGTGTTCAACCAATAAATGATGTATTTTTCACGGGCGAGGCCGCTGGAAACTAAACTATAACATACACACACACTATCTCTAAATTCACTTAGATAAAACAAGGGTCACCAGGACCACAGACTTTTTTTTTGTTTTTTTTTTATTTTTGACAGGCTAGTGTTTGACCACTATCTCACCTGATGGTAAGTGACGATGTGATCGAAGCTGGTAAACACACTAGACCTGGAATACGCAGGCTCTCAAGGATAACTGCCGGAACACCGTATTTGGCTTGCCGGCAGACTTTCAACTTAATGGTGGTAAGCTACTTTGGTAGCAAGCCAGGCGAGCAACTCACAAAATGCTCTACCACCTCTCAAATGTCACCTGATTAGCACCACCCGGGGACCACGTGTAGGGAGTCAGACTTAACGGGTATCCTCCTACGGACGTGGGTGACTCAGCCCCCGACTTCGCTTAGTTTGGATCCCATTGCTTATATCGCATATACTATGCATACTCGTACTCATAAATAATACAGTTTTCACTTATATTCTTTAGTTCTTAAAAATAATCTAAACTGAATCCTAGAATATTCTTACTATTGAAATTAGAAGATACATATTTACTACATCATCTACATATTTTATGGTTTAAAATATGTAGATGATGTACTATATACTTGGCTAAAATATACCTATTAACTCGTGACTTGAATACACCCAGATTATAACGGTCAAAGATAACTATAAGACTTATCCGTAGAGTTAAGTAACGGACCGTTAACTTATCTAGAAGAACTCCACCCTAAGACTGAGGCTCACACAATAAAAGCTTCCTAAACTAGGTGAATAAAGCCTGCGAGCTTATTCACGCTAGGTAGCAAATAATCTGCAACTTAGCAAACGCCGCAAATAGAATTGCAACCCTGAGAGAAATAACCTTGCGTTAGTAGAGGAGCTGCTGGAGTATTATGTAACACGACGTCCGGGCTTTCATAGTGGTAAAAGCTGCTTTCTCCATTCTTTATACATGATATTGGTATTAATATGTTTGTAATTATATTATGTAGTATTATATGTGTATTTATATGTATTTTATTTGTCATTTATCATTACTAATAATAAAGGTCTGAAAGAGATCGCTTTTAGCAATAAGACCGACTATTGTTACAATTATTTTGTAAGTCATTATTTTCTGTTCTGTTTAGTCACAATTAAGGTAAATCTCTCTTTCTAGTAGGTAGTCATTGATATCGTAGCACTCTTGAGCTTCTTGTAGCACCGAATGGGTATGTGAGTATTACTAATTATTAAATAAAGTAGGGGACCAGGTGTACTCAATATTTATAAAGATTTGGCTGGAAGACTGAAAGAGTCGACACGTGACCAAAATGCTGGATTGTATTGTTCAGCAATTAAGTCTCGCTGTACAACGAGATTATGCAGCCAGCATTTTGGGCACACTGCCGACCAACGATTTTTTGCATTTTAGGTATGTCATACCTATATGGTAGTTGACTACGTAAATAGTAGATAGTTATATTATTTTGTTTAATAAATTAAAGATACTGATATTAAAATTAAAAAAAAATATGTAACTAAAAAATATTTGGATGAGTCAACATATTAAATGTAATTATTAATCGAAACCTTATTGGAATTACTTAGGATATATTCCATAATAACACATATCCTGTGAAAATTTATTTATCCAATCAAGACTGAAGCATGTGCAAACTGTGAATTACAAATAATAGTTACTAAGTGTTTTGGCGCCGATTGTCGGATCTTCGGTATATTTGTGTGCGTGTATCTTGCGTTATGATCAGCGAAATTTGTAGTTTTTATGCGGCATTGCGTCCGTAGTTTTATACGTCCATGGTAACTACATGTTATGATCCAAAACATATGAGCCCTTTAAAAATGGTGGACAAACAGAAGTTGGGCGTTATCTATAGTCTCATTTGATAGGTTAGCGTTTGAACAATATGTCAACTGAGTTTAGTTTTTTTTAATGACTTTTGAGTGACGAACCGAGCAATTTGCTCGCCTGATGATAAGCATCACGCTTGCCCATTACAGTTAATTCCCATCCAGAGTTTTGAACTTAAGCCAAAATCTTGCTCGGCAAAGCACCCTGCGTTCGTCACCCTGAGATATTAGATGTTAAATCTGTTTAAGCCCCGAAATTTCATTAGAACATATGAAATATATGTATATGAAATGGAACGTAACATATCGAACTAAACCAGTAGCTTCGTCTCTACTCAGCGTCCATTCACGGAATGGGGATTCATACCTCAGGGAGACACCGGAATCTCTCAAGGCGTGGATATGATCGGATTACGGGATCTGTACCGTTTATGCATAGAGGAAAACATATGGTTGCTGAGCGCAGATGTTGTATGCTGTTTTTAAGTTTAAGAGTATTAACGATGTATACATAAATGTTTTGTTCGTTCTACCAAGTTTTGTTCTGCCAAGCATGGCTATTGCTATAGAGCGGAAGCTCAATTGATTTGGTGGGCGTTATTTTTTTCAATGCTTGATAGGCAAACGTTTGACCACTATCATTTATTATTCTCTCCGTGTGGGTAATCCTTGAAAAGAGATTTACAATTAGAGTAAGAAGCTGTTTTAAAAAAATATTTTGGAAAAAAAATAATTATTTATTTATGTCCATTACATGTGCATTAGGCCATAATAACAATTTAGTAGGACATTATTTGATCCTTTTTTATCCCACGGTCGATCTCAATAAGGGCTACATATTTTTTTAAATATGTAGCCTTTATTGAGATAGACTCCATTGAAACATCCATATAATATCCGTTATATCCTCTTATTAAACAAAATCAAACAATACGATGAAAAAAAGTTTTTATCTATTAAGCCAAATGTAGGTGCGAGATCTCATTTCGGAGCGAACATATAAATTAATAAGGTAAAATATGTAATTATTTTCACCAGGAAATTATGATCAGGAATGACGACGATGACGTAAAACTTCAGACATGCAAAGTCCGCTTGCGGTGTAATATCCGTTACAATTTTATACGTGGCTCTATATAGGTATAGGTTTAGCTATAACTACGTAATTAGACACCTACATATACTCTATATTTAGTTGCGCTTGGTTCCTATTTGAATTAAGCAAAAACGATCCTTATTTCTTAGGAATTGTCTTTTATGAATTGAAACTGATCTCGACGGAGAGCGAATAGTGTTGGAAAGGGGTTCGGGGGATTCAGATATGAGAGGGAATATGGAGGAAAGGAGGGGGGGGGGGGGGGGCGAGGAGGATTACTCGAATAGCTGCAAGTTAACAATTAGGAGAGTCACTTAAATATACTGGTGGTAGCTACTGGTGGTACTGGTGGTTTTATCTGTGATAGGCAAAAGTTTGAACAGTATCTTACCTGTTAAGTGACGATGCAATCGACGCTGGAGCACGTTTTCCTAGAAACATATTCACTCTCGACTTAAAGACTTGTTTAATATAATAAATTGTTGAATTAAAGAAAAACTATTTAATACAGTTTATTTGTGATTCCAATATCTTTGTACGATAGATTATTATTATTATAAATATACAAAAGTAAGGCTATTATTATAACCTCATATATATACTTTTCTAACATACATTTCCACATACAATAGTATATATGTATTACAATAATTTTATTTATTTTTAATTATTCGTTTATGTTTCTTGAAAAAGAATTAGTACCACCAAAATGGCTTCCTATAATATAACGCCAAGAAAAATTTAACTGACTCTCGCAATTAAGAAAATCGATTGACATAAGAATAATCAAAATTTACCTAAGCATTAAGTCTTTAGAGCGCCATAAAGAACAAACATACATAGAAACATGAACTGATAAACACATTACCCTCCTTTACGTCGCGTAGTAGGGTAAGAAGTGAACTATTCGCAACTGACGTTGATATTTTTTAAGTTGAAAGATTTTATTGAAACATTTGAAACTCGGCCAGTCGCTGGCATTTATGAAGCTACTCCATTGTGTTCATTAATTAAAATGGATGAAAGTTAATTAATTTTCAATAAACTCCATTTCCATAGCGATGCATCAACTATGCGAGCTGGGGTATGCTCATATTTGGGGTTACACATACTCGTATATTTAATACTAGCCGTGCCCGGCGGCTTCACCCGCTATTATCAAGTTAAAAAGTAGCCTATGTGTTAATCCTAGGTATAATCTATGTAGGTTCCAAATTTAATCCAAATCCGTTCAGCCGCTAAAACGTGAAGAGGGAACACACATACTTACACAGTTACACACAAACTTTCGGATTTATAATATTAGTAGGATAGGATATGTCTGATAATGGACAAGGTACTCCATAGTTCAAGTATTTATGTAGCCACTCGTAGCGTGGTTTGCCTGGTCAGTTCCTGGTCAAGCAATGTTTAGTAAGGTCAGTGCTTGAATGTGTGACTGTTTAGAGGGTTTTTTTTAACTGAGTGTCTTGTGGTAAAGTTCTTCGGGGCACTAAAGCTGTTGCTCCTGATTGTTTGCATACGGATGCTAGGAGGCTTGAATGACTGGCAGCCCCAAGCGGATTTTGTTTTATCCTTTAGTTTCTGTGATCTGTGGTTTTATCTCATCTCATCAATAAAATATTATCTATCTATCTACGTATGTTTGTTTTCTCGCCGCTACGCCTGAATATATTTGACTGAAATTTAGGATGTAGGTAGTAACCTGGAATAACACATAGGCTACATTACATTACATACAACGCGTGCAAAGCGGCGAGGATCGGCTGGTAAAAACTAAACTAGTGAAAATACGTACATGGATATAAACAGTCAACATAATATACCTAGCTCATTTAACTCTTATGTTACGGTGTCGGATCCTAATTGAAGACTTCAGCAAATTAGGGACGCGGTGACGACTAGGCCTTCGAGTAATTAGGCGTTTGGCAATAGCTACCTATTACGGGTTTGGGTCAGTGTTGCCAGGTGATTAGACCATCGGAGCGTAATAAGTTTCTTGGGAGATTTTAATCTTTCTGGATCTTTGCAGATCTTACTTGAACTAACTGCTCTCTGAATGGTAGTCATATTATTATTACGGAGAAGATACTTTGTATACTTTTTTTTTTGTATTTGTTCAGAAGACCAACAGCATTATAATAATTTAGATACAAAACATAATATATATATCTAATATATTTAAACGAGCAATTCTTGTATTATATATGTGTAATCTGGATCTCGGAAACGGCTCCAACGATTTTCATGAAAGTTACAGATTAGGGGTTTTTCGGCCCAAGGAATCGATTTATCACCGTTGCAGGTCCGAGAAATACTCGGTTCCCAAACTGCATTTGAAAAACCGGGTTTGAGAAACAATCAGCGCTATCTATTACGCCATGACCGATGTAAAAAACTGTTTCTACAACACTAGATGGAGCTTTCTGAGGCTATTCTACCAAAATAAAAACCGAGCAAAACTCGGTCATCCGGATATTATATATAATACAGCCAATTATAGGTATCCGTAGATAAGTACACTTATTTTTTTCCTAATTGGTATGACTATACAACATATTTTAGTGAGATCGGTGTGTGCGTGTGCATTAACATATTTTTATGGACGTAGGAAGCCTGTATCAAACACAATAGGTAAGTCCAGTCGTAGCTTACTACCAACCCTTCTCCTCCAACCTCTAATAGAAAAATAGAAAAATCTGTAAACTTTAAAGCAGCTATTCTTGAGAGTCAGTCACATTAAAGTGTTAATCACCCTCGACCACATCATCGCCTACCGATAAAATTTATGAAGGAATATAAATTATACAAAGAAACGTGTACAGCCATTATCGAATATTAGTATTTTCTTTCCCTATTGATAAATTGCAACAGAATATAGTCTAAGCATTGGGCTTAACCTAAAAACTTTCTTCCTTGACTTTTAGCAACTAAAAAGGTCATAATAAACTCTATGTCGTAAAAGGATTGTACCAAAGAGACGGTTTAATTGTTTTAAGTTTGTTGTTGATTTTTTAAATTATTATTAATCGCAAGCAAAGCTTAAAAACAACTTCTTCACCGCTTTATCTTCGGAACTCTGATCAGATTAGATGTACTAACTACGCATTATTGAAGATATTTCAAGAACTACTGATCAGATCTTGATCAAATTTAAATGGGACCAATTGGAAAGCAAACAAAATAAAATCTGAATCGGTTCACGTGGACAGAAGTTATGAGGTAACTCACATAAAAAAAAAAGAAGTCGGTAGCAAATAGACTTCGTTCTCCTCTGCCTTCGAAATCGACGACGTTCACTAATTTATTATAAGGTAACTCACATAAAAAAAAAAGAAGTCGGTAGCAAATAGACTTCGTTCTCCTCTGCCTTCGAAATGGACGACGTTCACTAATTTATTATAAGGTAACTCCCAAAAAAAAAAAAAGAAGTCGGTAGCAAATAGACTTCGTTCTCCTCTGCCTTCGAAATCGACAACGTTCACTAATTTGTTAGCTGTGACTTTGATGCGTTCAACATGTCCCATAGATTATAAAATACTTTGAAACTTTAAAAGTTAGTTTAAATCAACCATCAAGATTAGCAGCAATATATCTAACAATACAGTTAATACAATTTGTATGAGACCAACCACTAAACTCATTCAAACTCAAGATGGCAAAATAAAAATTATGAAAATAGCCTAAACTCTATCTGGCCGTCTTCCAGACACCGATTTTCACCAAACATAGTTAAGAATCAATCAAGTCACCTGTTATACAGAAAAAACTTAACCAAAATCGGTCCAGCCAAATGCGAGCTACGATGCCACAGATACACACTACAAACTTATAACACCGCTCTTTTTCGTCAGGGGTCAAAAAACATAAATTGAAATGATTTTTTTTTTTATTCTCGATAGGCAAGCATTTGACCACTATCTTACCTGATGGAAAGCGACGATGTGGTCGAAGATGGAGCATGCTTGCCTATAAGATACCTGTTCACTCGAGATTTAAAGACTCCTAGATTGTACTTAACGGGAAACACAGACTCTGGCAAAGAATTCCATTTACAGTAAATGAAAAAAACTTTAAAAAAAATAAGACTAAATATTTAATAATAGACATAATACATATATATAATAATATACATATACATAATAATATACCTACATATACATAATAATATACAAACATATTCGGTGTAAATAAAAACTGAACCCCTTTTTAAAAATGGGTTATAAAAGATATCATCCCGAAAAATTAAGAATACTTCAACGTTTTAATTTCCATTTCCCTTCGAAAAAGTTATAATGTTTAATTGCTTCACTAATGGCACCCCGCCGAATGTCTAAATGAAAATTCTATAGCCTTTCACCCTTCGCACCCCATTGACACCCTCCTCTTGGAAAGTTTAACAAAATTGACCAAAATGTTTGACTTTTAACCGTAGGTAAAGTAATCATAGCTGACAACGTTTTATGTTTATTATCTCTATCCATAGTATATAGTCTATAGCCTAAGACAGGGGTCGGCAACCTGCGGCTCGCAAGCCGCATGCGACTCTTTGGATATGAAGCTGCGGTTCTTTAGTTCCATAAGCAAATATAATTTATTAAAAAAAATAATTAAAAAAACGTTCTGAATCGATGAACGAGAATTAGGCGCCATTTCTATCGAGCCTTTAACAAGCCTCCGAAGGTAGCAAAAAAGTACATTTAACAGTTGAAACAAGTAAATTATGGGATGATTAGGTAGGTATAACGCGTGCATAGCATTTTCTATACGATACTCATAGTACAGTAGGTATTATTATTGGAACTAAGGATTATTGTTGGCAAGAAAAAAAATGTGGCTCTATAAAACTTTGAAATTTTGTAAATTGTAATGTTTGACTCTTCCGACTCAAAAGGTTGCCGACCCCTGGCCTAAGACAAACTCTCTTTCCGCGTTTGTCTGTGTAACCGCTAACTCCTCACAAGCCATGCAACGGATTTTGATACGGTATACGGTATACGGTACTAGTAGTTACTATTGGTACGGTTTGTTTCTAAATTATACCCGTGCGCAGCCGGGCGGGTCTTAGCGGGTAATTCGTTAGTGAAGAATTAAGGTTACGATACCAGAATTTTATCTAAAACGCGTGTTTTTACCGACTTCCCAAAAAAGGAGAAGGTACTCAAGTCGACAGTATTTTTATTTGTTATTTGTGCTACCTCATAACTTCTCTCCACGTGAGCCGATTTCGAAAAAAAATTTTAAGTTTGAAAGATGTTGCTTTCTAATTGGTCCCATCAAGATCTGATCACTAGTTTAAGAGTTATAGTCAATAATGCGTGTTTAATACATTAAATCTGATCAAGGTTCCGAAGGTAAAGCGGTGAAGTCGGTTTTTTTGAGCTTTACTTGCGTTTAATTATTGTAACTATTTTACTCGGCATTCATAATAAAACTAGATAAATAAAATTGTCATAATCTATGTGTGATACGATAAATGCCTTCTTCTTAGAATATTTACAAAGTTCATAAATATAAAGGAAAAAAACATTAAATCTCATGCAAATAACATCAATTTCTATTTTTGTAACCATTTCGTTCCGCTATTTTATATCAAAACACTGTGAAAGTTATTTCGTATATTTATTAGACTAATGATGTCTTCAGCTTATTTTTTTTTAGGCGGGGCCACGATATTTGAATAAAACCATAAAAAATCAAAAATTGCCACGCGTGACTTTGCGTAACCGCCACGATGTAATTCACGCAATATACACATTTATCTGCAAAAGTGTAAGGGACCGACTCCAAAAACCTCCTTTTTAGGAGTCGGTTGAAAAACCGACTTCACCGCTTATATTTTGGTTTTAGTTTGATTGATTTCGATGAAATTTATATGGTGGTCCCATATAAATTTCTCTAAAGTATAATCTACCAAACTAAAAAAAAAAACATCAAAATCGTTTCATAATTGGCGGATTTAACGCGTAACATACATATTAAAAATACGTACAGTCGAATTGAGAACCTCCTTTTTTAAAGTCGGTTGAAAATTTGCAAATCAGGTGTGTCCTCCAGAAAACAATGAAGTTCTCTCGCATCGTTACATTGGTTTGCTGCTATTTGCCTGTAATATAAAGCTGTCTGTTCCTTTATACCAAGAATTTTACAAAAAAAAAATTCCTTTCTTTACTATGTACCTTACGAGAATACAATATGGTTAAAAATTAGTAAACAAGTCAAAGTACTAAATATTCACAAATCCCGACTGCAAAAAATATGAACCTACTTTTTATGAAATTCCCTTATAGGTAATTTCTTAAATTTTGATACACTATTCGATAAGTTTAGATGTTTCTTTTTTTGAAGTGAAAACTCCTTTAGGCGTTTTGAGCACTTTTTGGGTGAACAAAAATCATGGAACTCGCGTCATCGTCACCGAACGCCGAGCTATATATATGCTGTATAAATAAATATATATATATATAGTTTTCAATCCTATCGGCAGTCCCCAAAGACTGCCCCGCATGTTTTTATTAAAGCATTACTATTTCGCGCCAAAAATCCGCCATTTGGTTTCTTTTCGTTCACCTATCTAGGGGCTTACACACTTGGGCTTTAAAGACAAATATAACGATAACTTAGCTGTCGAAATCCAACCGTTTGGAAGATACGAGGTAATAAAGAAACTTTCATATAGACATACAACATACGTGCGAAAAATATTAATATAACCCTTTAGTAGTCGGGTAAAAACAGACATAACACTGGATCTTTACCTGACTCTACACCTTCCGCAAGGACAACAGTATCGCGTGCCGCTACCATATACCTTCAGGTAACTCTTGGCGCATCGCCAACCAGCTGTACGACTAAGGTACTATTTCACAAACTTAGCGAAATATTACGTATTCACGACCACGCCAGCCAATATAGCGAGGAACGACGTGGCAACGTTAAAAGGTCGCGTGTGAGGTAGGTCGGATGACATGATCGGTGGTGCGTGGAATTTTTAAACAGATTTGTTAAATTACTGTATTGGAATTAACATTTTGTATTATAAAATGCTAAGAATATCGGAAGGTTTCTTTTTTCTAAATTATTGATTTATATGAAACTGATTTTTTTACGCTTTCACACTCATAGCCCTACCCTAAGTTCATGAATTGTGTCGTGGGTGCCGGAAATTTTCACATCATCCACGCAATCACAACCAGAACCAGAAACGCAATTTTTCCTTGGAGAGAAGACTTGTGTTCCCGCCGGGAATCGAACTCGATATGCTTAGAAGGCGAACGCTCACCCAACTAACGGACTACCCGGCTTAGTTATGGTTCTATCCAATTGTGGTTCTTAGTTATATAATATTTTAAAATTTATTTAACACGGGCCAATTAACTGTTTCCTAAAACTATATACATCTACATAAATAGCAAAGACCTATGTTACCTACAAGGCACCAAACTTACAGGTAACTCAGTGCTTAAGTTCACTACCAGTGTAGTATTTCCATAATGCTGGTGGCATTGCACAAATAATGCACAAGATAGACGAAACGTTCTGATTTATAATTAAACTTAAATTTATATTACACTAGCCGTATCCCTAGACATCTACGTTTATCAAGTAAAAAAGTAGCCTATGTGTTAATCCTAGGTATAGTTATAATCCTATATATATTCCAATTGTCATCCAAATCTGTTCACCATTACAGCTTGAAGAGAAAACAAACATACTCACATGCAAGCTTTCAGATTTATGACATTAGTGTGATTAATTAGAAATATGGGTACATATATCTATGTAACAATTATATTTTTTTATGCTGCTTGCCTCTCGCAAGCATTTTACCACTTTAAACTGAGGAATAAGCTGATGGAAATAAAGATGCTGCTAAGCATAAGTATTTTTTTCTTTTTTTATTTGTGACAGGCTAGTGTTTGACCACTATCTCACCTGATGGTAAGTGACGATGTGATCGAAGCTGGTAAACACACTAGACCTGGAATACGCAGGCTCTCAAGGATAACTGCCGGAACACCGTATTTGGCTTGGCGGCAGACTTTCGACTTGATGGTGGTAAGCTACTTTGGTAGCAAGACAGGCGAGCAACTCACAAAATGCTCTACCACCTCGCAAATGTCACCTGATTAGCACCACCCGGGGACCACGTGTAGGGAGTCAGACTTAAGGGGTATCCTCCTACGGACGTGGGTGACTCAGCCCCCAAAAAGTGATTTTTATGTTGCTTCACTGATTAAAACGGTCTTTCTAGTTTCTGTCATATCTACATACACTTATAATATATAGATATAATGTATGACAGAACTCGGGTTTTTTCTTATTCCTAACATTTTTTTTATTTATTGTACCTCTCAGCACAACCTTCAGAAGTAAAACATCAATGTTAATAATAACCCAAAATTTTCCTCGGAATGGCACAGGGTTGCGGTGAAATCTGTCCAAACTTTTAATAGATAAGTCCTTATTTTCTGGTCGACTGAATTGATGTCTACATTTTCTACCCAAGAGATTAAATGAGGTCGTTGACCTCGACATTTCGTGCTCTCTAATGTTTACTAATGGCTGAGACAAAGGTTCCATGTGTACGAATTTGGGTTCCCGTTTAAATTGATATCTATATCTAACAGAACTTCTGTTGTGGACACACGGTTTCTAATTTTGATAAACTTACAGAGTAATTTGGAAAATACCAGAAACCTATTCGGATATCATTCCAACCATTGATCAAACGTTTTTTGTGGTACTGCAATGCAAATTAGGTTTTCTGATAAAACAAATATTAATAACTCGTCGTGCCCCGCGGCTTCGCCCGCTATTATTAAGTTTAAAAGTATGTGTTAATCCTAGGTAAAATCTATTTACATTCCAAATTTCATCCAAATCCGTTCAGCCGTTAAAGCGAGAAGAGGGAACACATACTTACACACAAACTTTCGGATTTATAATATTAGTAGGATTAAGTAGGATAAATATCCTCTGTTACGTCTATGGTGTCAAGTTTCAACTGGCATTGGCGTCCATATTACGAAGCCAAGCGCATCAATGCCGTTGCTTGCGGGACAGTATAGTTTAAATAACTGTTAGATTATAAAGAACATATTATTTTAATTATTACTGAAAAAACGGCATTCAGAAGAAAGTCGTAGTTTTAAATGAACTAAGTCTTAGAACAAGAATCAGGGTCTAACAGCTTTTTTGTATATTACAAACTAGCCGTGCGCCGCGACTTCGCCCGCTATTATCAAGTTAAAAAGTAGCATATGTGTTAATCCTAGGTATAATCTAAGTACATTCCAAATTTCATCCAAATCCCTTCAGCCGTTAAAGCGGAAAGAGGGAACAAACATACTTACACATTTACACACAAACTTTCGGATTTATAATATTAGTAGGATATTAATTTATCCATTATTTAAATAGCATCACCATAATAAAAATCCATATCAACAGATATCGACACGCAATGAATCTGTGATCATTTCATTATCCAAATAATCTCAGAATATTATGAATCAAAGTGCAGCAGATTATAATTCACGAATATGATAATGGAATCACGATGATCACGAGTAACGCTGACTAAAATATGACTAGTATAGCATTATACATATAGATAATTCGTTACATTATTATAATAATATGTTAAATAGTGATCAAACGATAGCCTTTTTACCTTCTTCCCAAAAAAGGAGGAGGTACTCAAGTTGACTGTTTTTTTTTTTTTTTTTTTATGTTTGTTTCCTCATAACATCGCTCCACGTAAGCCGAATTCGAAATTTTTTTTTTAATTTAAAGATGTTGCTTTCTAATTGGTCCCATTGAAATTTGATCAAGGTCTGATGGTACTTAGTATTCCATGGTACTTAGTATTCCTTGGTCTCTGAAATGCATGAAGAGATCCGAGAGACTCGCCACCATGCGACGATGCCCTAAACTCTGCCCCTACTCAAAAACCAAACCGCTTTGTCTCTATTCTATTAAGAGAAACGCTTTCCAAATGTAACAGACCTCAAAACTTGTATACATAAGGTTTAAAATATCTTGACTTGTTATTTAGCGCTCACCGAGATTACAAAGTTTCAGACAAGCAATTTGAAACCTTAGTAAACTAGTTTTAAAGTCTATTACATTTGGAAAGCGTTTCTCTTGATAAAATAAAGACGAAGCGTTTTCGTTTCGGCTAGAGTGCCTGAAATTTTGCATCAGTCAAAATCTGGTCGCTTGCGTGTCCGGGTTAGCACAGCTAGTACAGAGCGAACCTTCTGCTATTTATGTTGTCTTATAGACATCGTTACATTCGACCTAATCGCATATTACATCTTACAATAGAATTCCTAAAAGCGTAACTGAATCGTCACTGTAATAAAACCGGCATAAATTAAGAAAGCTTACTATAAAACGATTAACTATGTTAATGACAAGGATGCATGGAGGCAAACTGCACAAGCTCTTTCTAGCGACTACCATAATAACACCTAGGTTGATAAAATTATGTATTAGAGATTAAGAATGTTATAAAAAAAGATATGGCTGTAATTTTGCGAATCTAGCAATATAATCATTATTAACTTTCATGAGTGCCTCTTTGGGGCCCACGTGAATAAACGATTTTGATTGATTGATTGATTGACAGCAGTTACTTCTCATTTATGTTTCCGGGCTTAGATAATAGCTACAATAATGCCGTTTATTATTTATTTACCTAAGTTTACGAGCACCGGCGCCGCATCGGTCATTTGGGTTACACTTAATTTATTAGGAAATAAATCACGTTGTTCGGAGAACTTGTCGACCGAGTGTTACACGGTACATCGAGCAATCTGTCTGCAAATAAATTTCAATTTGGAATGGTACAAACAATGCGTATTTGTTTAGACAATCCGATTCGGCACACGTACATGGTGTCTTAGATTAGTGTCACTGGCACTGGATATGTGCAGGGAGATACAGTTTTCAAGCTTACGAAGCGTTTTGATTCCACATAAGTTTTACCATAAAAGTTTTCATTGAATTGACACATTATACTATATAAATAAAACGGCTTGACTCACGATTTAAGGTCGACTCTTGCGACCTAGGTTTCGGGGATGTCCGATCCCCATCATCAGGCGAGTTCACGACGGAAGGTCACGGCGCTCACTGCGGACGTGAGCACGCTCTCCACATTAATTGTGCGAACCGTAAAGGAATGGAACTTCTTGCCTGAGTCGGTGTTTCCTGATGAGTACAATATGGGTGTCTTCAAGTCGCAAGTGAATAGGTATCTTCTAATCAAGCTTGCTCCATCGACGACCACATCGTTGCTGACCATCAGGAGTTGGTCAAAAGTTTGCCTATCTTGAATAAAAAAAAAGACTGCCTGTTGGCTAAGTTGGGTTCGCCTTCTAACCTGGGCTAAAAACTTTTCACTACAATTTTCGTATCCCAGATTATAACTTTTAGGGAACAAAACCGCTAGCAATTAGTTACCCGTACCGATAATAAAGGTAAAAGTGAAACGCTTCGAGTAAACTGAAATTATGTACACCACAAATGGATGGACCACTCATACGACAAAAAAACTAATCGTTTTAACAAATTTCGTATTTTTTTCATTAATAGAGAAATAACGATGACCATAAATGAACCACACACACACGGTACATAGGTCCCAGAATTAGTGCACTGTTATTTTGAGTTGAACTTAGTTGACGCGGTGGTCAAGTATCTGCCCTTTATTCCCGGTCGTCCCCACCCTGTCGTCCCCACTGGAACGAGTGGGAAAAAAAGTTTCGTTCGTCCCCAGTGGTGACGATTGGAACTTTATATTTCCCACTCGTTCCGCTATAGACCGAGACTCAAAATACATGGGGATTTCAATAAGAGTTTTTTTTTATACTCGATAGGCAAGCATTTGACTACTATCTCACCTGATAGAAAGTGATGATGCGGCTGAAGATATAGATTTCACGGATTGTTAAAATGCTTTAATTACGACTTTCTGAGCAAGACTATACAATGTTTTTGGTAAAAACAAACATTAAGTTGTAATAACGGCATTATAGAGAAACGTGTTTTCTTTACAAACGCAGGGCTTTTTATATTATACTTTCCTGGAAACTGAAAGATAAAAGTAGAATAATCAGCTGACAGCAAACCACCCCGTTTTCTAAACGAGAAATAAAATTAATAATGACTACAGAGGAAAGTCATAAAACTATATGATGTAAGGGTACAAGAATTAGGGTGGATCTGAATACATCTTTATATACAATTATTATGTAAGTACATGTGTAATTGTGTATGTAACTGTACTCCTCCTCCAGCGGCGGCACCGATTTTGATGATTTTTTTGTGTGTGTTCAGGTGGATTCAAGAATGGTTTAGATTCACAATTTGACCCGATAAATAATGTAAGAAATTACACCCGTGCAAAACCGGGGCGGGCTGGTAGTATATATCTATTATATATATAGTATATTAGCGATCCGCCCCGGCTTTGCCCGGATGTAATAAATGAAGTACCTACCGCTCGACCGATTTTGTGCAAACTTCACATAAAGCATCTACTAAATATTCCGAACAAAGCCTAAGCATTTGGTTAGGTGAGCCTGTTCTTGAGTTATAAAATGACAACGAAAAGTGGCATTGATTTTTATATATATAAATAAACAATACATACTATATATATAATATTATATACATACTATATATATTGTATTATTTAATTAGAAACTAAAATATTTCTGTTGCGAAGGAGGGCTAACTTTGCTTCACTCCTATGAGACTAGCACGAATTCCAAGTTCCAACTTAGGAACAAGAACAGGAACAACACAACATAAGTTAGTGCCGTGCTAAGTTACATATACCTACTTAATTGGATCTGGTACTAAGAAAGTTAGTAAGATGTTATGACACAATACGAGTAACAAAGTTTCGAGGATGTTCAAGTGTCTCTTGATTCAAGTGCCAAGTGTTTACATTCCTCAGTAGATAAGTTGAGGATGCCAAGTGAAATGCTACAAATACTTTGGTAATGAGGACATTAAGATATTCATATACAGGGTTATTTGTAAAATATTTTACAAATAAGGTAACCCGGGTTTAAGGGTTATTTTGTAAATAACCCTGTACTTACAAATATATCTCAGACCCAGATTCTTGATCTAACCCTTAAATTATTTAGTTTTACGACTTTCTTCTGAATGCTATATTTTAGTAATAATTAAAATGATGTATTCTCTATAGTCTACAATAATTAATAGTAGTTTAAATTACACAGTCCCAAAGAAAGGTATCGCCACGCCGCGCCGCGCCTCGTAATCCACGCTGTGTTGTCGCTTGAAATTTTACACTTAACAGAATAGATAAATAAAATATGTTCTTAAAAATATTTATATATTCCAAGACGTAGTTTTACAATATTAATATTCAGAAAACTTGTGTTTCACCCGGGAATTGAACTAGATACCCCTGTTAAGAAGGCGAACGCCACTCAACTAAGCCAACGAGCAGATCATGGAAGAAATGGTCAAATGGAGAGCAAGTTGTGTAATCAGTAGGTAGGTGAGTAGTCAAAATAGTGTACGAGTGTTACGTAGATTTTGGTGCAGTTGTTCTAAAACCAAACTAATAAATGTGTTCAAATATTTACGTATAGTCGTACTATCGAGGATGGACACGTGGTAGATGGAGCACGAGACTCATCGTCAAGTTTGAATTTTATGACGTCATCGACAGCTCAAAATTACCCCGTTGTCCCGTTTCATTCACCTCTTATATTCACCCTTAAGGCTGGGGAAATTTATTCGTTTCGCTGATCACAAGGTCTAGGTCGATTAAGCGCGTGTCGACTAGATGGAATGAACACCTTCCTATTTCTGGAAATAAACTGGTACAGATTTACTATATCTATTTATATAAAACTTACTGACCTGCCCGACGTCACCCGAGCAAAAAATATCAGCCTAAAATACTCACAAATAACGTGGCTTTCTATTAGTAAAATAATGTTCAAAATCGGTTCTGTAGATCCGATGAGATTACCCCCTACGGTTGTAGGTAGGTCACAAACTTTACCTCTTTATAATATTAGTATAGATGAATCCATATCTACCTTTGTCACGCCATAACTTGACACCGATTTAACCGATATCAATTATTTTTTTTGTAGTTTTCTTATTCTTTGTAGAATGTTCTTATGGAAAGTAAAATTAGGAAAATTGGAAAATTTCAGTAAGCCTAACGACGATCTTACTTCGCGCGTTTGATGAATGTTCTAAGACAGGACAACGTCTGTTGGGTCAGCTAGTATCTATATGTAAATATATCATTGGTACCTATATTGATTACTAGCAAAGCCCCGCGGCTTTGTCCGCGTTAAATAATAAAAAAAGTAGTCCTCGTGTTAATCCTGAAAATGAGCTATGTTCATTCCAAATTTCATACAAATCCGTTTGTCCGGTACAGTGTGAAGAGAAAACACTTATATTTTAAAAAAAGTATGAAAATAGCCTCGATTTTGATGTACACTAACTAAATTAAATTTAAACTATCCCTGTCTCTAACAAAATAGTAACACAAGACAAAGATAGCATACATTTTAGTGCTGTAAAGCTAGTTTATCAATTAAAATATGAACAGCAGAAGCTGAAAGGCACGTGTTTTTAGTAAACACCAATTACATATTCGACTAAACTTGCATAGACATCTAAGTTCTGACTAACTTGACAGCACTGAAATGTATGCTATCTCTGTCTTGTGTTACTATTTTGTAAGAGACAGGGATAGTTTAAATTTAATTTAGTGTGTGACATCAGAATCACGGCCAATAAGTGAGAACAATTTTAAGTAATACCTACTTATATCTATATACCTATTTCTACCTACCTAGATATAGTAACAGTTCAGAAGTGCGTATGTAGTAATTACAATAACAATGCATTTAACTTTTATGGTAGACAAAAATAGATAGTGTAGTGTTCATATCAACAAACGGGTGTCTACTTGTTATTGATAACGTATCGATCTTGATCTATTTATGCTCTTATTAAACGTATAAATATAATACTTTATTATGAGCTGATAGGAGCACAGAAGAATTGTATGTTGGTACGACGAGTTGTGTACGTACTTTGTAGAGCGATCGTGGCCTAAGGCTATATGTTATGGGTGTTTCTGCTATTACTTAGGTACGATAAAGAAAAAAATGTTATGATACACATACACTCAATCACGACACTTGCAGACTAACACTCGACACACTGTCATATCCCAATCAACACAAACTCGTCAATATATCTAATACTGATAAATTGCAGAGATTAGTATAGGCCCTAGGGATTACAACACAGTGTGGTTTACATATAACTATTACATGTATGTTAAATATCCTAAACATATTTGTAAATCTACCAATTACAGTTATAATGGGCTAACTTATAGTCCACTAGCCGTGCCCCGCGGCTTCACCCGCTATTATCAAGTTAAAAAGTAGCCTATGTGTTAATCCTAAGTATAATCTATGTACATTCCAAATTTCGTCCAAATCCGTTCAGCCGTTAAGGCGTGAAGAGGGAACAAAGATACTTACACACAAACTTTCGGATTTATAATATTAGTAGGATTATAACAATAAACACAAGAATACCATCTAACAGCGAGCCAAACTATCAAATGTCATCCATTTGTGGTCGACATACCTCCATTTCGCTCAAAGCGTTACACTTCTACGTTCATCATCCGTACAGCGAGGGGACTAATTGGCTGTGCCTTTGTTCCCCGAACAATATAATCTGGGAGTCTCGAGTGAATAGGTATCTTCTAGGCAAGCATGTCACATCTTCGGCCGCATCATCACTTTCCATCAGGTGAGATAGTGGTCAAATGCTTGCCTATTCCGCATAAAAATACTATGTCCGAAAACTACTACAATTCAAAGACACTTCTCATCTGCCGAGATCTGTTTGAATTCTAGTAATGGTTTAATTTTTTACATCGATAATGTCATCAGCTGTTATAATTTTAAGCATTACTTATTTTACTGTAATTTATCGCCCAGATTTTCTGGAAACTGCAGAATGTGTTCTAAATAAGCTGTGTTTTATATTGTGTAATACATAAACTGAAGTTGTTCAACGAAGGCTAAAGACTTCTATCGCACTTGAAACTACTGATTAGATATAATGTCTTCATCTCTACATTGTAGTAAGTTTCTAATACTGTATAGGTACGTTTTATTTATTCTGAATTGTTTTTGAGTATTTTATTCTAATATGTTTTTATTTATTTAATATATATGTGTTATATGAATAAATACTGACGCGGCTTCGGTCAATTAGACCGCCCGCTAGTATCAAATGTACATTCCAAGTTTCATCCAAATCCGTTCAGTCGTTAAAGCGTGAATAGGGAACAAACATACTACTTACACACAAACTTTCGGATTTATAATATTAGCATGATATAAGTAACTATTTATAACACCAACCTACGTTCTTCTATTTTTTATCTATCTCCATCCAAAGGTTGACTGGAAGAGATCGCTTTTAGCGATAAGTCCGTTGAATTCATTCGAAGCAATTCGTATCTATAAGTTTATCAAACGTACGGCAAAGTAAAGAAACTCATCACCCGGATATTTGTTTTCCGAACTATATCATTTCGGTTTAATTCTAAACTTGAGGACTCCCATGTCTTAAGGTTTAGAATGATTAGGTAACTTCTAGGCAAGCATGCTACATCTTCACTTACCATCAGGTGAGATGGTGGCCAAAAGCTTGTCTATAGCATAAAAGAAAATATTATATTGTAAGTGAAATAGGAGGGCATAGCTGGTTCGATATAATTTAACAATCTGGCTTATTTGGTCCCAAAGTCCAGTCTTCAAAGTTTAAGCGCCAAGGCCTACCTCCATCATCGTAACTGACAGTTATTGACAAATTGAATTATAAAGGCTGATTGAAGCCTCAACGAGCACCCTTGTCTGTTATTTTCAGACTATGTTATTTTGGAGTTTGCTAAAATTGAGTAAAGCTTGGTATTGAGTGTCTATTGATAATTTGATATAAAATCATTGAAAGGACATCGTCCACTTGCCTCGAGAAAATTATTTTTTCAATATTATGCTTTAAACTACTTTGTTTCAGCCTATGAAAGATCTCCTGCGTATGTATATGTAGAAACATTAAAATACATTAATTAATATAATAAAACATAAACACATTCACACACACAGCCCCACATTAAGTTCAAGTATTATCTACACCGAATTTCTGTCGAAAAAGTGCAGAAACGCAACTGATAGAATAATCATAAATTTCTATTATTTGATGAAACATTTATATATATTACAATTAACAATATAATATTTATTTTGATATAAAAATTATTATTATAAAGATTTCTTTATTTACCAGCAATGTATTAAAACATTAAAAATTGCAATTCAGAGAGGCAACGCCGCCAGCATAATGTGAACACTGGTAGTCGGCTTGAGCACTTGAGAAAACTATAAGCTCGATGCCTTGTAGGTAACGATGTATAAATGAAATGTACCTAAAGTTCGTAATTATTATGGCAGACGAACATTTGCTTTTCTTATACCTTCCCTAGTAAACAATTTGCCTCTAAGCCTAAGAATAGAAATAACACAAACAATTAGAATCGAGTAAATATTTCTTTTTTAAGGTAAGTTTGAAAAATAAAAACAAAATAATTAAAAAAACAACAACAACACTGGAACATTATTAGTTCACACATTAGATGTACTAAACACGCATTATTAAAGATATTTCAAGAACTACTGATAAGATCTTGATCAAATTTAAATGGGACCAATTAGAAAGTAACATCATTAAAACAAAAAATAAAAACAAAATCGGTTCACTTGGAACGAAGTAATGAGGTAACAAACTTAAAAAAAAATACAGTCGACTTGAGTACCTCCTCCTTTTTTATGAAGTCGGTAGATAACTTTGCATTTTTTACCGACTTCCCAAAGGGGGGGTACTCAAGTCGAACCTATTTTTTTATTTTTTTATGTGTATTTTTCCTCTCCTCATAACTTCTCTCCACGTGAGCCAATTTAGATTATTTTTTTTTAGTTTTAATGATGTTGCTTTCTAATTGGTCCCATTTAAATCAATAATGCCTATTTTGTGGACTACTTTGACGATGTTCTCGTTTAACCAACTTCAAAAGTCACCTCATAAGTTCTTCCGTTGTGAGCCGATTTTGATGATTATTTTTTTATTTGAAAGCTGGTGCTTTTCATGTGGTACCATTGTAATTTGATCATGATCTATCTGATCTCTAGTTTTTGAGTTATAGTCAATAATGCGTGTTTAATACATTAAATCTGATCAAGGTTCTAAAGATAAAGCGGTGAGGTCGGTTTTTTTAAGCTTTGCTTGCGTTTAATTATAACCGATTTAAATGATAAATCAAATTAAGTAACAGTATTGAAACACCGTTTATAATGGCTAAGTTGTTTACATTTGCAACCAGACCAGTTAGCTGCTCGTGCCTGCGTTTAGAACTCACAACACTATATATAGTATGTACTATATAGTATGTATCTACCTCCGTCCCGTGGCGGGCGGGGCGGCGGCATTAATGAGTGCTTATGACGATGGCCAAGAACATTTCTATCAAAATGATCTGCTTACTTTATTTGTTTACTTTAAACACAAACATAAACGCTTTCACACTCACAGCCCCACACTAAGATCGATGACTTGTATCGTGGGTGCCGGAAACATTCACATCAAACACCAATTACAACCAGGTAACGCAGCCAGCATTTTGGGCACACTGCCGACCAATGACTTTTTGTATTAGGTTAGTTTAGTTAAATCTGTATGTTACACAACATTATATAAAAATACTTTAGATACTCCTTTTTTGTTGTGTTAGTTATTAGTTATTACAGCCAGAACCAGAAACACAAGTTTTCCTTAGGGAGAAAAAACTTGTGTTCCCACCGGGAATCGAACCCGGTACCACTGCTTAGAAGGCGAACGTTTACCCAACTAAGCAAACGAGCAGTTCAAAGTTTTATATGTTAAAAAGTTGATTAAAATCTAGTAATTGCTAAACAGTGTAAATCGGTGCGAATGACTGTACCAACACAAACCTGATTTGGTTTAATTATACGGAACCTACTATAAAACTGTATGTAAAATTTTAATAAAATAAAAATATGGTTTTAGTTTAGTTTTATGAAATATAGGCAATTGGTCCGTATATAGCAGCGTCATCGCATTAAAAGAAATGCATATACTCTATTATATATAACTTATTTTTATTCCGAGAAAAGGCATTGATAGCAATTGCAACCCATTCGTAGATCACGCGATAAATAAACAAAGTTATATGGCGCATTTGTTTTACTTGATATATTATTTATTACTTAACATAAAATTATACGCCGCAAAATCGAATGCTTAAAAAACTTAAGTGGGGCGCGTGACTTTTAAATCTTACATCTGAAGGCTAGACTTTATTGTCACTATAAAAATTCTTGCCTATTACACACACACCGTAAAAAAAATACTGATGAATTGGAAGGTAAAGAAATAAAGAAAGAAAATCAACTTATTCAACACAAAACACATAAATTACACAATAATACATCAAGACAAAGTTACGGTAAAAAACTAAACTTAATTATTAATTGAGCGAAGCGAGATCTCTAAGTTGACATGGGTTCAGCACTTTGTCCGTCCGTCCTTCTGTCTATCAGAGGCATCTATAGAGGCATCATCGTCTGACCATATAAGCGAATAACTTCAAATTCTCATAGAATATGTAAAACAACAGCCCAAAGCCAGAAATTGCATTCAAAATTATATAAGTGAAAATATTAAGTGGGGAGCAAAAATTTTTTAATTTTTTTATCTAATCTGGTGTGTCTACACGACACTGTATAAATGCACAAGATTGCGAAGACAAAATTAAAAATATATATATATAATTTACGAAAATAGAACATTTAATATATATAAAAAAATAACGAAAACATAAATAAATGATTATTATTCTAATATGAACGAACAAAAACAGAAAAATAACGAAAAATAAATTGAGTAGGGCAAAGCCAATAAAAAAACGATCTCGGAAATCCATCAGGTAATAGACCATGAGAGCATAGTGTTGTAGAAGAGTGACAAAACAGATTGATTAAATATCATTCACCGGGAACAGATCAGATGGTTAAACATCACAGGGGAAAGGATCTTGGATCAATGAGGTCACGGACTCAGATATACATATTGACAAAAACGAGGATTGGTATTACGTTAGGCCTAAAATATATAACTGGCACTAAATGAAAGCTGCCAGAACTCCGTTGGGTGTGTACATCTTTTTATGCCGGTTGACATCTCCAAACCGAAACATATTCCTTTTTACTATTTATACACGTATGCCTTGTCTAAAACACGCCTCTTTCATACACGTAATCAGTGTCCATTAATTTCTCAATAAATCTGACAAGTGCGAGTCTGATTCGCGCACTGTGGGTTCCGTACAAACTTGTATGTAAATATTGTAATTTTTGCCTATTTTTCGTTTCTTTTTCAGTATGCACTTAAAATTTCTGTTAATCAGATATTTTTACGTTTCTTGCCAACTTACCAAATTTTATAACTCTAGGTCTACGGTAAGTACCCTGTAAATTTTATTTGCAATATTGGCCATTTATACCGCACAAATGCCCGTAACTTTTATTGCGTTGACTTAGATGCTTGATTTTTTCACACCTCCAAGGGACTATATACTTTAATATTCGATATAAAATTCAACTATTAGTATAAACCTCAACCCGTTCCTGAGAAAAAGGGTCTTGATAAACAAAGAAATAAACAAAAAAGGGTTCTATTTTCCTCATGAGTTATATAACCCAAAAAAACAAAACTTTCTACTTGCATTCAATCAAGCGTTTTCACTAATAAAAGCACGACAGAATTATTCCAATTCCACCATAAAAAGTGCAAAACCTAACAGCCGAAGCACTAAAGGCGACCAATTTTATATAATCTAACTGCAATTCAGTTAGATTGAGAGTGAGTGGGCGCTCTCTCTTCACAAAAGCTCGCTTTTCAATAGGCCATTCTGGCTATTTGGAGAGTGCGGGCTCCACACGTATGAGTCTATTGTCAATCACGAATAGCGCCTATCTATGTCCAGTGTATAGGTATTATTTCCATTGCACTAGGTCCGCACAATTTTGTAGTCTATTCATCATTCAATTGTATCCATTCTGCGTATTGAATTACAGATTTCCCAGTAGTTTATGTTGAAATAGATTCAGCATTTATATAAGTGCCTAAATAAAGTGTAGGTAGGTAATATTTTTACCCGACTGCCAAGAAAGGGTTATGTTTTTCACGCGTATCTTGCTTGTATGTATGTTATATATTTGTAAATGTTCATTTGGGTAGTTTAACTTTAGTATTTAGTTTAATCTATTATTATTTAAGTAAATGATAGTTTTGATGTCAATAAAAATTTCTATTTATTTGTAAATTTCTTTATTAACTTGTATCTTCCAAACGGCTAGATGGATTTCAACAGAAAATGTATCGTTATATTTGTCTTAAAATCCCAAAATGACCTTAGATATATTCATATTCATTTATTGATTGCAGTGACAGATAGGTGTTTGAAAAAACAAAATGGAGGATTTTTGCACAATACGTTACCAAAAAAAAAATAACCAAGCCTATCGATTAGGGTATCAAAATGAAAGAAATTAAAAGGGGATTACATGAAATACATAATCAGTAGGTTCACATTGTTCGCAGTGGGGTTTTTAATTTTTAGTACATTGACTTGTTACATAGTAAACTTTAAGAACTGAGTTGAATTTCGATATATTATGTGATTATTATTTGAAGCGATGATGGCGTTGTCGTATAATGATCGCCTTCTTATCATCGTGATTTTGAATCCTACGACGGGTTTGAGATTCTAGTAAAGGTAACATAGCAAAGGAATCAATAGAGCTAAATTATTTTCTTGTACTCCCCTGGAGTTACCTTGTACTGGTGCCAAAACACAGTCGTCTTCGACAAAAAAAAGCTGTCGCCCAATTTACTAGAAATTATGTTATGTCATTCATTAATGACCCAGTCTTTCTAAGCCAAAGCCTAAGCGTGTTTATCATCCACAACCACATCATCAGTTACCATCAGGTGACATATTAACTAGCCTATCAGAGATAAAAATACTTATCTGAGATGTAGTTTTGATTGTGTTATAACGACAAAATACGGTCAAAAATGCAGTCTGGCACAGTATTCGATTGAGCCATACTAAAAACAAATGTGCGAAAGTACTTAGGGGGCATCATTTGATTACGTGAGGTGATTTAGGCGATTTTTCGACCGGGTCTCCTCCCTTGGTCGTAATACAGTCGTGAGATATCGTGAGATTATGCTCGACCCCCTCCCCCTCCCCTAAACTCACGTGAGATTTTTCAAAATGCGTATATTCAATGTAAATAAGTTAATCTGTGCTTGATTGCGTTGAATTTATTTAACACACATTTTATTCAATTCTTTTTATTTAAGACTAACCCTACTAACGAACTATATGAATTAGCCATATTTAAGTAGTTTTTTTACTTAATTTAACCCAGTTTTCCCGAAATTTTACACTATTTCTTGCAAAAAAAATACGTGATTTTTGCTGAGACACCCCCTCTCCTCCACGTCAGATTGGGTAAGGTTCGGCTCGACACCCTCCCCCCCCCCCCTTAACGCCTCGCCTAATTAATGGACGCTCCACTTATCTAATGAAATAATCTTATGTAATTAATTTACTCCTTATTTTTACTGAACTCCTCCAAAACAGCTAGACCAATTTTGATGAAAATATTGTGTGTGTTCATGTGGATTCAATAATGGTTTAGATTCACGATTCGATACGATACATAATTATTTTTAAATGTAGCCGAGCGAAGCCACAGGTACTACTAATAGTTTGTATAAAATATATACAAATTTAAATTAAACGTTTATAACAGTAAGTAAACTTAATTATAAAGTTTAATTTGGATTAAATCTTTTATCATCGTGTTAATTGAGTAACCCAATTTTAAAAATCGTAATTCATATTTATCGCTGTTTCCTCGTAAAGCCCATAAGGAGCATGTTATTGTCGTTGTAAAAAAGGCGTAAAGCCTCGGTCAAGGGTCTTTCTCTTTTGATTAAGATGATATTACTTTCATAAATAAAACAGTCGGTGACCTCAGGTGTCTGTAATGTGTAGTACAGTAATCAATGACGTTATTAAAAGTGGGAAAATATGGTGCGCTCTAACATTAAGTAAATAATTAAATGCAAGCAGAGCTTAAAAAAAGTTAAAAACCGACTTCACCGCTTTATCTTCGGAACCTTGACCAGATTTAATGTGTTAAACACTCATTATTGCCAATAACTCAAATACTAGTGATCAGATCTTGATCAAATTGAAATGGGACTACATGGAAAGCACCAGCTTTTAAATTAAAAAATAACCATCAAAATCGGCTTACAACGAATTATGTTATGAGGTAACTTTTGAAGTCGGTTAAAAACGAGAACATCATCAATGTAGAGATTACGAGGCGTGGCGCGGCGATGCTGTTCTTTACGGAATAGTGTAGTTTAAACAAATATAATAATGGGTTGTATGAGATGTATGGAATACCTTATCTTTATTGTTACGAAAAATATAACATTCAGAGGAGAGTCATAAAGCTTAATAATCTAAGAGTTAGAACCAGAATAAGGGTCTGAAAGCCATCTGATATTTTTAAAATACCCTGTCATACATACGAACTATGAAATGCAAACAAAGCTTAAAATAACCGACATATTTTGGTTTCGGCTAAAAAAATTATGGGATCACCTCTGAAGTATACTCTACCATACAAAAAAAAACATCAAAATCGATTAATTATTGTAACATTCAATTGAAAAAAACTTTCATTCCAATTGAGAACCTCCTTTTCTGAAGTCGGTTGAAAATCTTGTAAACTTATAATGGTACATAAAAATTATACTTGGTACAGAAGAATATTTGAAAAATTAAAAACATTAAGCTTTTTCTTCAAAGTAAACTACACAAACGAACTCATTGCTTAAGTTGCAACATTTACCCTCAGACTTGCGATGAAGTTCAGTGAAGATTAAATGAAATGTTCACATAGCTAGAAACACAATACATACTCGTATTATATATTGCATTTCAGCAAACTAGCGGAATGCAATTAGTGAGAAAGCTCTGTCTCTTTGAAGACTTTTAATAAACGCCGCGTATAAGTTAAAAGTTTTTAAGATATTGAAATATGAATAGTTTAATCTTCTTTTCTTAATAGATTCGTAACTTAAATTATTTATCTTGTCTGAAACAATATTATTGTTTGAAATTGTGAATATTGTAACAACATTTTTCGAAAGATTTTTGGCTTCGGATTGGCAGCTGCGACATAGTTTTACACTATTGCAGGTGTCATCGTTTTACCAATATTTTGTCTGTACAAACCTTGTTTTTATCCTAAGATAAACGATTTTTCATTTTCAAACGATTTTCATTAAGATTTTCTTCTTTGAAAGCCATTTACATAGCCAACAAATATATCTATAATACAAACGACTGAATCGACATAAATCAAGGCTTTTCAATTAATCAAAATATAGGTGAAACCCATGAATATCTAGAATTGATATTTGGCAACAGTTACATGCCTCAATGTTACGGTATCGACCCACTGCAGGGTATATAAGCCTCCTCTCCCTTGTGCCAATCGTCTCTGTTTTGCACTGATCGCATCCAAATCAAATCGTTCTTTAGCCAGAATACATGTAAATAATGAATGTACACAATATATTCAGTCTGCAAGCAGAAATGCAAATTATGATTTTTATGTCTGCAAAAAATTCTTAAACTCCTTAACACCACAGAAACAATGCCTAAAAAGCCACATAGTCAAAGCTTTTTGTAATCCAGATCTGTCCCGAGATCACTACTATAAAAACATATTAGATACAAAAAAATATATAAGACTAAGAATGATAAACTCCTTTGCTATATACCTATTTGTCATTATACCTATGTCGTTCTAATTAAAAGATTAATTTGTTCCACTCGCCTAATACGAACTTAACACCGAAAGCTGACTTGTGTCACGAACAGATTGAACTGTCAACATGACATGATCTTGGAGCCAGTTTTTGATAACTCCACGCCCATAATTTAGAAATGACATGGTAATAATATGCTAATTAACTTTTTTCTTGGTACTGGTTAAACGAGTGTGCAAGTGTTCACCGCCATGTTTGAATAATGCCTTGCGCATACAATTTGCAAATCATTGGTCTCCTTTGTCCTCCTTGGTGCATTTAGGTAAGTTTAATAATAGAATCAGGAATGATAGGAATATATATTGTATTTTTGTATTGCTCGTTGGTTTAGTTAGGTGCGCGTTGGCCTTTTAAGCAGAGGCATAGAGTTCGATTCCCGGCGGGAACGCATATTTTCTCACCAAGGAAAATTAGAAGGCGAACGCGCACCTCTATATATATGTATGCCGTGTGCATTCGCCTATATATTAAATACTAGCAGAAGTGCATAACGACAGGATAAAACTTAGGCATATATCGAGTTTATTTAAGAGCCTAGATAAGAACTGAAATTTCCGAATTTGTCCAGTCGTTGCATGTAGAGATACTTTTTGAGCATACTCGTTCACTCATACACAGAAACACATACACAAACATTAATAATGCTGTGATAAATGTTTATAACAGTAATATTTGTAGGTATTTATGACGCTGCAGCATTTTTTAAAGGTTGTAATTTAGTTTTATATAATTTTACTAATATGTGTTTAAAATGTTAATCATAACACTAATTTGTTTAATGATATATTTTTACTTGATGGTTCACGGACACAAGTAACTTTAACTTTAGTCATAATGTTGTTGTTCTAAACTTACCACTTCAATTTCATCTCCTTCGGTTTCCTCCTCCAAAATATTCGTCAAAATCATACTCGGTCTCATAGAGACTCTGTTTCGTACAACCGAAGACCTCGGCCACAAGTCCTGCTCATCCTTAGTATCATCCCCTAAGGTCGCGAATTGCTCGTAAAAATTTATCACACCTGAGAGCTCCCCATCTAACATAGAGTTATTCGATTTGTTTGATAAGGAATTCCTTTTGTCCCAAGATGGTTTTCTCTCATCTATCCGTCTATAACCTTCAGTCTCATTTTGGTTTTCTCCCAAAATGGGTACAGTACGACTTTGGTGCGAGGTATACTCGTACTCCAAATCGAACCCTCGATCCTCGAATAGTCTCTTAAATCGGGCCCAACAACCTTTTTTCTTGGCATCATTCTGATCCGTATCTGTACTGGACTTATCCATTCTCGATGTCATCAAAGGTCACGAAGCGTCAATTGAAGATATTAAGTACAGGAAGTCTGATTGCCGAACTAATTACTTGATTGTAGATGTCATACAGTTACGATAAACATAGCGTTTCTTAGTTTTTGATAAAGTGGCGCCTCAGTATCGCTTATTTGGTAATAGATTCCTGTCAAATCAGTGCACATTAACCACCTCTGTTATGATAAAATGTGATAACGATTCATATTTAATTTTAAATAATTATCGATAAACGACATTAATTAGTAATTTCATGACATTTTCCTGTTGACAAGGATAGTCGCATGTAGCCCGATGATATCACTGTTTTTAGCTGTAAAATTCTAAATTTCTCTAACATTTGTTCTCTGTGATAATTCATTATAAATGTGTTCGTAATTATTTAATCAGGAGAGGCACTTCACTTTAAGTTTTAATACCCAATCACTCAACTAATCAAATATTCGCTTCAATATAACACTAACTACAGAGACGTCCTAAATTTCACTGTAACAGTAATATAGCATAACTAAACTGTTATTTTTTACAATTCACGTGTATTTCGCAATCGTAATCACGTGCGTAACGGTCGCACCGGCCACTGTACTAATTGAGACTACTTAATATATCAACTATTCTATGATAATATTGATAAGAAGCTATTTATCGTTTACCTTCGCATTGATTACAGGTAATCGTAAGCCACTTAATGGGGTAAATTAACAACTTACTTGATTTATTTCTAGATAACTGGTACGTGCAACAAATATTGTTGCGGGAAAAAAACAATTTCCTGCTAGATTTTTAATAAATTACTTATTTCTCTTTCTTCGAACTGCTATAGCTATCATTACAGCATTTACCTTCTCTTGAATCAGGGCTGTACTTTTTAATCAATTTAATGACTTGGCAAAGACTGATGAAGGATTAACTAAGTACATACAAACATCAACATAAAATTTTAGTAAAATTTTGTGTAAATGGTAGTCTTAGAGCCGATTTTCGATATGTGTTTATCATGTTTTGTTTTTTCTCCAGTTTAAAACAATATAGCAAAACTATAAAATTATACTCTAAGGCCTCGATTGTAATTGATCTATATATGATAAGAGATAGATAAATGAACTCTATATTGTATATCAATTCAGAAAGAAAATAACAATGAAAAATATGTTTTTTTAAATTAGGCTAGTTCTTATCACTTTAAGTGATCTCTTCCAGATAACCTTTATAGTAAGTCTATACTTCGACTTGTAGTGACATCTAACAGGAGACTTATTTCTTTTATATATTCCAGCCATTATCCAAATATTTCTGTTTAACGAAATTAAGCATAAGAGTTTTAGCGAGGTCTCAGTTCAGAGCAAACAACTAGTCTACTAAATTATTAAGAAAACATGTTTATCTTATTCGACTGCTATCGATATTACCATAATGAGCTTTACATTCAATAGGTGTCATTATGTTATTTCGCTTTATCATAGACGTCACGATGGCGTTTACGTCAAACAGATGATATCTTTACTCATTATGAGTAATAAACGAGTAACTAGGGGTTTTTAGATAGCAACTCGATCGACTTGAAATACTGTTATTTATTTTCTTTTAATTTTGGCCTCGCATTCTTGTGTATTTAGCCAGTGTCAAGTGATAATATATTTCAAGTGTATTTCATATTAATAAAGTCCCAGGCACAAGTCAAAGTCAAGTAAAAGAGTCAAGGTCCAGTCAAAGTCAAGTCATACGCCTATAAAACCAAGCAATACGTCAACTGAAAACTAAAAAAAAATTAAATACAGTTTTTGTGGATCACCACTGCATATATTCCCGTCTGCCACATTAGGTACCCATTAACGCGGCAAAAACGAACCTATTACTTATAACAATATCAAATGCAATATTAAATTCCTATTTGACCATTGCTCATATCAAAGGGACCGATGGGAATTCAAATTCCCAATGTCCCGATTGATTTTTTACGCATGCACTACATCCAGTTGCGTCCAGTATGTGGCATCTATAAGAGTATAAAAATATACTACATCGTTTTTGAAAAACCATTCTATTGTTGTTTGATTGAAAGATTTGTAACTATTGCACATATTAAGGATTTATACGACTTCACTCATAGTTGTTTGCTAGCATTGTTACAAGACTAGTTTCGGAACACTCGGTGCTCCTTCATCAGTCGAGTACGCGCGTAGACCGTCCTTCTCGGCGTAAGATAAGATAAGATAAGATAATTCTTTATTGGCTAAAACTGTAGTGTTAGTATTCGCGAGTTCTTATTGCAGGTAATGTTATTACAGTTGACCCATCTCGGGCGTCCAATGTCACAAAATATGATTATACAAGCCATACAAATTTTCATTATTTAGATTATAGATATTTGGCGTGTACTGAAGGAGCACCGAATGTTCCGAAACTAGTCCCGTAACAAAGCGAGCAAGCAACCGTGAGTGAATTCGTATAAATCCTTATGTATTAAGGATTTATACGAATTCTATTGTTGTCGAAACAATTATCCTGCCTATATTTTCCATATATAACGTCAGCTTACTAACTACCTACACCTATACCAGTACCTACCGGTCATACGCATACGTCAAAGGCCCTCATTTACCGGATCTTCAGCTCAATTGAAACAGAGTCAATCAATCCATCATTGATCAAAAGCATACCATTCATGTGATCTTCACATAATGGGATCCAATGAATATTCAGACCAGTTTCAGAGTTCTTTGTTCGACCGCAGGGAATAAAAATTAAAAAGTGATGCGTTTCATTTTCAGTCAATGACGACTCACAATAGATCAATTGCAATCATATTATACAGCGCTGGTCAGGCTTTTCTCAGTTATTTTAGCGTTTGTTCACTAATAGTAAGCGATGATGTCGTAGAAAGTATAGTAAGTATAGTAAAGCCCATAACATAACATAATAATAACACTGACCATCGGTTTCAACCGGGATAACATTTATTAACAGCTTCTTATTGTATTTTATTGTCATATTGTTTTAAATAATTTATGCTATTATACTTATTGACATGAAAATTTGAATTCATAATATTCTATGCTTATTATAAACGAATACGTTGATATATGACCAGGCAAAGTCATGTAGTGTATGACGACGATCGCAGCAAAGAGCTTTAGTTTAATGGTGACCGCTACGAGCGAAACTAATTAATTAATTACTATACTTTATAAAAGTAAGTATTGTACTATTATAAACACTTTCACAATCACAGCCCTACACTAAGTACGATAACTTGTGTCGTGGGTGCCGGAAACATTCACAACACACACACAATCACAACCAGAACCAGAAACACAAACTTTCTTTGAGGAGAAAACTTGTATTCCCGCCAGGAATAGAACCCGATACCCCTGCTTAAAAGGCGAACGCTTACCTAACTAATCCAATGGGCAGTTGTAATATTATGAGAAATATAAATAATGTTTAGGTAATCAGTTTTTGTTTGTATCAAAAGTATGAAAATAGGTATTATGTTTTTCGATAAACCTCTTTAAGCATAACATAAAGGTGCGTGCTGGCTGGATTGATGGCTTACTGCGATTGTTAGACCTTTAAGGTCAGAATATTCTGTATTAGTCAATCACGAACGATCTATTATGGTCACGATATCCGAGAAAATGTCGTGGTGAAGAGGTACTTACGGCGACGTCAACTAAAGGTTCGTCTTCAGGGGTCAATGCCAATGAAGACCTGCGACCGGCGCGAGCGCCTGGAGAGCCGCTTGAACTGCCTGTGGACAAGAGAGGAAGTAATGTTTTATTTATCGAATCAAATAGTTAATATAAACAATTCATGGATCCACCTCAACACACACAAAAAAATCATCAAAATCGGTCCTGCTGTTTAGGACGAGTTCAGTCACATACATACTGTGGTGTGAGCCTGTCGGTTGTTATAAAAAAAACAACCGTCTTGAACACACACACATTTAATTTTTATTAACGTTTGATTTTACAACTTTTTATGAGTAGTTTCCAAACCGTACTAATAAAATTAGGAATTACTGTGCTTTCCAAGCTGACCGGCAGGCTGAAACCGGGTCCGTAGTCAGGTGGCTCAAAGAGCGATTAAGGAGAAGCAACCGAATTAAACAAAATCGCGGTTTATTTAGCATTATACATAGCTGACATCAACTTATTGGACATAAGAGTGTCGCTTAAGTCGGCAATACAGTTTTGTGTAACAATACGTACAGAAGAATGTTATTCTTTTTTTTTTTTTTTTTCTTAGTTTTGGCTTCGCTATCTTGTGCATTTAGCCAGTGTCAAGTGATAATATATTTCAAGTGTATTTCATATTATAGGTCCTAGTCACAAGTCACAGTCAAAGTCAAGTAAAAGAGTCAATGTCCAGTCGTAGTCAAGTCATGCCCCAGTAAAGTGGTAGAAACTTTACTAGAACTTCTATTGGAGTTTTGGAGCGAAGGTGAAAATCACGTTTTTCAACTTTGTATGATTTGCCTACACTTATGCACGTTCACTAAGTATTAACGGTTAATAATCCACCATTATTACACATTAACACTCGAAGAATCACAGGTTTTGGAAAATTTTACAAAAACAACAACGCCATTTTTTCACTTTCGCGGCAAAACTCGAATGTTCTTCTTCTAATATATAAAAATCGAACGTCGAACTCCTCCGAAAAGGCTCGGCCAGTTATAAAACTTTTTAATCAATAATACTAAAATCACTTATTTTAAGAAGAATTTCCAAAAAGTTTTTAGTGTGGTATTAAAGTACTAGGAGACAATAAATTCTTTTTTTAGTAATACTTATATAAAAAGATGAGAAATGGAAGAAAAAGTAGTTAATCTGATAGTAATAACTTCGGGTAGAATATATTCTTTTTTATGGTAATAACTGAGACGATAATTTTATTCGCCCTGTAGTAAATTTGGCATATGAGACACAAGATTAAGTCTCAGAGAGAAGAGTAAATTGAAGTACCTCGTGGAAATTTGTTATTTAACTTCCATATTTAAATATCAATTTTACTAAATGGAAACTAATAAGCTGCTGTCACCGACGACGGAACTTGTTAGTTTGCAAAAAGCTTGAACTAACTATGGTAAACAAATATTATAAATTTGTATACTCCTGCAAAGGAGATGTTTCAAAATTGAAAGAGCCTGGGCCAGCACCATGTATCATATACATACATATAGCTATACAATATAGTAACCGTTTTTAACTGTTTATTTTCTTTACTTTTATTTCGTTTTAATGTACATTTTAAATATCTTAGTACATTGATAGCAACACAACGCAGTTACAAATGGCGGATTGCGACAATATTGAACTGTCATTTTGACGTGTCATTGACCATTTATTGTAAACAACATATCAAATTTAAAATATTTGGGATTTGTTATAATTATGATAGGACTATAGAATATGTTACTCGATTGAAACTCAGAACAGAGTGACATTCAGTTCTTCTTGTCATGACTGCCCCAAAAATTGGTTTACATATTTTAAAATAATAATTTGAGGGTACAGCTGTAATGTTCTGCAGATTAATTTATTTGTATTTTTAAGAAAATGCAATATTTTTCCCTATTTTTCTATGTATGGTCCATAGTGCTGGCCCAAAATGAAACATCTCCTTTATAATCTACATATACTAATTTACATCTATAAAATGAAATACCAGCTCATTAAACTCATCCAAGTCTCGGCTACGAGTAGGTCAATATCTAATTGCAGATCATTCTTATACATATTGGGTACATATATATTTATATATATATTTATATATATTTATATATATATATATTTATATATATATACATATAAATACAGCTTTAAGAGGAAACAAACATACTTACACACACAAACTGTCGCATTTACAACATTAGTGAACGGAACGATTATCATATGTAAATTTGTAATTTGATTTATTTAAAATTTTAATAAGTTTGACATTTGTATTGCTTTTAATAATTATTTGGTATTGTAATTTAATTTATTTCTTAATAATTATTTAGTATTGTAATTTAATTTATTTGTTATTCTATTGTAATTTGAATTTTTTATTTTTTATTTGTATATTCAATTATAATTTTGTAGTTTTTTTTTTTTTTTTTTTATGGGTTAATTTACCTGAAATAAATGGATTTTATTTTATTATTATATGATAATTATCTTTGTCAAGTAAGTTGCTATTTTATTTTATTAATAAATAACAATTTTATTTAATTATGTAATGTCCCACATGTCTACAATGTAGTCATCTCACATTTTTAAATTAAGAAACATAAATGTATAAAATTTTTTTGAGCTATACTTTCGGGTTTTCTCCGTTAAGAGGCAGATGTTCGTCAATGCTAAAAAAACAATCTGATGAAGTCATTCGTCTAGTAAATATACGTATATGAAATACCTTTTACAGTATTTGATATAACATGGCGAAACAAAATGGTTACAAAAATGCTATTTGATGTTATTTGCATAAGATTTGATGTTTTTTTCCTTTATATTTTTGAACGTTATGAATATTCTAAGATGAAGGCATCATTTCTCAGATCACACAGATTCCGACTTATATTTTTATTTATCTGGTTTTAACGGTTACAAAGTATCTTTTTTTTTTTTTATTTGTGACAGGCTAGTGTTTGACCACTATCTCACCTGATGGTAAGTGACGATGTGATCGAAGCTGGTAAACACACTAGACCTGGACTAGACTGTATCTCCCCTTAATTGCTTGTAAAATACTGATATGCGGCTGTTTGCGAATTATTTGGTACCGGCCGGTGTGGAATAATATTATAAATCCTACTTAATATTATAAATGTGTGTGTGTGTGTGAATGTTTGTTACCACATATCTCCGTAACGAATAAACGATTTCGATGGAATTTAGAATGTAGATAGTTTAGGTTCCGGAATAACACATAGGCTGCTTTTTAACTTAATAAAAGCGGGCGAAGCAGCGGGGCACGGCTAGTATATTTGTTGCCAAAGCTTCCGTCTACGGCGTTATTCTCCGAATCAATACATATTAACTACGTCTGTACCTATTTATTTGTTTTATCAGTTCATTGAACAGGTAAGTTAACAATGTAATGAGGTAATCAATGAAGCTGTAGTAAGTACAGTATTATTTACATGGAGACGATACCTAAATGTGTTTTTTACTGCCAGGATTTTCCCGAGGACAAAAACCGGGGAAGTCATATATTATACTAGCCGTGCCCCGCGGCTTCGCCCGCTATTATCAAGTTAAAAAGTAGACTATCTGTTAATCCTAGGTATAATCTTTGTACATTCCAAATTTCATCCAAATCCGTTCAGCCGTTAAAGCGTGAAGAGGGAACAAACATACTTAGACACTTACAAACAAACTTTCGGATTTATAATATTAGTAGGATTAAATATATAATATATATATATATATACATAAATGGAACTTTAAATAGAAATCAAATATTTTTATTGCATTGTTAATCCCGGGGGCAAGGGACAATACCGCTAGCTGATGGAGTGTTGTTAGAATACAATAAATAAACAAAAACATTAACGCTTTTACTCTCACAGCCCCACACTACGTTCGATGACTTGTATCTTGGTTGCCGGAAGCATTCACATCACACACACAATCACAACCAGAATTTGAAACACAAATTTTCCTTGGGGAGAAAAGCTGTGTTTCAGTCGGGAATCGAACCCGATACCCCTGCTTAAAAGGCGATCGCCACCCAACTAAGCCAACGAGCAGTTCATTAGTAACATTAGAATGTTTTTGAGTACACCCCCAACACATAAATGTATTCAATAAAAACTCAAGTCAAACACTTTTATTTGTCCAATCTGTAAGCGTTAATATATGTATGTGAATAATGTATGTTAAATAATATGTATTATAGATACTTATATGTAAATATTTATTCATTTTACTGAAGTATATTCTGATATTATTATTGTTATGTATTGTTTATGTACTTTAAACAATGTTTTTCTATTATTATTAAATTTATTTCATTCATTTTATCGCACCACTATCCCTAAATTGTCTTTTGGTTTATATTTCCATCCAAAGGTTGTCTGGAAGAGATCGTTCTTGGCGATAAGATCGCCCATTGTACCTATCTTTATAAGTTTATCTGTAAGTTGTTGGTACAATAAAGAGTATTTGTATTGTATTGTATATACATAATTATGATAAGCTAAGTTAGTAAATATATTCAATTGAATATTACCTCAAGGTTTCCCCGTAGTGTATATATGTTATTGAGAATGTGTCTAATGTAAATAATGTCAAAAACATTACCGGGAGATGTATTTTCCTTGCTTTACTGGTATCAATTAGTTTCTACAAGAACATAACAGAATACCAATTATATGTATCTAGAGATTAATTAAACATTAACATAAACGCTTTCACACTCACAGCCCCTCAATAATTTGTGTCGTGTGACCGGAAACATTCATATCACACATACAATCACAATCCGAACCATACATTTTCCTCGGGGGAAAAAATTGTGTTCCCGCCGGGAATCAAACCCGATACTATAAGGAGAACGCTAATCCAACTAAGCCAACGAGCAGTTCAAATTATACATACCGTATCCCTCAACATTGTTATTCAGTAATAAATAAAACGCTTTCACACTCACAAACCCCACTGAGTTCGACGACTTATGTCGTGAGTTCCGGAAACATTCACAAAACACACAATCCCAGACACACACACAAAAAAACTAGACAATTTCTCTTGGGGAGATAACTTGTGTTTCCAACGGGAATAGAATCCGATACCCGCTGCTTAGAAGGCGAACGCGGACCCAACTATTTAAGTAACGGGCAGTTCAAAAAGTTTTAAGCCGTGATGGCGCTGTCGTGTCAAGCTCGTCTTCTAACCGAGTGTCGTAATTTCGAAGACCTAATCTTTTCAAAATATGGCGTCTGTTGGACACCATATTAAATTGATTTTATTTATATAGCATTAGCCATGCTCGGCAGAACTATAGTGATAAATTTAGAATGGAAAAATTATCGCTTGAGGCGGGATTTGAACCCGCGGCCATAGGGTGTCATGCCCTGTTGCTCTAACCGCTGAGCTGAGCAATAAGGCATGACACCCTATGGGCGCGGGTTCAAATCCCGCCTCAGGTAATATTTTTTCCTTTCTAAATTTATCACTATACCATATTACATTTTGATTACTGGCATGTCTTTAGCGACGCTTGCACGAGTAAGAGACCGTGATATATCTTCGGCCGCATCATTACTTTCCATCAGGTGAGGTAGTGGTCAAATGCTTGCATAACAAGTTTAAAAAAAAAAAAAGAGAAATCGATTGACGTAAGACACTTCGAAATCGGTCTACGCGTTTGGTCTCTACAAAGGGTCAACCATACATACATAGGCTGATAAACACATTACTATCCTTTGCGTCGTACAGTCAGGTGAATAAGATAATTTGCCTCGCAGCATGTCCATTCCAAATTAAATCCATATTAGTTAAGCCAAATTGTATTTCAGCAAAAGAATAGCAAACATACTAACACAGAGACAGACAGACTCTTAAGCGACACCGCTATATGGTTGATATTCCTCAAATGCGAACGAAGCGTTTTGCCTCCACATTCATTATGCGAACTGCAAAAGAATGGAATTCCTTACCTGAGTCTGTGTTCCCTGATAAATACAATATGGGAGTCTTTAAGTCGCGAGTGAATAGGCATCTTCTAGGCAAACGTGCTCCATCGTCGACCGCATCGTCACTTACCATCAGGTGAGATGGCGGTCAAACGTTTGCCTATCTTGAATAAAAAAAAACACACACATTTCTGTACTTTTACATATGTAGTTGTAGTGGTTTCACGAACCACGTATAAGCTAAATATGCGGTATTATAGATACGTATAAAACAAACAGATATATCAACCTTACCCAAAACTAGCTTAAGCTTTTAATTGTAAATTTCCGAAATAACACAAACTACTCTATAACCTTATTTAAGCTTTTCTGGCAATAATTATTTTATCCTATTTTAACTTAATTTAAAAAAAACTTTACATCTTTTCTAAGGAACAAGAATCTCTTAGAACTCAGGAATGTATGTTCCTATTAGTAAAATCAATTTCAGAATTGGATCTGTATATCTGGAGATTACCTATAGTTCTACATACAAGTAGATTCGATTATTCATTTCTGTCAATTTCTTATATTTATTGCTATTTTTTATGATTTTATAAATGACTAGCTTTTGCGCGTGGCTTCGCTCGCGTTAAGAAGTACAACAAACTTTCATCCCCTATTTTATCCCCTTGGGGGTAGAATTAATCAAAATCCTTTCTTAGCGGATGCCTACGTCATAACATCTACCTGCATGCCAAATTTCAGCCCGATCCGTCCAGTGGTTTGGGCTGTGCGTTGATAGATCACTATGTCAGTCAGTCAGTCACCTTTGAGTTATATATATTTAGAAGATAGAAGATAGATATTACAATAATGATATTAATTTTGACTTGTAGCTAAACTCTTCTTTAACTGATTAGAATAGAAACTCATAACCTAGCTGTTAGTTTGTCATTTAATAACAAAAAACAAACGCTTTCACACTCACAGCCCCACACTTAGTTCGATGACTTGAGCCGTGGATGCCGAATACATTCACATCACACACGCAATTACAACCAGAACTAGAAACACAAACTTTCCTTGTGGAGAAAACTGGTGTTTCCGCCGGGAATCGAACTCAATAACCTTTGCTTATATGGCGAACGCGCATCCAACTTAGCCAACGGTTCACTATATAATACAGATAATTATAAAACATGACCAAAACAAATTAAGGAAAAATCTACGGGTCAATTGGCTATATTACTATTATTTTCCTAAACTAATTTTACATACAACTATCCTACTAATATTATAAATCCGAAAGTTTGTGTGTAAGTGTGTAAGTATGTTTGTTCCCTCTTCACGCTTTAACGGCTAAACGGATTTGGATGAAATTTGGAATGTACATAGATTATACCTAGGATTAACACATAGGCTACTTTTTAACTTTATAAAAGCGGGCGAAGCCGCGGGGCACGGCTAGTAATACATATAACTATAAAACATATAACAAAAGAGCTCAGAACAAGTTACCAAGAATTTAAATTATGTATACCTACTGAAATAAAAACCTATTTAGTATATGATGTTTTAGCTTACTACTTCCCCATTATTGAGTTCGGGATAAACGAATGAATTGAGTTTATTTTTATCATGAATTGCAGCTCTATGTATAATAAATATTGTATCTACGTAGGGTATTTAAATATCTTTGGAACTTTTGTAAATGCCTATCAATCAATCATACCAAATCCAGATCGTTTATTCACATGGGCCCCAAAGAGGCACTCATGAAAGTTACTGACTCTACTGCCAGATTCGCAAAATTACAGCCATCTCGAGAAGGACCAGACAAGAAACTCGGCGGAGCATTATTTGCAGTCTATTTTTTTATCATTTTTAAACACTAATATATGAATTATACTAACCTAGGTCTCGCTAGAAAGCGCTTGTGCAGTTTGCCTCCATGCATACTTGTCATTAACTAATAACACTATATTGTTCTCTTAGTCATTATCAGTAATATTAAGTTGTCTAATTATAAGTATAAATTAAATACATTAATTTTTTTCTAGTCTTATAGCAAATGGAACTTATATAGCTAAAGATTCCATTCATATTTTTCTTAAACAAACAACAAACAAAGCCAATAACACTCATAGTCCCATACTAAGTTCAAAGACTTGTAATCATGGATGCTGGAATCTTTAACATTACACACGTAATTCCACCCAGAAATGAAACACCAATATTAATTGAGAAGGAAAATTTAACTCCTGCTGGGAATCAAACCCGGACGACGCAAGAGACAGAGACTTCTCCTCTTGTTGTCTACGCCAATTGTGTCGTCATTATAAATGTATACTTACAAAAAATTCTTGCACAAGGCGCATATGATTTGTTTCTGCATTAAGCTTACCTATATATCATTTTACAAATAACCATAAATATATTATTTATCAATTTGCAAAACAAATGCTTTGAAGCTAGCTCACCTGTGTCAGTATCGTCACTATTCCTCCGCTGTAGCCATCTCTGCACTAATTCAATGCTGGCTTCCTGTCCAGCCAACATTTTCTATTCACATATTTATTTTTAATTAAACATCACAAACATTCGTCTGTTTGTACACATTCACAGAAGAGATAACATCCACATTTAGACATTTCGACGACGAAACCACTTTCACTAATTCAAATTCAGATATCGAATAGAAAATAAACAAACATGATTCGATTAAAACTCAAGCACTGGTCGAAAACACATGACACTTTCGAATAAAAAAAGGCAATCGATAGGACAGCTTGCAACGGCAACGTTCAAATATCGAATTAATTAAAGTGACGATCGTGGACAGACGTGTAAACAGCGTAGTAGATGAAACAAGAATAACATCGAACGTAAAACTCCACTTTCCTGTTAAAATTCAACTTTGTTGCAAAGTGATAAGGTCTATAAATAGGTTTGTGGTTGATGTTGTTGGTTGGTGCGGTGTGTAGAGCGGTTGGTTAGGCAATGGCCGTCAAGTCAAGACAGAGTTGGTTGAAGGGGGGTGAATGTAGGACGAGTGGTCAAAGCGCACGATGATCTGATCGATTTACAAGGGTCAGATAGAATTTTGCATCTAGATAGGCTAATATTAATATCATATAGTGCGCTTTATGAATGTTGACCGCTGTAGATGATAGAATTTCGTTCAAAATTCAAAGTTCTAATAAATTCTTATAAATCGAAAAACATTATGTAGGTTAGTTCTTTATAAAGAGTTATCATCGATTATATTGAGCTCTATCTACATCTGCATAAATATAAAAATATATCATTTCATATCATACCATGGCAATCAGACCCCCTATTACCTATATCTGTTGTGAACTGGTTCAATACTAAATTGACAAAACTCCTAAGAAATACGGTAAATTTTTGCTTAATGCGCGTGCAAAAAGATATGTAATAGGGTAACCTGCCCAGGTTTGATTACCGATATGAGCTCAATTTTCTTCCAAAAAGAGTGTATATATTGACACACCCGCGACACTAGTCTTTAATCTTATGAACATGTTTATGTTTATTTGTAGTAATCAACAAGCTCTGATTACATTGGTTAGACATTTCCTTCAATTTATCAGTAATACGGAAAATATACGTGCCTATACCTATATTGCACGTTCATTGTAAGTATATAAATAACAATATGTATAATTATAGTTTTAATAATAGTTACAATAATTATAAATTTCTTTGTTCCATTACAAAATAATATAGTTTCAATCGATATAATATCACATTAATTTCCATTTCACTTGTATTGACTTTTCAAGGAATGTATTAAGTCCCTCAGGAGTCGGGCGTCTGGGACTATAAGGTACTGGGACTGCAATCCCAGTGGTCCAATAGCGTTTCTATATCAGTCGACTGGGACAACAAACCACATGAGGTAAACTGATTCAGCACAGAAAAAGAATACTATTTACATCGTCAACTTTTTAGGTACTTATCTCCGTCCTTCGGCCCATTTGGTTCCTACTGCTGGGCCTCAAGACTTTTTCTCAGGTTGTTTTATGCTGGAAAGGCAAACATTTGACCACTATCTCATCTGAAGGAAATGGATGATGCGGCTGAAGATGGGAGATGCTTGCCTAGAAGGTTTTCAAATTTAGGTATATGATTGCTGGTCATGCCGGTTAACGCTCACGATATTTTTCTATTCCGTAAAGCGAATGTAAATTCCGTCCATCAAGACTGGACGGGATTCGAACCAGGGTGCGTAAGAGTTAAATTCGAGCTATGTCAGAATTACCTTTATAATCCCATCCTACTAAATTATAAATGCGAAGGTTTGTGTGTGTGTTAAAACAACATTTACTATGTTTGTTACCATGTATACCGATTTAGATGAAATTTCGAATGTAGATATTTTAGGTTCGGGAATGACACATAGGCTACTTCTTAGCTTAATTATTATCGTGGGCGAACCCGCGGGGCACGGTTAGTGAATAATACCATGATTGGAAACTAGCGTTTTGCCACATTGATTATGCGGACTACAATGGGATGGAACACCTTGCCTTCGTTCGTGTGCTGATTTAAACAACCTACATCGTCGAACGGATCGTCGCTAACTATGACGTAAGATAGTGGTGAAATGTTTCCAATTAACAAAACAGGATTATCAGTCCTGTCACTAACATTAAAAATAAATAAAATTAAAGGAAAATAGCAAATTTTCCAAAATTAATAAAAAAAAATACATCTATATAACAAAAGAGCACACTACATTAACATATTATAACGTAGGGCTGTGAGTGTGAAAGACACTCACAGCCCTATACTAAGTACAATGATTTGTGTCGTGGGTTCCGGAAAGATTCACATCACACACACAATCACAACCAGAAACAGAAAAACATTCTTTTTTTGACGAGAAAACTTGCGATCCCGCCTGGAATCGAACCAGATTCCCTTAGAAGGCGAACGTTGACCCAACTAAGCCAACTACAAACCACTGAGCTAATAGCAACTCAAGTGCTCAATCCCCTACCAGTAGCGTGCCAGTCGTGTTAGCGGCAAAATTGGAATGCTAATACGTTGAACCAATTAACCAGTATATTAAAAGGTTGTGATGAAAAAATGTAGCAAAACATAATAATTACATAGATATTACATCACCGGCATTTATAATGTATCAGATAATCTTATTGCATGATGTAATAAAAGATGTCAAAGTTCAACTACAGACAATTGAAGATTCTCAATCAAATCAATCATGCGAATAAAAAGACCGTTTAAAGTTATGAAGATTGATATGTGTTAAGCAACAATTAGCATAATAATATTATATATATACTAGCTGCGCCCCGCGGTTTCACCCGCGTTGATAATGATGAAAAGTGATGATGATGAAAAATTGATGTTGGCCGATTCTCATAGATACCGGATAAGCACAAAAAATTTCATCAAAATCGGTCAAGCCGTTTCGGAGGAGTATGGCAACGAAAACTGTGACACGAGAATTTTATATATTAGATTATTTTTTTCACATATATTTTATTTATATTATAAATACTAGCCGTGCCCCGCGTCTTTGCCTGCGTTTGTACAATTAAAAAGCCATATTATCAGATAGCTTTGTAATTTCCAAATTTAATGCAAATTCGTTCAGCCGTTACAGCGTTATGAGAAAATATACGAGAAAAATAGGGAATCATTACAAACATTCCGGGGGCAGACACGGCTACACTTTTAAAGTTGAAAATTAAGTATTATATCCTATACTTGAACATCAGACACAAAAACGATACAATAACTATTTAGATAAAAGTTATAAGCAATTAACCTCAAAAGTTTTTCTGTATTAGGTAATATGTAAGTGTGAGGTCTCAGTTTGGGGCGAACTAGTAGTTGCTTCAATATAGATTCTGTATATACCTTAGAAATATAAATAAATGGGTTAATCTGCCCGTTGGCTTAGTAAGGTGCGCGTTCGGGTTCGATTCCCGGAGAGAACACAAGTTTTCTCCCCGGGAAATTTGTGTTTCTAATTTTGGGTGAGATTGTGACTCATTGTGTGCGTCATTTGAAAGTTTGCCCACCCACGCTACAAGTCATTAACTTAGTGTGGGGCTATGACAATCAAAAATCCCCATCATACAGCTGCACCCATTCAATCTCTGTATTATCAGTATGTTTAATGACGAGAATATCTAAAACAAAGTTCATTTTCAAACTAAAAGCAGCAATACGAAACAAATGTTTGCAAATAGGCAGGTAATTAAAAATCGATTAATTGCACGGTTTGCCGAAACTTGTTCGTGCATGAAGAGGTTATTCAGACTGCGCGGGTTGAAGTTGGAGATATAACTTTAAATTGATGTTGTCAACAAAAATAATAAAAATAAGGGAGCTTTATAGAACATTTCGAACCATACATAATCGTTATTTTCCAACATAGGTTTTTTTTTAAACCGGGTTCGTACTCTACTTTTCAAGCCCTTTTCAACGATACCAAGGCAGATAAAAAAATTTGCTCCCCACTTACATGTATGGGAGCCCTCTTAGATTTTCATTTATATAATTTTAAATGAAATTTCTGGCTTTGGGCCGCAGTTTTACATATTCTACTAATATGGTTTTGACGCTAGATGCCTCTGACAGACGGACGGACAAAGTGCTGAACATCCCAAGTCAACATAGAGATCATTGAATCAATTTCGAAAGTGCTCGCTCGGTCTAAACCATTTATTAAATTTTATAGTATTATTTTGTAAGTAAGTAGTAATTGATATTGTATCTCTTACGTACGAGCTATTATTTATTCTGTGGTCACAGCTCGGAATAGTGTGGAACCAAGGTATCATAATAATAATTACTATAGCTATTGTTATTCTTTCGGTCCTCACGTTGCGTATAGATGTTTGACTTAAAAATCTAGATTATAAACTGAATACTGACTTAAGTTTAAATTTAAGTTCTCAACCAAAATAATAAAACTAAGGTAGAGGTAGCCTTATAGAACATTTTGAACCATACATAACATACACAAACGTTCAGCCCTCACAGCCCCACACTTAGTTCGATAATTTGTCACGTGGGTGCCGGAAACATTTACATCGCACACACAATCACACCCAGAACCAGAAACACATATTTCCCTTAAGTAGAAAACTTGTGTTTCCGCCGGGAATTGAACCCAATACTATTGCTGAGAAGGCGACGCTCATCTAACTAAGCCAACGGGCGGATGATCTTTAAATATTATAAACCCATTTGTTTTTCTTTCTAAGGTATGTTAAGTGTCTATATAAAAGTAACTGATAGTTCGCCCAAACTGAGACCTACATTTTGCCTAATGTAGCAAACTTTTGAGGTTAATTACTTATAACTTTTATCTAAATAATGATTATGGTGTGGTGCAGAAGACGACGCGCGCCCAGCTTAGCCAAGGGGCAGTTCAAATATTTAAATAAAACATTAAATGTTTTTTTACATAACTTTTTTTTTAAACACGGTAGGCAAGCATTTGACCACTATCTCACCTGATGGAAAGTGAAGATGCGGCCGAAGATGTAGCACGCTTGCCTAGAAGATACCTATTCACTCTTGACTCTTGTCTCTTGACTTGATCTCTTGAAGATAACTGTTAGAAAGCGATAAAAAATATGCTCATGTAGCTTACCTTTCCAAATTAATTCTGTAAGCATATGCACAACATATCTTTATCACAGTTGGCTGTCAATCGGCGCCTCAGTCAAACCAGTTTGTGTGTCAGTTAGCCACGATCACATGATTGATAGCTCGCAATGGACGTTTACTCAAATTAATTACAAGTTCATTAAACCTATCTCATTTTATTGGAGTTGTTTTATAGCTGAGTACCTCTTGCCTTGAAAAATCATGTTATTTCTCAATTTACAAGCGTTTATTTCATTTTATTTGTTTTTATTTGTACACTAAATATCGTAAGTTTGACCCAATTTTTTTGTTCAATTAGGTTGAAAGCATGTCTGTCGTGGTAATCGAAAGCTGATCTGGTGATGAAGAAGCACTCTCAGTACCTACATTTATGGTATACGTATATATTATAAAAACTACGTATTTTATAAAACTTGGCTAAAACTAGTCGTTCGCCTCGAACTGAGACCTCGCGCCTACATTTTGCTTAATAGAAATAAACTTTTGAGGTTTTTTTATATTAGATAGGCAAGCATTTGACCACTATCAAACCTGATGGAAAGTGATGATACGGTCGAAAATGTAGCATGCTTGCCTAGAAGATACCTATTCACTCTTGTCTTGAAGATTCTCTCTTGAAGACAGTTTATACCGTTCGGGGAACAAAGACGCGGGCAAAGAATTCCACTCCTTTGGAGTACGGATGACAAATGCAGAAGCAAAACGCTTTGAGAGAACCGGAGATTAGCTGTTGTTTATAACTTTTCAAGCGACTTCACAAAGAAGGAGGAAGTTTACAGTTCGACTGTATTTTTTTTTATGTGTTACCTCATTACTTCTTTCTAAGATGAACCGATTTTGATGTTTAGTTTGTTTGAACGCTATGGTGCTTTCCCATTGGTCCCATTTAAATTTGATCAAGATCTGACCAGTAGTTTTTGAGTAATCCTCAATAATGCATAATTAATTCATTTAATCTGATCAAGTGTTCCGATGATAAAGCGGAATCGGTTTTTTAAGATTAGCTTGTGTTTAAATTATTTCTTAATAATATTATTAAAACAATATCTGAAGTGCTCGCTCGGTCTACACTACACCATTTATTTTATTTTATCGTATTACTCACTTACTTAAAGTAGTAATTGAATTCGTATCTCTCACGCACGTGCTACTATTTATTCTGTGCTCACAGCTCGGAATAGTGTGGGATCAAGGTTTCATAATAATAATTACTATATCCATTGTTATTCTTTCATTCCTCACGTTGCGTATAGATGAGATGTTTGATTTAAAAATCTAGATTATAAGCTGACTATAAACATAAATTTATTCTTAACTGTCAGCTATTGAATTAAGTATACTATTAATATGTGATAGAGGAAATATGAGTAATGATTTCATTATAATATTTCTTTTAATATATTATTAAATAAAGTAGCAAATTTAGAAAGGATTCGGAAAGGACTATCGCTGAATGTAGGGATTGAACCCGCGGCTAGGGTCATGCCCTATTGCTGCAAACCCCGCCTCATCGTTTTATCTTTTTAAATTTACTACTTCAGTTCTGCCTTGCATGGCTAATGCTATAAAAATTTAAATATTTATTATATTACGTAATGTTATGGACTTTGTCTGAAATAAAAATTTTTATAATAAAAAGAAAATGTTCTTTTATTGTGACATAATTTCTTTTTACATTTAATTTTTCAATTATGTTCATGACTCAAATTAGATTATTATATAAAGCAAAAGTTAGTGAGCTATTCGAAGTTTCTAACACTTTTCATATGATACGCTTAAAATACTATGAAGCATTAGAGTAAAAATATTTGTTATACCGTCTTCAACATAATAATATTACAAGCGACGGACGTCAGAAATGTAATAGGAGAAATTCCAATGTGCACAATGAACACATGAGTCGGTCGTCCATTTAAAATTGGTACGATGCATAACATAACTTAAGCGCTTTCACACTCACAGCCCTACACTAAGTTCGAATTGTGTCGTGGATGCCGGAAACATTCACACCACAATTACACTCGGAACCAGAAACACAAATTTGAGCATAACAAAACAAAAATAACTAAATATTATATCCCGTGTGACAATTTTCTTTGATTGTGAAAAAAAAAACTAAATGACTACCTTGAGTATAGTTATCAGTTCTCACGAAACCAATCAAACCATCAAAATCGATCCATAATTGGCGGAGAAATCGCGTAACATACATACAAAAAAAAACATACAATCGAATTGAGAACCTCCTTTTTTGAAGTCGGTTGAAAAGTGAAATGTGTCTTTAACGTGTATTAAATATATTATTGCATGCGTTTAAAGGAAAAAGATTGTTTCATCGAAAACATAATAGTCATTGCAGGTAGGTGGTGTAGGTATGATACTATATGTACGTGTTTCGTAACAAAGGTACATCAAATTGAATAAAATATTTTGTAAAGCCAAGCATTGACGTTAGGCAGACAGCCGGTCATATATACCTACATATATATTGTTATTTAAACAGGCGTGAGAATACAGGAAGATGCTAGACAGTGATTTGACCGGAAACCAGTGTTCAGTATACGGCGAAACACGGTGTATTTGTTTGTTTACATAAATTCTGTAAGTAATACAAAATGAGAAATATGTGTATCATTAAAGATGTTAATCAAATTCTGAAGAAAAATATGTCAGCCTTTTTGAAATTAAAATATTATATGGAAATGTAGAGTAAGTATCTTCATAAAAAATATATTATGAAACAACTGAGAAAGTTTCGAATTCAATGAGATGAAAATGATTGTTTCTAAGAGAGATTTGAGAGCCTGCGTATTCCAGGTCTAGTGTGTTTACCATCTTCGATCACATCGTCACTTACCATCAGGTGAGATAGTGGTCAAACACTAGCTTGTCACAAATAAAAAAAAAAAAAAGATTTTTAACATCAGTAATTTGTATTCAGCTAGATGTTCTAAAACTTGGTGCGGAATGGGACAATATTTGGTATTTTATAACATACCTCAGTTTGGTATTTTAAGAGGATGATTATGGTTCATAAGTTCATAAAAGAAAATCCTTCAGTTTCGACGTCGATGTAAAAATAATCGATGCCCGGAATAGAGAGAATTTAGCTACGCGTGTTTATCTCTTACTATCAGGGGGTCTATTCCAGGCATCGATAATCTTTACATCGCGCGAAGTCGTCGCATCGATTCGATTCGTTTAGTTTGACGACAGGTTGAATTTCTTTTTTATTAAGTTTTTTATTTTCGTATCTTACTATTTTACCAAAAGTCATAATCTGATGACATGGCTATAACCGGAGATATCTAATTAAAACCGACTTCCTAGAAGGAGAAGGTTATCATTTTAACTGAATAGTGCTTTTTTAATATAGTTTTTTTTCCTGTTGTGGATCTCTAGTATAAAAAATCTAAATCGATGAAAAGTTCCGAAGATGTACCCAATCAGTGAAGACGGTTTTTCGTTTAAAAAAAGTAGATTTAAACAAACGTAAACATATCTTAGGTTTTTGAAATTTTTATTTATTGAACTAAACAAGTTTTAATAATGTAAAATCAGTTAATAGCTGTTAAATTAAGTAAGAAAAAAGTTGTTCAATTCAATAATATACAATTTCCAAGGGAAATTTGTGTTTCTGGTTCTGGTTGTGATTGTGTGTGTTCGATGTGAATGTTTTTGGCTCACCCACGACACAAGTCATCGAACTTAGTATGAGGCTATTGAGAGTGAAAGCCTTATATAGCCTTATTATAAATACGTAGTTCTAAAGAAGTGAATAAAAAATGCTTAAATATTAAACGTGTAAATTAATTACTCTATTTGTTAATCCTGGGTATAAGGTATATTCATTTCAAATATCATTCAGATCCGTTTTGTTTGGTCCGTTTTTTTTACACATTTACACACACACACAAACTTTCACATTTATAATATTAGTGTGATATTTAAGTTCAGATATCGATATCTGTCAATGTACTCGTATATTATTACCAAGGTACTCGTACTGTGTGGCTCTACAAATGTGAATAATTCCGAACGCACGCCAAGCCAGCCAGATCGTGTACGTAATAGGCAATAATATGTAAAATTAGCACAAGGCTGAGAGATATCGCACCGCGATGTCACTTTGTACTGTGGACATGAGGTGCTAGTGTATTGAAAAGACATTTCACTGGATTTCACTCAGAAAATGTACGCTACACGCTACCTACAAACAAATGGAGTTCTGGTCTAACAAAAACTTTACGAAGTAAGTGTACAGTGTACCGATTAGCCTATATGAACATATATATTTTAGGTTGATACATATATATTATTATAAACAAAGACAATGTAATTTATGTTTAATCTGCCCGTTGGCTAAGTTGGGTGAGCGTCCGCCTTCTAAGCAGGGGTATCGGATTCGATTCCCGGCGGGAGCACAAGTTTTCTACCCAAGGAAAATTTGTGTTTCTGGTTCTGGTTGTGATTGTGTGTGTGATGTGTATGTTTCCGGCACCCACGACACAAGTCATTGAACTTAGTGTGGGGCTGTGAGTGTGAAAGCGTTTATGTTATGTTATATTATGTTATCTTTATTACTACATTGCTAAATTTTGCTTTTCTACTGACTTCACAAAAAGGGAGGAGGTACTCATGTAGAATGTTTTTTTTTAAATATATTTTTGTTTGTTACCTCATAACTTCGTTCTACATGAAGCGATTTAGAATTTTATTTTGTTTGAGTGATGTTGCTTTCCAATTGGTCCCATTTAAATTTGATCAGTAGTTCTTGAAATATCTTCAATAACGCGTGTTTAGTACATCTAATCTGATCAAAGTTCCGAAGATAAAGCGGTGAAGTCGGTTTTTTTAAGCCTTGCTTGCGATTAATTATTTATGTAATTGATGGACGAGACGAGCAAGTCGCTCGCCTGATGGTAAGCGTCACATGCTTGCCTATAACAGTTCAGTGCCACCCAGAGTTTGGACTTATACAAGGTTACTTTGAATTAGCGCTCCATACTCCACAGGGGGGTAGGGTATCGAAAATGCAACACAAAAAAATTTTCTAAAAATCTTTTATTTTAAAATTTTTTTTTTTGATAATTCTGTAAATTTCAAGCTACGATTAAAACCAATTATCCAACACGTAAACTCAAAAATAAAAAAAACAATACAACTAAAACAGCGAGTCCTTCGTTTCTACGCCGCGGGTAGCGAGCACAGTTTTCCTCCTCAAAGGAATTTCGTGTTTCTTGTTCGGTGTGTGTGACTCGGCTGTCAATGTGACTTGGCAGTTCGTAGGTTATGAATGACCATGACTCTTCGAATTAGTGTAGGTGTCATAAATGCTGTGAGTGTAAAAGTGTTTGTTTTGTTTTGAAAAAAACTAATTAGGTCTTGTTCACTTATTAAAATTGGTCATTGAAAGCCCAGTGTACAATAATACTAGGCTCGGCTGCACGCGGACGGGAATTGACCCGACATTCGCCCGACGCGCACGCATTGATGATAGTGGTGCCGCGCAGCGTCACCTGCGTTAACATATTGGTGCATGCGAACAATAACAGCTGTTTTAGTTGTATTGTTTTTTATTTTAGAGTTTACATGTTGGATAATTGGTTTTCATTGTAGCTCGGCACTTTACATAGGTACATATATAAAAAAAAAAGTTTTTTTTTGTATTGCATTGTCGATACCCGACTCCCCTGTGGAGTATGGAGCGCTAATTCAAAGTAACCTTGTGTAATTAGAACTCCTGCGCGGTAAAGCACTTCGCTCGTCAACCTGAGATTTTAGATGTTAAATCTCTTGCTTGCAACAATATGACTGACGACTATTTTCGCCTTAACAAGTTTTAGTACGGTATTCTTGCTTATTAGTCGCATTTTGTCGTATGCCATGCACACTTTTGAGCGCGGACCCAAAATCCATGTATGATGAATTGATGATCGATGCTACGAGATTATTTATCGATAAATTATAGGCAACACTTTCAGACTGAATATATCAAAATCGTTTAATTATTTCAAAACTATAGCAAGAGCATATACAGATGTAAAGTACATACATTTCTTTATTTATATTACATATAATATACCCTGCAACATGACGGTTGATTAACCGTAAAATTAAAAGTTGAATTGCTGTCATAATCAAATGTCATATAAAAGGTGATTGACAGTTAAGACGAAACCAGAGAATGAAACAAAGTACCGTTAACTTATCCTGATGAACTCCATTCAGTTGCAATAAAAGGTATGTTGTATTTTTTATCATGTTCAAATGAAGATTTTATTTTATCTTTAAACATTTATGCATGCAGATGACGTTAGCGGTATTGCCGTTTTTACAGGCCTGGATATGATATTAGCTCAATGCAGAATAGATGTGAAGGTTCAAAGTACAAGGTTTTGTCTAACAGGGAGTTCATTCAAGGTAAGAACTAGAGCTGTAATGTTTTTTCTAAATCAACGATAAAATTGTCTTCATTATCTAAATCTAAGCCAAAACTAGAGCCCCCACTTATTAACATGCTATATTTTTTTTACTGCAAATTATAGAGTCACTATAAAAGTAGGGTTGAAATAATAAAAAATATTTTTTGTTTTTACATCTGTTGGTGGTATTTGTTTTATTTCCCTTTTTCAGTTTTAAATTTGTTTATATAATAATATTTTATTTTGAATTCGAATGTCCATTGTATGATGTCATGATGAGACGTTTTTTTGTTGGAAATAATAATGCATAGGTATGTAAGTAATTAAGGTATACTATTGGGTTCATCGACGTTAGGATAGTTAAGTACGTTCGTTCATGTCTTCAATTTATTAATTAAATAGTACATAAATAATTATTGACATTGGCTTCGTCGACAACATCATCGCTTCAAAAGTCCTGTAGAAGTTCTAGTAATAGGTACTTCTATCTATTTACTAGAGCATGACTTGAGTATAACTGGAACATGATTGTTTTACTTGACTTTGACTGTGACCAGAACCAGTTTTAGAACTAAAAAACATTTGTCACGGGCTAAATGCATATAGATCGCGAAGCTAAATATGGAACAAAAAAACGTCAGCCCCAAAAAGAGTCCTATCTGTACTACCTTTGCAATTGGTTTTAATTCGAACTGACCAAACCTATGATATAAGGTTAGGTAATAGAGATCAGGATTCATTGACGAGACCAGGCCATTTCAATTTCTGTATAAAATGACTTCAACTTACCTACCTGCTAAACGTATAATCGTAACCACGTCAAGTTAAATAATCAACAAGTAGCTAGTTACACGGACACCGCACACATCAATAGTCACGACTGTCCTCGTGTTCTAGATAAGGCGATAAGACTCGTGACGTCACCCGTTATCAGTCGGTGACTACCAGACAAGTAAAGTGATATCTCAGAAAATATAAACGTCATTTGCAGAATTGTATGGAGTGCAAGCGGTAAACTTCTAACCGGACATTGACTTCTTGTTATGCAATATAGACGTAAGACGTGGGGTGAGATTAGATCGATTTATCTTGAATACTGGTTGTGATTTTGATGCGTTGTTGTTTTGGTGATTTTACCCTCTCATTGTAAATATTTAGCCGTTGATTTTTTTAATTTTACTCTGATCTATATAATATTTTAAATTTTTAATTTCATACTAATATTATAAATCCGAAAGTTTTTGTGTAAATGTGTAAGTATGTTGGTTCACTCTTCACACTTTAACAGCTTAAGGGGCCTGCGGAGGTTGATTTTCCCATACAATCTTAATACCGAAATTATTTATAATTCAAGCATATTACCACCATACTGTGCTGTTATTAAGATTAAAAACATATTAATCCAGGTTCCTGGATAGTTTTTATTCTAAAATAATTACCTAAAACGAAATATAAACCAATTGATTTTCACACATTATTACGACGTAAATGTCGCATGTTTAACTTATTCGTTTTGTATTAAAAACTAACACATTTCTTTTGTCATTACAACAGGAACATAAATTATCATTTCAAGGTACTTACTATTAATGCAAAAAACAATGGCTAAACATTACATTTTCATTAATTATTTATTATTCCAGGTCTAGTGTGTTTACCAGCTTCGATCACATCGTCACTTACCATCAGGTGAGATAGTGGTCAAACACTAGCTTGTCACAAATAAAAAAAAAATAAAAAATATATTTTTTGGTATTACAAGTGGTTTTCCAGTTAAACAGAGACAGCCTATAGATCGTTTCTGAAATTCCCCGACCTCTAAACGGATTTGGATAAAATTTTGGATGTACATAGGTTATTCCTAGGATGAACACATATGCTACTTTAAAACTTGATAATAGTAGGAGTAGGATTTTAAAAAACAAAGCACCTAATTTACATGTGATTGGGTCAGTTATCAATGAGCAACCCGTTGGCTAAGTTATGTGGTTAAGTACCGTATAAGCTGGGTTATCGGATTTGATTCCCGGTGGGAACATAAGTTTTATCCCCACAGAAAATTTGTGTTTCTGGTTCTGGGTGTGAGTGATGTGAATGGATGCATCCACCGCATAAGGAATTGGACTTAGTGTGACTTAGTGAGTGTGAATGTGCTTATTATTATTATATATATAAAAAAATTTAATTTTAAGAAGAAACGATACATGGTACGACCTGTAGATCTATTCTGGTCGTCCAAATACGATTGTTCGAATTGATGCGACGTCGATACGACAGTCGATTGGTTGAAATTTCAGTTGATTCGATGTTCATAACAAAAGAAAATCGATCGTATTCGACGTCGATGTAAAGATAATCTATGCCCGGAATAGACCCCCGGTTTCTAACAGATCCTTGCACATGGTAAAGAAGGAAGAAAAGATAATTTCTTTCAAAGAATCTAGTGTACAAGATCGTTACACATAACACTTACGATACAACTAGAACATCAAACTTTATACCGATCTTCTTTATTTCTATAAAACTACAATACGTTAAAGAACAAGCGATGAAAACTCCAAACGAGTTCCCGCGTCCGAACTTCTAAATCGCATCGTTCGAGGTAATGGGTTCCTGCTATTTTAGACAAAAGTTGTGATAAGTTGTGACTGTTGTCAGAACAAGAACGTGACAGTAACTTTGAGTTCGGAAAGGTATTAGGTACTACGGGATCGATACACGAGGTAGTAACGAAGCACGAAGTAAGTAATATTATCATCTACGTCTAATATTATAATCTTGTTTTGTTGTTGTATTCACTCTGCTTGTCAATAATTATTGTTGCTTTGTAATATGTATGAGCCAATATTTCAATAACTGAACTGCCCGTTGGTTTATTTGGGTGAGCGTTAGCCTTCTAAGCAGGGATAACGGGTTCGATTCCCGGCGGGTACATAGGTTTTCTCCCCAAGCAAAATGTGTGTTTCTGGTTCTGGTTGTATTTGTCTGTGAGAAGTGTATGTTTCCGGCACCCACGAAAGAAGTTATCGAACTTAGTGTGGGGCTGTGAGTGTGACAGCGTTTATGTTTATGTTTAATCTTTAAATAGTATAAAATGTCGCTTCCGCTGTCTGTTCGCTTAGATCTTTTAAATTATTGAACGGATTTTAATGCAATTTTCAGCAATAGATAGAGTGATTCAAGAGGAAGGTTAATATACAATACATACATATTATAGTACAGAAAAGCTTAAAATTCAAAGATTTGTATTACCCGGGTGACGCCGGGTGGGTCAACTAGCAAATCTATAAAAATCGTGATCTCGCAATTTTATTGTTTAATAATTGTATTTGCTATTTAAAGAAAGGAAATAACGGATATTATGTGCACGTGTCAACTTTAAATATGTAGTCGAAACCCCGGAACAAAATTGGTCTAAAATCAGTGCCTTTCACATCTTACCAAATTGTTATTTGCCACATAGATTAAAAAAACGGTTCCGTACTCTACTTGCAAAGTTCTTTTCAATGATACCCACAAGCAAAATAAAATGTTGCTTCCTACTTACGTGTCTGGGAGCCCCCTTAATATTTTTTTTTTTTATAATTTTAATTGCTATTTTTGACTCTGGGCCAATTTGAAATTATTAGCTTGAAAGGTTTGAAGTCTAAATCATTAATGCATTCATATCTAAACTTTGGACGCTAAATGCATCTGACAGACGGAAGGATGGACAAAGTACTGAACCACACAAATCAACTTAGAAATCTCGCTTTGCTTCCAATATATATCCATAAATTGTTGTTTTTATTGTAATTGTCCTGGACAATGTTAGTATAAAATAAAATTATCGGAAAATCCACCGGAAATTGCACCCGTGCAAAGACGAGGCATGTTACTTGTAATTAATAAAAGTATGGAATGATAAGCTTTTCAATTTTCGCTAAGTTATGTTATAAGCACATTATTTTAAAAATCCATTAAATTGATAATAGTAAATACACTACAATTTTACACTTTCAATGTTTTTAATTTTTTTTTTTCATATATGTAATAGTAGTTTTAATATTTGAGCATTTTTGTGTTTGGACATAATATGTATTATAATTATATCAGAGCGCCGCGCCTGTTACAGGCGACGCGTGGCAAGAATGAATGCGTGCCCGCGTCCTCGCATTTTATCTGTTCATGCGACCTATGTGTCAAAGCCTTAAAGACCAGACACATATTAATAATGATGTGGATAGCGAACTCTACAATGCAAATTGTAGGTATATTTTGTTAGTTCTTATAAACTAACTATTATTATAGGAAACTATACTGGGTGAATCTGGTTTTTTATGATGAGTGAGACCTTTTTGTTTATTATACATATATAGCTAGTATAATTACTTTGAATACAAGTTTTACATTCTAAACACATTTAATTAATTTTATTTTATGGCTTCCACTAACAATATTTTTAATTTAAATTTCAACATATCTAAACCAATCTTTTAACATATATTGCACAAGTAAGGCTAGCTTTAATTACCGATATTGCCATTATCCAGTTCATGCGGGTACTATTAATCACTTAAATGTTATCTATTACGAAATGATTTATTCCATCCACTCTCGTTGCTAGCAACATTGTGATCGGTATTATCAATGGCCAATGAAATTTAATGACTTGGTTGGTTACGTTGGGACAGGTTAGAGGTTGTTTGCAATCATTATTGGACTTGTTTTTTACAACGACCCAGGGGCATGGTAGAGCAACAGTAGACAAACATAGACAGCCGTCCATCCTTTACTCGAAGCCAATTTGGCGTCAAGTGGTCGCCATATTGAATCAAAATTCAAGATGGCGAACAAATTGCGGAAAATTAAAAATGAAAATTTGTCTTCCTGTTTTACACAGCACGTTTCTTAAGATTTAAAATACCTATTCTATAATAGCTACTTGAAAATCTTCTTAAGGTTTATTTTACCATTTTTCATTTCGAATGACTGCAATGACCGATTTAATGTATTGTTTTTGGATAGCAACTATTCTCACTAAAATTGTAAATAATTAAAATAAATCTGTGATAAAATTCGTATATAAAAAAAAAACTAAAAAATTTAAAGTAAAATAAAATAAATTATAGATATAAAACCCGATTGCAAAAAGCAAGTAAAATAAGTTCTAATGCTGAACTTTCGGGACTCATTGGTAATATTTCACTTCTAGTTTTCTGACTCCTCCAATTTCCTGTTGTTAAGATCATCGGAAAACTTGCGTCTCAAAATGCCAGCGCACAGCTTCTTTGGCTCAACCTTTACCATAGAAGCCGTCCGTCTCTGGAATGCTCTGCCTGTGAATGTCAAACGTGCGCGTCAAGCAAGAGTAATTTAAAACTCAAGTCAAATATAAGTATGTAAACATCTGTACACATTACAATATGTGAATTATATAATGTGTATTATAGGTACTTATATGTAATTATTTATTTTATGTTAGTTTACTTGATTATATATTATTATTGGTATATTTTGTTTATGTAGTTTAAACAATGTTACTATATTTATTATTTTTAATTTATTTCGTTCTTTTTATCGCACCACCACTCCTAAATTATCTTTTCGTTTATATTGCCATTCAAAGGTTGTCTGGAAGAGATCACTCTTAGCGATAAGACCGCCCATTGCACCTAGCTTTATAAGTTTATCTGTAAGCTATATTTATCTTTTGGTGTCAATAAAGAGTTCTTGTATTGTATTGTATTGGAGCTAATCTAGTTTTGTTTTGAGTCCCGACTAATAAAGTTATTACGTTCCGCATTAGAATTTATTTTAATTGCTACCTACTTATTTTTTATTAAGCCGGCGGGCGGCGGCGGCTTTTTAATAAAGTAAAAAAAACAAATGACGTTCTCTACTTATCAAATATTTCCATTCGAAAATATTTGCTACTAGACAAGCTTATTTAACTTAAGTTATAATGAATATCAAAGATCTAAATAAGCGAAGCTTTATAGAATACGTTTTCGCGCAGTGTAATATTAATGTAGGTACTTGTATTCAAGGTTTATTGAAGTTAGAGAGAGAGCCTTGGCCTTGAGCCACGATTCGTACATCAATATTATGAATATGGTATAATTATGTGATATTATAATAATTGACTTGGTCTTCCAGGTAACCGCCTGTGGGATGTAGATTCGACGTAAAGCAAAGCTTAAAAAACCGACTTCATCGCTTATATTAGCTTAGCTTGACCGATTTCGATAAAAACATTATGGGACCACCTTTGAAGTATAAGTTATACTCTTCCAATTAAAAAAAAACATCAAAATTGATTCATAATTGACGGAGATAACGCGTAACATACTCGTACATACAAAAAAAAAAAATACAGTCGAATTGAGAACTTCCTTTTTTGAAATGATTAAATGTCTTTCCTTATTACACCACTTTAATGCAACCCTGGTAAAACATATTGAACAGCTTTACATGTTGTGTAAGAATGTGAATTAATAATAATAGGAGATCTATGTCCTGTTTTATATCTATAGTAGTTAGGTGATTTCCGGGCACGGACGCTTCGGAAAGTACCTTTACTACATTGCGAGACGGGATGAGTTCACCCGCCTCCTCTCTCCTCCTCTGTAGTGGGAGTACTGGTGGTGAGTCAGGGGGTTCTCCATCGGCTAGCACGGCCCTACATGTCTGGGGGTGGCCTTGGTGAGCAAGGGCGCAGTGGCCCGGTTTTCCCCGTGCAAGATAGTGACTGCTAGCGCGACCCTATCTTTAACCGCCTTGTCGAGGAACTGCTCACGGGGGGTTTTTAATGGGTTCGAGCCCCACACACCCCTTTCGTTCACCCATGGGAAGGAATGGAGGGGGCACTTTCGCCCCAACAAAAAAAAATGTTACAATGCGGGCGAAAACGCGAGGCACGGCTAGTCGTACAGTTAGAAGGAACTTTATTGTGAGCTCAATAACAAGTAGGTATGATACACGTATCTCAAGTCGTAACGTGAGTAGGTACTTATTAGTGCACTCGTAAAACGCGTGCTAAATATTTATGGGTACAGCAAATTACGATGTTAAAGTTTCTATTTTATTAAAAGTTAAGTTCTTAGTTGGTTTTCTTAGCGACTTTACAACTTTGCTTATTAAAGTTAAATATAACATCATGAGCGGGTACTGGAAATTATAACTTCTGTGGGAACCATTTTTCAGTGTTGATGTAGAACCAATTATTTTGCTTTGGCAGGAATTTCTTCAATATTGGTAAGTACTTATAAAGTTTTAATCTAAAGAAGTTTTAAGATTTATTTTAATAACGGTTTTAAATTAAAACTTTGGTATTAGAAACATTGCCCGTCCATCTGATACGAAGCATATAATGATAAATTAATATATCGGGTTCGATTCCCGGCAGGAACACATATTTTCTTCCCAAGGAAAATTTGTGTTTCTGGTTCTGGTTGTGATTGTGTGTGTGATGTGAATGTTTCCAGCACCCACGACACAAGTTATCGAACTTAGTGTGGGCTTTAAGTTTAAAAGCGTTAATATTTATGTATGTTTATCATATGTCCACATCTCAAAGCTTCCATTACACTTTTTTACGTGACTCTAGCTTCATGGTTTCTATACATGAGTATAGAATAAATCTTGTTAGTTATCGTATATACTTGTTAGTTATATTATAATACAAGCAGCGCCTCGTGGTTCTACCCGCGTAAGTCTCAGACCCGCGGGAATTCCGGGATAAAAAGCATATGTGTTCAGAGTGACAGCTACCTACATCCGGTTTTTTTTCAAAATTCGTCCAGCCGTTTAAGTGTGATGAAGTAACAAACATACAAACACACTCACAAACGTTCGCCTTTATAATATTACTAGCCGTACCCCGCGGCTTTGCCCGCTAATATCAAGTGAAAAATTAGTCTATGTGTTAATCCTGGGTAAAAGCTATGTATATTTCAAATTTCTTCCAAATCCGGTCAGCCGTTAAAGCGTGAAGAGGGAACAAACACACTTACACTCAATTTTCGGACTTATGAAGAAGTGTGAAAAACTGTAAATTCTATATAGGAAATAGCTAATATTACCAGCAGTTCTACCTATAGCTAGTAATCATTCCGTTGCGTAACTTACAAATATTTTTTTATTATGTCGTTTTTACTAATAAACGCGTACACGAAAAAACGTGATGGGGGACAATACGCGACGAAATTAGTACGTTTTTACGCATTTTCTATAAAAATTCAAGAATATAAATAGACTGGATGAATTACATCGTGTATAAATCTTATTTTGTCACGTGCGTATAAAGTGGGAAGACGACTGCTGACGGGGGGGGGGGGGATACCCCTTTCCTTCACCCCTGGGAAGGAAGGGAAGTGGTAGGCATTACTCCCCTACAAAAAAAGGGTTGAAAACAGTTGTGCTCCGCGGTTACCCGGGGTAAAACAGATTTTAAACGCTTTTTAAACACTCACAGCCCCATGTTCGAATACTTTAATCGTGTGTGCCGGAAGCATTCACATATAACATTATCACTCAGTTACTTTTGTTTTTTTTTTGCCTTTCCAGAACGCATGAACGGTAATTCACCATAGTTGCATCACACATCAAGGCTTATCACGCAGGAACGCTTATTTTTTATTTAAATAGAAGTATTTTCTCGCAGACAAAAGTTTTATATTACTTATTTTGATGTTAGAGTATATATTACTCTAGACGTAGACTCCTCAATTCATTAAAAACAATTAAACACACTTCATATCTCTTAAAAATTCTAGAAGATTCAAACTAATAAAGCTTATATAAGTAACAACTACTTCTTAAATAAGCTTACAGAAGTTATAACTATAGCGTAAAAAGATCTTTACATACAATTTATTGGAAATTCTAACAAACCTATTCAGTCCATTTCAACAACTAAACGGACCGTAAAATACCAGAAAATCGAGTTAATTTCCATCCATTATTCACCCTAGTGAGCTCAGTTAAGTTCTACTTAGTGTAACTTAACTGGCGAATAAACTTTCACTCGTATTTTTTAATTAAGTTAACGTCAATTTGCAAGCTTATGTTCGTTCAACTTTAGATTAATGTTTAATGAACAGTTTATAATTCTATGCTACTTAGAATTACTTAGTTATCGTAGACTAACAATCCAATAATGGATTTTACTAGTAAGTTGTTAACAAAGAATTTCGCCAATATGAACTGCTTTAGTTTAGATGGGTGCGCGTTTGCCTTCTAAGCAATTGTTATCGGTTTTGATTCCCGTTGGAAAAACAAGTTTTCTCCCCAAGGGAAATTTGTGTTCTGGGTCTGATTGTGTGTGTGATGAATGTTTCCGGCACCCACGACACAAGTCATCGAATATATTGTGAGTGTGAGAGCGTAAAACAGTATTTTCGGAACCTATATCCTACCTTGATTATTTTTTATGAGTCCACTAAGTAGCTTTTTAACTAATTATAAATAATTTGACTAAATCGTTTAAGGTCCGCGGAAATTAAGGCTAACAAGAAAATTTAAAGATATTAATATCAAAATTTAAAATGGCTGTTGAACGAGATGAAACAAGAATAAAATAAATATATAAAGTATTTTTGGAGTAAAGTAAAAAAATATTCCCCCGACCACTGCTACTAATTCAACATACGATCGAGTGTTAAAAATAAATTTATGTTTTTTTTAGTGGAGAGTTGTATACATATTTTCTCTATTGAAAGATCTCTACTATGATATTTGTTACTTAAGGGAATTTATAATATGCATTTATTTACTTAAGTGTCTATAACAGAAAATTATTAGCTCCAGAAGTGCTTAGATGATCAAATTTCCTATCTACTCCGATAGTAGAAAAAGAAGAAATTCCTATAGCTCTATGGTAGTACCGAGCAGTAGTGAAGGCTAACTGCACAAGCGTTTTCTGGCGACGTATAGATGATATTAAAATCCGAAAGTTTGTCTGAAGTGTGCAAGCGTGTAAGTATGTCTGTTCCCTCTTCACGCTTTAACGGCTGAACTGATTTGGATGAAATTTAGAAAGTACATAGCTTATACCTAGGATTAACACATAGGCTACTTTTTAACTAAATAATAGCGGGCAAAGCCGCGGGACACGGCTAGTTTAAAAATATTTAAAGAAAATTAATGAAAAAATGCGCCGCCCAATTTCGTGCCTGATTCTTTCGAGATGGCTGTAAATGTGCTAATCTGGCAGTACGGTCATTGACTTTCATGAGTTCATCTTTGGGGCCCAAGTGAATAAACAATTTTGATTTTGAATATCACCCGGGATAAACAGTTTCAGTCATACAAGCTGTCATATCAATATTAAAATGTTACTTTACAGATCTGGGCATACGATAAAAACACTCCTTGACTTTTACGTTAATCGACATCCCATCCACCGAAAAGGCATTCCCACATAATTGTTGATTACACAATCTTAACCACATCAGCACTTTGCATCACTAATTAATTATAGTTCACTTGATCACATTTTATTTAATTACACTGTTGAAACACCTTAAATACCTCACACACTGCAATTTGCTTGAGGCATATTTACTCACACAATATTATGTATTTAAATTTACTAGCAACATTGGAATTTAGTCCGCATTCCGGTGAGATACAGCTTATTTTGTTTGGAGGCGAAGCGTGTGAGCAGAGTAATGATTTGGTGTTGACTGAGAAAATCGTAGATATGGACTGACATGCTGGTAATTAGACTGTATGTGCTAACGTAGTGGCCTAGACAGGAGACTCTACATATACTTATATGTAGAGATGATATGAAGGTACTAAGGCTAATCTATTAGTTATAGGATTTGTTTAATGATAAATGGAAATTCGATGCCTTTTTCTAGTTGCGGTATACGATATACTTTATTTAGGTTCATGCCAGTTGGTCACTTTTAACGTGTCTATCTGTGAACAGATTTTGATTTCTTTTTTTTGTTTGGTGACTTGATCGAGTGTTTTTAGCTGTTTGGTGGAAATCGGTGGAGCTGTTTTTTTTTTTTTACCACTTGTTAACAGATTTGTTTTTTAATATTTATAATAGTTTAAGGACTATAACAAAATTAATATATGGTGTAAATGAGTGAGACATTTGTTTTTAATCCATCAGTTTTAAAAACTAATAAACATTAATATTTTCTTTTTTATGATAAAAGTGAGTATTTGCTGATGTTATAAATATAAGGCCACTTAGCGTAATTTCTTTTTTGTTGTTATTTATACATTGTATTTACATTAAAGATTTTAAAAACTATTTAGGAAATAATTAAAAATGTATTGGAGACTAACTGCCCAAAAATGCGTAATAAATATCACCTATTAACCATTATATATGTCTTGAGGGTTAAATTTTGCCATGATTGTGGAAACAAAAACATGAAAGTTCAAACTATAAAAAAACGTAAGCAAAGCTTAAAAAACCGACTTCACCGCTTATATTTTGGTTTTGGCTTGATTAATTTCGATAAAATTTATATGGGACCTCCTCAAACCACCAAACAAAAAAAAAATATTTTGATAATTGGTCCACAAATGGAGGAGAAATCGGTGAACATACATAAAAAAATACATACAGTCCTTCTTTTTGAAGTAGGTTAATAAGATGAAAACTGTAACCATAAATAGCATTTTAGTTTTAAATACTTGCTGCGGAGCGTAAAAAAGTTACTTACTGTGTCATTGTCTGGAATTTCGTTTTGTTATAATAATAATAAGTTTTAATAAATAGTGAAGATACTTTGGAACACACGACAAACTTTGCAAAAAAGCATATTGATGCCCGCAGTGCGACGAATGGTGACCAAATATGGACAACATCCCAAGTGCTAAACAAAATCGAAATGTTTCAAGACTTCGAGAATCCTTTACACGCAGCTTCTTATGTCAGTTTCGGAACAGTCGGTGCTTCATCATCAGTCCGCGCGTAGACCAACCTGCGTCTCGGCGTATACTCGATGAAAGATGATGAAAGAGCACCGACTGTTCCGAAACTGGTCACGTAACAATGCAAATGCATATCAATGTACTTTTTATAGTTTTAACCATGATCCATTGTAGAAAGTAGTTACATAATATAATAATGCCACCAAAAAAATCTTATTGGTATATAAAGACGGAGAAATAATACTACACATCTTAACCCACACTTATATTAAACAACTTATATATCCACACTTATATAATTAAGTTATAGTCCACTCGAATACCCATTTTCATTTATCACCGTTACTTGTTGTAGTTGAACAATGTAGTTATAAAACTGCCTGTTGGCTTAGTTGAGTGCTTCTAAGCATCGATTCTCGTTCGTCTTCTGAGCATCTATTCCCAGCGGTAATAAAAGTTTTCTCCCATATAACATTATTGTCACAATAATCGTTTTATTTTATTAAAATAATAATACTTTTAACAGTACTGTATGTTTATGCCAACCTTACACATGAAAATCGAAGTATTTAAAAAAGAAAATGTCATAGGTTGAGTTAAGAATACGCATAGGATGAATTAAGAATAAAAAAATATAAATATAATAAGTTTCTGTTTACTTTTAATTTAATAATGCAAAAAGTTGCTTCATATAAGTACCCAAGTTACTCACAAAAACTCTGCCGCAAATAAAACGCGATGTTTTCCTTTTAGAGTATCCCATTATAATAAAATCTCAGTGGACAGTATTCAGGGCGATCGGGCAGTTGTTGATCGAAGCAATTATGGTCAACTTATGGTCGATCAATGAACGTGTCATGACCATTATGGACATAATGAGGTGGGTAAAAATGCGCGTGCGCAGTCAGCTGAGTGAGATATGAGATTGAATGTTGACAGCAATTAACACACTCGAAATCGTGTTTTTTTATCATATTAATTAATGTAAAGGAATTACAGTCGCGAAATTCGTAAAATATTTTGTCATTTTTGTTTGTTTGCTTCTTTGATTGTCGTTTATCCAACAGTGTCTACATGGCAGGTAATACATTGAATAGACATAAAGTTTTGTGTGAGTAGAGAAAAAAAATAAGTATCTGCTACTTTTTAAAATGCTGGATAGACGATATGGAAAGTGACGAAGATAAGATATGCTTACCTAGAAGGTACATATTCACTATAGACTTGAAGACACCCAGATTGTAACATTCGTTCGGGGAACAAAGACGCAGGCAATGCGTTCCACTCTTTCGCTGTATGGGCGATAAACGTAGAAGCGAAACGCTTCGAGCGAACTTGATAAAAAACTTAATGTTAACTGCAAATCTACGTTTCTAAACTACCTAAGTACCAAATTTCATCCCAATCCGAAATATTTAATCATTACAGAATCAGAAATATTTAAATTGGTTTTTCAGTGTGATTTTGTGTTTGTAATGTAAATGAATACAGCTCCAGCAATACAAGCAGGTACTAAAACTTACTTTTCTATATAGATGTATATATAGCTTTTGATTATTTTTAAGAAATGCCTGTACTTCTGTATATATTGGCCCGTATAAATTAGCTTCTATAGAACTTAGCACTACCATTTTAACAAATCTTTTAGAGTAAAAAACATATTTTTTTTAAATTCAATATAAACAAACACTTGACCACTATCTCACCTGATGGTTAGTGATAATGCGATCGACGATGGAGCATGTTTGCCTAGAAGATACTTGTTCACTGTAACAAAGACGTGACTTAAAGACTCCCGCATTATACTTATGTTATGTGAGTCATTAAATGAAATTAAAATAAAAACCGAAAAACGGAGATTTTGATATATTATGTCGTATTTAAAATTATGTTAAAATTAAGCTGAGAATTTACTTGGCTTAAGTAACTACGAGTAAAGAAAAATAGCAAAAAAATTACAGTTGAGAATTTTTAAGTTTCAACTTACGACTTATGTTAAACGCTTTTTCTGAAGTTAGTTTTACCGCTTTAATAGATTTCAGAATAAATGAATAATCTGATGTTATAAAACGTAGCATGCTCGTTAAAATGAGTACTAAAACTAAGGTTACATAAACGTAATTAAACGCAAACAAAGCTTAAAAAACTGACTTCACCGCTTTATCTTCGGAACTTTGATTAGAATAGATGTAATAAACACACATTATTGAAGATATTTCAAGAACTACTGATCAGATCTTGATCAAATTTAAATGGGACTAATTTAAAAGCTATACCATTCAAACAAAAAAATATTCAAAATCGGTTCACGTGGAAAGAAGTTATGAGGTAACAAATACCTCATTATTTGTGAAGCCACTAGTCGGTAGAAAATATTGTATTTTATTATCAAAGTAAAAGATGAATAAAAAAAAATATATCGAAGTACAGACAAGGTAAAAGGCGTATAAGGCTTAGGATCATTTTGCGCAGCGTCGTTTAGAGAGACATCTAATTGGTACGCGTTTTGTACGTTTACAAAAAAAAACATTAACATAAGCATCTATAAAAATTAAATTGTATAACAACTATGCCATGTAGTAAGGAGACACATTGTACATTGACAATAGTATTTAAGTATATTTTTCCTATTCTATATACTGCTACAACACAGGTATTCCTCCCGAGAAAAAGATTACTCTTCCATTTTCTTACATCAATAAATAAACGCTTTTACACTCACAGCCCCACACTAAGTACCGGAAACACACACAGAAACAGAAGCACAAATGCTTCTTTTTAAGGTCTTTTAGCCTATGCGTTATTCCGGAACCTAAACTATCTTCTACATTCTAAATTTCATCAAAATCCTTCACACACACACACAAACTTTCGCAGTTATAATATTCCTACTAATATTATAACTGCGAAAGTTTGTGTCTTCAAAGTACTTACGCAAGATAAACTGCTAATTTATTAAGGAAACCCTACAACAGGATAACCGTTATTCAAAGGAATAATTTGAAATTATTCAGAGGTACAATATTCCTTTGAAATTATCTAATTTCGTGTCCTCTCATCTGTGGGAATCATAATGAGGAAGCTATTTATTTAATTTGTTAAATTTTATAAGCTCAAAGATGCGTGTTTCTTTTGTTTACTTATTAAGCAAGTATCAAATTTAGAAGTATTTTTATATCCTTTTAATTATCATTTATAGGTTTTTTCTTGCTGAAACTTAGTTCCTTATATTCTACTTTTCAACTGCTTTATTGCATTATGTTAATAATTGGGATGAATCAAGAACCGCCTATGGCTTAGTTGGGTAAGCATACGCCTTCTAAGCGGGGGGTATCGGGTTCGATTTCCGACGGGATTCTCCCATTCGATTTCTTCCTAAAGAAATTTTGTGTTTCTGTGTTTATTCCCGGCACCCACAAAGCAAGTCATCAAGCTTAATATGGAGCTGTGAGTGTGAAAGCGTTTGTGTTTCTCAAATCTAATCGTACAATAGAGCGAACTAAAAAATATAGTTTTTTTTTTGGGATTTGTTGATACCCGGCACGCCCGCAGGAGTAGAGTTGAGTAGAGTAGAGTAGAGTTGTATAGAGAGTTATTTCAAAGTAATCCTGTACATTGTTACTAACCGGCCGGACTCACTTTGATCTTACGTTCATCTTTATTTTTAACTTTTTATCCGCATTCTGATTATATATATGACAGCTTATTACCCCAGACCTACGCGTCTAGATTAGATAAGTACGTAACGCTAATATATTGTGCCTACTTAGTGGGATAAGATAAAGGCCCCAATACCTGAATTTGGCTTTTCTGTGAATTTTATAATAAGGAGGACCAGTATGAGTCTCCACTTAAGTTAATTATTGGTACCTAATCTCGTTACGTGGATACGCGACGGGATCACACCTGACGCTACCTACTCCTTTGGTTAATTAATTACCGTAATGTTGATAATATGGTGCCTTATTGATATTACAATGTAACCTTGAGACTAATAAGTAATTTAACTTTATACCTAAATAATTCAAACAAGCAAATATAAACAATCCGTCTTCACTGCTTTATCTTCGGAATCTTTGATCAAATTAAATTAATTAAATACACATTATTGATAATAAATCACATAATAATTATTAGATATCGATCAAATTTACGACACAATGGAAGTACCAGCTTTCAAATAAAAAAGAATCTTTAAAATCGGAACACCTACAAAAAAGTTCTGAGGTAATAACACACAAAGAAATACAGTGAAATTGTTAACCTCCTCCTTTTTTTGAGTTTGGTTAAAACACTGCTAAGTAGAATTACTAATTGCGTGGCCAATAACATTTATTCTTACTCTCTCTATTACCTAATTAAGAGTAAGTGAATGTGTAATCAGATTTTTAACCGGCTTCAAAAAAATAACAAGTTTCTCAATTCAGCTGTATTAATTTGATATTTCACTCATTTAATTTCAAATGGAACGCACAAAAAAACATACAGACCAATCCCTACATGCAACGCTTCATTAGATATTATTTAGGTCGTTTCAAAATAATGTAAAGAATATACAAACATCGTCGGAAAACCAACTAAGTAATGATGAACGATTATTGTTCGTGATTTAAATTTCTATTAAAAACCTCATAATAATTATTTATTACCTATAGAAGTCATTACAATAGCTATGCACTAAAGTCCGTTGCTAGCTACGCAATAAACATTTATCTGACTGGACTAAAACTAATAATAGCAGCTGCTACTGCGTACACAAATAACTTATCAACAAATGATAATAATATTCCAAATCGATATCTACTCACAATTTATATTAAAACTGTAACTGAGCCATGTCTGTCCATCTATATAAAGCAAAGTCGGATTAGTTACATCAATTATCGATTTTTATGATCTTTAATTTGTTGGATTTAGCTCCTCCTCCAATAGCAGAATAACTTTTTTTTTTTTTTTTATTTGTGACAGGCTAGTGTTTGACCACTATCTCACCTGATGGTAAGTGACGATGTGATCGAAGCTGGTAAACACACTAGACCTGGAATACGCAGGCTCTCAAGGATAACTGCCGGAACACAGTATTTGGCTTGGCGGCAGACTTTCAACTTGATGGTGGTAAGCTACTTTGATAGCAAGCCAGGCGAGCAACTCACAAAATGCTCTACCACCTCTCAAATGTCACCTGATTAACTATGCAATATGTTATACATATGTAATAACATCGGAAACAACGAAAAAAAATCTCATCTATTTCGATTATAGAACGGTATAAGGGAGTCTTAGAGTCAAGAGTGAATAGGTATCTTCTAGGCAAGCATGTTAGAGCTTCGGCTACATCAAAGCTTTCCATCGGGTGAGATTTTAGTCAAATGCTTGCCTATCGAGCATAACAATAAACGGATATTTGTTGATTTCTCGAGATCGGGTAGGTACTAGGAAACATGAAAATTAAAACTATCGTGAGTATTACACATAATTGATGTTGTGTACGGCTTGAAACACGTCTAAATTTCGACTTACTTTGTAGTCGACTACAAACTAACAAATTTGTCCGAAACTATTCGAACAAATTTGTTATCCTTCAACAGGATGAGTCAGACGCGGAGCGAGGCGAGCGGCTCGAGCCTCGGCGCGTGAAGTACAACAAATTTGTCCGAAACTAGTCGACTACAAAGTAAGTCGAAATTTAGACGTGTTTCAAGCCGTACACAACATCAATTATGTAGGGGAGCGAGGGGCATGTTGTAGCAGGTGTAAGTAGTAACAGGCTCTTTTCACTAGGATCTTAAACCTTATTAGCGTATTTCTTTGACTCGATTTGACCTACAAACCGCGCCGCATCATGTTGCCATAGCCAGTGCCCCGCCGGCCGGCGCAGTGAGCGGAAGTGTGCATGCGCTTCATTTTTGCCAGGTAATATAAAATTGTACTGTCGTAAAATTTTGGTTTGCGTCATTATTATCGACTAATTTCAAACTTTCTTTATCTTATTTACATTCAAATTTATCTATCTCTGATAATGTGTAACAGTTTTTAAGATTGCTAAATTGTTTAAATAATTATCTTGATAAATGTTAAAAATCATACCATGGGGTTAGTTGTAACAAAATTTCGGGGCTTGTTGTAACGTGTTACAACATGCCCCAAGTTATGATGTAGATACCAACTTTTTTTTTCTTTTCTTCTAGAATGATGAAGAAAAAGCATAAAGAGATGTCAAAATTAAAGGAAAAGCTAAAGGCAAAGGTAAATTTACAAAAAATAAAACCGGAGTAGACAGAGCTAAAAAAAAGATTTTATGTTCAGATTCAGAATCTGAATCAGAAGAGTGGTATTATCTGGTATGTGGTGAAGCTTACACAGATTCAAATAAAGAAGATTGGGTCGAGTGTATCATTTGTAAGATGTAGGCACATGTAGGATGTGTTACAGGAGACACTATATCTTTTATTTGTATTAATTGTAGCTCAGATGAAGACTGAATTTAATTATAATAAAACCCATCAAATGTTGATTATTATATAAGTGCAATACTTTGCTAGATAGATAATTAAAAGAGATAATTACAAAGCATACCTTAGATATAAATAATTTAATTACTTACTGTGATTTAAAAGTGCCATGATGATTATAAGTAGTGTTTAACTAAATAAAACTGTTAATTACTTAATTGTTAGGTGTTGATTACTTAAAAAGTGTATTCAAGTTGATTTTTTATAAGAATTACGTAATACCTATTTTAGAAAAATGTCAATTTTGTTAAAAATAAACAAAGAATAAATGATTAGAGGTATTATTGTTGTTTTTTTTTGTCGTTACTACTTGCCCCGGTAGACGTTACAACTTGCCCCAAGCCCGAGGTAAGTTGTAACACCGCACTCCTTCTAGAAAATAATTGATTGTAAAATATTGACCAATATTTATGGTATTATTTTTACTTGATTTGGTAGAGGAAGAGTTACAGCATCCATCCATCTTTATTTAATAGCAATTTAATCAATGGATCTCAAGATATATTCGTTTTCATGAAAACTGTTACAACAAGCCCCACGCTCCCCTACTAGGAAACCATAAACGTGAAAGAGGTAAGATTTTTTTTTTTTTCGAGGCATTGCTTTACATTTGTGTCCCAGACAGTTTATAATAAAATAAGTAGAAAGATAGTAATATACTGTTTAGAGGTAATTGAACACGAATATGCGATTTTAAGAATGTTTGTTTGTGTCTCTGTTTCTTACATATTGACACAAAAACTACTGAATACCTTATTACGAGCAAGATAAAGATGTTATGAAAGCAGGAGCGATATGGGAGAGAGTAAGGTGAACGGGAAAGAGGCTCACCACGAGCTCAACAACTAAGTACAATGGGATTAAAATAAGAATAGGACGGGCTCTTGGCTAACTTCACTTATATAAGTACTGTTAGCAGAACAAACTTAAAAATTGATCAGCGACATTTACGTGATTTGAAATGCCCTACGAGTGCCCCGAAATCTGAATTTGAATTAAATTTGATTTGGAATAAACCTTTCCACCAAAAAAAACTTTTCATCCGCCGTCGGTTGCTAAAGCTAGTGATGTTTATTGTAAAATGCGTGCATAATCTGCACAATTATACAGTTTCTCACTCCGTTAAAAATTCTATATAACTAAATATTCATTATAAGTAACCACATTCATGTTTACAAATTACGTAAGATAGAGAGATAGTTAAATTAAAATTAAAACGCGAATTAGACGCGTTGTCGATGTCTAGATCGACAATTGTTTCGGCTTCATTTGGAATCCTTCTTCAGGATGAGTGAATAAAGCTGAAACAATTGTCGATCTAGACATCGAAAACGCGTCTAATTCCCGTTTTAATTTTAATTGATTAGTTCAAAATGTGCGTGACTTTTTATCAAATGATACTATTATGAGCACATATTATTTACTTATACTGGCAATTCTTTCCTAGATGTCCCAGGCTTATAGGTTTGTCATTGAAATAGCAAACTATACTATTTGCTAGTTTTATGAGATAAGTAGAGATTGATCAATCTAAAAATGAGAGCCCCTTCACAAAATTTGACAAACGATTAACAATAATATTAAACTTGACATCATATGAATAAAATTTTCTATTATAATGATTTTGCATTTGTTATTGTAATAACCCATAATGTGAATATAAGTTTTTTTTATATAAAATATAACCATGGCTGTGTCTATATATTTAATTATATATATATTGCACTAACAACTTGCATGGCGTTAGTTGTCAGTTCACCAATAAATTATTCTTGATTCTTGAATAATTTGGTAGAGTTCATAAGTGGACGATATCTATCAGATTTTTTTGCGTGCGTAATTTAACCCTATTATCATGAAAACCAGCATTGTAAAGGTACTTACTTCTCTTCACTTTCCGATATTGATGCATTGCACTTCTAATAACACTCAGTGGCGTGACGTAGTCATTTCTCACAACAAAAACGTACTATTGTCTCGACTCACTATAAAAACTGAAGAAATAAGGCATTCTCCTTGACTCGTATCAGCACGCGATCTGACGTCGGCAGATGATAACGATAGCTAAAGAACGTTTCATTGACTGTTCACGTCAGTTTTGACGAAAATAGGCCCTAGTGAATGGAGAGTAGGATCATACCAGATATCAAATTTTTCCATGAGTTTTCGTAGGATTTCACGGCTCAGCCAAAATATTACTAAACTTGATCATCAGTTGACATTTAGTGGATAATATAGTCATTACCAGATAGTTGCTTATTTGACTACTATCTAACACCTGCTATATTATTAATTAATGATCTTTTAGAAGTTAGTTCAATTTAACTGTATGGTTTCGGAGATGAAGATGTACAGGTTTTTTGAAAGGCTTGCGTAACAACTATGTCTTATATCCTGTCTGTCATCCTCTGGTGACAGATTTTTATATTTGGGTGGTACTACTGTATTTCGGTACAGGATAGCAACTAGCAAGCCAGGTGTCGATATGAGTTTCTGTGCATATCAGATACGAGGTAAGTATATCTGAATTAATAACAGTATGGATTAAAAAGATTTTTTTTATTATAGATAGCCAGAATGGGAAATGAGCGACTTCTCATCCAGACCAACGCGTTTTGAAGCAGTTGCCATAATCTGGTACAAAATTAATCTAATGGTATAAGAATATTTGTCATGATATACTAGATTCACTGACTGACTGACTTAGAGACAACTCACAAACTAAACCGCTGGTCGTAGAGACTTGAAATTTGGAGGGTACATTTGACTTAGTAGGAAGGGGTGTACTAAGAATGGATTTTTAGAAATTCCACCCCGAAGAGGGTTAAACGGGATGAAAATTTTTGTATGAAAGTTCTTTGTTTGTTTAGTTATAGCGATGAAATGAATTACGTATATCGTTTAAAAATAATAAAAATGTAATTATTAATATTTATTACCAGGGTTGCATTAAGGTGGTGCAGTGGGGAATGAAAGTTCAGATGGAAAACTTTTATTTCTGAAGTCAAAGAGATGTAAATTGTATCTGAGTAGTAAAATATAAGATAATTCGCAATGTACATAGCTTATACTCAGTGTTAACACATGGCTACTTTTTACTTTAATTACTGCGGGCTAAGCCGCGGGTCACGGCTAGTAATATATAAGTAAGTATATCTAATATCTTTAAACAAACAATTCTTGTATTATATATATGTGTAATCAGGATCTCGGAAACGGCTCCAACGATTTTCATGAAAGTTACAGATTAGGGGTTTTTCGGCCCAAGGAATCGATTTATCAATGTTCCAGATCCGAGAAAAGCTCGGTTCGAAAAAGAAACTATCAGCGCCATCTATTACTACGCCATGATCGATGTAAAAACTGTTTCTACTCGACACTAGATGGAGCTTTCTGAGGCTACAAATTCAAACGCATTCTACCAAAAACAAAAAACCGAGCAAAGCTCGGTCATCTGGATATTATATTTTATACTGTATAGGCGTTTGACCACTATCTCACATTTACTTTTAAATTTGTAATTCGAACACATTCTACCAGCCATCTTGGGACCAAAGCTTAAATTATACATATGTTGCAACTTTTGCAGCAAGTGCAATCAAAAAGTAATTTTCGATTGTATTAAATTACACTGCAGATTTTATAATTTCACCATCTGGACACACTCAAGTTGACCGTGTGTTGTAATCGAGTCCGTTTGACAAAATAACAAACGTTACAAAATGTTCAGTTTGATTCATCAAGTTGACACACGTGTCATACAGATCCCCGTGTCCGTTATTGCAACTTTATCCGTAACGTCTAAATAAATTAAAAGAATGTTTAGTGCGATTAAAAACGTTTAATTAAAATTAAAATAATTTACTGCATAAATGTATATAATTTTGCAAGGGAAATTTGTTTCTGGTTCTGTGTGTTATTGTGTGTCTGATGTGAATGTTTCTGGCCCTCACGACATAAGTTATCGAACTTAGTGTGGGGTTTCGAGAGTAAAGCATTTATTTACATTTCTTTTATTTAGACGTTAAGTATATATATTATAGTATAGTATACGTAGGTTAATTTGCCCTTTCAGTCAATCATTACAATTTACATCAAATGCAACATATAAATCTGTTACTTATTACTTTATATTATACCAGTTGAGCCCCGCAACTTCGCCCGTTGATGATGATGATGATTAAAGTTTATAAGCCACCTACATTCCAAATTTCATTGAAATCGGCTTAGTTGTTACGGAGATACGTGGTAACAAACATTCACACACACACAAACTTTCGGATTTATAATATTAGTGTAGGATACTATAAATAAGTAAATAACTACTTTATAAGTATTTATTATATAATTATATTTTTATATCAATGTAATTATATATAGTGGTAAGTGGCAACGGAATTGTTTTAGGTATGTTGTTATTATAGTTAACTAGCTTTTGCCCGCGGCTTCGCTCGCGTTAATAAGTACAACAAACTTTCATCCCCTATTTTATCCCCTTGGGGGTAGAATTAATCAAAATCCTTTCTTAGCGGATGCCTACGTCATAACATCTACCTGCATGCCAAATTTCAGCCCGATCCGTCCAGTGGTTTGGGCTGTGCGTTGATAGATCACTATGTCAGTCAGTCAGTCACCTTTGAGTTATATATATTTAGATTCTCTAATAATCTAAGTGTAGTATCATCTAGTACATTAGAAGTTGTTGGGTCACTCATTGCGCCTCGTATGTCACGTTACTACACTAATCGTTATATATTTAACACCCGTCCTAAAATTCGTCAGCATTCACCTAACTAAAGAATATGGCGTACTGCCAGACAAGTTCATTCAGAGTCAGACAAATAAACACTGCAGTGTCAGACGTTTCTAATTTGCCGAGACGTTTGTGAATGCAGTGCCAGATCCTAATTGCATTTTTGGCGCTTCTGTTGACACTAATTTTAATCTGAGTTGTATTATGTGATCGTTGCTGTAATAAAATTTAAACGTAAGCAAAGCCTAAAAAAACCGACTTTACCGCTTTATCTTCGGAACTCTTGATCAAATTAAATTAATTCAATACGCATTATTGAGGATAACTCATTAACTATTATATTTTTATTATCTTGATAAAATTTAAATGGGACCACGTAGGAAGCACCAGCTTTCAAATAAAGACTCATTAAAATCGGTTCACCTAGAAAAAAGTTATGTAGTAACATAAAAAAAATATAGTAGAATTAAGAACCTCCTACTTTTGATGTCGGTTAAAAAAGAGAATGCGTAGTGTCAAGCCATGAAGGGACGCATGGGGGAGGTACGTAAAAGGTCCTTTTCAGAGCCCCTCCTTCGATCCTTCTACGGACCTCCTAGAGTAGTAGGAGAAAAGGCCCATCTCGGGGCCACTTCTACCCTACTTGGAGGTTTCAATGGAGAGTAAGAGTGTCGTCGGACTTGCCCGAAGTAAACGGGGAAGAGAGCAACCGCCTAAAGCGGTCGTTTTTTTCTTCGTTCTTGGTGCCTGGGTATGTAAACTCGGATACGGAGACCGAAGGGACAGCGACCGCTGAGGTGCACAGTGCCAGGGGACCGTAAAAGCGGGCCCTATCAGAAAAGACTTCGTCAGCAGTTCTCCGACGTTGTCAGACGGAGAGCTGGAAAAGTTCTTGCAAACAAGACGATATAATAGGGCATCGCCACCGGCACCGAAAGTGAGTCCAAAATAAAAAATATTCCGAGTAAAACTTAGGGCTATCAAAAACTAGAGTGATATTATGCAAATAACCAGGGAACTTTGACAGTGTTTAGTTAACACTTATCACCATTTTTACCTATTGGTAAACGAGGGTAGAGTCACGTAAGCTTGTTATTGTTTGATAAATATTTTTAATTTACCTGTCGATGATAAACAAATTACGTTAACTAATCACAATAAGAGGAAAGTAGCTTATTTTGTATTTATGTAGGTACCTAATAAAAAATATGCATGAAAATGATGTAAAGGTTGTTTGAAATCTTAATATTTATAGAACTACACCTATATTACATTATTTTCTTATTTAAATTATTTTAATGAGGAATTTTAACTAAAAAAAGTAATTAAATGCATAGGATAATAAAAACGCACGCTATTCACTAGATTTATTTGTGACGTCAGTTCACATATTTTTAATGTCAATAATTGGTCAACTTTCCTTAACGGTAGTCATGATTGGTCCTAGACGTCACAGAAAGAACGTCATAATGACCGCAATAGTCACCGCTTTTCAAATTGCCCGAACCCAATTGCATTTTCAAATATTTATCCCCTCCCGGTGACGCTATCCCACCCCGTGACGCTGTCCCACCCGTTGACGCTGCAGATACTACAGACAGCTAACAGCATCTGGTCCGTTCGAATAAAAAACAAATATTTATTTGTGAAATGTCATGTTTTGATGTTTTATTTTTATTGTAAACAATTCAACAAAACATATGCATATACCCTATTATAGGTAGAGCTGTTTGTGTTCCTAGATTGCACGGTAGGTACAATAATATTGTTTACTTGTTTAGTTTTGGTTGTATTATCCTACTTCCTCTAAAGATAAAGATAATTTATTTGATCACGTGCAGTTATAAACAAACAGCAGCATCAAATATAAGTACCTAACTAATAAGTAGTTTGAATATTAAATTCATCTTGTTTAAAGTCTCTACAAATAGGGTTACGTTTCCTTGAGAGCCACTCACACTTAATCCTTCCACAAACGGACTCACTAAGTTTGAAGACTTGTAGCGATTCCCACGACAAAAGACCGGGGAAAGACTTATAACAAACACACTAAGAAAAATAAACACAAATTTCCTTTGGGGAGAAATCTTCTGTTTCCACCGGGAATCGAATTCAATACCCGCTGCTTAGAAGGCAGCAACCAACTACGACAACGAACTCAACAGTTTCACTTTTTCACTTGTAAGTACGAACATGTTTTGCATTCGCAATTATATTAATATTTGATTTCGTTTCAAAACTTTTATTGCCTATCTTTCAGCTGCAAAACCTTTGATTTGAATAGAGTTACATGGATGTCATGCAAAATTGAATTCTGAATGTAAATCCTATGTAGCGAGCGAGTCCCTTATACTACGCTTTATGTTATCCAGTAAGGGCATTTTGAAGAAACGATGGAATATAACGAACGTATCTCGACCAGCTCCTGACTCAGCACGTTTCGGTAACTTATTGAATCGACACGATTGGATAACTTTCTCTTTAAAAATACATTTTATCGTGCGATAACTTACCGAATCGTACGGTAACTGAGTTACCGTATGGTTCTGAATCAAGGGGTAGGTCGAAAACATTTTAGGAGAAGCATGGGAAAAGCGAAAGATGTGTGTCAGGATCGTAGTAGATGGAGATATGACTGTGCCTACCCCAATGGGAAAGAGGCGTGACTATATGTATTTCTCCCAAAAAAAACTTACGTCACTTTATTAAACCACTTAATTAGTTTAATTACCTACCTAATCGTACAACATAATTGAAAAGTATTATTTTTATGAAAATTAAATTGTTCCATCATTGCTATGAATATTCATAGATTTTATTTAACCTTAACGTTTGCATTTAATGATGTAGAATGTTAATTTATATACCTATGTCTATGAATCATGCAACATGACCAAGTATCCATACTGTTTATATGTATTGGAAGTTCGTGAATCAATTGAATTTCTGTGGACGAATGTATATTTGATTTTACCTTCTATACCTAAGGGTTGAATGAAGGGGAAATGATGGGATGCTGAATGTTTATTGTGTTTAGTTAGGTATACATTGAGAGTTAAGTATAAATTATGACCCGGATATTATTACTAGTATTCCACTATTTGCAGTGGAATAATAATTTCAGCTAGGACTTTCTATCAATAGGAGCAAAACAAAGCTCATGGTTGTAGACCGTACTGGTATACTTTGCAATACCATTAGTATATCAAATGTAAAAACTGTCACGGACTACGTATATCTGGGAGCCTGTATCCGAAATGATGGAGACTGCAGCGCTGACATACGCCGAATGGCTATGGATAAAGACGCGATGACAAGGTTGACTAACATCTGGAAGGACTCCAAGAATACAAAGATTCGTCTAGTATGAGCGCTTGTCTTTCTGATATTCATGTATGGAGTAGAATCATGGACGATAAAATAAATTAGAGGAAGAGAATAGAGGCATCTGAAATGTTGTGTTGGAGGCGTTTGCTCCGAATTCCATGGACAGCCTTCCGCACAAACCTATACTCACAGAACTCCGAATCAAAGACCGCTTCTCTACTATCTGCCGACGCCGCATATTAAGTTATTTCGGGCATACTGTCAGACGTCAAGGCAAAAACCTAGAGAAACTAATAATTTGCGCGAATGTGGAGGGGAAACGATCTCGGGTAGACCCCCAACGCGATGGTCAGATCAGTTGAAGGAAAATAAGACGTCCAAATTTGAGACTGCAGTCCGAATGGCTTCAGACAGGGATCGATGAAGGCGCCTCACTTACGACTGGACCGGAAATGGTGATCGCGATCTTCAGTCATGAAGGATCGATCAGAGAGAGAGTGGAATAGTGGACCCATACAAATAGTTTCAAAACACTACAATGCGCACCAGAAGAGCAATCACACAGGAAAATACAGAAATGTGGCAAAAATCCGGTAGACAAACGCATCACAGCCCCACACTAAGTTCAAAGACTTGTATCGTGGGTGCCGGAAAAATTCACATCACACACATTACACCCAGAACCAGAAGCACAAATATCCCTTTGGAAGGAATTTTTACTTCTGCCGGGAATCAAACCCAGAACCCACGGCACAGAGACACCTCAAGAGGGCGGTCAAAACAAAATAGGGTATACGCATTTTTTATACTTTTAATTAATTGCTTACGTACGTGTATACATCGCCGGTAAAAAATCTTATCTTAAATACAATAAAGATATTGAAGAAAAACTAATACGGGGGTACTAAACTTTAAGCGCAACAGAAGCCAAAACAATCATTTTAAGAATTCTCGTCTGTATGTCTGTCTGGATTTATGTACGCGCATCACGCAAAAACTACAGCATGGAATTAAATGCTGTTTTCACCGATGTGTTGCTACCGGTCTAACTTTAAATATAGGCTCCATATTACCGCAGATTTTTTTTTAATTCCCACTCCTTTAAATGTAATATTACGCGGATGTAACGTTCTGTAGTAACTGGTAAACACTTTCGTATACGGTTTTCACAAGTCGATAAAACTTTGCCTGAAGCTAAATAAACTTTATTTCATCACAATTGGATGTTGGGAAAAAAAGTTATAGTAATTTATAAATCATTGATTATTCAGTAGCGAATTTCGGAACTAACTTTTTTGTAAGAACTTAATTAATTTATTAACTTTGACTTTATGCTAAATTAACACAGAATAGGATTGAGGAAAAGAATATATATAACTAGCTGCGCCCCGCGGTTTCACCCGCGTTGATAATGATGAAAAGTGATGATGATGATGATGATGAAAAATAGATGTTGGCCGATTCTCATAGATACCGGATAAGCACAAAAAATTTCATCAAAATCGGTCAAGCCGTTTCGGAGGAGTATGGCAACGAAAACTGTGGCACGAGAATTTTATATATTAGATAAATAGCTCACCTAGGTGACAATTCCTGAGCGCAAAAAACAACGATTTGGACGTTTTTTTTTTAATCTGCGAAGTTTTATTTCCCGAATCGAATAGGTTGTATTACTCTACCAGAAAACCTTTGTAAGATTGTTTCTGTGGTGGAGAAATTCATCAAGTTTATGAAGATGTATCTCAAGTAACACGTCAGGACAATTCTAGGCTTTGTGAACGAGCAATACTTGCACTCGAAATAGATTAAGCAGGTGCCAAAAATCAAAATATTTTGGTAGAAGTTGAAGGAGGTGGTATACCGATCGATACACAGATCGAACCGATGCTACTACTTATCCGTTAGAGTTTTTAAAATTCTTTTAGCAGACAGTTAAATGATAGAGAAACAATTATTATATATAATTTATAGAAGAAAAAAGTAAAAAAAACTTGAGAGGTGTCAAGTAGAACGAAGTAACATTTCTGTCTAAAAAATTCTGTCCCCCTTTCGCAACGAGCGATAAGGAACTTTCGTTCCAAAATTAAAAGAAACATGCAAAAACCAACAACACGCGGTGTTCCCAGGCGGTCACCCATTCAAGTACTGACCGCGCCCGACGTTGCTTAACTTCGGTGATCGGACGAGAACGTGGTATGGCTTACAACTATAGCAAAAAGTGAATATAGTATGAAAAACGCATGAAAAGTAATAAATATCTTCTTCGAGTAACAACATTGACGAAAATAGCGTGAGTTATGATTTTTTGTCAAGTAATAACTATCGTATTTTTTTATATATGCTCTAACTGTTACTGAAATACGACGTGGTAGGTATTAATCATTAGATTTATGTGCATATTGCTATACTTAATTATTTGCGTTTACGCGTTATCACCGTTTTATTCCGGCGCGGCAGAATCCTTTGCTGCCGCCAAAATGGACTCGCCCGGCTCTCGTTGCGCTGCTATCTATACTATCCCATTACTTTGTTATGATATATATTTTATACATTGGAAAAATCATTGTTTTAGCATTTATGTCATATAAACAATTTCGTTATTTGTGAAATATGTAGAATGATGGTTTTGCCTATTATATAAATAATGGACTCGCCCGACGGGGCGACGGTACTTTCGCGCGCTAATTCAGTCATTTGTTATGTGTAAATATTATGACAGTGTTATTTTTTTTTTCTTTTAATTTTGGCGTCGCAATCTTGTGCATTTTGCCAGTGTCAAGTAATAATATATTTCAAATGTATTTCATATTAAAAGTCCTAGTCACAAGTCTCAGTCGAAGTCAAGTAAAAGAGTCAAGGTCCAGTCATAGTCAAGTCATGCCCTAGTAAAGTGTAGAAACTTTACTAGAACTTCTATTGGAGATTTGGAGCGAAGGCGAAAATCGGGTTTTTCAACTTTGTATGATTTGCCTACACTTATGCACGTTTACTAAGTATTAACGGTTAATAATCCACCATTATTACACATTAACACTCGAAAAATCAAAGGTTTTGGAAAATTATACAAAATCAACAACACCATTTTTTTCACCTTCGCGGCAAAACTCCGACAGTGTTATTATTTGGCGCACTTTTCTGACAACAAGAGGATCTTTTCTCTATGTCATTTTGTTTCTTTACTGAGAAAGTCAAAAGGCAAATAACAATTGTCACTCAAAAGTGACTATGGTAACGAGGCGTTTTTTTCTCTTTCCGATCAGAGTTTCCGATATTACAACAAGTATTTCTGTGAAAGGTGTTTATTTTTTTATGAAATTGTGTAGGTAAGGAACGGCTTATTATAGCAATACTTTTGTTTATCACCTGCATGTTATAAATGACTTACAATGAACGCATATTTACAGCGCGCGTTTTGACAAATTAATGCGCCGCGCGGGAAATTTACTCAATCGTTCCTTCATTTTTTAAGGTAATGAATCAATTGAACAATGACATTAATTAATATTTAATCAAAAGCATAGTTAAAATACATCATTTTAAAAACAAAAAATATATATGTTATCGATCGCTATTTACGACAAAAAATAAAGATATCTGAAGAACTCCTCATTTTTCCCTGTGACAAACTTTTAACGTGTTTCATTCAATCAATTACTTTGTAACACACTTAAAATAAACACTTGAGATGAAGCGGTAATCTTTTACGAGCCCACAATGGTCATTTGTTTAGCAAACAAACCATTCTAAGTGGTCCTAACACTCGAATTTCTGCCGACGGGCGCGCGCTCGGAGAGGTCCGCCATGGTTTGTCGATTCCGTGTTCAGTTTCGCGCGTTTTTCCTAAAATCGTGTTCAAGCCACTGGTTACAACTTTTGGTCTTAATTTTTTCCATCTAGCCCCCATTCGCAACGCGCGATAAGTAACTTTCGTTTCAATTATCCTAATAATTTAATGAAGAGGCGTTGATCTAAATAAAACATGATTCTCAATTAGCTGCTGTCGTTTCAGACATATCTTTGCATAGTGACGATAGCATTTATCAAACTGTACTAATCAGTGTTTGGCACATGACCAGGCACGCAGTCACGGCGCACCGAGCGGTAATATGTGACGTATCTATTACGTTGAAGAGTATATACGATGACAAACTTGTCACGTTTAAATGGCTCTATGTGGCGATACAAAATTCCTTTTTTTATTTGATGTAGGCAAAAATACGATCACTATCTCACCTGATGGTAAGCGATGATATAGTTGACGATGGAACACGCTTAAGAAGATACCTATTCACTTAAAGATTCTCATATTGTACTTATCTGGAAATACCGACTCAGGCAGGGAGTTCAATTCCTTTGCGGTTCGCACAATAACTGAATTGAGAATGGGTCGTGCTCTCACCAGCTTAATCCACCAGGTGGTACTGGGTTGAGGCACGGGAGTCACTTGAGACTCGTACAGTCGATATTGTGTTAAGAAGGAATAATTAAATAATTAATAATTAATTAAAAGTATTTTTTTTGGATTCATGCACTCTTTAAAATGTTGTTTTCTTAAACACCGACGTCTAACTCTATTGCGTAATTCCTCTCCATCCAAAGGTTTTCTAGAAGAGATTTTAACGATAAGACCGTTTATTTGTAAATAATAATTTTCTGTTTTGTTTTTGTCTTAACTAGGGTGTTCAATAAAAAGGTAATCTATCTATCTGTACCAATCGAAGAAAATTTGGGAAAAGCTCATTAAAATAAGATAAATGTAAATACAAATATAAAACAAGTTGCAAAATCAAAATTTTGAAAATACCTCCGACGTTCTGATTTGGAAAACACCTCTTCCGTGGAAAACACCGATTTCAACCAAACACAACTAAGAACTCTTTCGAACCAGTCACCTTGAAAAAAACAAAATCGGTCAGGCCGTTTGGGAGCTACGATGCTGCAATTAGAAACAATTACCTAGCATAAAAATTTAGCCGGGTCGTTCAAACTACAAAAAACTGGTAAATAAAGAATGATTAGGCATAAAGGTATCGATGTCCCAAGGGTGGTGGTGTGAATTTTAAGATTAAGTAGCAGGTATACGTCAATGTGAGCACCTTTTTTAACCACAGGCAATTATCCCCCGTATACTTTACACATAAAGGTGTATATTGAATAAATTACAACGTGGTGGTTACGCAAGGTCACGCGTGGCAATCTTTGATTGTATATGGTTTTATACAAATTATACGAAAACGCGCCTCAAAAAAATAAAACAAACAAGAAATCATTCGTTCGATATTTTTTTCTTTTATATTTATGAGCGTTATGAATATTCTAAAAAGAAGGCATCATTTATTGTATCACACTGAATATGACGAATATTATTTATTGTATAATAATTTTATTTATCTGGTTTTATTATGAATGCCGAGTAAAACGGTTACAAAACCACGCGTTTTAGATGAAATTCTATTATAGCCAACACTTAAACACTAAACACTTCGAACTACCAATAAACCAGCCAACCCTTCGAGCTCGAGCTCATTTGGATTATAGATATATCTCTTATTGCAAAACCGAAATTTTTTTTTATCGTACCTATATAGGCAAGCATTTGACCACTATCTCACCTGATGGAAAGTGAAGATGCGGCCGAAGATGTGACATGCTTGCCTAGAAGAATACGATAATAATACATACGTGTGTCTTTAAGTTCGTTGAAATCATATTATACTAGACTGGAAGACATCTACCTACAGAAGTACTATAAAAGAGATAGGAGAAAACTCAACAAAACATTGTTTCGTATCACATGATGAGTCAGTCATTGTTTTTGATAAGAAACCAGTCATAACAAAGACACGACTGATTTTATGTTTTTCAGTTTATTTTGACACCTTTCCACGATCGTCCCACGCTTGTTTACGCTCAATTAGAGCGAGATTAAAGGTGAGTAGAGTCAGCCAGACTGGTGATAGTTGATGTGACTAATGATCAACTAAAACTTAGATAATGCTTCGCATACACAGATTAAAAACATTTGATGGAAAGGATTGCATTCAAAGTGATAAATTATTTCTTAAATCATAATATGAACGCAAGCAAAGCTAAAAATACCGATCTCCGCTTTATCTAGGTATTACAGATTGGAGCTTTATCAAATTTAAATGAGACCACATGAGAAGCACCAGCTTTTAAATAAAATTAGAACCATCAAAATCGGTTTACCTAGAAAAAAGTTCTGAGGTAACACATAAAAAAATACAGTCGAATTGACAACCTCCTCCTTTTTTTTGAAGTCGATTGAAAATAATGTGTGCTGCAGGTGGTGTGATTCGCTTATACATAAATACACCTACTTAAATTCTGAGCTTACAAATTGTGATATTTTCATGTTTTCTTAGGATAGGCGTGAATTACTAAAATATATTGTGAAGGTAATAAGCTTGTCCTCAGGGCAAAAACCATCGTCCCAATTTCTGAAACATGTCTTTTCGGTGAAATGTAGTTCACGGATTATACACCGTAGTAGATTATAACGCTTACGTCGTTTATTATTGGAGCAAATATTGCGTGTCTCGAATACGGAGGTTATGCGGTTGCACATAATTTTAATAAGAATTTTTTGAAATAACATCATTTGCTGTCATGGAGAAAACCATGCTCCGACGATTATTTAAAGTATTACGCGTTTTTTTTGCAAGAATAATGATATTATCTATAGCATAGTTTAGCAGAAATAGCAAGTTTATGGTCTTCTATTATTATTAATAAATTTTAAAGAAGGTACATGTAAAATTAAAAATAAACAAATTTAAATAATAAAGAAAATTAAATAATAATTTAATATTAACGCAAATAATTAACACCATTAAAAACTCTTTTAGCTTAATAATAATGTTTTAAGCAAACATTACTCTTAGATTGATTGTTGATTTTGAAGCGACTTCAAAAAAGGAGGTTCTTAATTCGTCTGTAAGTTATTTTTTGTATGTATTTGTCTATTACTTTTGTTGATATCTCCGCCAATTATGAATCGATTTTGATGATTTTCTTTTGTTTGGTAGACTTCAGAAGTGGTCCCATATAAATTTTCTCGAAATAGATCTATCCAAAACCAAAATATATGCGTTGAAGTCGGTTTTTTTAAGCTTTGCTTGCGTTTAAATATAAAAATATTTATTTGTTCCCGCTTTAAAAACGCGCGGCGCCATTTTGTTCGGGAACACGTTACCGGTTAAAAAAGGATGAGGTTTTTAACTTGTAGGAAAGTTCAGTCACGGAGTTTTGCAGCGAAAGTGAAAAAATGGTGTTGATGATTTTGTATAATTTTCCAAAACCTGTGATTCTTTGAGTGGTAATGTGTAATAATGGTGGATTATACTAAGTAGTAACTTTAATACTTAGTAAATGTGCATAAGTGTAGGCAAGTCATACAAAGTTGAAAAACGTGATTTTTGCCTTCGCTCCAAATCTCCAATAAAAGTTCTAATGAAGTTTCTACCACTTTACTAGGGCATGACCTGACTATGACTGGACCATACTCTTTTATTTGACTTTGACTGTGACTTGTGACTAGGACTTTTAACACGAAATATACTTACTTAAATATATTATTACTTGAAACTGGCTAAATGCACAAGATTGCGAAACCAAAATTAAAAGAAAAAAAAATTCAGTCTCTCTTTGTTCTTAAGTTCTTTGTTAAGAGCACTCACTATAATACACTGGGAGTCATATGAAACAATTTAACTTTGAATATTGATAACAGAGCTGAGAAGTAAAGAGGGAGAAAGAAGGGGGCTTCTTTCTCCCTCTTTACTTCTCAGCTCTGTGTTCTGTCTGTGCTCCCAGTGTATTATAGTGAGTGCTCTTAACAAAGAACACAAGAACAAAGTGAGACTAAACTTTTTTTGTCATTTAATTTTGGCTTCGCAGTCTTGTGCATTGGAGCCGTCCTATAAATTCGTTGTTATGGTTTTAGATACGCGTATATCACAATTAACTAGAGTTGTGGTGGAAAATCAATAATAGTCCGGTTCCTACCTAGATAGCGAGTACCATTAGAATAATGCTACCGGAGTGTTATCTGATACCGAACGTCATTACATTGTTCGTGGCTTCCTGAAATTTGAGGGGCAAATTGGCTACAAAGTCACATTGTTTCAATACAAGTTTTTTTTTTTTTTTTTTTTTTTTCACTATTATAGGTCACGATAGAGTGTTCCCTATTTTTGTTACAATCTAGCCAAGATTAGGCTAATAAGTAACTTAAATTTAACTTATTCTGCTAGATTTAAAATATCCAAGAATGTGTCCATTAACACTTTTCTTTTTGTCTCTATTAAGGCGATTCAATACAAGTGAGCAATTAAAATGAAATTACTTTTGACGTCACATCTGAAGCTGTTGCACTGATAAGAATATCTTGCTAATTGCGATAAGAATATCAGTGTTTTTTAACCAAATAGTGCAATTAGTCGTCAAAGGTAATTAAAACAAATGGGTAATTACAGCAAAACAGCTTTAATAAAGTAAGTGGAATAATAAACAGGATTGAAATCGGTCCATCAATCCACGATGACAGACCAAGATGCTTGCCTATATTATGTACTTATGTATAAATTCATAATAGTTAAATTCTATAATTGATTGAGCGAAGTGAGTTCTCTAAGTTGTCTTGGATAATTCAGCACTTTGTCCTTCCGTCTGTCAGTAGCAATTAGCGCCAACAACGTACAATACAACGAATAACTTCTAATTCTCAGAAAGTATGTAAAACTATGGCTAAAAACGAAAATGGCAATTAAAATGGTACAGGAAAAACAAAATATTAAAGGGGCATCACCCATACAAGTGAGGAGCAAAATTTATTAAATTATTTTTTCTGCCCGTGGGGTTATCGTTAAAAAAAACTTTGCAAGTAGAGTATGAAACCGTTTTTTGATCTATATAGAAAATAACAATTTGGTAGGACGTCTGAGTCACTCATTCCGAAAAAATAATTTATTTTCCAATTTTTCACGTATAATTCTTGCGCGCACAGAATACGAATGAGGTTGGCCATAAGACAGATAGCCATAGATAAAGTGCTGTGGTTAGAGATATATTGCTACCTCTTTCTCTCTAATAGCGCTAAACTACGTACGAATGAGATGAGGCTTAGCAGGTCTACAACATGTAACCAAAATAAATCTCGAACGACAAAGACAGAACAATATCAGTTATATCCTTCAATTAAACAACAAAAAAAAAAATGCACACATGCACGCGTTATACCTACCTAATCATCCCGTAATTTACTTATTTCTATTGTATAAATGTACTTTGCTACCTGTGGAGGCTTGTTAATGGCTCTAATCTTTTTTTTATGCCTGATAGGCAAGCGTTTGACCACAATCTCACCTGATGGTAAGTGATGATGCGGCGGAAGATGTAGCATGCTTATGTTTAAGTAATGTTTCTTTTGTAATGATAGCTGTAAGCCACCAACCAAATAAAATAAATAAAATAATAAAAGATATTAGATAATAATTATGGTACATACAAAATTAGGCCGCCCACTAATGGAAATTACTATGCGGTCTTGCGTATGCTTTCACTAATCCGATATGCTTCCATTGTTTTAAGCAGCTTGCTGCACGTTTCATATTTGATGGTTTTATTTTTAACCGACTGCACAAAAAAGGAGGAGGTTCTCAATTCGACTGTATTTTTTTATGTGTGTTGCCTAACAACTTATTTCTATGAGAACCGATTTCGATGTTTTTTATTTGAAAGCTGGTGCTTCTCATGTGGTCCCATTTAAATTTGATCATTTCAAGACCTGTAGTTGTTGAGTTATACTCAATAATGCGTATTTAATTAATTTAATATGATTAAGGGTTCCAAAGATAAAGCGGTGTAGTGGTTTTTTGGCATTTAAATTATCTGTATACTTTTTTAATATGAGACGACTTTTAAAACAGTTACGTTCTTACGCTTTCTTATCTTATAATATTTATGGAGAGTGTTTTTTTACTACCACATTTCACGTTCAGTATCAAAAGTGTTTGAAGTATGAAAATAATTTTTAACTGACTAAAAAAAAGGGGAGTTTTTCCATTCGTAGGATCTTTTTATCTGTTCCTCAGAACTCTCGAATTTATTAACCGATTTGGAAAATTATAGTTTTACTCAAAAGGGTATAGTGACGTTCTTCGACCTAGTTGGTCACATAATTTGATCAAGATCTGATGAAGAGTTTCGGAGATATATGCGATTAAATTCGCTTATTCGTTTTTAAACTCGTAAATATTATAATAGACCGTGTATATAGGACTGATGATATATGAGGACTCGTATCACGAATATGACCAGACCTATCAGTTGGACAACGCAGTAGGACTACTGGTAACAATCCGATGCATCGTTATCGTTCTGCCATCCTGCTGAAATGCTCGCGAGAATATCGGGTTCTATCTCCGGAGGGAACACAAGTTTCTTCCCAAGGTAAGTTCGCGTTTCTGGTTCTGGTTGTGATTGTGTGCGTGATATGCACGTTTCCGGCATTCACGACACCAGTTATCGAACTTATGGGGCTGTGATTGTGAAAGCGTTTATTCCAGACTATATAAATACAAGTGTCACTAATAAGTTTGTAAGTCTAGTCCCAGGTCTAGTGTGTTTACCAGCTTCGATCACATCGTCACTTACCATCAGGTGAGATAGTGGTCAAACACTAGCCAGTCACAAAAAAAAAAAGTCCGAAAGTTTGTATATGTGTTTGAATGTTTGAAACGAGATTTTCTGTAACCGAATGGGCAGATTTGGATGAATTCTGGTATTGCAGATAGTGATATAAGACTATATAAGACTATATAGAATGTATAGTCTTGTTCTATAATATATGTTATGTTCATAGACTTCATTTTAACCTTAAGTATGCGGAAGAAGCCGCAGGGCATAGCTGGTTGAAGCTTCCTATATTATTAGTCAAAGTTATCACCGACACGTTGCCAGTTGGTTTTGTTTTTCACGTGTACGGTTAAAAAATATCTTGTTTTAACCAAAATATAAGAATTAAATTACCATATATAATAGATAAAACAGTAGTATTATTATCTATAGATCTTAAAAACGTCAGTTACGGGTTTCAAAGTAAATTTCTTCATCTTTTCAAAAGCCACAGCGCCCAGTTATAGTTATGCAAATCTCTAGTCTAAATAATTTATATGCGGATAATCAGTATTTATTGTTATTTTATTTAAATAACAAGGACGTGCCTAGTTGCCGTGACTTTGACGTAATTTGTTGTTGGCGTAGAGAACGAGATGGTTGTTATCTCGACTGATCGAAACTCAACCGCGCGGTCGAGTCGCCACTTAAAATTTTTATATAATATTTTGGTTGTTAACTCGATCTCTATAGAAAATTAGTAAAGTCAGGTAAAAAAAGTGTTTTAATAAATTTTTCTTATAATAAAATAAAGCAAAATTTATGTTTATAAAGACATCTTAATTTTTTTTATGCAAAAAAAGATACTCGTAAGTTACTATGTGTTATTTTAGTAAAAACAAAAGTAAATTCGTCCTGGAACCAGTTCTCTTTTAGATGTACTTATTTACTTAGCATTTTTCAACACTAGTCTGTTTATCGTACTTTCGAGACTGGAATTGTCATCTCACCTGATGGAAAGTGATAATGCAACCGAAGAAGTAGCTTGCCTAGAAGAAACCTATTCATTCTTGACTCGAAGATACCATTCAGGAAACAAAAACGAGGGCAATGAGTTCCAGTCTTGTACGGATGATAAACGTATATAGAAGCGAAACGCTTCGATTCAAACTGGAGGGAATGTCAACCTTAAATTGATGACTTTTCACAGTTTGCCTTGAAATTAAAATTTTGCTCTAAACTATCAAGAATCAAGTGGATCATCAGTAGGTATACCCACTCCATATATATATATATATATTAGCCAATAAATTAAATTATTGATTGATCATACTCTAAACCTATCTATTTGTTACTTCATAGACTTTAAACTTGAGTCGCTCGGTAGCGTAGTTGGCGTGAAGAGAAAACAAACACTTGTAAACACTTACTATATTTACACACAAACTATAGGATATATATAATATTAGTGTGATTATTACAATACAATACAAAATTGTTTATTGGACACCAAAATAAAGATACAACCTTGTAAACGACGAAATTTATATTTTAAGGCAGCACAATGGAAAAAGTTAAATTATTAAGAATGTACTAATGATAGACTTACCATTTTTAAGAAACTATGTCAAGAATAATTGAAACGCAAGCAAAGCTTAAAAACCGACTTCATCACTTATATTTCGCAGTACTACGCGATTATACCTGCTCTAATCAAGAAATAAAGGTAAGTATACTAAATCTAGTTGTAGTCCATATTTTACCAAATTTCATTTATATTCATACCGTCGTTACAGAAATACCTAACTTCAAACAAATTAATACACATTCACACATAAAAAGTAATAACGTGGTTGATTTTTATATAAGTAATTTAGGTATCTAATTTCTTGGTCGTAAGCATCAACATAACATGTTACTATGTCGTAGATACTATAGGTATATATATATTTATATATGTATATATTTTAATGTTATCATATCACTAGAGAAGATAATTTTACTATCACAACAAAACAAATACGAATAAAAATGTACTGTAAGTACTTCATACCAGTGATTTCTTCGCCGTCAATCTCCATGGCGACAGATCCCGCAACTTGCCTCACTTGAACATGCAGAATTCATCGCTGACGTTTGCTGGTTTTCCACATTGTCTCACCACTATTTTCACCAATTAACAAAATCACATAACAGCAGTGGCTAAGTAATTTAAAAGTATTCCTTTAACAGCAAATCAGATAACTTTACATCACAGCCAAATTTTAGTGATGGGAAGTGTGCTACTGCGAAAATATCGATATTTTCAATTTTGAAAGCCACATCTAAACAAGTGGTTGTCGAAGCTGTTTATAGTGAACAGTAACGCTGTTCATTAGTTAGGTAGACGCGTTATCGCCTGCTGGAATATGATACGGTAGTAAACAGAGCAGTAGCTGTGTGTACTCATTAAACGCCTGCTCAATCCGTCAAGGACATTTTTCGATTATTTTCGTAAACATGGCAAACATCACAAACAAGGATTTTTATACTACGGATTTCGCTTCTAGCTAGACTTAACGTTCTCAAAAATATATTAAACTTTTTAATACAATATGTCATCCCACACATTTATTTTAAGTCACATCACTGGAAGACGTCTTCACGTTTACTCAACAAATACCAACTATTCTTGAGCCTCGTGAATTTAATTATCACTCGCACTATAAACACTGATAATGTACTATTTCACATCATTTGACGTCGTGTAAAGCGATCTCATGCTTTAGCAACAAAACTATATAATAAAATAGTCGCTAAAACTGATCCAGATTTTTTTGTCACTGCTTAGTTTTATTAAAGTACAGTTAGAGTTCAAACTAGATAACTGTGCAGTGTTTTTATTAGTCTTGTATTATTTTGTCGATGGTGCACTAACACAATGACATTGACATACTTTATACTATGTATTGAAGTCACTCACTGGTGCTGTCCAAACGTTTTGCATCGCGAGCGCAACTTAACACTTTTATAGCGTAATCCCACACCGTTCCCATACTGGGTTTTACTTGTGGCATTATGAAAGACAATATCTTTTTAATTTATAGTGTGTGTAGCGTATGCAAAAAGGTCGTTTGATAAGAGCCGAACGCATGCTACGACCACGCGAGGTATACTGATGTTTTGAACGCCTGTATTCATAATGTGGTAAAATATTAGATTTGTTTTGATAAAACATTGACATGTTTGCGCGAGTTATATGTTGCAGTTTCAAGGATATTATATAATTATATATAGTAGTATAGTGAGTAAAGTATATTACGTACATATGACGTAGGTATATAATGATTACTCGTAGTACTTACTACTGCACTGTGTTCGTAATTAGTTAAAACTTTTAAGTTTGTGGCACTTTTAATCAGCTATTTGTAGACGACATTTAATATTTGGTATATTATATCCGTCTATTCATTAGTGTTTCACATAAATTTCACTCGTAGACTATTTATATTGATTTTATACTGAAAATTGGTAAATCCTTTACTAAATTCTAAAGAAGCCAGTACACCACATGGTTTAGTACTTTGTCCGTCCATCCATCCGTCTGTCAGAGGCATCTAAGCCATATAAACAAATAACCTCATATTTTCAGAGAATATGTAAAGCTATCGCTCAAAGCCAGAAATTACAATTTAAATTATTTAAATGAAAAAAATAAAGGGATACCCATACACGTCAGTGGCTAGCAAAGTATTTAGTTTATTTTTCTGTTCATTTGGGGTATCGTTAAAAAGAACTAGTAACAAGTAGGGTACGAAACCGTTTAAAAAAAATCTATGTTGGAAATAAACAATTTCGTGGAAGAGAATACAAACATACTTACACATTTACACAAACTTTCGGATTTATAATATTAGTTTATAATATTAGTGTATAATATTAGTGTGTTGATACATATATGCTAAAATTGCATATTAATAGTGTTGCCTAACATGAGAATAATGTTCACAGGAATAAAGATTACGTTAATAATAATAATAATAATAATTTAGCCTTATACTACACGCTTTTAAAGAATCCTTATACATTTTATATGATCAATATTTTGTAGTCTTAGTATTATATAAACTTTCTTTGCATGCATTATCTATCAAGTACGATTGACGATATACTTTCACATCCCTACTGTATGACTATATTAAAAAAAACGCTAAGTTTTAAACATATTCCAATTCAAAACAGTGGTTGGTGATCAAAATAACAGAAATACTCCATTAATAAATAATTATTATCTATGATAAATTCTAATAATTAATTAACAAATTAAATTAAACGTACAAGATTATCAAATGACTGACAGCAGCTGATTGGTGTTAATGTTGTTTTATTAAACATAAGTTGACACTTAAGATTATTTCTCTGATATTGTATGTATTATTATTTAAAAATCGATTATTATCTAGACAGGAATTCTACTCTATTACGTATTTTGATGACCTAGTTGGAGCAGAGGGCAATTTTCTGCCCTCTGCGCCGTAGATCCTAGGTTCGTTTTCCCGCACAAATGTCCTTCCCAAGGGACATATTTTGTGCTTCTTGTTCTGGGTAACAGATGGTGGATGGTTCTGGTGTGTGTCTGATATGTAAATATTTCCAGCACCCATAATACAAGTCTTTGAACGTGGGACTGTGAGTGTAAATGCGTTTGTGTGTATACCATCACATATTTTCTTAAGGCTGCATCACACAGGACGGATTTGGTTCGAAAAGATCGGCGTGCGGAGACGCGGGCGCGGACACCGTTTGCGGGAAACAACCGCGCCCGCGTCCCTGCATGCCATCCGATCAAGCCAGGTGCGTTCTGTGTGCATAACAAACATAACATAACATAAACGTTAAATTGAACCCGATACCTAATGCTTAAAAAGCGGACGCACCCAACTTAACCAACGCGTAGTGCAGCCATTAAAAGGTAGAGTTTGACCACTATTTGGCTACCACTATTTTTATATCATTCGTCGGTTACGTGTCTGATGTGGTAGAGTGTCAAGTACCACTTTACTTAATAAAACACTTAAAAATAGTGTTAACGAGTATATCAGAAAAGATGCACCCGAAACAAATGTTTTTCGTCAGTAAGCACAATAATCCGATTTAGTCGATAAGATAAAGCGTGACATCATAACTACGAGGCATTTATCTTGATATCGTAAACAGGTGGGGCTTCCCATATTTTAGATTTTATTAAAATCTAGCCAATTTATTATGGATATATAATATTGACAGTGGATATATGTTGCCTTTTGGGGTTGTGACGCGGGGACCGTGGGGACTGGAGGCAAAGTGTAACAGAGCGGTGTAATATTAATAATAATACACAGGCCAAGCATTTAACACTTTATTCTCGGCAGCAGCATGAATATAAGTTTTGTCGGGGTTTCTGATTGAAGTAACGCGTGACCGAAATGCTGGACAATACTCCGCACAGCGGATTCGTACTGCCAGTTAACGTGGCATTGCCGCCAGTTTGTTGGATAATTGCCTGCTGTAAGATAATTATTTATTTTATTTGTCTGTTGATAAACATTTATATTTTATCCTAAGCGAGCACGCTTCATCCTCATCTGCATTAAAGTTATTTTTTTCAAAGAGATATTGGTCAAATTTATATCTTTATCCCTTTAAAAACAGTGGCAGATGGAACTACAAAACTCCTTCTCAAAAAAACCTATTACACAGTTAATTAGAATTGGTCAGCTCATCAAGGTAAAATATTTAAAAAAAAATATTTTATAACGGTATTAGATATCTTCATCAGCCTTCGAAATATGCGTATCTAGGTATATCTAACAAGTATTATTATAATATATTCTATCTATGTATGATACCGTGCGTCATCTACTGATAATGATAATGGCAGATAAACGGAAATCGATGACGTGGGGCCTGACAACAAGCAAATAATCAACACTATTTACAACTCTACCCCAATGTAATAAGAGCTACTGCAAGGATAACCCTAACACAACATTTTGGTAAGCCATGAGTTTTTGTATTTAATGAGGGTAAAGAAAATGATTGTTACATTTTTCTTATTTTATATACAGGGTTATTTGTAAAATAGCAGAAAGCTCTGAGACCCTGATTCTTGTTTTAACACTTAGTTCATTTAGTTCTACGACTTGTTTTGAATGCTATATTTTCTGTAATAGTTAAGGTGATGTATTCTATACAATCTACATTTAATAGCTGTTTAAACTACACTGTTTCGCAAAGAATGCCATCGCTGCGCCGTGCCTCGTAATATGCACGTCAACGCCAGTTGACACTTGACACCTTATACTTAACATAGAAGATAAACAATATATTTAAAAAAAAATTTATTCCAAAAATGATAAAACAGAATTTGCAATAGCCGTACCACAAAAGACGTTAGTCTCAATGGTTGGAATTATGTCCCAAGAGGTTTCTGTTATTTTATTTATCACAACCCTGTATATTTGTTTATTGCTTATAAATGTGCAAGTAAAAATTAAAAATTTACATTTATTTATATAAAAACTTCATGCACAATTTCTATGTACATAGGAGGACTTAATGCTACAGCATTTTCTGCCAGTCATCCTGCTATTTCAGGAGATATACCTATCGACGTGCAATAAATGAAGCTATACAATAAAGAAAAGGTTCAGAATATATTATTTTAGAATATATTTGTAAATTCTGAACTCTACTATCTGATCTTGGTTATTTACTTATCGTTCGGACTAGAGGCTGTCGTGGTGTCAGGTTTTCCAAGCCAACTGAAGGCATTATATACTAAAAAATCAAAAAACCAGACAGCGTAAAAAAATAATTTACTCTTTTATTTTACAGGATTTTGTTAATAAGACTTTTTATGCGATTATATAAGAACTTTATCACAGATTTATTATAAGTATTGAAAATGTAAGTGAGAATGTTTGCTAACCAACTTTTAATCGTTATAGATCCTAAATGGTCTGGTTCTCGCCATATTTATTTTTGATTACTGTCATATGGACATTCGCGAGATAAAACAAATCGATTGACGTAAGAATTATTAAAATCGGCCAACGCGTTTCGTCTCTAGAAAGCCACAAAGGAACAAACATACATACATAGGTTGATAGAACACATTACCTTTGCGTCGAGCAGTCGGATAAAAAACAATATGCAATATGTAAGAGGGAAAGCAAGAAAAAATGCATCTCTAGAAGATGCAACTGCCTAACATGTCAAGTTACCTTATCCTAACATAGCAACTAGGTAACAAGTGAAGATCACATTGGGCCTCACGAATTTGTATAATTGAAACGTAGCAAAGCTTAAAAACCCCTGAAGTATATACCAAATAAAAAAAATCATCAGAACCAATTAATAATTGGCGGAATTATCGCGTAACATACATACAAAAAAATCATACAATCGAATTGAGAACCTCCTTTTTGAAGTCGGTTGAAAATAATGCACTGTGACAAAATTGTACAGCTTAAATACTTTTAAAATATGCACTATAAAATATCTTTAGAAAGATAAAATCTATTTTGTAGTCCGAACTGAACAGTTCTAGTAATTTACGTTATAATTTATCATTATCTGCCTTATCTTAGTAGGCTATCTAAGATATTAACTGTTATAATAAGTATCAAATAGTTTACCATATTGGGTCGGTAATTGGACCCACTGTGATAATTGATATGGTGTCTCAATACTTCTTGATATAATCTTGGTAGATATTTACTTGGGTAGCTTTTCATCCCGTCTTCTCCCGCGTTTTCATGAAAATTTATTGGGTGCTATTTACCTACGTTTCTAAGTACAAGAAAAAAAACATACCATCGAATTGAGAACCTCCTTTTTTGAAGTCAGTTGAAAAAAATGCACTGTGACAAAATTGTACATCTTAAATGCATATAAAACATGCACTTTAAAATATCTGTAGTAAGATAAAATCTATATTGTAGTCCGAAATGAACAGGTCTAGGAAAAGTCGTAATGAGCTATAAGTATCTTTTAACCCTCCATCCAAAAGTAGAAATATCCTACTAATATTATAAATGCGAAAGTTTGTGTGTAGGTGTGTAAGTGTGTTTGTTCCCTCTTCACGCTTTAACGGCTGAACAGGTTTGAATGAAATTTGGAATGTACATGGATTATACCTAGGATTAACACATGGCTACTTTTTAACTTGATAATAGCGGGCGAAGCCGCGGGACTCGGCTAGTTATATTATAAGTTTAACGTGTGTCTGTTTGTGACATCATAGTTCCTTATAAAAGTAAACGGCTAAAAGTTTTATTAGTTTAAAAGATGACTTGATCGAGAGTGTTCTTTGCTATGTTTGGTAAAAATCGGTGCATCCATACTACAGACTAGCTGATCCGCCCGGCGTCGCCCTGGTTAAAAAACATACAAATAACGGGACTATCTATTGGTAAAAGAATTGTCAAAATCGGTTCAGTAGATCCAGAGATTACCTCCTACAACCTCACAAACTCACAAACTTTACCTCTTTATATTAGTATAGACATAAAATTAGTACAGATAGAGCCCAGGCGTTATTTACAAAATTTTATTTTGCCACATGTTGTATTTGATAAGTAGTTAAAAGTAGGTAGGCTAGGTAAAGTAGTCTAGAATTGCCTAGACATAAATAGCCTAATACATGTATCCCACACATTTTTCTGCCTATATTATGTGCCCAAGATTTTATATTGTATAATAGTAAATAATACATTTTATTGGTGCCACATCTTTCTATCTGCTTCCCACAGTTTTTAGAAGAATATGCTGAAAACACCTTTGAATTATACAATAGCAACTAACATACCGTTGTATCCCATTGAGTTCAGGAGTTGCGAAAATTAAGCTGAGCCTCTATTACCATCTCTATTTGAATTAAGCTAAAATGAACCTTATATTCTAAAAGATTTAACGAGATAAGATTTTGAATTAAAACTGAACGCAAAAGATAGATAGGGGTAAGAAGCGTTATCGTATTTTGTTACTAATAGTACTACGTAATCTAGAAGGTTCGGAAGTCCAGTCATTCGTACCTTAGGAAGCTATTGGAAATTGGGCCATACAAAGCCATCGCAGGTACTTATATGTATGAAGAGGATTTTGATTTATTATAATTTCGTCAAAGTAGTATTCATCTATCTAACTTTTAAATCGTCTTAATCTAACTTTTAATCGCATTAGAATCTTCTGTGTTATGGAAAAACTCATGTTGCTGTCCAAACCATTATAATATTTTGTATTTGCTGAAGCTTTTTGAAAAAATAATCTAAACGAATTCTGTGTAATAAATATAATAGTTTAAATTGTCATAGGTCCTCGATAACTCTACGAAGTTTAAATGAAATCTGACGGTTTGAAGTGGGTCAAAATCAAGTCCAAAGGAATCGGTTACAAACATACATACAAGTGAAGCTAACAAAAAGCGTGTAAAAATGGGACTATGTTTGAGCTTTCTCTGCCATTTCAAAAATAGAAAAATGTACTAATTTTGATAAGTAACTCTTTTATACCGACTTCACAAAAAAGGAGAAGGTACTCAATTCGATAAATTTTTTTTTTGTGTGTTAACTAAAATCTTCTTTTCAAGTAAACTTAGATATTTTTTTTTGTTTCAAAAGCTGGTGCTTTTCCATTGGTCCCATTCAAATTTGGCCAAGATCTGACCAGTAGTTTTTGAGTTATCGTCAATAATGCATGTTTAATATACATAAATAAAAGTTATGTACGTAACGTTAAGTTTGATCAAGGTTCCGAAGATAAAGCGATGAAGTCGGTTTTTTAAGGTTTGCTTGTGTTTAATTATTTCAGAGCAATGCTCAATTTATATTAATAAAGGTTCAGAACGGTCAGCTCAACAGTCAACTGTTCACCTATAACTACCTACATATATACTATGGTTTTCTAACCATGGAAAATTTGTGTTTCTGGTTCTGGTTGTGATTGTGTGTGTGATGTGAATGTTTCCGGTACCCACGACACAATTCATCGAACTTAGTGTGGGGCTGTGAGTGAGAAAGCGTTTATGTTTATATACCTACAAACAAATGGATCTCGGTTCTAATACAAATTTAGAAATAAGTGTATCGATTAACCTGTAAAAATGTAGATACATCATGTTATTTGATTATGAGGGCGGATCAACTATTTTCTGTAGTGCATCAACTTTTTTTGTAAAAAAAATAAAATTGTTATTTGGCTTAAATTACATCTTATATTGCGAGATATATCACTTAGGTGTATGATTATATACAGAGCAGCGAGTTTTTTGTTTTTTGTTTATAAACAAACTAAAACAATGTAATTTATGTTTAATAACTGTAACTAAACAGCTTAGTTTTGCTTGCAACAATTTGTCGATAGTTGCACGATTTTCACCGAGGCAGAATTGTTGCTTATATTTCGTTTTGTAGCCTATATTCCGTGTAAATTTGAGCGCAGACCCGAAATCAATGTATTGGTAGATACATAGGTACCTAATTACAAATTCAGGTATGCATAAAACCATAAATTATAAAACAATAGGTAGGTACCTAATTCTTCGTTGTATTTCACTAACAAAATGTTAAAAAGAGTCAACAATCTGTGCCGATTTAATTTTAGCCCAGAGAGTTTAACCTTACTCTCATTTGTGGCCGGACGTTGGCCGCATGTATGAAAATCTAATTATATCACGGATTAGAACGGTGGTAAAAATATGAGGGTTAATAACCAACGTACCCAACAAGTACAGAACTAGGTATCATATATACTCGATTTTTATTATACACTATTAATGAACAATATTTAAGTAACTATGGGTATCCGCAAAGTACCTAAAGTAAATCAACCTTTTTTTATTTTCTCTGTTTTTAGAATATCTATAGCTTGGACGAGACTTCTTCCCACTGGTTTCCATGACTGCATCAGTGAAGATGGCAAGAGATATTATAATGATCTAGACAGAACTAGGTTCTTGAGGTAAGCAAGAGAAATTGTGTTAAACGGTAGCAAGCATCGATTTACTAAAAATAGACCACGATACCACGCACTGAACTTGGGATGAACCTTAAACGATGGAATCCTACCCATTTACATCTTTGGCCACATATTCACTTGACATTAGGTTAGAGGGTAGGTGATCAAATGTTTATACAAGCATAAAAAAACAAGGAGTGTCGTAAAGACACACGATAGTATCGAAACTTTTGTATTACAGGGAAACATTTTAATTATTAATCACAATGCTTACCCTACCACTTTATTCACACAAAAAGGTTGCGGATTAGAATTTCAAAGCATTACCATTAAAAAGTTTCACTTACAAAGAAACTAAAAACTTTGTAAAAATCAGTGAAATTAAGGTTTTGCTTAACATGCGTCACTTTTTGTACAAGTTTAAAATCGATTGGGGCTGTGAGTGTGAAAGCGTTTACGTTTATGTTTAACTTAAATTCTTAACAAAATATATTTCATGAGCCTTGGTGGGCTTAAACCCTCGCCTAGTGTGTGGCCTACTTTAGGCTACCGGTGAAGTCATTGATGTAAGTGTTTATCGCCAGATTTGAAGAGTACAGTCTGTGAGTCAGATTTAATGCGCTATTCGGTATTTATTGATACCACTTACATTAACATAGATTATCCAACATTCTTTTCTCTAAGATTTATGTGTTGTGTAGTTTTTGTAGGGGTATTTCCAGGGTGTATTAAATTGTGAAGTGCTTTTTAACTGATATAAAAAAGCGGAGGTTTTAAATTCGAATGTATTTTTTTTTCAACGTGTGTTAACTTCAACTTCTTTCTAGGTAAACCGATTTTGATGATTCAATTTAAAAGCTAGTGCTTCCCATTTGGTTCCATTTTAATTTGATCAAGATCAGACGAGTAGTTTTTGAGTTATCCTCAATAATACGTATTTTATTCATTTTTTTTAAATGCTAGATAGGCACCGCTATCTCACCTGATGGAAAGTGACAATGTGGCTGAAGATAGAACATGCTTGCCTAGAAGGTTCCTATTCACACTAGACTTGAAGACACCCAGATTTTACCGTTCAGGGAACAAAGACGCAGACAATGAGTTCCACTCCTTCACTGTACGGATGATAAACGATCAAGGGTTCCGAAGATAAAGCGGTAAAACCAGTTTTTTTTTGCTTTGCATGCGTTCAAATTATTTTGTTAATATTTATGTTTGATCAGAAATCATTGATCTATCTCTTGGCTTGTTAGGCGCGCGTTCTATGCAGCAGGTTTCAGGTCCCGATCGAAAAAATAACAAGTTTTCTCTCCAAGGTAAATTTAAATTTCTGGTTCTGGGTGTCATTGTTGATGTGAATGTTCCTGGCACCCCAAGACACAAAACATTGAACTTAGTGTAGGGCTGTAAGTTTAAAAGCGTTAATGTTTATGATTACTGTTCATTTTTCTACCGACTTTACAAAAAAGGAGGAGGTACTCAAGTCGACTGTATTTTTTTTATGTGTGATATCTCAAAACTTCGTTCCACATGAATCGATTTTGAATTTTATTTGTTTAAAGATGTTGCTTTCCAATTGCTCCCATTTAAATTTGATCAAGATATGATCAGTAATTCTTGAAATATTTGTTTTTGTTTGGTAGAGTATACTTCTGAGGTCGAAATCGGTGACGAAGCGATGAAGTCGGTTTTATTAAACTTTGCTTGTGTTTCAATTATCCAATACAAAGTGATGGCATACACTTGAAGGTAATTACATTACTGATTTAAATGACTTTGTTTTACAAATTTAAAAACTTTGGAATTTAATGTTATTTAAAAGAAATATTTCTGATACAGTTTTTAGTAAATTAACTTAAGTCTACAAGACTCTAAAGAATTTATCAAGTAGCTAAATTATTTTAAGTCTACAAGACTAAAGTAAACAACGATGATATTGTGATTATAAACGATATGAAGTATTTTATAAAAAGAAAATGTTATTTTTAGCGAAGTATGTCTGTCATATTTTAACTGTTACTAAAAGGATTTCAGAGTCAACGTTCTCAAATCAGAGGACGCAGAAGAACGATCAAAGGTAAAAGAAACGTAAGTACCCATTACTCGAAACAGCTGTGTACTAAGGCCGTGGACGTATTGAATAAACGGAGCGGAGAAAGCTGTTAGTTGATCGAGCAAAGCAAGATCTCTAAGTTAAATGGGTTGGCTTAGCATACTGTCCATCCGTACGTCTGTCAGAGGCATCTATCGTCTAAACTATACAAGTAAATAACTTCAAATTTCAGATAATATGTAAAACTATGTCCCAAACCCAGGCAATTAGAATGATGTAAATGAACATTATACATGTAAGTTGCGAACAAAATACTTTTTTCTGCATATGTGGGGAATGGTTAAAAAGAGTTTGACTAGTAGAGCACGCAATCGTTTAAAAATCCATGTTGGAAAATAACAATTTGGTAAGCCAACAAAGTGTGTTTTTAGACCTATTTTGTCCCGGGGTCTATCTCAAAAAACACATTTAAAGCTTATGAATATTATTTAAATAAATAAATAATATCTAAATGACTACTGCAGGAAAATGCATTAAAGATATTCTGCTTATATCCGCTATCGCACGCGATGTGAAGCCTTAGAAATGAGTATAATGCGTTCTTTGTGATTTTTTGAAATCGTAAACATTTTGGAGCGTCTTCAAAGTAAATAATCACAGTTCACCACATAAAAATAACACGTGTGCAAAATTTCAAATGAATAAATGGGTTTAATGCAAGACATTCATTGCATTTCACGTAAATATTTTTAAAATTGAAGCACAAAAAAAGCTACTACTTATATTATTAGCTATAACTCAACTCAATTTAACATTAAAGAGTTGGTTTAATGATTTCAAGAAAACATTAATAAATCTCGTCCAATATTTTATTTTATCTACAGCTAAAAGTAGGAATATAAACTACGTAAGTAAACCATATCATATTGTATTATTATGTATATAAAATAACATACATATAAACGCATAAACGCTTTCACACTTACAGCCTCACATTAAGCTCAGTGACTTGTGTCGTGGGTACTGGAAACATTTATATCACACACACAATCACACCAATAACCAGAAACACATGATTTTTTTTACAAACACAGAATTACATGATGTCATTCCTCCGTGCCCTTTTTACCATCAAACAACAAGACAAAAGTCATCCATTTACGGTTTGCCATACCTCCAGTTTGCTCGAAGCGTTTTGCTTCGACTTTCATCATCCGTACAGCGAAGGAGTGGAACTCATTGCCTGCGTCTTTGTTCCCTGAACGGTACAATCTGGGTATTTTCAAGTCTAGAGTGAATAGGTACCTTCTAGGTAAGCATTTTATATATTCGGCCGCATCGTCACTTTCCATCAGATGAAAAAAAGATAGCGGTGATAAAAAAAGAAACAAATTTCCCTCGGGGAGACAACACAAGTTCCCTCCGAGTGTACAAAAAAAATATAAACGATAGCATAATATAAAACATTTCTAATTAAATCAGACATCAAACTTTAATTATTCTTAATTTGTAAATAAATGTGTTATCAATAACAACAATCAATTAAGTTTCCGGAACTAACTAGTGAACCTAACATTTGTTAAAAACGTGACGTGAGTAATAAATACATCATAATCAATTATAGTAATAAACGATCATTTAAATTGCCTGGCAAATCGTCTTTAATTAATCCTATTGAACCCATAATTCAATGGTTTGGGTCGTTGAGGCTTGAACTATTGGGAAATAGGGGGCTCGAAAAAATCAGCGAAATATCACTAGGGGAAGGGGGGGTTGTATGAGATATCACGTGTATTTATTTTTTCTTTCAACGCTATTTTTCTAGAATTTTGGTTACTAGTAGAAATATATGATTTTCTAATGTTTATCACTTTTTTTTTCTTATTTTTATGTTTCCACTACAGCAACTTTAATGTCATTTGGACATTTTTATCACGGTGGTGCTTAATTTTCCTGAAGTAAACTTATGGATCTGTATTTAAAGATAACATTCAGATTTTTTTTGAGAGTCTTTGTACCAAATACACGTGATTTTGGTGGGGAGGGGGTAGTCTACAATCTTACCACATATGGGGGAGAGAGGGTTAAAAAGTTGCTCAAAAACATCACGTGAGTAATGGACGACCACTATGCAAAACCAATGTCTAAAACTACTGACACAATATACATAGGTAAGTATAATTTAAACGCAAGCAAAGCTTAAAAAAACCGCTTTATCTTCAGAAGCCTTGATTAGATTAAATGAATTAATTACGCATTATTGAGGATATCTCAAAAACTACTGGTCGGATCTGGATCAAATTTAAATTAGATCACATGGGTAGCACCAGCGTACAAATAAAATCACCAAAATCAAATTGAGAACCTCCTCCTTTTTAGTAAAGTTAGTTAAAAAGAATACAAATTTATTATTAGTTAACCTAGACAACAAAAATAAAACTTTACCTAACCATTTGATTTCTAAACAAACATTTGACTAAACATTAAAATGGGTAACAAAATAGAATTAAAATGTAACAAGAAACGGCAGAGCCCAAACGATGTCATCGTAGCAACTCCAGAATAAAAGCAATTTTTACATTGCAAGCGATAGGCGCCATTAACCATAGCGCGAGAGCTGTTGGTTGTTTTTATTAGGTTGTTTTTGTTGTTAAAAATAGAATTGTTAATATTTACCCAGAAATGTTAAAGTAAATAAATAATTATTTATGCATCATGCAAATTAAATAGGTTATTTAACTTACGCCGGAGATATGAGATAATATATGCCAGAAATGTTATACAGTCGAATGTACGACGACATCCGAATTTGGTATTTGAAAAATAAAAATCAAAAACAAGTTTTTAAAAGCTAACTGCCCGTTGGCTTAGTTGGGTGCGCGTTCGCATTCTAAGCAGGGGTATTGGGTTCGATTCCCGGGAACACAAGTTTTCTCCCAAGGAAAATTTGTGTTTCTGGTTTTGGGTGTGATTTTGTGTGATGTGAATGTTTCTAGCACCCACGACATAAGTCATCGAACTTAGTGAGGGGCTGTGAGTGTGAAAGCGTAAAAGCCATTGAAACTTTAAATAATTCTTTTTATAAATGAATTTCTAACAGGACAATGCAATTCATGGTCAACTTTAATAAACCGATTGACTGCATTATCAACACGTCTGTGAAGTTAGCATCTCAAATGTTAGCATCTCACAAAGAAAATCAATATCAAGTGGCATCCAGCATAGTTCTACAGTTCTTGATAAGTTTTATCAATAGTTCCGTCGATTAAACCATTAATATCGTGTTTTAAAAAAATGAGATGCTAACTTCGCACACACATGATAGCATCTCATCACATTCCGAACACCTGACTACACAAGAGTCTACATTTGATGAGTTCTATGTTCCCAACAAGTTTTGACAATAGTTCTGGCGATAAAACTGATAAAATTGCGTTTTGGAAAAATGAGATGCTAAGTTCGCAAACAGATTGCAGCATCTCAACACAATCCGAAATCCTAACGCCACAAGAGTCTAAATCCGGTGAGTTCTATGCTCAAAATAATTTTCAACAATAGTTCTGGCGGATAATCAAATGAAATTGCGTTTTGAAAAAACTAAATGCTATCTACGCAAGAACAAAATGAAATCTAATCAAATTCCGAGAGTCAGACCAGAGCAATGGTTCTAGATGGAGACCAGCATCTCTTGCTATGAAATGACAAAGAGATATGGCTTCTGGAACTGTCACATATTTCTCCATCGAATTTAGCCTGCATTTCTTGCCATACAATACCATAGACTTTTTCCTATTCCTATATCGATTTTTTTTCCTAAAAATCTCGTAATTAGTGAGATGCTAGCCTACTGTTGGGAGTTCCGGTTCAGAAAACGGTTCTAGATGATAACCAGCATCTGTTTCTACGAAATGCAAAAGAGTTCCGGCCTCCAAAACTTTTTCCTATTCCAATATCGATTTTTTTCCTTATAAATCCCGAAAGTAGTGAGATGCCAGCGTACTGTTGAGAGTTCCGGTTCAGAAAACGGTTTTAGATGATAACCAGCATCTGTTTCTACGAAATGCAAAAGAGTTCCGGCCTCCAAAACTTTTTTCTATTCCAATATCGAATTTTTTTCCTTATAAATCCCGAAAGTAGTGAGATGCCAGCCTACTGTTGAGAGTTCCGGTTCAGAAAACGGTTCTAGATGATAACCAGCATCTGTTTCTACGAAATGCAAAAGAGTTCCGGCCTCCAAAACTTTTTCCTATTCCAATATCGATTTTTTTCCTTATAAATCCCGAAAGTAGTGAGATGCCAGCGTACTGTTGAGAGTTCCGGTTCAGAAAACGGTTTTAGATGATAACCAGCATCTGTTTCTACGAAATGCAAAAGAGTTCCGGCCTCCAAAACTTTTTTCTATTCCAATATCGAATTTTTTTCCTTATAAATCCCGAAAGTAGTGAGATGCCAGCCTACTGTTGAGAGTTCCGGTTCAGAAAACGGTTCTAGATGATAACCAGCATCTGTTTCTACGAAATGCAAAAGAGTTCCGGCCTCCAAAACTTTTTCCTATTCCAATATCGATTTTTTTTCCTTATAAATCCCGAAAGTAGTGAGATGCCAGCCTACTGTTGAGAGTTCCGGTTCAGAAAACGGTTCTAGATGATAACCAGCATCTGTTTCTACGAAATGCAAAAGAGTTCCGGCCTCCAAAACTTTTTCCTATTCCAATATCGATTTTTTTCCTTATAAATCCCGAAAGTAGTGAGATGCCAGCCTACTGTTGAGAGTTCCGGTTCAGAAAACGGTTCTAGATGATAACCAGCATCTGTTTCTACGAAATGCAAAAGAGTTCCGGCCTCCAAAACTTTTTCCTATTCCAATATCGATTTTTTTCCTTATAAATCCCGAAAGTAGTGAGATGCCAGCGTACTGTTGAGAGTTCCGGTTCAGAAAACGGTTTTAGATGATAACCAGCATCTGTTTCTACGAAATGCAAAAGAGTTCCGGCCTCCAAAACTTTTTTCTATTCCAATATCGAATTTTTTTCCTTATAAATCCCGAAAGTAGTGAGATGCCAGCCTACTGTTGAGAGTTCCGGTTCAGAAAACGGTTCTAGATGATAACCAGCATCTGTTTCTACGAAATGCAAAAGAGTTCCGGCCTCCAAAACTTTTTCCTATTCCAATATCGATTTTTTTCCTTATAAATCCCGAAAGTAGTGAGATGCCAGCGTACTGTTGAGAGTTCCGGTTCAGAAAACGGTTTTAGATGATAACCAGCATCTGTTTCTACGAAATGCAAAAGAGTTCCGGCCTCCAAAACTTTTTTCTATTCCAATATCGAATTTTTTTCCTTATAAATCCCGAAAGTAGTGAGATGCCAGCCTACTGTTGAGAGTTCCGGTTCAGAAAACGGTTCTAGATGATAACCAGCATCTGTTTCTACGAAATGCAAAAGAGTTCCGGCCTCCAAAACTTTTTCCTATTCCAATATCGATTTTTTTCCTTATAAATCCCGAAAGTAGTGAGATGCCAGCGTACTGTTGAGAGTTCCGGTTCAGAAAACGGTTTTAGATGATAACCAGCATCTGTTTCTACGAAATGCAAAAGAGTTCCGGCCTCCAAAACTTTTTTCTATTCCAATATCGAATTTTTTTCCTTATAAATCCCGAAAGTAGTGAGATGCCAGCCTACTGTTGAGAGTTCCGGTTCAGAAAACGGTTCTAGATGATAACCAGCATCTGTTTCTACGAAATGCAAAAGAGTTCCGGCCTCCAAAACTTTTTCCTATTCCAATATCGATTTTTTTTCCTTATAAATCCCGAAAGTAGTGAGATGCCAGCCTACTGTTGAGAGTTCCGGTTCAGAAAACGGTTCTAGATGATAACCAGCATCTGTTTCTACGAAATGCAAAAGAGTTCCGGCCTCCAAAACTTTTTCCTATTCCAATATCGATTTTTTTCCTTATAAATCCCGAAAGTAGTGAGATGCCAGCCTACTGTTGAGAGTTCCGGTTCAGAAAACGGTTCTAGATGATAACCAGCATCTGTTTCTACGAAATGCAAAAGAGTTCCGGCCTCCAAAACTTTTTCCTATTCCAATATCGATTTTTTTCCTTATAAATCCCGAAAGTAGTGAGATGCCAGCGTACTGTTGAGAGTTCCGGTTCAGAAAACGGTTTTAGATGATAACCAGCATCTGTTTCTACGAAATGCAAAAGAGTTCCGGCCTCCAAAACTTTTTTCTATTCCAATATCGAATTTTTTTCCTTATAAATCCCGAAAGTAGTGAGATGCCAGCCTACTGTTGAGAGTTCCGGTTCAGAAAACGGTTCTAGATGATAACCAGCATCTGTTTCTACGAAATGCAAAAGAGTTCCGGCCTCCAAAACTTTTTCCTATTCCAATATCGATTTTTTTCCTTATAAATCCCGAAAGTAGTGAGATGCCAGCGTACTGTTGAGAGTTCCGGTTCAGAAAACGGTTTTAGATGATAACCAGCATCTGTTTCTACGTAATGCCGAAGAGTTCCGGCCTCCAAGACTTTTTCCTATTCCTATATCGATTTTTTATCTTTAAAAATCTTGTAATTAGTGAGATGCCAGCCTACTGTTGAGAGTTCCGGTTCAGAATACGGTTCTAGATGATAACCAGCATCTGTTTCTACGAAATGCAAAAGAGTTCCGGCCTCCAAAACTTTTTCCTATTCCTATATCGATTTTTTATCTTAAAAAATCTTGTAATTAGTGAGATGCCAGCCTACTGTTGAGAGTTCCGGTTCAGAAAACGGTTCTAGATGATCACCAGCATCTGTTTCTACGAAATGCAAAAGAGTTCCGGCCTATAAGACTTTTTAGCTGAATGTTATCGCTTTATAAGAAAAACATCCAACAGAAAAATATGAGAGAGTCCCAGAGACCAGAACTCTTTAGCATTTCGCAGGAACAGATGCTGGTTATCATCTAGAACCGTTTTCTGAACCGGAACTCTCAACAGTAGGCTGGCATCTCACTACTTTCGGGATTTTTAAGGGAAAAAAATCGATATAGGAATAGGAAAAAGTCTTATAGGCCGGAACTCTTTTGCATTTCGTAGAAACAGATGCTGGTGATCATCTAGAACCGTTTTCTGAACCGGAACTCTCAACAGTAGGCTGGCATCTCACTATTTTCGGGATTTATAAGGAAAAAAATCGATATTGGAATAGGAAAAAGTTTTGGAGGCCGGAACTCTTTTGCATTTCGTAGAAACAGATGCTGGTTATCATCTAGAACCGTTTTCTGAACCGGAACTCTCAACAGTAGGCTGGCATCTCACTACTTTCGGGATTTATAAGGAAAAAAATTCGATATTGGAATAGAAAAAAGTTTTGGAGGCCGGAACTCTTTTGCATTTCGTAGAAACAGATGCTGGTTATCATCTAAAACCGTTTTCTGAACCGGAACTCTCAACAGTACGCTGGCATCTCACTACTTTCGGGATTTATAAGGAAAAAAATCGATATTGGAATAGGAAAAAGTTTTGGAGGCCGGAACTCTTTTGCATTTCGTAGAAACAGATGCTGGTTATCATCTAGAACCGTTTTCTGAACCGGAACTCTCAACAGTAGGCTGGCATCTCACTACTTTCGGGATTTATAAGGAAAAAAATTCGATATTGGAATAGAAAAAAGTTTTGGAGGCCGGAACTCTTTTGCATTTCGTAGAAACAGATGCTGGTTATCATCTAAAACCGTTTTCTGAACCGGAACTCTCAACAGTACGCTGGCATCTCACTACTTTCGGGATTTATAAGGAAAAAAATCGATATTGGAATAGGAAAAAGTTTTGGAGGCCGGAACTCTTTTGCATTTCGTAGAAACAGATGCTGGTTATCATCTAGAACCGTTTTCTGAACCGGAACTCCCAACAGTAGGCTAGCATCTCACTAATTACGAGATTTTTAGGAAAAAAAATCGATATAGGAATAGGAAAAAGTCTATGGTATTGTATGGCAAGAAATGCAGGCTAAATTCGATGGAGAAATATGTGACAGTTCCAGAAGCCATATCTCTTTGTCATTTCATAGCAAGAGATGCTGGTCTCCATCTAGAACCATTGCTCTGGTCTGACTCTCGGAATTTGATTAGATTTCATTTTGTTCTTGCGTAGATAGCATTTAGTTTTTTCAAAACGCAATTTCATTTGATTATCCGCCAGAACTATTGTTGAAAATTATTTTGAGCATAGAACTCACCGGATTTAGACTCTTGTGGCGTTAGGATTTCGGATTGTGTTGAGATGCTGCAATCTGTTTGCGAACTTAGCATCTCATTTTTCCAAAACGCAATTTTATCAGTTTTATCGCCAGAACTATTGTCAAAACTTGTTGGGAACATAGAACTCATCAAATGTAGACTCTTGTGTAGTCAGGTGTTCGGAATGTGATGAGATGCGGAATGTGATGAAATTGTTAAAAAGTCAAACCTCTGTGGCTAAATTAGAAACAAGACTGGTCAGTATTGAGAAGATCTCACGTAATCTCAATCTCGAAATTCATGAGGTCCCGGAGAGTAAGAACGAGAACCTAATGGCCCTGTTTGGAAAGCTCTGCGAATGTCTGAAGGTCGTCATATCTGACAGCGACATTAGGGCATGCCGCCGCGTCGCTAAGATGGACCCCTCTTCGAAGAGGCCGCGTAATATTCTTGTGACTCTATCGTCTCAGAGACTTCGAGATCTTATCTTGTCTTCGGCAACGAGATTCAACAAAACCCACCCTGATGATAAGCTCGCGTCAACTCACATAGGCTTCAGCGCAGAGACTCGCAGAATATACTTATCGGAACATCTATCCCCTGAAACCAAAGAGTTACATAGTTCTGCGAGAAAGTTTTGTAAGGACAAAAATTATAAGTTTGTGTGGGTACGTTTTGGTCAAATTTATGTGCGTAAGAACGAACAAAGTCCCGCCATACACGTGAAAACACAAGATACTCTTAAGGGATTACATTAGTCATCTAATTCTCTGTTCCTAATAAATATAATTTTAATGTTAAGTAAAATTTACCGTTCCAATATGATTAACATCTATTATCAGAATGTTAACAGAATACGAAGTAAATTATCACAGTTTTACCTTAATGTCTTAAATGCTAGCTTTGATATTATATGCCTGACGGAAACAAACCTGAATAAAAGTGTATTCGACGGTGAAATTTTTGATAATCGCTACAATGTTTTTCGGCGCGATCGCGAGGACACCACTTTTTCTAAACAAGAAGGTGGAGGTGTACTCGTAGCTGTTCACAAAAAATTTGAAATAATTCGCCAGGCTTCGTGGAAAAGCGGTGAAGAGGATATCTGGATCACCTTAATATCAGACATGCCAAACACTCCTAATCTTAATTTATGTGTCTGTTATTTACCCCCTTATATTAGTATTGTTAGGTTGGATACATTTTATATTAATTGTCAAAAACATTTATTAAACAACACGCATGAACACTTTATCTTACTCGGCGACTTTAACACCCCTGAATATTCCATCTGCTCAACTGTATCTCCTCATTTACCATCAATCTCAACGCAAAATAAAAAGCTGGCACTTTTAGAAGAGCTTATTGCGCTGTGTAGCTTAAAGCAATTTAGTAGTATAAAAAATCACAATGAACGCTTATTGGATCTGGTTCTTTCAAATATAGACTCTGTGGCCGTTACCGATACAATTCCACTTAGTTTGTTAGATAAACATCATCCTGCTCTTTGTATTTAAATAATGTTAAATAATACGTCAAGAACCCTCAAGAAAAGTAATCGTAAGCGCCTCAATTTTTTAAAGTGCGATTATGATAAAATAAAGTATGAAATTAACTCAATGGATTGGCAGAATGAATTATGTAACCCAGATATAGACTCATGCACTAACACTTTTTATGATATACTTCTCGACATTATAAATCGACACACTCCTCTTGTTACCATAAAGTCACAAACGTATCCGATCTGGTTTAGTATGTCCTTAATAAAATGTAATGAAGAAAAAAACAAATATCACAAACTGTACAAAAAATATAAAAACCCTCGCGATTATGACACTTTTTCATTACTCAGAGATAGATTTAAAAAAATGGCTGATGAATGTTATGGTAAATACCTCTCCTCCACCGAAGACTCTATCGACAACAATGTCAAACTATTTTGGAGTTTTGTGAATGGTAGAAAGGGTCAAGCCTCTATACCACATGTTATGAAGTTTGGTAATGTCACGTCGTCAGATGGTAAAGGGATATGTGATCTATTTTCCGCTTACTTCGGTTCAGTTTTTGATAGAGTCCAGAATAGTCCGTTATTGTCTTCCATTCACTCAAATAATTCTAAACTGGTTGAGAACCCAATTACTACCTCATTATCAAATATCTCAATATCAGAAAAAGATATTATACTAAAAATTAAGCGACTGGATCCCAATAAAGGTGCGGGGCCTGATTTACTCCCCCCTTTTTTCATAAAATCTCTCAGTAAAGAACTAGCCGTTCCTTTATGCATCATATTTAACAAATCACTCATAAGTGGCAATTTTCCCAAGCTCTGGAAAACAGCACATGTTATTCCTATTTTTAAAAATGGTGACAAGTCACGCTGTGAGAATTACAGGCCAATAAGCATTCTGTCCTGCTTTGCAAAGCTATTCGAATCTCTAGTTTATACCCATCTGTACAATCACTTCAAACCTATCATTTCTGACAAGCAACACGGTTTTGTTAAAAATAGGTCTACTGTCACGAACCTCTTGGAATACAAGAATTTCCTCTGTCAGAGCTTTGCTGTGGGAGGTCAGGTTGATTCCATTTACACGGACTTTTCAAAAGCCTTCGATAAAGTGAGTCACAGAAAACTTTGTGACAAACTCGCAACATATGGAATCAATGGTAGTTTGTTCCGCTGGATCTGCTCCTACCTAAACAACAGGAGTCAGTTAGTTGCATTGAAAGGGTTCATTTCATCCCCAGTGGAACCTACTTCTGGGGTGCCACAAGGATCGCATTTAGGACCCCTCTTTTTTGTTGTGTTCATTAACGATCTTGTTGAGCGCCTTTCCTGTCAATGTCTCCTCTATGCTGACGATTTAAAAATTTACAATGTCATATCTAGTATCACTGACTGTCAGAATTTGCAAAAAGATCTTAACGCTTTATCAGAATGGTGCAAGCTCAATAACATGTACTTAAACATTAGTAAATGCTTCACAATGTCTTTCTCAAATAAGCGCAGCAAGGTCGTCAATGATTACACAATTGATGGACAAGTCCTAAATAGATCCAATATCGCTAGAGATCTTGGTATCTTGTTTGATGATCAGCTCAGTTTCCGCTCTCATTACCAGCATATTATCACACGAGCCAATCAACTTCTCGGCTTCGTCTTCAGATCAACTAAAGGCTTTAAGAAACCTCGCACTCTTTTATATCTTTTCAATACCCTAGTGAGGAGTGTTTTGGAATACGGTAGCCCGATCTGGTCTCCGTATTACAAAGTTCATGTTGATAATATCGAAAGAGTACAGAGGAAGTGTTTAAGAATGCTTTGTTATCGTCTGAAAATAGGTCGCTCGAACCTTAACTATGAGATGAGGCTCTCTAAATTCAATGTGCAATCGCTAGAGTTGCGTCGTCAGTACTTTGATTTTGTTTATCTTTATAAAATCATTCACTCCATCACAGATACTCCCAATTTACTATCAAACTTAACCTTTAATATTAAATACAGTGCACGAAGATCCAAAAATACATCCTTGTTTGTTCTTAATAGTCACAGAAACAACATTTCTTACTTTAATCCCCTTGTCCGCCAGTATAACGAAACTTTCGTAATATATATTCTGAGCTAGACATATTTTGTCCAAGATATAGTATTTATATCAAAACTGTGAAAGATATCCTCTTCCCCAAACCAAATAACTCAGACAAAAGCGGCGCCGTCGCGCCTCTTCTGTCTGAATAACTGTTTTATTTAAGATGATATTATAATTTTTTTAAGTTTTCTTTTTTTAAGTATAATTGCATTAGCAATATTATTAGCTCCGAGCACACACGCATGATTTTATGTTTAATTAGAATAGCTGTAAGCACATGTTGTTGGATCACAATCCAGCTTTAAAAATAAGTGAACCTATCCAATATTATTTTGATTGTGATCTGTTTTGTGTTTTAAATAAATAAAAAAAAAAAAAAAAAAAAGATGCTATCATGTGTGTGCGAAGTTAGCATCTCATTTTTTTAAAACACGATATTAATGGTTTAATCGACGGAACTATTGATAAAACTTATCAAGAACTGTAGAACTATGCTGGATGCCACTTGATATTGATTTTCTTTGTGAGATGCTAACATTTGAGATGCTAACTTCACAGACGTATTATCAACGTTCTTTGTAAAACTGTGGTATATATATGTATTTAACGTAACCTACGTTAAATATATCAAGAACAAATATGCGTTTTATGATGCCCTTTTGCAATTATCAGCACTTAGTACTAAGTATTATTTATTGAGTTATAATATAATGTATTATATGATTTATAAGAATTTGGAACATAACGATGTAGGCTTCCGTATGGTAAGGCCCAGCTTATAATACTTGTGGTTGTTGCTTAGTAATAGGCAATTCAAGTTTCAAAAAACAAATCAAATTATATCTACGTTATTGCCCTATGTCATTTAACGTCATACATATAATGTATAATATACCTTTTTGGCGGTTGAATGTCTGGTAATTGTGTGATACTACCCCAGGCATATTTGCAAAAGAGTTCTACCACTATATATTACTGCAGTATTTAGACATATTCTACATAGATTATACAATAATTGTGTAAGCTCAGATGCCAACGAAATTAATTAGCTCTCAGACTAAGTAAATAAACAGAGAACCCTCTCATTAAATACGATGTTATAATGATCGGATCCTTTCACTTTCAAAGTGGACAAGATTTTTAAACAAACGGCAAGAGATAGCGGTGATCAAGATGTTTTTGCAAGGATTTATTTGTATTTAAATTAGAGAACTTTGGTTTATGTTATAGATCCTAAAAGAACAAGGTTTCTTTTATTTAAAACTAGCTGACCCGGCAAACTTCGCCAAAAAAGTTGTCTGAACTTATCTATATAAATAAAACAAATTCGGAATGGTTTAAAAGTTTCTTCGACCTCCAGTACGTATTATATCTTCTACAAATATTTGAAAACCAAAAATAGGAAAATAATCAGCTGTTTTTGAGTTTTTGTGAGACTAACAAACGTCATTTCATTTATATATATATACTAGCTTTTGCCCGCGGCTTCGCTCGCGTTAAGAAGTATTATAATTAATTAGGTATAGTTTTTGCGGCTTTACTTTTGTTTAGCGTGTGTAAAAAATTAGGTCCTACAAAACTTCTTTGTACACAATATTCTTTACTAATCTGTCATTAGGCGCTAAAACTATCAAGCTATTGGGTGAACTTTCTCGTGAGCAAGCAACATAAAACTGTCCATGAGAGAAGCAATGTTCTCTCAAGTCAATACCCGCAAATTTGAGAGTTTGCCCCTGAGGCTTGTTTATTGTCATGGCAAAGCAGACTTTTAGGGGAAACTGTAATCGTTTAAATTCGAACGGGATATCATTAGGTATTAATGGGATTCGATTTGTTATATAGTATTTTATGACTAAAAGATCTATAACATAAATTATGTAAAACTATATTTTATTAAGTCCGTCGCTCTATCAAGGCTTGTTACGAAAAAACCTTATAATAGTATTGTTGGGGCTATCATTTAATTGACGGGGTCAGTTACCACACAAGTTTAATGATAAATAAATCTTGGTAGGAGTTAGCAACGGTACTGGCGGCAAAGAGGTCTTTAAGACCCCTGCCAACGTTGCTAGCCCCCTACCAAGCAAACTACACCACAGTCTCTAAATACATCGAGAAGATTTATCACACTCGACGAAAATAATCGATCAACTCACATATCTCAGAATAGGCCAACAATTTAGAACAGGCTACCATGGTCTCCAAGGACCGAGTGGGCCCAGAATTACCTATCCCCGCATAACATGCATTACCTTAAACACCGTTGGCGTAATCAAACCCAGCGTCCAGCCTAGCCTAGGTAATAATTGCCACAGTAAGGTTTAGATTCCATATCAAGCCGAACTGCCTATTGGCTTAGTTGAGAGAATGTTCAAAGCGTTTAAAAATGCGTTAAATATCAAGCCAAAACAGAAGCTATAATTTTTCTGACATCGTCTTTTATTGGCATCTGCGAAAAACATTTTATTTGCCTGCTGCATAGAGTTTTACCTCGGTTTTCCACAATCTGCTACCTGGGGGCGCAGCTTCTAGACTTAGGCGTTGACTAGTTGTATAATAAAATTAATCGTAATTCGTAACACCTTAATAATAATCAATTTCACCATGTTTCTGTTCCGCGTAATTTATTCCTATTTAACACTATACTGTGTGACATTGATATAACGATATGTAACACAATCTACGGGCCAATTGCCTGTATTTACTAACACAATACTTAACCAGTAATCACTTATTTGTAAAGTTAGCTTCACTATGACGGTCTGCGAAAATGTAAGTTTTTAAATTTATTTAAGAGGACAAAACGCTGCCCAAACGCATCGTCAAAAATAATATCTTCATAAATTCAATTAGAAGAGATTTGCAGTTTATATACTTTAAGATTATGTAATGGAAAAAAATAGCTGCTATTGTCAATGTTTTTCCTTTCAATTTCATACTCTTTCAGACAAAGAACGACTAATATCGACGTTTATCCTTGCATAGATAGTCATGAGGCGTTTAGACAGGGAACAACTAACATCGACGTTTTATGATAGTCAACAAGAGTTTTGACAGGGAACAACTAATATCGACGTTTTATAATAGTCAACAGAAGTTTTGACAGGGAACAACTAATATCGTCGGTTTTCTCTCCATAGATAGTCGAGAAGCGTATAGGCAGGGAACAACTAATATCGCCGTATTTCCTTGCATAGATAGTCAAGAGGCGTTTAGTCAGGGAACAGCTAATATCGACGTTGTTCCCTGCATTGCTTCATTCTGCTTCCTGATACGGCACCCTGTTACGTATTAGAGTATAATCCTCTATTTCGTTGAACGTTGCGATCGGCCACCTCCCAGATGAAGAGCATCGTACATGCCCGAAACTAGTCGGAAAAATTTACAGAAACGTCGCGAGTACCAGCTGATTCGTAAACAATAATAATAATTTATATTGATGTTTTGCTCTCCATAGCCAACAGGCATTCATATAAAAATAATTGATGTCACCGATTTTTTTACAGGTTTTTAGAGTATTTTTTATCACCTCCTGCTTTCTAACGGTCAATACAAAAGAAAATCCGGCACCCACTCAATTTATTTATGTTAACGATTGGAATATATACAATCTGCCATGTCCAGTGTCGGTCGAAGCACTCAAAGAAATACTAACTAATGTTGGTCTATATAAGCGACAGGAATATTGCCCGTTCGAAATGAAATATAATTGTGTAATCAGTTATACAAAAGTTGTTAGGCAAATTGTAGAAGATGCCAAAGAAAAGTATAAAGAAATTTATGAAAATGTGAACCCATGTGTACCGCCTAAAAATGGTGACTTAGGTTTACGAAAAAAAGCTCCATTGCAGCCATCAAGTGGTCCTAGTGACTTAACAGGTAAACAAAATTTCATCATAATTATCATCATAATCGGCCTATGAAAGTCCATTGCTGAACATAGGCCTCTCCAATTGCACGCCACCGAGCACGATCCTCTGCTTCTCTCATCCTGCTCCTGCCAGCCACTTTGCCAAGATCGTCGCTCCCCCGAGCCTTAGGGCGTACTGTGCTACGTTTCCTAGCCAGCCCATTGCGACTTCCGCTTACTAATTCGCTGTGCTATGTCCACTGCTTTGATTCTCTATCGGATAACTTCGTTCCAGATTCAATCCTTCAGAGAAACTCCGAGCACACCCCTTTCCATATCTCGTTGAGCGACTTCTAATTTGTGGACCAGCCACACAATGTCCACGTTTCGGCACTGTATATCATAACAGGCAGGATGCAATGATTGAAGACTTTCGTCTTTAGGCTCTGTGGAATAGGCGACGAGAATACTCAACTTAATTTCCCAAATGCCGCCCAGCCCAGCTGAATTCTTCTATTGACCTTTTTCTCAAAGCGGTTTCTACCTCACTGCAATGTGGCATACATTACGAGGTAAACTTATTCTGGAATAACTTCGAGAGAACTCCCATGTACAGCGATCGGTTCCGGTTTATCTGGTTGGTTAAACATATCTTGGTTTTATCCAAGTTCATCTGGAGACCAATGCGCTTAAAAGAGTCAGCTAGGCCGTTCAGCATATCTTGCAAATCCTGCAACCAAGACGACGATGTCATCTGCAATTCTCAGGTGTGAAATGTATTCGCCGTTTATGTTTATGTCACATCCTTTTCATTCAACAATTTGGCGGATGTTCTGTCTCAATCCTCGGTGTAGGGGGATGTGACCAGACTGCTGGTTCTGGATTTGGACAGACATGGTAACGGCGCTAAAGACATTTCAACACTTATATATCGCCAGTCCACTTGGCATCGTTGCAAGGATTCTAGAACAGACCAGATTTCGATAGAGTCAAAAGCTATTTCATAGTCCACAAATGCTAAGCACAGGGGCCGCTTATATTCTTGGGTCTTCTGTAAAATCTGCCTCACTGTATATATGTGGTCTACATTTCAACACTTGGATATATCGCCAGTCCACCTGGCATTGTTGCAAGGATTCTAGAACAGACCAGATTTCGATAGTCTGTATAATCTGCCTCACTGTGTGTATGTGGTCTATGTTGCTGTATCCTCCTCGAAATCTGGCCTGCTACAGTGGCTGGAATTCGTCGAGTCTTCGCGCAAGGGATTCGTGATGACCTTTGAAAAAACAGCTTGTAGACGTGGCTTAAGAGCGATATTGGTCTATAGTTCTTCAAAAGGGTTTTATCGCCCTTTTTGAAAAAGAAGATGACCACGCTCTTCGCCTCTATGCCGACTCTATGCCTCTGGAGTTCTCCTTTCTAATAAGACGGTGTTGTAGATTTTCTAGAGCTCCTTCAATACAGGTGTACCTCCTGCTTTTAGGAGCTCAGTTGTAACTCTTTTTTTTTTTTTTTTTTAACTCCATCTTCTTCTGGGTCCTTTTCATTTTTAAGCTGTCTAAGAGCCATCACTATACGGAAGTGGAAAAAGAAGCAAGAATGGAGAAAAGTTGGTAGAATTCCTGCTTGAGAAAAACTTGACGCTTCTTAATTCAATGTTCCGCAAAAAGCCCAAAAATAAATGGACTTGGATATCTCCTGACGGAAAAACCAGAAATGAAATAGACTTCATAATAACCAACAAAGCTAGAGAATTTAGTGATACGGGAGTAGTGCAAAATCTAAATTTCAATACTAACCATCGCATGGTACGCAGTCGTCTTAATGAAAGAAGTAAAAAGAAACCTAGACCAAAAGAATTTTCATTGAATTACTTACAAAACATTAACGAAAATTTAATGGAAGTAGTTACATCAGATATGGACCTAAACGTAAAATATAAAAAGATAGAAAACAAGCTTAAAGAACAGGCAAGAACACAAACAAACAAAACTCAAGAATCCTATCTAAGCGAAAAAACTTTAAAACAAATTGAAGAACGAAGAAACCTAATAATGAAAGTGGATAAGAAAGAAAACCGAAAAGAAATTTCTAACCTTAGCAAGCAGATTCGCGAAAATATGAGGAGAGACAGGGAAACTAGAAGAATGAAAACACTAGAAAATCACATTAACAGGACAGGAGGCACGAAAAAAGCACTCAAGGAACTACGAGAACAGGGCAAGGAATGGATACCAAAGTTAAAAGACAAAAACCAGACAACTTCTTCTCGCTGCGAAATCCAAGATATAGCAACTAACTATTATCGTCTACTATACAAAGAACCAAGTCAGCCAAAAGTACAACTGCCTGATAAAGAACGTAACACACAAAACTATAGGACCCAAGATGCAGAAGTTATACCTGAAATATTAGCATCGGAAGTAGAAAAATCTATAAATAGTCAAAAGTTGGAAAAAGCTCCTGGTCCAGACAGAATAACAAACGAACTTATGAGGGGGAACATTAATGAACTAAGCCCAATATTAACAAAAATATTCAATGAATCTCTATACACCGGCCGCATCCCAAGTCAATGGGCAGAATCACACATAATTCTCCTACACAAGAAAGGCCCGAGAGATGATGTAGGAAACTATAGACCCATTTCTCTCATCTCAAATGTATACAAAGTTTTCGCTAAAGTAATTCTGGACAGAATATCAACTACACTCGACGAAAACCAACCTGTGGAACAAGCAGGGTTCCGGAAAGACTTCAGCACAATTGACCATATTCACACAGTCAAACAGCTTATCCAAAAATACAATGAATACAACAAAACTATTTACCTGGGCTTTATAGACTACTCCAAGGCTTTCGATAGCCTTAAACACGAATCTGTATGGCAAAGTCTGGAGGAGCAAGGGATCCATAAAGCGTATGTCAATATCATCAAAAATATTTACAGAGAAAGTAAAGCTAGAATCAAGCTAGAATCTACGGGAGAAGTTTTTCCAATCGACCGGGGTGTCAGGCAAGGTGACCCACTTTCACCAAAGCTGTTCACAGCAGTGCTAGAACAAATGTTCAGAAAATTGAAGTGGGGACACCTGGGGCTAAACATAAACGGAGCACGGCTAAGCCATCTAAGATTTGCAGACGACTTAGTTATATTTGAAGAAGACCCACACATACTGGAGTCCATGATGCAAACTTTAGTGGACAGAAGTAAAGAAGTAGGCCTAGAAATAAATACAAGTAAAACTAAAATGATGACCAACTCATTACCCGTTGACATAAATATCAACGGCCAGAAACTCGAATATATAGAAGAATACGTGTATCTCGGCCAAATAATATCGCCAAATGACCAAATGACAAAAGAGGTAAACAAAAGAATTGCGACTGGCTGGAAAAAATATTGGGCCTTGAAAGAAATTATGAAAAGCAAGGAACTGGGATTGAAGATTAAGAAAAAGACTTTCGATACATGTATTCTACCCTGCATTGTATATGGCTGTGAAACCTGGGCTTTAACAAAATGCCATAGGGACAAACTAACAAGATGTCAGAGAAGCATGGAAAGAAGTATGCTAGGTTTAAAACAAAAAGACAAAGTTAGAAGTATAGATATCAGGCAAAAAACAAAATTAACAGACATACTATCACGTATAGACCAGCTTAAATGGAGATGGACTGGACATATGCTCCGCTGCCAAAAGAATAAGTGGAGCACACAGGTAACAGTTTGGTACCCAAGGGATGGCTCCAGAAGTCGGGGTCGAAAAGCAAGAAGATGGGAGGATGAGCTGAAAATGACCTTGGGACCCCTTTGGATGAGAGTAGCGGCGGACAGAAAACAGTGGAAAGGGTTGGAGGAGGCCTTTGCCGTAAGGCATACCGAAATTAGGGATATAATATAAATTTAAGCATAACTTTGTAATTTTGAACTTATTGTAAACATTTCGGAAAATAAAGGCTATATTATTATTATAAGAGCCATCACAGTTTCGCCAACGCAGATTTCTGGCAAGTCTTCTACAAAGTAGCTCTCGAATCTACGTTTTCGAGATCAGCACGAGATACATGCGAAGCGTATAACTGGCTATAGAAGTCTTTAACTTCCGAAAGAATCTCAGGTTTAGAAGCTAAAATGTCTCCTCTAGACGAGTTCTACTTCGTCGGGTGGCTTCTCCCTAGAGACTAGATGAACACTTTCGACTTCCGATTTTGCCCGATACAGAAGTATAGAGCGAGTATTGGAGCATCGAAGGTTGTATCGTACCAGTTTGTTGATTTTTTTGTTGAGTGCCCAATATTTTCGCGTGGCTCCTTTATAAGCCCTTGAGTTTCATTCGAAAGCTTAGACTTTTTACCTGTACCCTGCTTTTTACAAAATTTCATGCCTTCTTCCCTGAAGATTGTCGTCACATTTTCTAGGGCCTTGTCAACGTCATTTGAGGTTTCCACACCTGCAAATCAATCCTCCAAGGTTAACTGGAACTGTTCAGATCCTACCACGATTTAGATTAAGCTAGGTCGGAGCCTGGACTTCATCAAACGGACACGCTCTAGTTTCAAGTTGATATTCAGATAGCCTTGTACTAGCCTGTGATAGATACCGGTGTTAAACCTGTTTATTACTGAGACATCTCTGGATATGTGCTTTTTGTTCGTTATGATGAAGTCAATCTCAATTCTGGTTCTAGTGTTAGGGTTTTGCCATGTCCACTTTCTTTGGGGCTGTTTCTTAAGAATGAATTCATCAAGAAAAGCCCGTCTTTTTCGAGGAAATTGACAAGCATTTGCCCCCTATGATTCTTACTCCTGACACCGTGGTGTCCTACTACCGATTCGCTGCAATTTCGTACTCCCACTTTTACGTTGAAATCACCCATAATAACGTTGTAGTGGGCCTTAGTGGTGAGGTGAATAGCTTTCTATATGTTCTCAAACATTTCGTTTTCGTCTCCCTCTTGATAGTACATATGATGGCCCGATTCTAAGGTAACAGTATCCTCTCCCTCTCTTCGGACTTAACTTAATTCCAAAATGTGCCACCTTATCTTTCCGAGTTCTTCTTCGAGCTTGTACCAAGTGCTCGTGAAGCCGTAGCGTGCGTCCGTTGTAAGTTGCCAAAGTCAGTTCTTTTCGGCGACCTTAACCCAGGTGTTCTAGTTAGTCATAATTGGAGCGTTTGCCCACAACCACCACACTGGGCTGTGGGATGGCAATCGGATGGCGTAGCTACTCGCGCTGATGACGCTGCTGCCCGTCGTCAGCCTGTTGCATTTTGTAACTACGAGTATTACGAGATGGATATACCGCCATGAACCTTTAGGCGTGAAATATCACTTTAACAGGTCGAATTGTGCACGTCTGCTCCTTAGTCGCCTTTTACGACACCTCAGTAGGAAAGAGGTCGGAACTATTATACTCTGCCGGTCACCGCTCAACAAAATGTCACTAATATCATTATCATAATAGTCATTATAGCAATTGAACATAAAAAAACCGACTGCGTGATAAATGAACTTACCTTTGAATGGTTGCTAATAAATTTTAAGTCATACATCTTTTATAGTCATTTAAAATGAAAATCAGTGAAAATTTGCTAAAAAATAAAATTCTATGAAACCTTAAGACTTATTTTTTTCAATATGGCGTCTGATAGTCGCCATTTAGAATAATGATTTATTAATAATGTTTAATGTGAGTAAATAAGTAAGTAATACTTATCTGTTTCAGACAAAACTAAATCTATTGCTCGCAACATGTATAATCAAGATGCAGCAGTCCTGAGCCGGTACGGGGCGGTATATGAATCAGGCTTTATAAAAAATAGGAAAAAAAAACCGATCCAAAGGTTTATGAGAACTTTATGAGCACTATATATTGATTCAGAAATGGAACAAGTCGATGTAATTCTTTTAATAGATAAGTGATTAATATTTAACCATCTACTGTTTCATTGAAATATATAAAATAACCAACCAATTCACGGCAGCCCCGGCGGTAAGAACCGCCGCGCCGGGGCAAGATAATGAATGCTAGCGCGACCCTATCTTGCCCTACTTCGGCGAGGGACTGCTCATGGGGAGGTTTTTAGTGGGTTCGAGCCCCACACACCCCTTTCCTTCACCCCTGGGAAAGAAGGGAAGTGGTAGGCATTTTTCTGCCAAAAAAAAACGGTCTCCTAGTTTTACCAATGTTTTCTTACCAGGATGAAAAACCTGTCCAATTACTCTGTTTGATATATGAAATAACGATGTTGTAAAACGTACAATAAATCATTCAAAATATCCAAAGTAATACATATACATTTATATATTATAGCACAAATAAATATATTAATTGCTAGCTCATTGTTTTTAATTGAAGTGTCTATCCAGTATTTCGTGTTTATTCGTGACTAGCCGTGCCCCGCGGCTTCGCCCGCTATTATCGAGTTAAAAAGTAGCCTATGTGTTAATCCTAGGTATAATCTATGTACCTACATTCCAAATTTCATCCAAATACGTTCAGCCGTTAAAGCGTGATGAGGAACAAACATACTTACACATAAACTTTCGGATTTATAATATTGGCGATTAGTTTAAGCAGTAGTTTCTTTAAATCTTGTAATCTAACTATATGTGAAGATAGGCCCGAAATGGGGAAAACTCTTAATTTATATGTTTATTTAAGGTCTCTATACACAATTTATTCGATATTTTTACATCTACAATGACACGTATATTTTAGATCACATATAATTGTTAATAGTCCTCGTATTGAATTACCACTAATTTTCCTGCACCTTCTCGGATGACTGGCAGAAAATGCTGTATTAGCATTAAGTCCTCCGTGTACAGCTACATTGTGCAAAAAAAAATAACATTATTTTCTTATTTAATGCTTTTAAAGAATTAAAAAAGATAAAAGATCGCCTAAACTATCATGGATTGTTTTTTCCAAAGACAAAAGTTTTTTCCCTTTACTTATATTGCCTTAAATATGTATGCTCTAAAACTTGAATATGCTTTTAAATAAATTTTATTAGGAATTGTAATTAATGAAAAGTGATGGGAATGCAAATAAAATTCGAAATAACAAAACAACTTGATGTGTGACGTCAGTTTACGCATTTTTGACGACATTGATTGGTCAACATCCATTGACGGAGGCTACAATTCGGTCGTGCATGTCACAGAAAGATGTCCAAATGGTCGTGGTTAAGCAGCCCGAAACTGATTTTATTTTAAAGATAGTGTTTAATTTTAGAAAACAAATATTGAAGTATCTGAACTGAACTGCTCGTTGACTTAATTATGCGCGTTAGCCTTCTAAGCAAGGATTCCATTTGCGAGAGCACAAGGTTCCTCCCCAAGGAAAAAATGTGTTTCTGGTTCTAGTTGTGACTGTCGGTGTTTTTAGAAAACAATAGAATAGTAAAAAAATAGGAAAGTTCAGTCGAATTAAAAACTATTTCTTTTTGAGAAGTCTGTCAAAGGTACTTGCTTATTAAACGGAAACGGGTTCTATCTCATCTTGGTAAATAAAAGCCCAAGCGGAATCTCGGAGCACTTAACGTAACAAGACAAAACACTTTGATGTGCCATAACCAGTCTTTTGATCTCCGAATACGCCCAATTGTGTAACAGTAACATGCTGAAAAAATCAATTATTAGACCATTTCCGTTTGATACGATTTGGTTATTTAGGTCTTATATGGACTCTACTTGTAGTTGCTTCTGAACAAGTTAGCATTTTATTGTTTCCACTTCTCTAATTATAATAATATTTAACAGGAACAGATTACGGTAGCATCTTGAACGAAAACAAACGTTTTTATTACAAAAACTATCGCGATTGCTGTTAATTTATGGTACTGATCGGCTATTAATCGCGTGATTATTGTGTCGAAGTAAATACTACGAAAATAATACAAACGATGCAATTGAACTGCCCGTTTAAAGGTTTAGGTCGGTAAGAGTTCGCCTTCTAAATACCCCTACTTGTGTTCCTGTTTCTCACAAACTTTCGGATTTATAATATTAGTAGGATAATAACAGTACAGTACGTTTTATGAACTTTCTTTAGATACGACTTAAGAGGCTCCCCATTATTTAAACGCTTTCACACTCGCAGCCTCACATAAGTTCTATGACTTGTCGTGGGTGCCGGTAACATTCACAACACATATACAATCAAAACCAGAAACAGCACACATTTCCCTTGGGGAGAAAACTTGTAACTTGATACCCCTATCGGGTTCTTACCTTATCGATTCCCGGTGGGAATCAAAGTCATAGAACTTATGTGAGGCTGCGAGTGTGAAAGCGTTTAAAAAAATGGGGAGTCTCTTAAGTCGTATCTAAAGAAAGACCATAAAACGTACTGTACTGTTATTATCCTACTAATATTATAAATCCGAAAGTTTGTGAGAAAGTGTGTAAGAATATGTTTGTTCACTCTTCACGCTTTAACGGCTGAACGGATTTGGATGAAATTTGAAATGTACATAGATTATCTCTAGGATTAACACATAGGCTACTTTTACACTTGATAATAGAGGGCGAAGCCGCGGGGCACGACTAGTAATTACATAAAATGTGAGGTACCTGAGTTGCAAACGGCGAAACTAAATTAAGTCAATTGTGAATTAGATCTAGTTTCGAAATGGTTACAGATTTTCAAAAAGTAACGCCTAATTCAATTAATTTAAATTAAATTAACTTAGGTTACATCAATGAGCATGAGATTCCTGTGTAATATATTCTGATATAAAATATAGTAGCAGGATGAACGAGCTTTGCTCGGCTGAAAACACGGATAAAACGACGTTTTCTAAAATTGAAACTCGATCGATCGATTTATCGCCCCCGAAACCCCCCGCATACAACATTTCATGAAAATTGTTAGAGCCGTTTCCGATCCTGATTACATATATATATATATATATACAAGAATTGCTCGTTTAAAGGTATTAGATTTCTATGGCATGAATATTTTATTGTTACGTAAATAACGCATTTGTTGCCAAACTTTAATTGTAATCCTTCATAACACTATCATACTCTAAATGGAGTGTTTTTCCGAGATAACTTACCAGATATTCGCTTTATATGGAGCTGTGTAGCAAAATTGTTTCCCATTTGAGAGACATAGCTATCCTTCTTGCTAGACAGTTGGATGCTGAAGCCGTCGGACTCTAGGGAAGCTCTGGGGGCCCTGGCAGCCTGGACAGCCTTGTTACAGACTGTGGTGGGCGTGACTTTCGCCAAGGCAGCTTCCTGGGAGCTAGTGCTGTCCCGGCGACGGTTCTTGTGGTCAAGGAGCATGCTGGGAGTACACCCCATGTTGTCACATCCACACTACACTTTGGCACTAACACTGGCACTTGGTTGCATCATTTTATTTATCTGAAACAAAAGAAACGATGCTGAAATTGTGGAGTTTGTAACTGACTTTAAAAAACAGGAGTAGATTATCAATTCGACTGTATTATTTGTGTGTTACCTCAGATGTTTTTTCTAGGTTAACCGATTTTGATGATTTTTTATTTTATTTTAAAGCTGGTGCTTACCATGTGGTCCCATTTATATTTGACCAATAAACTACTGGAAACATGACCAGTAGTTTTTTATTTATCCTCAATAATTCATTTAATTTGATCAAGAGTTCCGAAGATAAAGAGTTAAAGTCGTTTTTTTTTCAGCCTTGCCTGTGTTTAAATTATTCTACTATAATATAAAATATTAAAGGTCAAGATAGATGGATAAACTGTTTATTGAACACCATATTTGAGATAAAACAAAATAGAAAATAATGACTCACAAAATAAGTGTAACAATAGGCGGTCTTATCGCTACAAGCAATCTCTTCCAGACAACCTTTGGAATAGGAATAATAATGATAAGAAAAAATAATGGAGAGGAATTACGAAACAAAGTTCGACGTCGGTGTTTTAATATAACAAAATTTAGAAAGGTGCAAGATTTGAAAAAATATTTATTATAATATACCTACTTAATTATACATAATGATAAATAACAATTAAAATACATTATTATATATACATATGTTAAAATATGACCTAATATAAATACATATTATTACACATAATAATATAATACGTAATCTACATAATATAAGTAGGTACATAAATACCAATGTCGTGAATAACGAATGCATTTAATGGGAAAGATTACAACATAATTAAATTATTTTTCAGCGAGATAGTGAGCTTTGACGTGTTCTTTAAACAGCGACTGAGCTCGCTTCATTTCAAGGTGTGACAATTGTCACGAGCGCACACATAAATCCGAACCTTTTGCGTGTGTGAGTATGTTTGAAACCACGTATATATATTTGTGATGACTGGACAGATTTAGCTGTGTTTTTGCAGTTTGTATGCTTATTTCTTCATTTAGTTATTTCTATATCCATCTACATTCATTCCTTACACAAATTAAAACACAGTTTTTGTTATAAATTCAGCAAATAAATAGCAACTTTTCTAAGCAGGTAAGCCCATAATAACTGAACTCATATAGAAGTTAGATTCGAATTTGGAAAGAATAGTCTGAAGGTGTTAGCGTTACTAACTTGGATCCTAACAGAGTTGCAAACTCGTTATCGGTTAAGTAGCCAATAAGCTGGACAACAATATAAAGTTAATACATAAGTATATAGACTTTAAATCCACTCTAATCCATAGCGGCTGTCTACGGAGGGCCATACTTTACTTGACAATTACTACTGAAATGCCTGCAGCTCAGTCGATTAAAAATTTAAAAAAATTTTTTTTTTTTTTTAATTTTTTTTATTTGCTCAGTTGTCGATTCCAAACCACCCCCTGCAGTATTGTGCACTACTCACCCATGGCGGTATATATTTGTGATGGCTGGACATATTTATCTGTGTTTTTGCAGTTTGTATGCTTATTTCTTCATTTAGTTATTTCTATATCCATCTACATTAATTCCTTACACAAATTAAAACACAGTTTTCGTTATAAATTCAGTAAGTAAATAGCAACTTTTCTAAGCAGGTAAGCCCATAATAACTGAACCCATATAGAAGTTAGATTCGAAGTTGGAAAGAATAGTCTGAAGGTGTTAGCGTTACTAACTTGGATCCTAACAGAGTTGCAAACTCGTTATCGCTTAAGTAGCCAATAAGCTGGACAACAATATAAAGTTAGTACATAAGTATATAGACCTATACTAAAGATAACTATAATGCAATTCAAGTATGGCGTACTTGGATGGGTAGCTGTTAAGTATATTAAACTGATTTAGATGAGTTTGGAATATCACACATCTTTCCTAATACGCCAATAGGAAATATGGGTAAGATTTAAATATAGGCCAAGATGTTTTATATACTTTAAGCTTTATTAATATAAAATTACCCATACTTATAAAATTATTTTCTTTTTAAATTAGGAATTTTAATGAATAAACAAAAAAATTATGGCAAAAAATATCTAAATGTAAATATGTATTTTATGCATGTAATGGATCTATATAAACGCAAGCTATTGGCTAGACGGATTCGTGACGTCAGTACCCGCGTTATTGATGTCAATGACCTGTCAACTTTCCTACATGTTAGTCATTAAGTCGTGGACTCTGACGCCACAAATAAAACGTCAAAATAGCCGCGGTCAAAATTGCCCAAAGATTACACTATCAAATATTTATTTTAAATGTTTTTATGAATCCACTTTTTTAACCGACAATATATTAACGTAAACAATCGACTATAAGTATAAAAAAATATGCAACCCTATTGCTGACGGACTACTTTATCAAGATAATCCTTATAGATGCCGTGCAATGTATTATTCAGAAGTAGAAAGTCATAGATAAGGAGCTATTGTCAAATATAGCTAAAAGTTGGCGAAACGGTCATTGCCATTATATATATGCTGTGGTAATAAACACTGTTACTGATGTTTAACCCTTGACGCGGAGTTTTGCCGCGAAAGTGAAAAAATGGCGTAGTTGATTTGTATAATTTTCCAAAACCTGTGATTCTTGGAGTGTTAATGGTGGATTATTAACTGTTAATACTTAGTAAACGTGCATAAGTGTAGGCAATTCCAATGAAAGTTCTAGTAAAGTTTCTACCACTTTACTAGTGCATGACTTGACTGTGACTGGACTTTGACTGTTTTACTTGGCTTTGACTGGGATTTTTGATTTAAAATACACTTGAAATGTATTGTTACTTGCTAAATGTACACTAGCTAAATGCACAAGATTGCGAAGCCAAATAAAAAAAAAAGAAAAACCCTTTTACGCAAAAAGAGAGGTGTTATAAGTTTAACGTATGTATCTGCGGCATCGTAGCTCCCAAACGGGTGAACCGATTTTGATTTGGTTTGTTTCTATTTGAAAGATGACTTGATCGTGATTGTTCTTAGCTATGTTAAACACTTTTCTATTTCATTTAAGTTTCTTCTTATTTTATCTTGTTAAATTTCAATTGTTTAAAAATGTATTAATATTACCCGTAGATAACTTAAATTACCAGTAGATACATTATCTCTCAAAGTTCGTGTCGTGGTATGAAAATCTTAGTATTTAATAATCGGCGTCAGTCTAGACATTCTAGGGTAAATGAGCTCAAGTTCTATAGATCTAGATAGGCTAGACCAGGCGTGAATATTCTATTCAAACGTCTAGAATATTCTCATGTGCTATTATTACTAAGCCCTCTATTAAGTCTCTCTTTTACCAGACATATATGAGAGTAAATATAAAGTAAAATTATCAATGTTTGTTTGTTGCCTCAAAGAGAATTATTAAATATTATTTGTATTCACTGAAAATTACACTTATAAATTTAATTCATAGTATTTTCAAAGTATTGTACTTATTGTCTGCAAAACGAGTGTTCCAGTTTAATCTACTAACAAATTAATTGGAGAAAAGAAATTCATCTTTCCTTTTTATTCCACTCTAATCCATTGCCGGGATGGATTAAATTCCACTCCTCTTTATAATCCACTCTAATCCATTGCCGGGATGGATTAAATTTTACTCCTCTTTATAATCCACTCTAATCTATTGCCGGGATGGATTAAATTCCACTCCTCTTTATAATCCACTCTAATCCATTGCCGGGATGGATTAAATTCTACTCCTCTTTATAACCCATTTTAATCCATTGCCGGGATGGATTAGATTACTAAACAATACTTTAACAACGTTAGGTTTTTAAGGTGTCTAATTAATATGGTCATCCCTTAATTTGGGGTAGTACGCAGTGTATCTGTGTGTGATGTGAATGACGTCGGAAATAAGACCTCGTACTTAGCGTAAGTATGGGAATGTGAATGCCATTATTACATCAAAAACCTTAAAGTATCGTACAATATAAAATAATACATGAAATCATATGTGAAGGGATATAACTTTACTATCGTAATAGTATAGTTTGTTTGGAAGAGATCGCTTCTAGCGTTAGGACCACCGACTGTACACACTTTACGTATTTTTTTTTAAATTAAGTAATTTATGTAAGGTGTGACAATAAAGCGTTATCTATCTATCTATAAGAACTGCCACATCATTTTACAATATACATCTTTAACGTTTGCTACTGTCTGAAAGGTCAATAATTTTTTTACTTTTCCTTTAAAATTTGGTTCAAAAGTGCTACTACCGTGTCATGAGAATTTGCAGATATATTTGTTGAAAAGGCACACAACACTTGGCATGTTTGTTCATTTTGCATCCGGAATAGTTGCAAAATTACTAGTTGGAATGCAAAACTAAATTTTCCAGGAACGGGGAATTTATATCCGAGAATTCGTAGAATTTATTTGTATGAAATTAATTTGATATTTAAGGCTGTACGGCAGGAATTGGAGTTTGCATTTTTTACCAATATATATTTCTTGTGATAATCGCAACTAGGAATCCGATGTGTTTAAACGAAATACTGATTACCTTGTGTCTGGGCATTACTAATTTTCAACCGACTTCAAAAAAGAAGGTTCTCAATTCGATTGTATGTTTTTTTTTGTTTTGTAGGTTACACTTCAAAGGTGGTCCCATATAAATTGATCAAGGCAAAACCAAAATATAAGCGGTGAAGTCAGTTTTTTTAAGCTTTGCTTGCGTTTCAATTATGTACCTACACATTTGTTTACATACAGACGACTTTTGTAGGCACCTATTAGACCGCGTCTATGGTAATCCTTTTAAATATAATTTACTGTACTATAATAAGTTTATAAAAATAAATAAACTAGTGGCTATGTGCTAGCCAAAGATAGCCGAAGACCTAGCTTAATTTTTTTAATTGGCTGAAAAGTGTTTTTTTACGTGTTCAGTATTACCGCCATTTTTAAAAAGTTCTAAAAACTGAATCGACAAAAAAAAACATATTTATCGAACCTATCTAACAAAACTTCACGAGAATACGTTAAGAAATGTAAAGGAGAACAGCCGGACATCCGCCGGACATACGAAATAATTTTTGCCCAAGTTGTAACGGAGACGCTTCGCTTGCGCTGCTAGCTCGGTCAGTAAAAATAAACGCTTTCACACTCACAGCCCCACTAACATTAACATCATACACAATCACATCAAAAACCAAAAACACAAGTATCCATTGGTAGTAAACTTGTGATTCCACCGGGAATCGAACCCGATTACCGCTGCTTTGAAGGCGAACGCGCACCCAATTAAGCCAACGGGAAGTTCAATATATTTTGGTAGAAAACATTGAGATTATGTTAAAAGTATTTTGTACCTAGAAAAGACAGTAAATCAAATTCAGCACTAATGTGTTTTGTCACAACGAACAAACATTGCCAGATTAAAGCTTGCTCGCTTTTTCCCATCAAACAGTGTTTATTTATTTATTACACAAAATCCACAGCCCTTATAAATAACAATATATTCTTAGCTAACTAATCTAACAGCCAATAAGGGATTTAAATTTTTTACAATAATCTTTTATATTTTTAATCAGACAGTAAAATTTTGAATTTAGCAAACAGGCCTAAACAAAAATAACAAATTACAAAGTGTAAAAAGTACGCTTAATTTAAAAACTAGCAGAAAACTATTAGAATTAAGTGCTTTAATATTGATAGAAATATAAAATAATTCGTTTATAATAAAATATATTTAAATATATAAAATAAAAAACTGTGTTAATTTATTACTGACGTAAGAGTGCAATAGGATTTGAAATTGGTGTAAAGCTTCTTTACTGTTTGTAGTAGGAACACCTGGGTTTGAAGTAATGTGCCTTAGATCTAGGAGACCGAAGATTTTAACAAGCCAATATACTAAAAAACACCCGACTGATGCTTAAAAAGTGAATTGCTTTTTTTCAACCGACTTCAAAAAAAGAGGTTCTTAATTAGACTGCTTTTTTGTATGTATGTTACGCGATATCTCCGCCAATTGTACATCGTTTTTTATGTTTTTTTGTTTGGAAAAGTATACTTCAGAGGTGGTCCCATATACATTGTATCGAAATCGGTCAACCCAAAACCGAAATATAAGCGACGAAGTTTTTTAAGCTTTGCTTGCGTTTCAATATTTTTATTTAACACTTTTCCATTAATAAAACCAATTATGAGAATGGTTGTTAACCAACTTTGAATCGTTACAATCATAAATACTCATTAAAAATAAAAAAAGTTAATGATAATGACTTCAAACTTTTGCGCACTGAAAAAAAGATTCATAATATTATAACATAACATAACAACAATCTTACAGTAATCAGGGCCCTAATCGCTAAGCACTCGTATTTTCCAAATGACCTTAATATGCATCTTCATACTAAAGTTGCCTGGAAGATAAATTGTTTTTAATATAAAAGTGACTAATAGTATTATCCGCATTTTGAATTCATGAGTTCGACTTTAATTCTATTCACACGGGGTAACCTCATGCATAGTAAATGATTTCCTGTCATAAAAATGCCAGTAAAATCCCCTGTGCATTTTCTCGACACTTTTATTATACTCTAAAGCACACAGATCATAAAATTTGCTGTTTTCTGCGAAGATATTTTTACAGGTATAACCGCTTATGTCACACAACAAATGAGACAATGACATAATGTTAGTCGGTAACCCAGCAGGGAAGTACATTGGTATTCGTTGGCAATATACATAATAAAGGTTAAAAAATATTTCTTAACTAAAAGTTAATAAAAAAAAACTCCACCACTACATTTAATTTTAGGTATCTATTTATTAGAAAAAACAGCCTTTATGGCTGTTTTTTACCGACTTCCCAAAAAAGGAGGAGGTACTCAAGTCGACTGTATTTTTTTTTATGTGTGCTACCTCATAACTTCTCTCCACGTGAGACGATTTCCAAATTGTTTTTAGGTTGAAAGATGTTGCTTTCTAATTGGTCCCATTTAAATTTGATCAAGATCTGATCAGTAGTTCTTGAAATATCGTCAATAATGTCTATTTTGTGACGAATAATACGTACTTTGACGATGTTCTGGTTTACCCGACTTCAAAAGTTAGCTCACAACTTCTTTCGTTCTGAGCCGATTTTGATGATTCTTTTTTTATTTGAAAGCTGGTAGATCAAGGTTCCGATGATAATGCGGTGTACTCGGTTTTTTTAAGCTTTGCTTGCGTTTAATTATTTTAAATATTATAAAACACGTTAAAATAAGTAATGTATCAATTTTCCGGTAGAAACACAAGTGTCCTCTTCTTGGACTAATGACATAATTGAATTCACTGATGTTTCACCATGTGAACGTTGGGGCAACTCAAGAGAACCTAACCTTTTGAGTTGGTGTACTGATGTAACAGAACATAAGAACAAAGTGTCTTCTCCATAATACAGACAGTAAGAAAAGTGTTATTAGACACAGTATTAGTATACTACTCTACTAAGCAGTTTAGGTCAAAATTAAAATAACACATTAGTTTTAAGGCTAGATCGTTATTCCAATCGTGTACCAACAGTAATCGGTATGTGAATCATTAAAAAAAATGTCTGGTACTCCTTGCCTGAGTTGGTGTTTCCTGATGAATACAATATGGGAGTCTTCAAGTCGCAAGTGAATAGGTATCTTCTAGGCAAGCTTGGACCATCATCGACCACATCATCGCTTACCATCAGGTGAGATGGTGGTTAAAAGTTTGCCTATCTTGAATAAAAAAAAACTACCAACAAAATGGTTAGCAAGCGGCCAAAATCAATTTTTTGCAAATGCTCCACATAACTTATCTGGAACAGCTGCACTGGTTATTATCAAACATAGCTATCAAGACGCTCAATCAAGTAACTTTTCAATTAATAATAAAATAGTATATATACTTGTGGATCTATGAGATTTAGATCTAAATTAATAATAATATATTAAAATAAATCATATAAAAAATTATGTAGATTATGTATACCAAATTAATATAATTTAATATTCATATTGAAAATATAAAATGTAATGGCCATCATAGATTTTAAAAGAAATATTATAAATAGTTAATTACATTAAACTGTTAATTACTAATATTAAAATAATCTTTCTTTGCATAGCTTAAAACTAAATACATTATCTCCGCACATTCGAAAATTTTCCAAGAACTAAACCTATAAAAAAACCATATAACTAACGAACCTGCTTACAAAATTTCATGAGAATCGGTTGAGAATTGCGACCTATAGAGGAAAATAGCCGGACATCCGCCGGAAATACGAAAGCATTTTTGCCCACAGAAATTTGAAACGGAAATGCTTTCGTTCGCGCTTCGCGCTCGCTCTTTCAATAAAATGTTGACGAATTGATTCTTCATCAAAATCTGCCCACGCGTTTGGTCTCTAGAACGCCATAAAGGAACAAACATATACACATACATAAGCTGATAATTTACTCTAATACGTTGCATCGCGTAGTCACATAAAAAGGCATTTTAGGAAATGCGATTTAATTCTCACCACTGACTAAGTGTCAGTGCTCTTTTTAGGCATGGGCGATTTCTATCACCTAAATATTCCTCTGAAAAAAATCCTTTATCATTAAAATATTCGCGAAGTGAATAGGCGCAAAGAGTAGGTACTTATACATCGCTCATCGTCACTAAACCGTTGAACATCTCAACTTTTAAATCTACATAATCGAGCAGACGTTTAATATTCATTCATCGAAGTGACGTGCGCCGTCCGCTCCTTTGTTCAACCACTCACTCAATCGGGGTGAGAGGTTATCGTGGACTTCATTAATACATGACATCATTGTTACTGAAATTTCTTGGGTGAAAATTGGGAGAAAATATAAAGGTTGAAATTTTAATAATTAAACTTAAGCTAAGCTTTAAATAATTAAACGCAAGCAAAGCTTAAAAAACCGACTTCACCGCTTTATCTTCGGAACCTTGATCAGATTTAACGTATCGAACACGCATTATTGACAATAACTCAAAAACTAATGATCAAATCTTGACCAAATTTAAATGGGACTACATGGAAAGCACCAGCTTTCAAATAATAAAATAATCATCAAAATCGGCGCACAAAGAAAGAAGATATGAGGTTACTTTTGAAATCGGTTAAAAACGAGAACATTGTCAATGAAGTCCACAGAATACGCATTATTGAGGAAAACTGAACAATTACTAGTCAGATTTTGATCAAATTTAAATGGGACCAATTGAAAAGCAACATCTTTCAAACAAAAAAGAATTCGAAATCGGTTCACGTTGAAAGATGTTATGAGGTAACACAAATAAATAAAAAAATCAGTCGACTTGAGTACCTCCTCCTTTTTTGGGAAATCGGTAAAAAACCGACTTCAACGCTTATACTTTGGTTTTGGTTGGATCGATTTCGATAAAATTTTTATGCGACCACCTCTGAAGTACAACACATTAAACAAAAAAAATCATCTAAATTGATTTATAATTGGCGGAGACATCGCGTAACGTTGAAGTCGGTTGAAAAGCTAAATAATACGACACTCATTGGCTGCCCGAATATTCTCTGGTAAGTATTTTGAGATACCTATCTGAAAGCAAAATGTCGTTCATCATGACTCATTCATTTCGAATGTCCATCTCCTAAAACCAAAATATTATCGGACAACCCTTTCGGAATCTTGAAGGTTGATGATGATCTTCTGAATTTTCGAACAATAGTTTGTCAGATCCAAAAACAGTTTTCTTGTCCTGTTGTACAATCATATACAACCTGTAACAAAAAGATGTAATACTTGGTGATGTGTATGTGTATCGTGCCAGGAATCGTCTGCCAGGGAACGAAAGTCGAAATCGGGCATAATTTTTTTTTAAACTTGTGGTAATCTTCTAAATACCGTCAACACTGGCCTGGTAATTCTGTAATACTATATCTTATTGGGATTTTCGCCAGTTCAATAATATTAACGATAAAGGCGGAAATATTTACATCATCATTTACGAATGGTCACCTTTTTTTCTCATTTATATTATCTTTAACATTTGGAAAACTTCGTCGAGTCTTCTCGTCGCCCATACCACAAAGCCTACAGACAAAAGTCTTAAATGAGTGCGTCTTGCCAGTAATGACGTACGGAGCCAAGACGTGGACACTCACGGTAAGACTAATCCACCAGTTTAAAGTCACTCAGCGAGATATGGAGAGGGCTATGCCCAAAGTTTCTTTGAAGAATCGAATTCGAAACGAAGTGGTGAAAGAAATAAAGTTATCGACATAGCCCACAAGATTAGCAAGCTGAAATGGTAGTAGGCTGGCAAACGTTATTTCTGGCTAGGTGGCGGCTGGCAGGCGGTTGGAAAAGAAGAGCTGAAGATCGAACTCAGTGACGTGCATTGGGAGAGGCCGATGTCCAGCAGTGGAATAATACAAGCTGATGATGATAATGATGAATTGCCTATGTAAGCAGTAGCTGATTCCAATCCAGGTTGGGTCTCTAAAATTTGGTTTTTCTAGAATCTTCCTGTTTCTAAATGAGTTTAATTTTCGATATCTTCCCGTTTGACTAAGGTGACACAACTGGCTAACTGTTATAATAATTAATATTAGTAACTTCCTATTGCGTCACCGCTTGAATTGACGAGCATTCAAAATATTACAAATACTAACAATACAATTTATAACATACTATTTGTATTTGTAGGTTCACAAAATGTGCATGACAAATAATATGATAGTTATGGTAATTGATCATTGGTTTACATTTTTACAAAAGCCTCTAGATCTAGATTGGCAAGTATCTACGCTGCACCATGGGTCCTGGGTTTGATTCCCCGGAGGAGAACAATTTTCCTTCCCAAGGTACATTTATTCTTATTGTTCTGGGTCAGGTTGTATGTGTGTGATATGTAAATTTTTCGGGAACCCACGATACAAGTCTTTGAACTTGTGTTGTGGTTGTCTCTGAAGTGTGAATGCAAAGTATATAACAATAATTTAATAATTTATTTTGTGTGTGTTATGTGAATGTTTCCGGCACTTTCAACACAAGTCATCATAGAGCTTAGTGTTGGGCTCTAAAAAAAAATATTTTAATAAAAATTTTAGCTTAAAAGCCATCAATTTCACAGCACAGCACAAAAATCAGCGTCTTTTATTAACTGCCATTACTTCTAACTTTTTTACCGAAATCCCAAAAAAAGAGGAGGAACTCAAGTCGAATGATTTTTTTTTATGTGTTCTCAGTGTCAGTGTCTCAGTATCTAACACACAACAACAGGTACGAAGTCTCGTAGTTTCATACTACATCACTCTCTGTTTTAGCTTCTACAAAAAGTGATATTTATGTTTGATTGACTGGTAGAAAGTGCTACTAAGTCCACCTTTTTTACCTTATTTGGGCGACTAAATGACAAATAAATATATTATCCACATAGAAAATTACGCGAAGTGAATATGCTTCAGTAGTTTCAAGTTGGTTGGATAATTTTTAGGTATCTTCTACGCAATCACATGCTTTATCGTCGATAGTTATCATCAGGTGAGATAGTAGTCAAATGTTTGCCATAAAACAACATAAAATAAAACATTACCTTGCCAGCTTTGCAAAAGACTTTGCTGGTTTTTCTAGCATTTTCTGAGACATATGTAATGGGTGGCACTGCCCTTTATTAGAAACAAGCATACTTGCCTAAAATTTACTTTTCTCATTTAATAGTAGTCATTAACTTTCATGAGTGCCTCTTTGGGGCCCATGTGAATAAACGATTATGAATTTTGAGTTTCATAAAAAATACCCGATACATAAAATTAACATTATTTATGTAAAAGTATAGGCAATCAAAGGTTTACGGAGTTACGATCTGTAACTCCTGATTTTTCATTTCGACGTTATCAATAATAAATTAGAGCCCAACTTCCCGGTCGTAAAAAGGTAAAAAATTAGGGCAAATGCGACGCCGGATTACGAAGGCTTATTTGGTTGAAAGCGACGAAAAGCCCTGCTTTGAATAGAAGGAAAGTTAAGTGGATAAATGTATGCTAAGTACCTATTTTTTTTTAACCGCGCCCTATAGCCTATTGGAGGGAAAATAAAAGGCATAATCAATAATAAACAAACAGACATAATTTTTTTTAACTTGTATATATAAAAGAAAAATGTCTCGTGATATGCCAGCGCTATGTATAATATCTTTACTTGTTCATCAAACGATGCCTTAATGTACACAATTTGGAAGAATATCTATGGGCCAATCGCCTACATTTCCTAAAACTAAATTGAAACTATATACAGCAAAGACCTAAGTTACCTACAAGACATCGAGTTTATAGGTAACTGAAGTGCTCATCATGCTGGCGGCATTGCTTCTCTGAATTGCAATGCTAATAAGTTGAGCCAAATAAGTGCCAGCATTTTAATAACGCGTTGCCTCAACCAGGCGCTCTGATAATTTGGAAGAATGACATACATGTGCTGCGGTCAGGTATACAGAGATATATAATGTTTAACCAACTTTTATTTTAACAACGCTTGTAAAAATGCCTTTATATCACTAGTACTATTGGATAGTAGCGTAGTCAGTAGTTCGGCTCCAGACTAAAATAATAATAATAATAAATGCATTTATTTACCTTACAAGATAAGTCCACAAAACAGTGCAGGTACACTATTACAAAGCTACTTTATTTATATTCTAACAGTCACGGGACTTGTATTGCAAGGACTGGTGCCTGAAGTAGGCGTAATCAGCCTGTATCACAGGTCACTAAATTATTGCTATTCTGAGAAATAACGTAAAACAGCAAATGTCGTCATGTTTCTGCATACTTACTCCAATCATCTGTTTTGAAGCTGGCACGGTAACATCACGAATAAAAAAGCCCACTGGGAACCGTAGGCAACTATGAATGATATTTTGTAGATAAAAGATTCCCGAGGTATATTCCAATCATTTCAGCCAATTCGCCTATTTCAGTTTTTTCATGCCTCGGGGATCCAATTTACACATGGTTATCAGAATCCTAAAATTTGTTATTTATTTAAAAAGTGTAAAATATTTTTTGAAAAAAAGGCTGTACCGATTTTCACCAAACATAGATAAGAACACTTCCGATCAAGTCACCTTTCGAATAAAAAAACCGCCAAATCGGTTCACCCGTTTAAGAGTTACGGTGCCACATACACACAGACATAGAGGTAAAACTTTAACACTCCTCTTTTTACGTCGGGGGTTACACGTGTGCTGTCAAAGTTGTCTGGTCTAGTCTTATCATAAGCCAAATTATTTAAAGAATGTCATATATTGACTTCACGTATGCCTATTATAATTACGTCGTACATAGATAGTTAAAAATATGTCGCCAATCACAAAAACTGTGTTCTGGCGACAATCCGTTAGAGTCAGTATCCATTTCAGACTAAAGCTAATATTTAGCTTATTAGAAGATTAAGAATGCGAGAAGATGCAAACTAGAACAATGACAGAAGATGCAAACTGTCAATTATTTTGTCAAATAATAACACAAAGTGCCTTCTGGCGGATTAGGTTCGCTGTTGATTCTTCCCCATTGTAACATACCCAATATGTAGTTAAGCAGCGATACCCCCAGCATAGGAAACACTTTCAGTGGTCGTAGGCGGCGAGCGTGACACACATACTCGGCAGAGAGAGGTTCTTTCGTGATAGGCGATGATCTACTTCTGCAAAGAGGTGATGGCGCAGAAGGAGGGCGCGGAGCGGGCTAGAGAATGATCTCCAATCTGGCCCGCTCCTTCATACGTGGATCGCCTGCCTCCTCTCTCCCCCTGTAGTGAGTGAAAGCTGGTGGAAAGTCAGGGGACTCTTCACCAGTTTGCACTCACCAGTTGTCTGTGGGTGGCCTTGGTGAACAAGACGTGGACGCACCGGCCGCGCGACCCGGGCTTACCGCCGACGGAGTAAAATAGTGACTGCTAGCGCGACCCTATCTTGCCAACTTTAGCTAGGTACTGCTACCCCTGGTACTGGTGCCCCACACACCCCTATCTTTCACCGCTGTGAAGGTATAAAATGCACGGACTTTTACACTCCTTAACAGAAGAAGGTAAGCAGCGGTAACCTATTTGTGTTTAACCTATCTATCAAGGACATAGAAGAGCGAGATTTCAGTAGACAGATTGTAAACATAGTTATTATTTGGATTGTCTATTTTTCTCGCTAAGTGTCAAGTAAATGAAATTTTCTCCCATCTGTCCGGTTTCTGCTGATCGAATCCAATCCGATCGCAACCTAGTTTTGCAGAATATTGTTCGATGAAAGACGAGCTCGATCGAGGGTTTAGTAGGCAAATATCTACTAAGCAAGATAAAACTTGAAGGCTTGCAAGACGTTCACCCAAGTCTAGAGTGAATAGAAATATTTTATAGGGCAGTGTCTTCTTAAAATCTTTCTTATGATCATGTGATAACAGTTGTACAATGCAATGGTGGAACATTCTCTGGAGTTTTAGAAAATATAAATTATGATGATTTTATAAATCTGTAACTGTCTGTATTTATAGGACCCGAACAATATTCAAAGGACACTGTTGGCATAGTGGTTAAGCCTCTGATTTCTACGAAGCAATTCTTGGGCTCGATTCCCGGCAGGAGTACCATTTTCTTTCCCAAGAGATATAAGTGTATCTAGTACTGTGTGTGTTAACGTTTCGAATTTGAAGATAGTTATTACAAGAGTGTGACGATAGGATAGATAATCCGACCGGACTCACGGCTTAATAAATTCATTAATGAAGGATAAACTGTCTTATACTTCAATAATTAAGGTAAACCTTCAGCCCAATTATAGTCTTCGCATTCGTCAAATACTTGAGATAACATATAGTACAAAACGGATTCTAATCCTTCTGACAACCATCTTAAATCTGCCATAATGATTTTGTCCCTTTAGTTATTTAGGGGACATCTTTGAATCCTTACTATATATATAATAATATTATAAATGCGAAAGTAACTCTGTCTGTCTGTCTATTACGCTTTCACGCTAACACTACTGAACCGATTTAAACGAAATTTGGTACACAGATAGTCTAGAGCCTGAGAAAGAACATAGGCTACTTTTTAACCCCGAATTCTGGCTGGTCCGGGACTTACGCGGGCAAAGCCGCGGGCGCAGCTAGTTTTAAATAAATAAGAAGGGCAGTCTTGAAATCTATATTTGCAAATTTACAAATTATTATCAGACATCTCAGTAGAATGGAAATACCGTTATTACCTCCTATTTATAATTTGACGACCGTAAAACATAAATATATTCAGATGAGATATAACTAACCCCGTTCACATTAGCTATGTTAACAGAAAGCTTTTTTTATGTTTGCTGCTGAAAAGTCATGATGTGGATGAAAATAGAGCATGCCTAAAGGCACCTACCTTGGTATCTTTAAATAGCTATTCACTCTAGATATCACTCCAGATTATACATTTCAGGGAACAAAGACGTGGGCAATGAGATCCGCTCCCTCGCGTATGAAAGATAAACGTAGAAGCGAAACGCTTTGAGCAAATGGAAGATACAGATACTACAAATGTATAACATGTCAGAGTATGTCTTGTATTTGGAGAGATCTAATTCGTGCGCTTATACTCTCCAAAATGTGAAATATATAATAGGTACTCATAGGCTTGCGACTTTATCAAGTAAATTAGGATAAAGATTATAACATTCATAATTTCCTTTAGCAGTATTCTAAGAAAAACAAATTTGTTAAATAGATAATGTAAAAGTCGGCGATGTACCAGTTGGCAATATACGCCAACGTTATTTATGATTATTTATTTATTTATTTATGACGCCAATTTTTATGAAATAAGTTCCTGTTCATTATACATTTATTAATTGACACAAGATTTTAAAGAAGTAAATAATGATTTTGTAAGAAGGAAAGTATTTTTCGGATAGTATAGAAAGTTTTCTCTGATTCGGATTATTTTGACTCAAAATCTAATTTGCAGACATTTGTGAATTTGAGTTTCACCTTCGAGGTTAGGAAAATTCATGAAAATCGAATAGGAGTTCTTTGTTTAATCTATTAGTTTACACTAGAGTATTTAATAGTAAGTACCCTAGCATAAATAATATTTAAAAACTTGTTAAAATAAAAATAGATAGATAGATAATACTTTATTGATCCACTTTATAAGATGAGATATAACAAAGGTAACAAACAAGCTTATACGTAAAGTATCACAACAGGCGGCCTTATCACTAATAGCGATCTCTACCAGGCATATTTGTTGCAAAGCAGTGGTGGATTCAGGATTGTAGTTTAGGAGGGGCTTAAGCTAGTTGAGGGTAGATTTTGCTGCCGCTGCAACAATAAAACATCATAAGAGCTTACTATTATAAGCTTACCACCATCAAGTTGAAAGTCTGCCGCCAAGCCAAATACGGTGTTCCGGCAGTTATCCTTGAGAGCCTGCGTATTCCAGATCTAGTGTGTTTACCAGCTTCGATCACATCGTCACTTACCATCAGGTGAGATAGTGATCAAACACTAGCCTGTCACAAATAACAAAATAAATAAAAATAATAAGACGATTTGTCACGGAAGTACTCAGAAAGGGGCTTGAGCCCCTGAACCCGCCACTTTTGCGAAACATTTTCTATTACGTGTAGTATTTATTAATACTTTTATGCCCAATGAAACAATGGGTATAAGAGATATAGACCCCATTAGATTCACGATGGAAACAGAACTACAATAGTGAATAAAATCAACTTGTGAGAAACAAGTTTGAATATCAAAGTAACAAAATTCAAACGTACTAATATGAGAGTGAAAGAATTCGTTTCATATTATTTTGTTTACAATTTTCACAATAGACACAAACGTTAAATTCGTTCTAAGTTCGGTGAAATGTAATTTTGAGGTGGATCAACAAAAGTTATAAGACCAAAAAAATAAAAAACATAATGAGTTACCCCAATGACTTAAGCGCTGGAAAGTTATAAACTCAAGGCGAAGTTCAACCAAGACTAGTAAAGTGTAGCCGGGCACATAAACAAAAAAAAAAACGTATGTACACACACAAAAGCATGACCAAGACGCTATTACTTATTTGGCTCAACGTATTAGCATTGCGATTCAGAGAGGCAATGCCGCCAGCATGATGAGAACGCTACCCACTTGTAGTGGGCTTGAGAAATTGAGTTACCTATAAACTCGATGCCTTGTGTGTAACTTGGGTTTTTGCTGTATTATTTATTTAATAGTTTAGCACAAAATAGTGTACAAAGAATAGCTTAATGCTATGAAGCATTATCTACCAGCTTTCCTGGGCGTGCAGCTAAAAGATACGCGTACATAAAAAAAATGAGATTTTAGAATAAATAAACTAGATCAAATAATTTGAAAAATAAATAAAGAATAAAATATATATATTTTAAACCAATACAATATACTACTTTTATATGTATGTATAATTAGCACATAATCAGAATACCTATATAAGATATAATATTAGACAATTGGCCGTAGATATCACACAATAGGTCTAACACACAAGATAATTATCATAACAATTCGAAACCCATTAAAACTCAACCAAAATAAGAGACCCTAATACCAATACCGAACGGCCTAATACAGAAATGTGGTATACATTTCAGTACCATGGCAGAGAACATCAAAGAAAACTGTTCCGAAATGAAAAATGCAAACATCTGCTCCTACTTACCGTTGTTCATAGTTACACGACTGTAAACAACATTCCAACTGCTCCACGCCTAAAAACTGTTGCTTGCAAAATGTTTATACGTATTAACATTGCTCGAGTATAAATATTATTCACTACACAATAGCGTAAAGTTTACATTGGTTTATATATCGGAGTCTTTACGGGCCATCCACAACGTTTTATTGGGCTAACGAATCGTCTAGGTATGTAAACATAGACAATCTAGAATGCTATAATGTTGGCTGATTCAGTATCGGGTTCTTTAGTTTCGGCGGCGTAATAAAATATGTAATTTGTTGCGCAGGAAAAGCGTTTTCAATTATGTTCACTACGTTTAGTAATATATCTTTATCTGAGCCAGTTTAATCAAGATGAAAATAGTTTTGATGTAACTTCCAAGTATTTTAAATTGTATCTCATCACCGTTAACTTACAGATAATTAAATATATTTTATACATTAAACTGACTATAAAATACTGGAAAATTTATTGCCTACTATACGACCTGTTGAGATTTGTACCACGCCATCTATTGAAAGTAATCCGAAGTAATTCTTACACAAAATTACCAATTAAGTTTTTTTTATATGTTTCTATCTAGTATCTAGTATTTCCTAATTTCTTTTTTTTCCTCAAACCTGTATTGAGGCAAACAAAAGAAAACATATTCAAACCGTATGAACAATTTTTGAGTAGTTGCGACACTAATGCACGGCATTGTTTTCTTTTATTATAGATACATATGTATAAAAAGGTCCCAACCTACCTTAAGTTAAGCAAAACTTGATAAAGAAATAAATCATTTTTCTTTTTTTTTTTAATTTTTCATTATAAAAATCAATACGATATCTTATATTTTTTGAGTATGTACTCGTAAGGTAAAATAAAAGATATCGTTAAATTCCTCAATTTTTTGTGCTATTTGATATAATTTTTATACTCATAACATTTAAGTTATCTTTATTAAAAGTCTCAAAAATGTATTAAAATAATAGATTATAAACGAGGCCCCGTTTCATTTTAATTAGATGATGTACCCTTCCCGTTGATGGACTGTAGGGAAGTCACAGTGTAACATCTGGAGTTAAACCTTTTCTGCAGTTTGAGGAAGTCTCATATATTATATCAATCCGGTTAAAGTATAATCATTAATCATAAATTTATGACATAATAATAAAATGCGGAATAAACAAAACAAACGCATTCACATTGACAGCTCCACATTAAGTTCAAACGGCAAAGGCGCCGGAAACAATACACACACACAATCACAACCTGAATCAGAAGCATATATCACTAGCTAGTAGTATAAAATTAAGTCGTTATTTGTCTGTTCGTTTCGCTCGAGCAATTTTATCCATATAGGTAAAGTATTTGTTTCAGGCTGATTTTTCTATAGTTTATGGTCATATAATTATACTTATTTGAGATACTACGATATACGATGTTTTGATAATGCGATAAAGTATTTCTACTGGTTTGATTGTACTGTACAAAAATAATTATGTAAATTTTTTAAATAACTCTTCTTGTAGAATATTTTTCTACGTCAGGCTGGCGTTAAATATTATTGATAATATGTTTAAGGGCAGTTAAAAGATATAATTAAATAATTAAACAACTTGCTAATACTGAATACACCAAAAGTCTGTAACGTTTAAACTGTAACTTTGTGTATATAGAGAAAGATTCTTTGGATGTTGCCAAGACAAAGTTAACATTTATTTAGAAAAAGCAACTCTGATCCTAAAAAAAAAACACAGTATCCTTTTTAAAATAATAAACACTAGCAAAGCTAAAATAAAAACAATATCATTGGCTTTTTTTTTTTATTTATATTCGGCACAATAATGGTGTCAATTATTGAGAATAACTCAAAAGCTACTATTATCAGATCTTGATCAAATATAAATGGGACCACATAGAAAGCACCAGCTTTCAAATAAAAATAATCACCGGTTCACATAAAAAAACGTTACGAGGTGACACATAAAAAAGACTCGAAGAAGTAGTATTGAGAACCTCTTCCTTTTTGGAGTCAGTTAAAAAAAAGCTTAGTTAGACGTCGTTCGTTCGGGTACATAAACACAAAGGGGTGCTATGAAGTGATATATGTATAAAGATATATGATATCTATTCACAAACTTCTATGGTACTGTCATTTTACCAAATATACGAGTACCTACAATCCAAGGCAGAGGTAAGCTTATATTTTCTATCCAGCGGCAAAAAGAAAACAACCATATCAATTACAAAAACATTTCTTTGAAAGGCGGCATTGTCTCGAGTTAATTGAAAACTGAGGTAACATGTGACATCACTACAAAGGACGTTGTCGTCGGGTGAAGTGGGCAGTGCCACCTAGACACGGTGTATTTGATAGCACAGTATAAAAGGTTTTTTAATCCATTGTAAGATGGTTCAAGAGAATCTTTAAGATCAGGAATGAACCAAGTCTTCGATTGGTAGTCGTCTCGACCGAAAGGAACTCGACCATGTGGTTGAGTCGCCGTCAGGTAACTCGACTACTATCGGAAATTAGTACAGTCAAGTAAAAAGTGTTACATAAAAAATGTTGCATAATAAAGAATTTTAGTAGCCATAACGAGATAATTTTCTCAGTGCAATACGTTTGTTGACGACCACACTTAGTGTGGCGCCGTGAGTGTGAAAGCGTTTATGTTATGTATAACTATGCGGGTTTTACAAGCAGTGCAGGGCTGGCATGCGAAAGTCATGTTCTGTATAATATTAGATTAAACGACAACAGTTATAAGATTTGAGAACCCGCATCAAACAATGGCTCGGTGTTTTTCACCAAACAAAGATTTAGATCGTTCAATATAACCAATACAAGTCAACATATGTAGGTAGATTAAAGTAACATAATTTCACGTGTTATGTTTCCTTTTCTTTGTTATCTTTGCCATACCCTAAGGGACATGACATACAAAGCGCCCGAAGCATGCGCCCCGAGCGCTGTGAAGGGAAAATGTATGGCGCATAAGGGACCGTGATATATAAAGCGCCCGAGCGGCGGGCGCCCGCGACTCCTCCCCCCGTGCTGCCGTTTTGTATACAGCCGTCATAAGCAAAAAAAGACATATCTGCATTTTTGACAAAAATTTGTTATCTGCATCATCGGAATCAGGAAAAATAGACGCATCTACTAGTATTTTATTTTATTTTAAAATATTCAACTAAGTCTTACTTTCTAATTTAGACGCATTTGCTACAAGCCATAATATATACTAAATAATAAATTCATTTTAAATGTATATAACTCAATTTTGTCAAAAAAGTCAGTTACGTCTTTTTTCCATATGACGGTAGTCTAGGGCGCGCGTCGGGCGCGTAGTAATTTTACATTTTCGTAATTCATGAACAGGTGTGACCTCTCGTCAAATGTTAGTTCAATGATTCTGTAGCACTTAGCACTCGTAGCAGTCATAAGCTATTATTGTAGCAGCAGTCTAAGAGTTGCCATAGTTTACTTGACAGTTACTAATAAACTGTCTGCGCCACAAATTATTTACCAGTAAGTTCTATTTTTGAGACTCAACAATTCTTTTTTATTTTTTTATTCTGCCCAGTAATCGATTCTAAACCACCCCCTGTAGGATTGTGCACTACTTTCCAATGACGATATATATAAAAAAGCGATTTAATATACATATTGTTTTTATATCGCGATTGATCAAGGATGGCAAGAAAACAACTCCATTTTTTTTATCTAGAATAATCTATGCCTATCTAGGTAAGCGACGATGTGGTTGACGATGGAGCAAGCTTGCTGTTCACTGAGATTTGAAGGCTCCCATATTGTACTCATCGGGAAAAACCGACTCAGACAAAGAGTTCCATTCCTTTGCATCCTATTTGCGCTTGGTCGCAGAATTTTCTACTTAAGGTGGTAAACTAGCATGCTACATCTTCAGCATCATCGTGGCTTTCCATCAGGTAAGATTGTGTTAAAATGCTAACCTATCAAGCATAAAAAAGAACCACAACGTTGGTACCTTTTTAACTGATTTACATTGTTCAAGGGGAGTAGGGAGAGCCTCCCCAGACTTGTTGCTTATTGGCAAGCGTCCAAGTACCACGTACAAAAAGCGAATATTTGGTCAGGGTTCGTTTATTTGGTTGCCGTAGCTGCTTATTCGAATTGATTAGACAGCTGAGCAAGTTATGGATGTGTGCTCGTATAAGTCACACGTGAAACGCGCTAGGGCGGGCGGCGCGAGGAACGTGCTATATGAACAGTCAGATGTAATGTATGAAGGAAATTATCTTTATAATGCGCTTGGGATTGTATGATATATATAGGCTACAGATCGTTTGCAACAGCGAGAAAGAACGTAAGAGAAAGACAGAGAAAATATGGCAAATCACTTTATCTCTTTTCTATCTATGCGTGTGGATTTTCTGCTGAAATACGTCAGTAGGAAGCATTTACGTATATAGATAGTAATATATTATATACAACTTTTGTAAACTCCAATAAACTTTAAGAAAGATTTTTTTTTCGATATAATATTATACATCAACGCTTTCACACTCACATCCCCACACTAAGTCCGATGACTTGTGTTGTGGATACCGGAAACATACACATCTCACACAGCTAGAAACTCAAATTTCCCTATTGGGGAGAATTGAAGTGACGTGTAACCAGTTAGAGAAACTAGATATCCTACTAATATTATAGATTCGAAAGTTTGTGTGTAAGTGTTTTTGGTCCACGCTTTATCCGCTGAACGGATTTGGATTAAATTAAGAATGTGCATAGCTTATACCTAGGACATAGGCTACTTTTTAACTTGCTAATAGCGGACGAAGCCGCGGGGCACGGCTAGTTTTGTAATATTTGTTACTTCGTCAACTGGGCACGATTATATTTTGGTACATGTACAGATATAGAGAAACTTAAAATAAATTTATTTCACTCTTGATTATATGTATGGCTAAACATCAACTGGACACGTGAAACTTGACAAACGTGTGTCCGGTTGGTTTGTAATGTTTGTTATTTTGCCAGTGTATCATAAATAGATATATCCTACTAATATTATAAATCCGAAAGTTTGTGTGTAAGTGTGTGTGCAAGTGTGTAAGTGTGTAAGTATGTTTGTTCCCTCTTCACGCTTTAACCGCTGAACGGATTTGGATGAAATTTGGAATATACATAGCTTATAGCTAGGATTAACACATAGGCTACTTTTTAACTTGATTATAGCGAGCGAAGCCGCGGTGCACGGCTAGTATAGTATAAAAAGACAATTATTTATTTTTGTATATCTATAAATATTTACATAGTAAAGTAAAAGTAAAAATTGTTTATTTCATAAATTATTGTACATTTTACAAATTGCGGCCCTAGTTACCAAACTGGGTGTGAGTAACACCCGTATCTTGGTAATTAGTTCCTTCCTAAGGTGAACATTTTATTAAGTACTTCTTATCTAGGTCGTTAAACATTAAATGAAAAATTAGATTAACAAACAAGACAAAATAAAATTTAAATCAAGCGTTATTTTGAAATTATAAGAACATATTTTTACAGTTTATATAAGTTAAATAAGTTCCGCAGCTCAATTTTAGGGTAAACTACCTAAGTCTACCTAAGTCACGTTTCTAAGATAATTTGTATATATTTATTCTTACATGTTTATTTTTACATTTATTAAATGTTAAATTCATTGGTATTAATTGTTTCATTAAGATTTTTAAATATCACTGAAATTAACAATATACCATAGATATCAGATATATTCAAAACAATTTCATTAATCAATGCATATGCTGCGAGAAATTAAATGAGTTAAAAGAGTTTAAGAATTTCAGATTTGAGACAGTCAACCATTTTTAATCTTCATTTGTAAAAAAGACAATTATTTATTTTTGTATATTTATAAATATTTACATAACAATCAACATTTATTATAATAATAATTGCATTGAGTTTGAATACCGGTGGAAACACAAGTTTTTTCCATGAGAGAAATTTGTGTTTCTGTGAATTTAATTGTGTATGATGTGAATGTGTTGTAAGTAATGCTTGCCTATCGAGTATAAAAAATAGTACCTGTGTAGTAAAAATTAAATTAAATTTGACATTTGCCAGCTGTGAGCTGGTACAAAGCCTTTGAAATGATTTCTCGGTATCGTATCGACATTCATTATTTTGCAACATAGCCATTCAAGTTTATTTTGAAATGTACCTTGTATTGATGTCAATAAGATCCATTGTTAAATGCTCACATGCTTTAAGTTTGTTACAATGTTGAGAGATCTTGTAGAATCTAAAACAGAATTCTCCGAATATAACTAAAATATATTGTCATATTAATTTCTCAGAGATACTCGTAGAAATACCTACACAGAAATTATAGCTAACAAATGTACCCAATGTCCTTATAAACATGAGTCCAGTAATATTCTTAATAGACGGTGACCTCAATGACCTCAATTAATTTCAAACATTTTTAAAACATGGCGGTAAAGTGAACATACTTATTATTAACAAACAATGATATCTTTACTATGGGCTCGTTCACACGCAAATATTTTCAACCCATAAATTATGGCAAAATTTGCTTACAAACCCAATAATAGTCAATTTAATTTGAAAGATTTACAAACATAAATCATAATTATATTGATTAAGTACAGGTTGTACTCACGTCTTGTTTAATTAAATTGAGAAACTCGGCCAGTGTTCTAGCGATATATAGGACGAGCATATATATCGCTCGAATATCGGTCGAGATTATCAATTTAATTAAACAATACGTGAGTACAACCGGTACTTAATCAATATGAGTACAGCTCAGGATAGTCTTAATAACAATAAAATATCATTCTATGTAGGTGTGGCAAAATGAATAGTTAATATTTTCGATAACTTTACTTTAGATATTGACTTTCCAAACATAAAAATTTCTTTGAAGGTACATATGTTTACGGATATCAATATTTTTACACACTCACCGCCCCATACTATGCCCGATGACTTATGTCGTGGGTGCCGACAACATTCACATCACACACACAATCACAATCAGAACCAGAAACACATATTTTCCTTGAGGAGAAAAAATGTGTTCCCTGAAACGCAATGAAATAAGCTAACGAGGAGTTCAAATTATTATGCCACATAAAGAATGATGGGCAGCGTATATTAAATATTAGTGTTCTCCTGCGAGTAAGTAATAATAATTTACACTTATAAGCGTGGTACATAAATAGTATCATGGTTATTTGTATTTTGCAATTTCTTCTAATTTATTCCTTCTATTATTTTGTTTAATATGACGACCCAGTTGGCGCAGTGGACAGGTGTCTGCCCTCTGCGCCGTGGGTCCTGGGTTCGATTCCCGGCAAGAGCACTAATTCCTTCCCAAGGGATATTTGTGCTTCTGGTTCTGGGTGAAATGTGTGTGTGTGATGTGAATGTTTCCGGCACCCATGATACAAGTATTTGAACTTAGTATGGGGCTGTGAGTGTGAATGCGTTTGTTTGTTTCTTCTAAAAATTGAGCATGATAAAATTCATCATTCCCTACATACTTGGATTAAATTACCTAAAAACCTAGTAAGGTGTGACCAGATAATAAGGTTCTCAAACATTAAATGTATTACACAAAAAGTAAATAAAAAGTAATTCCTAACAAGATAATAAAATTGATTTTATTTTTATAGCATAAGCCATGCTAGGCAGAACTATAGTGATAAATTTAGAAAGGAAAAATTATCGCTTGAGGCGAGATTTGAACCCGCGGCCATAGGGTCTCATGCCCTATTGCTCTAACCGCTGAGCTACTCAAGCCCCGCCTGAAGCGACGAAATTAACCTTTCCTTATTATTAACGTCTTACGGCGAAGTGTGACGTCATCTACCGAAACAGTTTATAGAAACTACTACGGCCAACGAGTCTAACATTGCAGTTAGCTCAACGTTGTGTTGATAACGTCTACCCAAATCAATTGATTTTATTTTTATAGCATAAGCCATGTTAGAGCAATAGGGCATGAGACCCTATGGCCGCGGGTTCAAATCTCGCCTCAAGCGATAATTTTTCCTTTCTAAATTTATCACTATAGTTCTGCCTAGCATGGCTTATGCTATAAAAATAAAATCAATTGATTTGGGTAGACGTTATCAACACAACGTTGAGCTAACTGCAATGTTAGACTCGTTGGCCGTAGTAGTTTCTATAAACTGTTTCGGTAGATGACGTCACACGTCCCCGTAAGACGTTAATAATAAGGAAAGGTTTATTTCGTCGCTTCAGGCGGGGCTTGAGTAGCTCAGCGGTTAGAGCAATAGGGCATGAGACCCTATGGCCGCGGGTTCAAATCTCGCCTCAAGCGATAATTTTTCCTTTCTAAATTTATCACTAAAGATAATAAAACATTTAGACGATGCCAAGGGACACACTTAGTAGATATACGACAAGACAATCGACAAGTCAACACTTCGTCTACGTAACTTACAACGACTAGGACAAACTACAACTACTAATACCTCTAGATATATATTTATTTTATGTAGTAAATCACACACCAAGCTTTACAATAATAAATAAATATGAAAGTGTGTTGATTCCAGGTGCGAAGTTATTTGTTTATTTTAAACGTTCAAACGGATGAACATTGCGTTGGACAACGGAGTTGGACCAAGGGCAACAATCCATAATTATCCAATCAGAGTGGAAAAGTGACGTATTGAATCTCATAGGATATAAGAACTGCCCGTTGGCTTAGTTGGGTGTGCTTACACTTTCTAATCAGCTGGCATCGGGTTCGATTCCCGGTGAAAACACAAGTTGTCTCCCCAAGGAAAATTTGTGTTTCTGGTTCTGAGTGTGATTGTTTATGTGATGTGAATGTTTCCGGCACCCACGATACAAGTCATTGAACTTACGCTAAACGAATCTGTCAAACTCATTATGGCGGCAACCAGACGCCATATTGTAAAAATTTAAGTCGACGAACAGTGTTAAGTGAGGTATCATTGAATAGGTATTTGAAAATGGTATTTAAGTTTATCTTTCGAGTGACCATTAAACGCAATAACCAAAATAATTCAACGCAAGCAAAGCTTAAAAAACCGACTTCATCGCTTTATCTTAGGAACCTTGATCAGATTTAATGTATTAAACACGCATTTTTTGACGATAACTCAAAAACTAGACATCAGATCTTGATAAAGAAAAAGATAATGGGACCACATGAAAAGCACCAGCTTTCAAATAAAAAAAGTAATCATCAAAATCGTCTCACAACGAAAGAAGTTAAGAGGTAACGGTTGAAGTCGGTTAAAAACGAGAAAATCGTCAAGGAAGTCCAAAGAATACGCATTATTGACGATATTTCAAGAACTACTGATCAGATCTTGATCAAATTTAAATGGGACTAATTGGCAAGCAACATCTTTAAAACTAAAAAAAAACAGTCGACTGGAGTACCTCCTCCTTTTTTGTGAAGTCGTTAAAATATTTTTTATAAACGTGGCATTGCAACGCATGCCAGTACAGCTAGCTTCTTTATACATTATAGTGTAGTACCTGGATGACCGAGCTTTGCTCGTTAAAACGACGTTTTCTAAAAATTAAACCTAGCTAGATCGAATTATGGCGCCCGAAACCTCCTGCATACTAAATTTGCACATGAGAACGTTCAGCCGTTAAAGCGTGAAGGGAACAAACACACTTACACACAAACGTTCAGATTTATAATTATATGGTAGAAAACAAGAATTACTCGTTTAAAAGTATTAGATTAGAAAACGTAGTCTGCTCTACATAGATACAACCCTATTTTCTACTATACTACAACGTAGTTTAAATACTGACCTATGTTATTACACCACACATAGTAATAAACCGTTGTTTTGTAACATAAAACGACTATGTTGTTCAGCTATTTCTGGCTCTTCTAAGAACGTTGTACCAATATATTCGCGTTTATGAACCGTGCATCCATCTATTTTATGCAGTACTGAAATTTCGGGACATTAAGATATATATTAAGTATTAGCTGCGCCCCAAGGTTTATCCCCGGGTATCCCCGTAAGTCCCGGATCCGTGGGTTTTCACAAATAAAAAGTTACCAATGTCCTTTCCCAAGATCTACTCTTTTTTTGTAGTAAAGGAGATGTTTAATTTTGGGCCAGCATTATGAACCATACATAGAAAAATAGGGAAAAAATATTGCATTTTCTTAAAAATACATATAAATTAATCTGCAGAAGATTACAGCTGTACCCTCAAATTAATATTTTTTTAATATGTAACCCTATTTTTAGGGCAGTCATGACAAGAAGATACTGAATGTCACTCTGTTCTGAGTTTCAATCGACTAACATATTCTATAGTCCTATTGTAATTATAACAAAACCCAAGTATTTTAGAATTGATATGTTGTTTACAATAAATTATCAATGACACGTCAAAATGACAGTTCAATATTGTCCAATTGTACCAAGATATTTTAAATGTACATTAAAAAGAAATAAAAGTAAAGAAAATAAACATACAAAAACGGTTACTATATTGTATAGCTATATGTATGTATATGGTACATGGTGCTGGCCCAGGCTCCTTCAATTTTGAAACATCTCCTTTCAACTGAATTCGATCAGTGGTTAAATGGGTTTATTCCTTATGTCTTCTCTCTCACTCGCACAATTTGATATTTTTAATAAATACAATTATGTACATGTGTTTTTGAAAATGTTTTTAAATAACTATATGGACATTAATACAAGGCTGTTTCAAACTTCTTTTCGCTATCATTCATAAAGATAAGAAAAAACAGAGTTCCCAAATTTCAATGTGTTTTTCACGCTTTCTTCATTTAACTGAAAGATATGAAAAACTAAAGGTAGATTAAAACATTCATTATATTATAGTAATTTACTAAGTTAAGTAAAATATGACTAAATAATAAAAATACATATTTCTTACATAAAATAAATAAATATTTATATTAATGTCCATAAAGTTGGATCCATTCAGTTAAACATTATCAAAAACACACGGAGCTAATTGTATTTATTAAAAATATTGAAATGTGCAAGCGAGAGAAAGGGCAAAAGTAATAAACCCTCTTAAAGCGTGACAGCGTAACAAACAGACTTTTGCATTTAAGAATAACATTACAAGCTGCGCCCCGCGTTTTCACCCGCGTCCCGGACCGGGCGGGAACTCCGGAATAAAAAGTAGTCTATGTGTTAATCCAAGGTGCCAGCTTTTTGAGCGTAAAGAAGTAACAAACACACAAACACATTCACAAATTTTCGCATCCAACTAATATTATAAATGCGAAAGTTTGTGTGTATGTGAATGTTTGTTACCACGTATCTCCGTAACGAATTAACCGATATTAATGAAATTTAGAATAACATATAGGCATACTTTCCAACTTAATTAGAGCGGGCGAAGCCGTGGAGCACAGTTAGTTCATAATATTACTGTGATTAGTAGTGATTACGTTCTTCGCGATCTTGCGGCGTATAGGTACCTACTCATCTCGAGGAAGAGCAGCGTACATGCTCGAAATCTAGGTCAACAATTTCGATCAAATTACGAACTGAAAGCCGTTTTATAATGATTCTCTTACCCTATCATTCAGGTCTAATGCTAAGGCTTATATAAGTTTATATCTTAACTTTAACCGCCCGTTGGCTTAGTTGTGTGGGCTCTGCCTGCTAATCGGTATCGGATTCGATTCCCAGCAGGAACACAAGTTTTCTCCCCAAGGAAAATTTATGTTTCTTTTTCTGGCTGTGATTGTGTGTGATGTGAATATTTCCGGCACCTACGACGCAAGTCATCGAACTTATTGTGGGGCTGTGAGTGTGGAAGCGTTTATGATTTTGATATTAGCGGTACATTATACATGTGCTCTGATACAAATACTTAAACATAGATTCCTTCTTATATTATAAATGCGAAAGTAACTGTCTGTAGTTAGGCTTTCACGCCTACACAGAACCGATTTTGATGATATTCGGTACGGAGATTAGAGATTAGAAAAGACCACGGGCTACTTTTTATCCCGGAATTTCCGCGGATCCGGGACTTAAGCGGGTAAAACCGCGGGGCGCAGCTGGTTTCTCATAATATTAAAGTACCTGGATGATCGAGCTTTGCTTGTTAAAACAACGTTTTCTAAAAATGAAACCTAGCTAGATCCATTTATCGCCCCGAAACCCCCCTGCATACAACATTTCGTAAAAATCGTTGGAGCCGTTTCCGAGATTCAGATTTTATATATATATATATACAAGAATTGCTCGTTTAAAGGTATTAGATAACGTTAAAGCAATTTGATATTTCACTGTAGGCGTGCCCTTTATAACAGTATTTGACATTCAGATTATGACGTCAAAATGGTGCGAGAAAAGAAAAATATGACCAGTGACGTCAATCAACGTCGGCAAGAAAAATAAAAGCGAGAATATCCTACGTCTCTACCTTGTTACGCACAGAAGATTTATAAAAGAAATAAGAATGACTGTCGCAGGAATGTGTTTGTAAATGTCAATATAAATAACTTAACCTCCTTCACCTGACTACGGCGTAGCCAAAAGATGAGTTATGATTTTAGCACAGTATATTCGTTTGTTACTCAATTAATAAATTAGGACGATATAATGAGGTATTAGGATGAAGATAAATTTAACAATACCCTTTTTGTTGCAATCGGTTAATAAACCGATTACAACAAATAGGGTATTGTTAAATGTATCTTCGTCCTCTGAGTGTAATATGTTTATTTTTACCGACTTCACAAAAAAGGAGGCGATACTCAATTCGACTGTATTATATTTTTTATTGTTGTTACCTCATAACTTCTTTTCACGTGAACCGATTTGCATTTTTGTTTGATAGCTGGTGCTTTTCCATTGGTCCCGTTTAAATTTGATCAAGATCTGATCATTAGTTTTTGAGCTATTGTCAATAATGCGTTTAAATACATTTAATCTGATCAAGGTTCCGAAGATAAAGCGGTGAAGTCGTTTTTTTAAAGCTTTGTAATAAAATATCAATGGATGTAGCCAGTGTCAAATAATAAATATTATATAAAAATTGGCTAGGTATTTCATGAACCAGTCATAGTAATGAGTCACAGTCAAAGTCAAGTAAAAGACTCATGGTCCATTCATAGTCGTCATGCTCTAGTAATGTAGTAAAAACTTAACTAAAACTTCTGTCGGAGTTTGGAGCCAAAGCGAACAAGTTCAATCAAGTTTTCAACTTTGTATAATTTGCCTACACTCATGCACGTTAATGATATATACTAATATATCATTAACGTGCATGAGTGTAGGCAAATATAAACTACTAAGTTTCAACTAATATTACACATTAACACTCGAAGAATCACAAGCTTTGGAAAATAGTTCAAAATCGTATTTTTTTTTCTTTCCGAATTTGCTTCACTCTCGCCAAAACCCAATACTTATTATGTTATGTATATCTGAAAGCGGGTAACAGTCTTCTTCTACATACATATACCTACGTTAAATTGGATATGTTGTAAGAATTTCTGAAGACGTGTAGACGCTTTGTTTTGGTTCAAAGCATGGAATGCTTTAAAATTGTTCTTTGAAGGTGCTTACCTTTCTCGCTGTTTGAATTAATTTATTATGGTATAATTTAAACGCAAGCAAAGCTTAAAAAAACCAACTTCACCGCTTATATTTTGGTTTTGGCTTGATCGATTTTGATAAAATTTATATGGAATCACCTCTGAAGTATAATCTACTACCAAACAAAAAAAAATATCATCAAAGTCGATTTGGCATTGGCGGAATTATCGCGACTTGTCGAAGTAATGAACTGTCGATATTTATTGTGACACCCTATAAAAGCATACAAATGGGATTGTTTTTAGCTCTGTATTAAAATCAACACAACTTTGAAGTATATAATAATAATAATTATTGAAAGAATGAGTAATGAAAATCTTTAGGGATTGAATATGTTTATTACGGGTTCGATTCCCAGAAGGAACACAAGTTTTTCTCCCCAAGGGAAATGTGTGTTTGACTCTGGGTGTGATGTGAATGTTTCAACTTAATAGTCTGTGAATATGAAAGTGTTTATGAGTAGTATGATAAAAGTTTGTGTGTGTGTTTAATATGTTAAAACGAGTTTTCTCTGTTACGGCTAGACGGATTTGAATGAAATGCTGTACGTTGATAGTTCTAGAATAAATAACCTACGATAGGATGTAGGCAATTTTTTAAAGTTCCGTATTTAAGGTAACTTAAAATATTTGACCACAGACAAATGTGACATATACATATATGTGAAGTACGCGGAAACTTTTTTACTATGCCAAGGAGAAGACGAACTTCAAAGCTTTCTTCCGAATTTGTTTTATACATATAGATAAGTTCAGACAGCTTTTATTGGCAGTATGAAGTTCGCCGGGTCGGCTAGTTAAAAATAAAATCAACTAAATTATAATAAAACATGTTACAGAATACTTATTAGTATAAACCAAAAACTAAAACGATATAACTACCTCATACACTACTACCTCATACACTACTACCTCATACACTACTACCTCATATAACTACTCTACCATGTTCCCTGTTCATATAATTCCAGCTTAGTAAAGTCAATGATTCCAAATCCAAATTAATTTGAACTGAACAAATATTACTTGACGTTGAATTCTCAACTCCCATGCACAATATTTCTCAGCGTAGCCCAATTATGTCTAAAATCAGGTGTAGGTACGCACATACAAAAATAGTCTTTGCTGCTGACTGGTAGAGAACATATTCCATTGGCGGAAGTTTTATATTGTTTGTGCAATGCTAGCACTGGTAAAAGTAGGGATGGCACCACATTTCAAAAGAAATAACATCACAAGTATATTTATGATCTTTGCCAAACTGCTCAGACTTACTTCTTTGGATCTACTTATTTAGGTTTATGTTAAAGGAACTAAACCATTTTCCCATTTAGTTAGTATATATCAGTACTCTCAGGGTTTCAGACTTGGCCGTCACCGCCCCTCTCAAAAAACCACCTGTACATTGAGAATGTTTGTTCTCTAATTTATTTATAAAATGTACCTTAAACTGGCCCTCTAATGAAGGCCAACTTTAAAAAAAAATCATTTTTTTTAGCGCTGGCGTAGTAGGGTGCGCGTTCGCCTTCAAAATAGCGGATTTGATTCCGGGTCCAGAAAACATGTGCTCCCATGTTTTCTCCTCACGGGAAGTTTGTATTTCTGATTCTGGGTGGGAAGTGTATGTTGTGTGTGTGATGTTAGTATTTACGGCGACACAAACTTTGTGTGGGGCTGTAAGTGTAAAAGCGTTTAAGTGTATGTTTTTTAGGTATTATTACCCGGGTGACACCCGGACTGGTCACCTATAGTAAATATTTAAATAACATTTTTTTATTTCTTTATATGTAAGATGCTGTACCGCGAAAGAAACAAGAGTGATTGTAACTAAGCTAGATCTCCATTAGTGTTTGCAATTAAAAGTATACATTTAATATTATTGGTAATAATCATTGTATCCAGTGACAGCCCTAACCAGGTGGTGAATTGACGTCACGATTGGAACGTATCAGTTGTTGTGAGTAATGACCGCGATACGAGCTTAAGGGATTATTGTGGATCCGCATATTTGGATACGGTGAAAGTAACTTCTATTGTAGCATCGCTGCTTATATTTGGAGTGACACAAATTGGAATACTCACTCATTGATTGTCGGGGATAGTATTAAAATTAACGTTAATACAATAGACCATACTTTATTTCAAACAGTTAGAACTAACAATTATAGCCTATTTTTCACCCTCGACCACTAATTTGGTCCAGGAACTGCCCGTTGGCTTAGTTGGGTGCGCGTTTGCCTTTTAATCAGGGAATCGGGTTCGATTCCCGTCGGAACACAAGTCTCTCTGTTTCTGGTTCTGGTTGTGATTGTGTGTGTGATGTGAATTTTCACGGCACCCACGACACAAGTCATTGAACTTAGTGTGGGGCTGTGAGCGTGACAGTGTTTTGTTATTTTAGAGTGATATATTCTAAAGATTCACTTACCATCAGGTGTGGTCAGTGCTAGCTCATCAAATACAAATACAAAAATCTTTATTCCTACAAAGTATCGAAATAAACAACTATTTCCTTTTTACCTTGTAGGTTAAAAACACTATTTATTTTACCAATTAGAATATTTTTTTTATGCTTGTTTACGTCAATTAACTACGAAACATTCGATTTTATATCCACATATTAAAAAAGGCGAGCAGGTTCGATAAAATTTAAACGCGGCCATTTTGACGTTCTTGGTAAGACGTCTACAATCCAATCGACGGCACCATTTTTTCACTTACGCGGCAAATCTCCAAAGATCAAGTTTTTAAATATGTAAACAATTGGAATAGGTACGCTTAAAACAACGGAAAGTATTAAAAAATAATTGAACCACGACAAAATTTAGTAAAAATATTAATCAGGCAAGCATTCTCAAAAACCAAAGCAAGGAGACCTTCGTCAACATCCCACTCCTGGCTCTCCCGAAATATCAGATCGTAAACTTTCATGCTCTTGGTCACATCTTGATTCAGCTACATTACTGTAAATGCGTGTCAGGGTTTTAGAAATAATGGTTACTGTCATAAGACGAATAAACATAGAACGAGCAAGATGTTTCTAATAAATTAAAGATGTACACACTCATAAATATCTAATTTATGAGATGAAGCAACGCTTGATCGAGGCAACGCTTGATCAAAATGCCGGTACTTATTTGGATCAACGTAAATTTGGTAATGCCGCCAGCATGATGGGCACACTACCCACTGGTAGTGGACTTGAACGCTTGAGTTACCTATAAGCTCAGATAGCTCGTAGGTAGCTTGGGTCTATCGGTGTATCTTTATATACATAATAAAACAAAAAAAAACAAACAAACGCATTCACATTCACAGCCCCACGCTAAGTTAAAATTCTTGTATCGTGGGTGCCGGAAACATTCACATCACACACACATTACACCCAGAACCAGAAGCACAAATATCCCTTGGAAAGTAATTTGTGCTCCTGCCGGGAATCGAACCCAGTACCCACGGCACAGAGGGCGGACACCTGTCCACTGCGCTAACTGGGTCGTCGAAAATACTTCTGTACTCTACTTATATTATATGACTAAACTCCTCCTAAACGGCTGGACCGTTTTTGTTGAAATGTTTTTTGCGTTTTATATTTAACCAGAATAATAAATAAAACATCAAAAAATTCATGAAAAAAAAATTAAGAAAAATATAAAATTCTCATTAAGGAATACTTACGTCACTCGGATTTGGTAAAGTACTAGACAAACATGAACATGAAGGAGGTATTTAATTAGTCAATAAGTTTTTAGCTAGCTAAAAACTATTGATTGGCTTTTTTTTTAAAGTGAAAACTTCTTTAGGCGCGTAGAGCAGTTTTTGGGAGAACAAAAATTATGGAATTCGCGTCATCGTCACCGAACGCTTTCCATGAGCTATATGTATACTGTGTATATATGTGTACTTTTTGGGTGAACAAAAAGCGTGAAACTCGCGTCATCGTCACCACACGCTTCCCACAACCTATATGCAAACCAAAAATCATTCAAAAATAATAATCTAATAGCTCGACGATACAATTCACAAGTTACTTAGTTTTCACTTCTATCGGCAGTCCCTAAAGGCTGCCCCGCATGTTATTTTTACACACTTTCCTAAGTAAAGCGTCTTCAGTAAAAGGGACACCCGCGATTACAACGACAAGAAATATTTTTTGTAAGCAACAAAGTTGACCTTTTACAGCAAAATTACTTTTACCAAGTAAATTAATCAAATAAGTTAAGGGACCTGTTTGGTGTTTTATTTTTCTTTTAATTTTGGCTTCGCAATTTTTTTCGTTAAGTAATAATATATGTCAAGTGTATTTCATATTAAAAGTCCAAGTCACAAGTCACAGTCAAACTCAAGTAAAAGAGTTAAGGTCCAGTCATAGTCAAGTCATGCCCTAGAAAAGTGGTAGAAACTTTACTAGAACTTCTATTGTAGTTTTGGAGCGAAAGCGAATATCACTTTTTTCAACTTTGTATGATTTGCCTACAGTAACGCACGCTTCCTATGTATTAACGGTAAATAGTCCACCATTATTGCACATTAACACTTGAAGAAATTTTTGCAAAATCATAAACGCCATTTTTTCACTTTCGCGGCGCAACAGCCATGTTTGGTGTTACCCTCAGGCTTTCTATTCAATACGGTCTATGTTTCATAATACCGACCAAAATTGACATTAAAAGAAAAACCGCGTGTAATAATGTATATAATATATTATTTGAATAAAAACGTCTCCGTTTTCACAAGGTCACAGGTTTCAGGGTTTCTTTTGTTATTTTTTCATAGCGATATCCTGATATTTTTGTAGCGCTTGTTTTTTTAAGAACTCGTTTGATAAAATAAATTAAACTCTTTCTTTGATTCCATAAAAGGAAATAACGAAAGATGGTCTCCATTACAATCAGCATTGGTGAGTGAGATCTGATGTAAAAAATATGTGTGAGGCAGGTAATATGTGAGGTAGCTCACAAAATTTATGTAGATTGTTTCGTAAATAGCAGAACTCTTCATGGCTCAATGTTCTATGCAGGTACATCCCAACGGATCATAGTATTCGATTTTTACATTTATCGATCATAACTGTTGTTCTCATCTGATCTCAAGATCGATTGCATCTAAAATAAATATTGTATTACTGTTCTCAAGTAATCGTAAAAAAGCGGATATTACGTAACTAAAATAAATACATGTTTAACGTACTCAACTGATCATAGAATTATTCGGTTCGCCTTGTTTATTGTGAAACTGATAGTATTTATTTTTAATATAAATAAATACACGCATCTGTAAGCAGTAGAGCGAAATGTGTAGACTTAACTATAAACTCGATGGCTTTTGGTGAGCTCTTTCGCTATATTTATAACATAAACGCTCTACACTCACAGTCCCACACTAAGTTCTATGATTTGTATCGTGGCTGCTGGAAATATTCATATCGCACATACAATCACACCTAGAAACAGAAACACTAATTTCTCATGAAGAAAACATTTGTTCTCACCGGTAATCGAACCCGATACCCTGCTTTGAAGGCAGACGCGCCACCAGCTACACCAGCAAGCAGTTTTTTATACTATAGTGATATTATTTTAATTTATTTTAAGTAATTTGACCTAGTGATCTAAATTCTACAAATTGTTAAAAAAGCCCAACACCAGTGGATAATTCGTTTTTGTTTTACCGACTTAATAAAGGAGGAAGGTTTTTTATAAGAAAGTTTACCTAGTTGACCTAGTGATCTACATTCTACTTAATAAATTGTTAAAAAGTGCTCAAGCCTAGTACCAGTGGACAGTCAGTTATTTTGTTTATTTTTATATTTTCTACTAAATTCTTAAAAATCCATAACATAGGAAACGCTACATCAATTATCACAAAAACCTGTCTCCTCAACACTTTTTTGTTACCAGTTCGTATGACAAATCGATTTGTGACGGTATTTTAGCTAAGAAGTAAATAAAACGTGATATATTGTCTCTGGGTCTATTTTCGACTATTTTCAAGGTTGACGACCAATGTAACTAATGTTTCTTTGCTTCTAATGTAATATATTTTACATTTTATTTAATATAGATAGATAAAATAAATGTGAAATAATACTAATAATAATAAACGATTTCTCAGTCACAGCCCCACACTAAGTTCCATCACTTGTGTCGTGGATGCCGGAAACATTCACATCACACACACAAATACATACAGAACCAGAAACACAAGTTTTCTTTCGGGAGGAAACTTGTATTCCTAGCAGGAATCGATCCCGTTACCCTTATGCTTAGAAGGCGAACGCGCACACTAACCTAACGGGCAGTACTATCACAGTCAAAACATAAGGTACTATGCTAATGTATATTGTATATTTATTTATTTATTCAGAAGACCAACAGCATTAAGATAATTTAGATACAAAACATGAAATATATATAGTACAGCCAATTATAGGTCTCCCTAGATAAGTACAATTTTTATTTACTCTCCTAGTTGGTATAACAATACAAAACAATTTAGTGAGATAGATGTTTGTATGTGTGTGTGTATGTATGTGCGTGCCTGAGAAAGTGTGAGTGAGTGAGTGAGTGCGTCTGTGCATGTGTGTTAGAATACAATTATTTATTCCGATAAATTCCGATAAATATAAGTTAATATCGTTATAATTGCATTTTTAAAAGTTTTTCCTGATGACAGTATGCTCTGCAAGTGGGCTGAGTGTTATGTTAGAAATGTCTATTATTAGGCTAGGGTGTGAGCTATCCTCCGGCACTAGGGCGGTAGGAGACCTCTCACACGATGCTGAAAAATGACTATATACTAGATCTAAAGTATTATAATATAAGTTTTTTGTATAATTACATTGTTCTAATCCAATGGAATGTAGTTCATCCAGAAGTAGTTTACCAGAGTTTTGAATATCTATGGAGCCTCGTTTCGTGTGTAAGGGTCCTAGGTCACAGCTCCATTATATGTTCGGCAAATTAAAATCCCCGACAACTAAAAAATTATCGTTTTTATGTGAGTCATAAACATGTAAGATACTCTGTATCACACGATCTATAGTGTTAGGCAACTGGTAATTAGGCGGCGCGTAAACAACGGCAATGTGTAGGTTAGTTCCCACTGCTTGATCAAAAGATTTAGCAGGAATAGTGACCCAAAGCATTTCCGTAGGTGGGACGACATTATTTTCAGTCAAAATAATGGGTTCCAAGTCACTTCGTACTAGTAGCATTACACCCCCACCCCTCGAGTTACCCGTTAACAGCTGATTACGATCTAGTCTGAGTGACAAAGCTCTCCATTCAAAATATCACTTTGAAGCCAAGATTGAGATATCAATACTAAGTGAAACTCATGTAAAAGTAGTTGTCTATAGAATTCTAATGTTTCTGTCCGTAGACCCCTTGTATTTTGATAGAATACGTTTAAGTGTGTGTTAGCCATGGTAATATATGAATATTAGATACGGTAGTGTTATACTGTTTAATAAAATCGATGTGTAGCTATACATTTCTTTGAATAAAAGCAGGGAGAAATAACATTGCACAAAATAATATCCATTGTAAGTAAATAGGGTAAAAGCACGTTGTGCAGACACCCTCTTCTTGTTAAGAAATCTTTTTAGATTATATAGAAACCATGTAGCTTTGGTATTTGAAAAGATAACCATTATTATTTCACATTGAGCGGAGAAGGCATAACGCAAACTTACTTGTAAATACGTGTTAGATAGAATAATATTATTTTGTAATAGATACCTGCTAGTATGAAAACCTCCTTTTTTGGAGTTGGTTAATAAAAGTATAATATAATATATTGCATAACTGTTTTCATATCGTGTATATTGTAAATATAAAAAAGTTAAGTATAATATATATCATAATTGTACTCATATCGTATATATTGATAACTGTAGGTTATTATTGTGTTTTGTGTGGAGTGTATTTTGTGTGTGTATGTATTACATGAGTTAAAAAGAAACGTACAAATGAAATATAAATAATAAGTTAATTCAAGCAAATTTATACCTATGAGACAGTGAGTGCGTCGATCATCTATTATCATTATGATATTGCCATGAATGCGAGTATGAGCAAGTAGGTATGTTTTTAAAGAGACGACGAGTCATTTTATTTTTAATAAGTCTGCTGTTTTGCTTACCGCCATTTTTGGAGACTTGTCGTCCCTTCTTACAAATATCTTACAATTCTTAATCCATAAATACATATTACATCCATAATAATTTATATGAATGTTGCACAACTAACTCACGACATTTGTTGTAAAGTATTTTGTTATCTATTGTCAGATGTTCATTGATGAATATTTTTTCATTGCCCGTCATCCCTATGTTGCAACGGGTGATAACGCGAACGCGACGAATTCCTGCTATTATATTGTGCTTCGTTAGCCTGGATTTCATTTTCGCAATAATAGCCCTCGGGATTCCAGGTCTCGTCTGCTTAGCCTGCACTCTGTTGGCGAATCCAATATCCCGGGACGTAATGATTATCCCGGCATTTTTAGCTATAGATATGATAATATCCATCAATTTCTCGTCGTGTTTCTCGGGGACGCCGACGATTTCAAGGTTGTATAACCTGTCCCATTGCTGCCGCCTCTTGAACTCAAGGTCGAGGCTTGTGTAGCTGCTCTTCAGGTCGTTTAATTCTGCTTCATACTGATGGATAACTTTAATTTGTTGTTCCATAATTAGAACGCGGGCGTCGAGTTCTTCTTGACGACTGGTCGAGTAAGCAATCGATGTTTCTAGATCCGTGATGTGTTTCTTCACTCCTCGTATAGATTCCGCGTTAGTTTTGTTGTCGTTAGAAACCTTTTTTACGTCGACCTTAAGTTGTTCTATGTCAGTGGAGAACAGGATTAACTTTTCCGATATGGCCGAGTTCACCGTAGTTATAATAGTTTGAGTGACATTGTCTAAAATTTCCTTTTGCCACTTTTTGAACGTGTCCTCCAGACATGACATTGCCTTGGTGTCATCGTAAAATGAGCTGTCGAGTTCATATTGTCTTCTTTTACGAGTATTGATGATTGACAAGTCCGGGAACGAGCTTGAATTATTCGAAGTAAGCGCCGGCGTACAGCATGGTTGAGATGGTGTTTGCTCCATCACAATAAAGCCTTTATTTATATTCCACGGCCACGTCAAATATGGCCAACCACTAAAACCGTAAACAAAGTATACCCGGCCCGAACAAAGTATCCTACTAATATTATAAATCGGAAAGTTTGTGTGTAAGTATGTTTGTTCCCTCTTCACGCTTTAACCGCTGAACGGATTTGGATGAAATTTGGAATGTACATAGCTTATATCTAGAATTAACACATAGGCTACTTTTTAACTTGATAATAGCGGGCGAAGCCGCGAGGCACGACTAGTATAATATATATGTATAAACAATTTGAAAGTTGATGGACATAAGCGGGGCCGTATTTATTTAACTCTTTATTGCCCAAAAAAGGTACAAAGGGTGGACTTAACGCTAAAAGCATTTTCTACCAGTCAACCAGTCATGGTTGAAAAGAGAAGGCTGTAGGCATGCATCATAAAAAAAATTGGGAAAAATATGGCACTATTAAAATAATTTATTAATAACTATTAAAATATATTTTTTATGACCAAATAAAAAAAATAACATTATTATTCTCATCTATGGAAAAGAAGAATGAAAAAGCCATTTTCACTGCACTCTATACAATAGTCAGTAGATACTTCACCTAGCTAAAACCTAATTTTATGTGTAGTGTTCGTTAATTCTTCACATGCTTTAGCTGGATTAAATATCTAGAATTTACGGTAAGAACTGGAACTCCTCACCTCACAGGAGTCTGTATTTGCTGACAAGTACAACCTGAGAGTCTTTCAATCTTGAGTAAACAGTACAGTACAGTAGGCAAGCGTGTTCCATTTTCGACCATCATCGTCAGGTGAGATAGTGGTCAAACATTTGCATAAAAAAAGATATTTATTTATCAATAGATACTGTGGGATGGAAAAAGAGAAATAATAACCAAACATCTTTTTTGTGAAAACATAATAATATTTTTTTATTTATTTATTTGGAAAACCAAACAGCCTTCTTACAAAGTAAGTGAAAAACGTGAGACGTTTTTAAATATCTGTATACATATAACTAAATAATGAATTATTGCTAAAACTAACAATATGTCCATTTAAGCTTCACAATAAGATGACATGTCGAATAATTTAACATATTTTTTTTTTTTTTATTTGTGACAGGCTAGTGTTTGACCACTATCTCACCTGATGGTAAGTGACGATGTGATCGAAGCTGGTAAACACACTAGACCTGGAATACGAAGGCTCTCAAGGATAACTGCCGGAACACCGTATTTGGCTTGGCGGCAGACTTTCAACTTGATGGTGGTAAGCTACTTTGGTAGCAAGCCAGGCGAGCAACTCACAAAATGCTCTACCACCTCTCAAATGTCACCTGATTAGCACCACCCGGGGACCACGTGTAGGGAGTCAGACTTAAGGGGTATCCTCCTACGGACGTGGGTGACTCAGCCCCCAAAATATTATAGTCCAATTCAATTATCTAATATGACAGTGGTCATCACAAACTCAACTTGTACCTATTATACAATGACTAATAAATAATGTGTGCTAGTAATAAAGAGAGCACGATCTTTACGACGCGACGCCGAGATTTCGACAAATAAAGTTCACTCTATCATTATACCATCGTAAATTGATTATAAGTATTTCTGGGTCAACAGTGTATCATAATATTATGCTTCTCTATAAGGGTCCATTAGAACCTTTACATGCAACGGTTTAAAAAACGCAGCGCAGTTTTTACGCGTTCTAAAATCATGACAAGGACAGGATATATATCTCTATCTATTTATAATGAAAAGATAGAAATGTTATTGGAATTATTTGATTAAGACTCTTTCACCTCTATGCCATATCTTAATCTCAATTCTTATAAATGTTTATAAAAATTTAGATTAAGATATGACATAGAAGTATCATATCTTTTGACCGACTTCAAAAAAGGAGGAGGTACTATGTTCGACTGTATATATATTTTTTTGTGTATGTATACTGATTCCTCCCCCATTTGTGGACCGATTCTCAAAATTATTTTTTTGTTTGGTAGTTTATACTTCAGAAGTGGTCCCATATAAATTTTATCGAAATCAATTAAGCCAAAACCAAAATATAAGCAGTGAAGGCGGTTTTTTAAAGCTTTGCTTACATTTAAATTATCTTTTGTAATATTGCGAAATTTTTGTACAACATTATTTTGAAGACTAAATTACACACTGATACTAATGTAAGGAGATTCTGACTTCTACATTCTGGTAATAAATTAATTATAAATGATGTAATGACTCAAGACAGTTAATAACGTCCAAATATATCATTCCTATTCAAACTCTCGGCGTAAATATTATAATCTACTCAATTGAATGCTTCAAGATAAAGTTGTTGAAGTGAACATGCTTATCTACAAATAAAAATATATTAATTTGTTTATTACAAATTTGTACCTAAATATGTTACAGCAATTAATTGTTTTAAAAATCGCTTCTGCGTAAGCGATGATGTGGTCTATGTTATAGCATACTAACCTTTAACATACGTTATAATACATATTCATTCTTGACTTGAATATACCGAAGTAGTATTTATCGGTAAACAAAAAAATATAAAGACCAAGCGGTTTATATGTTTTTTGTTATAAAAATAAGGTATCTATACATAACTCAGTCCAATGTAATATTTGATTTTTGACAGGTGATAAAATTCTAGCAATGTAAGTGAAACATGCCTCTGAATGTTGTAGTTCTTGGATATACCAATTCAGAGCGACACAGTGTGTCCACTGCGATTGCGCTAACTAACGCTTGGTAACGCTTCGTGTAAGGGCTCCAGAGCCATTCAAAGGGCTAACACCAGGCGTTCCATTAGCGCCGGCAGTGCCCTTCTCAAACAGTTACGACAACAAACAAATACTGAGAACCCTCGGCAATAACAGGATTTTGTTTGTGGATAATCGTATTAAGCAAATAATTTAAATTATTTTAAATGTCTTCAGTACACATTTAATATTCCTCCACATTTATTCTAAAGTGAATAGGTACCTTCTAGACAAAGATAAAGATAATTATGTAAAACATGCGTTTGTATATAAGTGAAATGCTGCAGGATTTTGGAAAGCGTTGATACATGTTTTACCCGTACATATGATCATAAATGAAAAATATTAATGATTACATTAATTCATAGTAGAATATAGTTTTATTAAATGCAAGACATGTGTAATTTTTAGTCACTGTTCTAATTTTTATTTGCTCTATTAATTTGTTTGCCCGCTTTTGTCACTCCAACTCGGCGATCATCTTAACCGAGAACATGGATAGATAGATCAACAGCGCTGCATATGGTAAATCTACTTCTATTGCCCTAAACTGCACTAATAGATGCGACCTTTTCAGCCTAGTTTTTCATAAAATATTTTTCCACAGTACACTAAGGGCCTTGTCCCTCATACTAAAGCGGTTTAACTGTCTATTTCTAGTTAAATTTTGATATACACAAATGTGATTTTTTGTTCGAATATATTAAATTATTATTATTGGTAAATTGATTTATATTTTATTTTTAAATTTATCATAATATTACTTATAATGAAGCATGTTCCATCTTCGGCCACATTGTCACTTACCATAAGGTGAGATAGTGGTCAAATGCTTGCGTATCCAACATAAAAACAAATAAAATTGGCATAAGGGCATATATACCACGTTCTATTAAATTAAAATAGTTGACTTTAATGCTGAGAATGATATGTGGCAGAAGAAGTATGGTGTCAGAAAGGCAGGTGTTTGGAAATCTTTGGTACCTAGTACATTTTTTATTGCTTACAAGATTTTATAAGTACCTACAAATTCAAATATATTCTTAAGTACCGATATATGTATTGTGTACCTGTATGACAAAATGCATGCTTCAACTCCTTGCCGCAGGCCTTTTTAACCGACTTCAAAAAAAAGGAAGAGGTTCTCAATTCAACTGTATTTTTTTAAATGTTTGTTACCTCATAATTTCTTTCGTTGTGAGCCCATTTTGATGATTATTTTTTATTTGAAAGCTGGTGCTTACCAGAAGAGTAGGTACCCTTATAGAACGCAAGGTAATAATTTCACTTGATCCGAAGTTTTGTCTTCAGTGCAATGTCACGCTGCAATCCTGTCGTTTGTTCTATCTTTGATAAAATGCTGTAAATAACACTATATTTAAAAAAAATACAAGCCGTAATATGAACTACGAAAAATATTACATTTAATAAGAAAGAAAGAAAGAAAATGCATTTATTTATGAGACATACAACATTACACTAAAAAAACAAACAGAAAAATAAATATAAACAAAAATTTAAGTATATATCATCAGTATATGTCATGTATATAGGTCACGACTCAGCATACGACTATGGCTAGAGAGGTCTAACCATAGTCACTGATTTTTAGACGTAACCCATAGTCATGATTTCACGAACCTCAGGACATCAACCTAATAAATAAAATAAAATAAACTTTATAACACAATCAACTTATTATAACACTTTATAATAAAATAAAAATAATACGTAAGTTCTCATTTAGTACGCGTATAAAAACCACGTACTAAATGAGAACTTGACATTGGAAGTCATCTTTAATGTATACAAAGCATCTCTATTGGTCTGTGGTTCCAATAGTCAACAGCCAAAAATCAACATTCAAGAAGTATCAACTTACACAATTCGTTTATTCATTCTAGAGTCGTGCCGCAACTCCGCAAGTAACAGTGCTGTCGTTTTTGAATATTGATGAATCGTTTTCAGGTGAAGGCGCGTTTACTCATTTGCATTCGTCGATACGAAATGACTGCAGCGTTTCTCGTGCCTTAATTTCCCAAACGTTTACTATGCTATCGAAACCCTAGAGAACCTAGACGATCATCTAATGGTAAAACTCACGAACGCCTATAACATCTGCCACCGTAGCAGAATGGTATGGTTCCAAATGAAAAGGTGACATAACACCGAATTTCAGGGAGAATAGCGCGTTGCAGCGTCACGTGGGTTTTTGTCCCAAGGGCAGTGAAGTGCGCCTGGAACTTCGAATAACTATCAACTGGAAGTTAGATATTCGAAATTTCAGGGACAGTGAAGTGTCCTTGGCCCATGAATCAAGTAGGTCCACTAAGTCCACTAAGACTAAGTTCCAGGGAAGTGTCTCTGGAACTTTGAATAACCAAATCCACGTAGCACTGCAATGCACTCTTTTTCTTCAGACTCAAGAGCCAGTCCTGCCATTCTGCTGTTTCACGAAGGGATGTGATGAGATATTTCCAGCCCTTGCCCCAAGAGGACTCGCAAGAAATCCACTTGTTTGACGTATTTCTCCAACCGAACAGCTGGTATTTTATCTTCCTCTTACATTGGGGAGTTTAACTTCCCTTCGCCCGTTCGTCCGTCGCCTGGAAACGCAATTTCTAAAAAAAGTAAAAATAAAAATAAAATTTCAATGTACAATCGCGTAGACAAATGGTTGTACGTGAACGTCTGTGGCTAAAATCCTTTGCTCACGTATTTGTTTACCGTGGGCACGTTCTACTCGAAAGTTTGCTAAAAGCATCGAGATACAAGACAGATATTTTTAGCTGAAAATCTTTGGCTGAAAATCTCCATAGGGCACATTGCACTTAAAGTATTACTACTTACTGTAGATTTACATCTACACCAGTCTGCACTCAAGAGTGTCGTAAAATTCTGACTGAAATTTTGATCACAGCTGTATTTTCGACGTAGAGTCTAGAACTAGAACTACCGCCCTAGTCGATTTGCAAGCAAAGCGTTCTCTTCCGTGGTCCTCTCTACTATCAATAATTAGATGAACCATCGATTATGCGTGTACGGGTTTTGGTTATTTATTCCAAAGGGTTTCAACATTACTCTATTAGGAAACCCCTAGCCTTAATTTTAGATGCTCATACATTGCAATGTAAAGTCATATTTATTCCTTGCTTAATTTGGAATGTATATAGCTTATACCTAGGATTAACACATATGGTAAGTAATTTTTAACTTAAGAAACGCGGACGAAGCCTCGGTGAACGGCTAGTTTAACATAAACACATTCACACTTCCAGCCCCACACGGAGTTCTTACACTTAGGGGACCGGAAACATTCACATCACAGAAATATACCCAGATATAATCACAGAATATAATCACAGAAATATACCCAGAAATCACATCATAATCATAATCACACCCAGAACCAGAACACAAAATTTCACATGTTAAATTACTTAGTGATCGGCTGAATTTATCGGTAAGCCAATAATAAAGGTTTTTGAAGATAGAGGACGCTTCCCAAAGCAAAATGTTATAGTTTCAAACATAAGAAAAATGTGGTAAAGGTTCTGTATTAAGTAACGAAAGGACTCTCCATCAAAGTGTGTAGCTGTCATGCAACACCACCGCTTCATGTAGCCAAGATTGCGTCAACCCGCTAAAGGAAAATGGAACGTAACATGTCTGACCCTAATTTAGTTGGCAGTTGGTATGCAGAGGTGCGCCGTGGTTACCTACCTATTTTTGCAATTAGCTTTCTATCAAATGGGTGGTAAATATATAGCTGTAGTGTTTACATCACACGGCATTGATTACCGCGCGCCAATCCAACGTATCATCATAAAAAATACAGGCACAAGATGTAGTTACTCTTCCTGGAGAAGAGTAAGGGTGAAGAATGCTTGAGTTTTATCCGCAGAGCAGGGAACTCACTCGCGCTTACGAGCGAGTTTCCAGCTCTGTGGTTTTATACCTCCCAATGTTATCAATATCAATATTGACAATCGTAAAGTGTATGAGCGTGTGAATTTATATGAATGTTTCATCCTCCGCATAATTACATGTAGCTATAGCTAAAATAGAAGCCAATCAAGTCAAACATGTTTTTTTTTGACATAAGACTAAAGTTAGACTATAATTGCCCTATAAAGAAAATCTCTATAGAAACCGCTAGCATATAATATATTCAAGCAAATTTTCTGGAGCTAAACCAGTTTTACGTTAGAGCTTTCACATTAATATGGAAACTGGTACTAGTCTAAATCTGACACGCACCTATTATACCGAAGTATGTTTCGTATTTATTGGCCGCATCATCACTTTCCATCAGATGTTCATCCATATTCCACAAATGCGAACGAAGTGTTTTGCCTCCACATCCATTATGCGAACTGCAAAAGAATGGAATTCCTTACCTGAGTCTGTGTTCCCTGATAAATACAATATGTCGCGAGAGAACCGGCATCTTCTAGGCAAACATGCTCCATCATCGACGGCATCGTCACTTACCATCAAGTGAGATGGTGGTCAAACGTTTGCGTATCTTGAATAAAAAAATAAAAAAATATATATGTGATAGTGGTCAAATGCTTGTCTATCAAGTGTAAAAAAAAACCTCAACCCAACACCTAAACATGCTAGGCCTAGCATGGGATTTTTATACCCTTGATGCACGTTTGGATGCCGAAAGATTTTCTTCCCATTTAATGAAGTCCGTCAAATTCATAACCTCCTTGTTTTTTGTTGAAGTCGGTTCAAATATAGTTGACATATCAGAACGCTAGATAAAATAAAGCGCTGAGTTCGATAACATCTTAAACAGGTCGTTCGGAGTGAGCTCCAGATAGCGCCACAGAATTGCTAATGGGCCAAAGCAACGACCTTTGAACGTGGTGGAAGGTAAGAGAACTGGCGGTGAGTTAGTGTTCAGATAATTAAAGATATAGATTTTTATGGAAGAAACCGTAAAATAACCAGGTCTTGAACCATTATCCAGTATTTCCGATGCAATACGACCAATTCGGGTCCATCCATATCCTTCATGTGTGAATTTTAGCCTGACTTGTTTTATGTGTTCTATATAATACTAACTGCGCTGGCGGTGCTACCCGCAGATAAATAGGTAGATTACATACGTAGATAAATTTACTTGAACCAAGAATTTTAGCAATCTTACTTAATTTTCCATTAGGTGAGATAGTTGTCAAAGGTTTGCCTATATATAAAAAAAGATAAACAAAAAGAGCTACTGCTGGCATGTGTATGGATTAATTGCCCTTCCAGACCCTATTAACTATCTCTATATCATTACATGGGGTTAATATGGGGTTGTTCAAGAAGAGAGTGAATAGGTATTTACTGAGCAAGCGAGCTCCATCTTCGACCGCATCGTCACTTTCCATCAGGTGAGATTGTGGTCAAACGCTAGCTTAGTCTCAAATAAAAAAAAAACATATATCAATATCTATCGCGAGCAGTTTCTGAAATTGAATTAAGCAAAAGTTTAAAACTTTACACAATATGACGATCTAACAAGATCTAATTGACCGTATTGACGGCATTACGTTTAAGCACAGTCAATGCAAATATATTTAACATTTGATAGGATCATAGTATATTGTCTGGTGTCAAGATTTTACAGACCGCCTGAAAGTATCCTTCTCTGTCCTCTTTATTAATATCACTTAGCTTAATCCATCCCGTCTCCTGTCCCTTGACCCACGCACCACACGTGGCAGTGAAACAAATGGATGATAACATCGGTTACGAGGTCCTCGCTAGGTGACGGAAAGGCAAGTGTCGTTACCTCTCCCATTACGTACGGGAATTACTCGTGACGAGCTATTTCTGTCATGACTTCAGAGTGGATAAAAAGTTACTGCTTGTTGAAGGTTTGTAAAGAGAAAAAGTGGTGCTAGACCATCAAGAAGGTACATTTTTGAATAACTTTTGTAATTGGTCGGATAAGAATGTATCTTGTTTCTCGGAATGGTGGATATTTTTTTTATAGAATTCTAATTCAAAGCGTTGATCATTTTCTTTTTTAAATAAAGCAATTAATAAGTAAGTATTTAATTCAGAAAAAGGATGCTGATGGGATCGGGAAAAAAGTGCCTCAAGATTTGCAAAACTATAATATCGTCAATTCTTAGATACCTAATCCATTTATTAATATAGATACAGACGTATCTTAAATAAGACAAAAAAAATTTAAACTAGTTGAATTCAATTTCAAGATTTTGAATGATAAAATTGTATTAATTATTACCCTATATTATTATTTATTCTGTCCCAGTACCGATTCGCTTTTCGAATTCAGTCGCCGCAGATTGTGGTTACTTATACCGTGGTATAAATACACAACAATATTAAAAACTATAGACAGAACTCATATTAATTTCGAGCGAGCAAAAATTTATATAAACTTAGTAATCGCCTGGACTTAGATCTATTCTATACTTTTGATAACTACTTATATTTCGATCTACTTCGATACTCTTTTTCGATAACTAAGCCATATAGATAAGTATTGCCATATAAATAAGTTATGTACATAGTTACAATATAACAAGTATTTAATTAACTGTGTTCCTAGCTGGTCATAAGTTTGTTTTGTATTGTTTATATTTTTTTAACCTAAAGTATAAAAAAAAACGGTTTTCCCCTTTAAGGGGATTTTGAGTCTTTTAGTGTCGAAATCCCCTTAAGAGCTGCAAATTCAGGTTACAGGAGATTTTGACGCTGAAAGTCTCGAAATTCCCTTAAAAGGGATTTCTAAAGGGGATCTTGCCACTAACCCTTAAGTTATGTTCTAATAATTTGGTAGAATCTTTACTAGAACTTCTTTTGAAGTTTTGGAGCGAAAACGAAAACTACGTGTTTCAACTTTCTATGATTTCCTACAGTCCTGCACGTTCACGAACGATTAAGTATCCACATTTATTACACATAATTAATTATTATCATTATAATTGTTATTGTTATCATTGCCCTCATCTTTGATCCCCGAACGGTATACTCTGAGAGTCTTTAAGTCAAGAGTGAATAGGTACCTTCTAGGCAAGCAAGCTACATCTTCGGCCGCATCATCACTTTCCATCAGGTAGATTAAGGTCAGATACTTGCCTATCGGGCATAATAAAAACAGAATTATTAAAAAATCACAAGTTCTGGAAAATAATACAAAATTAACACTTTTCAATTTCTGTCGGGCATAAAAAAAAACATAAATATTCTATTCGATAAATTACAAGTTCTGGAAAATAATACAAAATTAACACTTTTCACTTTCGTATCAAAACTCTCGGTCAAGTCGGTACAATCTCCAAACCTTTTTAAAATGTAAAGCAGTTTGTTTTTTTTTTTTTATTATTATTTCATGACCATGGATGCATAGTCCTTCAGTCGAAATATTAAACAAATATTAACAATTTCTATTCTTCATAATAAAAGTCTTAGTCACAAGTCACAGTCAAAGTCAAGTAGTCAGTCATAGTCAAGTCATCCCCTAGTAAAGTGGTAGAAACTTTACTAGAACTTCTATTGGAGTTTTGGAGCGAAGGCGAAAATAACGTTTTTCAACTTTGTATGACTTGCCTACACTTATGCACATTTACTAAGTATTAACGGTTAATAATCCACCATTATTACACATTAACACTCGAAGAATCACAGGTTTTGGAAAATTACACAAAATCAACAACGCCATTTTTTCACCTTCGCGGCAAAACTCCTCTAAAGCAGTTTGTATAGTAAGTTATTGCCATATATAGTCATAATAAACGTATTCATTAGGTGTTCATGACGTTATTCCAATCGAGACAATTAATTAGTAATGCAGGATGCGGAAGGAAATGTAAATAACCTTTAACCAGTGTAGTCACAATATTATGTAATGAACATTGCAAAAAAACTGCTATTATTTTCCTGAGTTTTAGGAAATTTATGTTAAGACGTCGTTTGCAATTAATAATTAACAGCAAAAATCATTACCAAAGTAGAATGAAAAGCATATTTTAGGTCTGATAGGCAAGCATTGCTGCATGGTATTGCATATATTATTAAATATTTATTAGTTTTCTAAAGTAATACTAAAATTATAAAAGTATTTAATATGATAAACCACATTATATTAGAGGTACAATCTTTAAGTTATATCCTACTAATATTATAAATCCGAAAGTTTGTGTGTAAGTGTGTATGTTTGTTCCCTCTTCACGCTTTAATGGCTGAACGGATTTGGATGAAATTTGGAATGTACATAGATTATACCTAGGATTAACACATAGGCTACTTTTTAACTTGATAATAGCGGGCGAAGCCGCGGGGCACGGCTAGTAATTAATAATAATCACACTATATTAAAGGCGAAAGTTTGTAAATGTGTTTGTATGTTTCTTACTTCTTCACGTTCAAACAGCTGGACCAATTTTGATGAAATTTGCTATGGAGATAACTGACACCCTGGATTAACATATAGGCTACTTTATCCCGACACAGTGGCTAACACCGCGGGGCACAGTTAGTTATACATATATGTATTAATGACAAGATAATTAAACGCAAGCAAAGCTTAGCAAAACCGATTTAACCGTTTATATTTAGGTTTTGGCTAGATCGATTTCGATAAAAAAATATATGGGACCTCTGAAGTATAATCTACCGAACAAAATAAAATCGATTCATAACTGGCGGAGATATCGCGTAACAAATATACATAAATAAACAGTCGAATTGAGAACCTTCTTTTTTTGGAATACTTAAAAAACAAAATAAACAAAGAAATAGAAAAGAAACTAAATTACTTAAGATAGGCACAATGGGCGGTATTATCGCTAGGAGCGACGTTTTTTTCAAACAACCTATTATTCAATGTTAATATTTATTTCATAGACTTATCAAATTATTTTTGTAGTATCCGTAAATATTACAGTAACAAACTACTAGTATATCCAAATATGAGCATTTTAAAACAATTTGATAACTGGACAATCCACTACATGCATTGTTAGAAGTGAACAATCGATCTGGTCATTTTAGGCCCTAGACTAAATGATTTAGGAAACATGTCCAATTGTATTGGTACGACAGACAATCGGATTTCTAGTCACTGTAACCCTGAACCAAAACGAATTCTAAAATCATAATCTCTTTTAACTTAGCTTTAGTCGAGTAAAAAGAGCACATGCCTAAAAGCTATAGATCGCTCCATCTTGGAAAATCCTTTGCGTCAGATTATTTCATTGAAGATAAACACGATATCTCATGATTATGTCGTTTGCGAAGTATATAATTCTCTAATAATTACGCTGGTACGCTTTGATAGGTTATACACTAATATTATAAATCCCAAAGTTTGTGTGTAAGTACGTTTCTCCTCTTCACATTGTAATAACTGAACGGATTTAAATTACATTTGGAATGTACATAGCTTATATCTAGGATTAACACATATGCTACTTTTTAACTGACTGTAAAATTGCGAGTCTGTCAGTAAAGTCATTAACTTTCATGAGTGCCTCTTTGGAGCCCATGTGAAAAAACGACTTTTATTGATTTGATTTCATTTAACTTGATACTTACCCAAATACTTACCATAAATAAAATAATTGAAATATTGTTTTGTCATTCATACATAATATATTCATTCTATAATATAGACATGTTTACTATATTTTCAGGCGACAAACAGCACCCGCTTCAAATCAGCGGCCATGTATTTTCATTAGCATTACAACATCCAAGCAAAATATAAAAAGCATTAGAATCGGCATTGAAAATGTCTCAGACGTTCTACATCTAGAGTACAGAGCTATCCGTCACGCCTACGAACCGTGTGAATATCACCGAGGAAAATTGCGTGAAAACTCGAAAAGCGTGTCATTTTCACGCTAATATTCAGATCGCTTCAGCACTTATTTCATAGTTGGGTTGCCGGCTGGAAATTTTCCGATCCTGATGTTTGAAATGATCTGCGAAATGTCTCTGTACTGAAAGCAATTTGGATATCTATATTATTTCATTACGACTTTATTTGACAGTTATTGGCTATATTGTGAAAACGATGGCGTAGGTGACGGTGCTAAATTGAAAATTGTGATGGTGCTAATTATGAAACGAGACGGCCTTTATCGAATAGAAGTTTTATTTTATGCCAGCTTTTGACCATTATTTCACCTGATGATAAGTGATGATTAAGGTACTGTTAAGACATTCCACAACTGCGAATGAAGCGTTTTGATTCCACATTAATTATGCGGACCGCAAAGGAAATGAATAGAATTCCTTGTCTATGCGATTATGAAATTGAGTCTATGTTTCCTGATAAGTAAGATATGGAAGTCTAAGTCACGAGTGAATAGGCATATTCTAGGCAAACGTGCTACATCATAGACTGCATCGTTTCAAGTACACCACACGGTTGCAGAACACCCGTGAGAAGTAAATTTCCTTAGGATAGGAGGTTAACCAATTACCAAATATCGTCACTTCCCATCAAGAGAGATAGTGACGTATAGCGAGATACATGCCTATAGTGAATTAAAAAAAAAAAAAATTGCCTACGTACAACAGTCTTTTTGCCGAACTACAGAATAGCAGAACTCCGTAAACAGGACTGGTTCCGTTTAAAAGAGCGTGTTGCCGGTGTAATTACTGGTGAGACATAACACTATAAAATGTTTATTATTCTAAGTTCCGGCGTATACCAATAGACGATTAAGTCGATTATCATCAAGCGACCGTTTTGTTTGTCTCTTTATATAAAATCATAAAAAATGTGGCCCTCTTCGTCCCGCCCGCCCTTTGTATTCGTGCAATTAGTTTCAAACGCTCTATACTTAATCACTCATTCATCTTATATATTATTCAATATATAAACAGATAATTTACACAGTATCACTTCCCAAATTCAATGACTAGTTATAGAGAACTCCTACTTCTTACGTTACTATAGTGGCCTCAAACGTCCTACAAGTCTTCAAAATGAAATTTCGGACATCGCACTGAGAAAATGTAGAATCGGATGTCCGATCTACAAAACTGACACTGAGAACGGCCGGAAATAAATGCTTTCACACTCGCAGCCCCACACTAAGTTCGATGACTTGTGTCGTGGTTGCCGGAAACATTCACATCACACACACAACCAGAACCAGAAAAACAAATTTTCCTTAAGGAGAAAATTTGTGTTTCAGTCGGGAATCGAACCCGATACCCCTGCTTAGAAGGCGAATGCCACCCAACTAAGGCACATTCTATTAGTCTGGGATAGGTATGTCACTTTCCAACATAATGGTGTACAAGTAGGTACAGTCAGGTACAGTCAGTACAATCAGTGTACATTGCTCGAGTGTTGAGACTCCACTACCTACAATAGCGCTTGCACGACACCTATTGTTGTGAGACACGCTTTATGTTTAGTCTAGAGTGTGGCTGTCATACCTAGTGAGGATTATAATATTTAATTTTATATTACACAATGGCACACAGGCAGATGGTGAGCTAATGGTAAGTGCTAAGTGGTTACTGCCGCTGTTTGGCCGTGTCTGCAGACTATCGGTGCGTTTCTCTGCTCTTTACATATTTATACTACCTACTACAAGATTTTAAAAATTTCAACCCAGTAGGCTTTTCATCTGACCTCTGCGTCGTGGGTCCTAGGTTTGAATCCTAGCAGGTGCACAATTTTCCTTACCAAGGGACATTTGTGCTTCTGCTCCATGTGTGCTTCTGGTTGTAATTTTGTGTGTTATCAAAGAAACGAAAGCTTTTCTCAGGCTTACAGCAAGAAGACTTGTATCGCGAAAGAAACACACACACATTCACAACCCGAACCAGAAAAAACAAATTTTCCGTAAGAAGAAAATTAGTGTTCCCTCCGGAAATCACTACTATTACCTACTATGGAATGTACTGTCCCTACTCTCGAAGGTACATAGTATGCAGAGACTACAATGTACATATACAAAACAAACAAATTCACACTCAAAACGCCACACTGAGTTCAAAGACTTGTATCTTGGGTGCCGGAAACACTTACATCACACCCGGAACCAGAAGAACAAATTTCTCTTGAGATGGGAAATAGTACTCCTGCCAGGAATAAAACCCAGGATGTGTCCTAGGATTCACCAGAGGGCTTGGCCACTGCACTAACTTTTTAATATTCCACGTAGCCTTTAAATGTCATAATTCGGGTCTTCTTTAGATACAGGTCAGCAGGTGCCATCACACAGGCTGAGTACCTATCGTCACCAGTGGCAGTCTGCTAAAGGGCCTGAGTGAATTATTAATTGTTTATAATGGACTTCGGTTCGGTCGCAAATGGACGGCCATCCTTTTAGGGACGCTTTATTACGGTGTAGGGTTACCATGATTTAGTAAACTAGGACTTCTAGGTTGGTTTACATGAGTCGATCGCAATTAAATGACTGCTCTGTCGACGTAGAAATTGAGAGACTGGCTTTTGGTGGCGCGCGGTGCTTGTATTTGGTTGGGTTCCAGGAGCACAAGTTTTGTGCTTCTGGTTTTAAGAGTAATTGTGTGTTATAAATATTCTCGGCACCCGCAACACAAATCTTTGAACTCAGTGCACGGCTGAAAAATATGAAACCGTTAATGAAAAACATACATTGGTCATTGATTAAAAAAAAATTCGTATACTGTAATAAATCCTTAAAAAACAATTAATTACTTATTATTAGTAACGGGATACTTAACACGTAGGTACTTTTTATTTTTTATTGAGGACTCGATATTTCGGCACCATTACAAACGTCATGATCGCGAGCGTTGAATTATTTGCTGTTGTTTACGTGCAGACATATCTGTCTAGCCCCTTCCTTACTCGTTTTTCGCGTTCGATACTGCTACCACTAGAACTCGTTTCCCTACTTACTCGATATTGTTTGTGACAAACACTGCTCACAATATCTATTTACTTTTACTATACCTCACCTGATTTTCTTCTTTACAATGCTCTTGTTATAGGGCTGCTGCGCTTTCCTATTGTATCTGTGGGCCAAGTTCGTGACGATTAGAGATATCAAAATCTCTATTTTCCGCAGTCGGGTCCAATGTCCACAAAATACAAAAACAATACAATTCACAATAGCCCACAATGGTTAAAACACAATCTGTCACACTCATTGACATTCATTCATTACACTCACTTATTTACTGTGTTGCCATAATATAAAAAATGGATATACAGATATAGATTTTTTGTGTTGATTGTTACTTACAGATCGTGAGCTGAGCTGGCAGTGCTTCTGGAGCGAAGCCTATGCCAGCAAATAATGAAAAACAATATTTTCATTAAACGGCTGGCATAAACTTCCTTTCTCTGACGCCACTGGTTTCGACCCTGTGTAAAACAAATCGACTGTTTCCCGGCCACCTTCACAAATTAATTCGGCCATCCGGCCGTTTGTCCTGGAAATCTACGCCCGTTCCATGGCCACCACTCAGTTGCTGTTTTGATTAAATTTATGTTATAGATATTGGTATGAGTATAAAATCTTCCGTGCTAGGTTATCCTAAAGATAAAGGATAGATGGACACCATTCAGCCAAATATATTAATGACATCTACTATCAAGGGATACATTTAAATGACCAGCGCCTGCTTGTAAAAATATGAGGCAGTAAGACTTGAAATGTTACGTTAATTTTGTTTACATTGTCATAAATTAGAACCAATTGGTTTTCAATGCAAATTGGACATCGTAATAAGTCCAGTATGTATGTAGAGGAATTTCTCCACCAAATTTTCATAAGTTTGACTTATTTGTTATTAGACCTCGGACTACCAGACATGGACTACGGACTCTAAGGCCGCAGAGACAAAACTCCGATAATAAACGAGAACTTGCGAGCGTGTTTAGGGTGTTACAAGCCTTTTGCCGAAAATAGCAGCACTACACAGGAACTCGTAAGACTCTAGCTGTAAGGGCAGATTTCCAGTAGGTATAACTACTAGAGGCATACATTCTAGTGCCAGTTCTTTCCCATCAGCGGCATGACTTGGCTTGTTGTTGGAAGTATAACTATTGGCACTGTGAGTTGAAGACCTCTCGTACTTCCCGATAAAAAATATATGGGATCACCTCTGAAGTATACACACACTCTACCAAACACAAAAATAATCATCAAAATCGATTCATAATAGGCGGAGATATCGCGTAACATACATACAAAAAAAACATACAATCCAATTGAGAGCCTCTTTTTTTTAAGTCGGTTGAAAAGGACTATATAATTATCGAACCTGCTCACAAAATTTCACGAGAATCGGTTAAGAATAAGAACAACCGGAAATCTGGACATACGAAGGCATTTTTGCCCAAGATTAAAAAAGTAATGAAAAAAAAAAAACTTAAGACATAATTAAACAATCTACTTGTTATTCTGATTCATCATTATTATGCACGAGGGTGAATATCGAATAATCATGAATGAGGGTGAGTGAGGGTGTGATTGTAACGGTGGTAACTGAGGCTGATACAACTAGTAAACTATCTGTGCCCAGTGGCTTCAAACCCTTGTTATAATCTTTCATAAACACGGCCATGTTCACGTCATCGCACGTTATCGCATCGACAGACACGGTACTAGCAAAAGTTATTTATAACATGACAGAAATAGGTGTGGAGATGTTCATTGTGAATATTATGAATCAACGTTAGCAATATCATCAGAGCATTACCATGGCTCAATTTTAAGAGATTTTTTGGTAAAATTTATTGTTACACATTCACTCACAACATAAAGTCTCCGCTAGAAAAAATGATGTAGCTGATTGTAGCTATATTTGGGTAAATAAAAACTAAGAGTTAATTGGTTGCGTTTGAATACTTAAAATAAAAAAGTACTAGAGATGCGCCTATTTTTCCTTATCCCGATGATGTATATAACTCAATTTTGTCAAAAATGCAGATACGTCTTTTTTTCTATGACGGCAGTATACAAAACGGCAGCGCCGGGGGAGGAGTCACGGGCAGGCGCTCGCGACTCCTGGTAAAATGAATAAGCTATATTTGGATTTCCTATAAGTTCACCCCGAACTAAGGCTTACGCGCATACATTTGCCTAATAGAAATAAGTTTTGAGGTGTGTATATTTTTCCGTAATAAACATTACTTACAAAGCTCTTTACAAAGATACCTCACACAATCTGAAAATAAAACCCCCCATTTGTGGATCCTAATTTTTTTGATTTGTATATAATTTTATTTAATTGCCATTTTTTGCATATTTTGTTATGCCATAGTTTTATATATTCTCTCAGAGTTCGGTAGTTATTAGCTTGTTTGGCGCTATTAAATTAAAATTCAAACGGGAATTAGCGTGACTTACTCGTTGTCGATGTCTAAATCGATAATTCCCGTTGACGCTTAGTAACTCTGATGGATGGACACAATCACACGCAGAACCAGAAGCACAAATGTCCCTTGGGAAGGAAAATTAATTTCTTACATGACCCACAGGACCCACGGCGCAAAGGGCAGAGACCGGCTCACTGCATCAACTGTCTTTGTTATACGACTCAGATTCTTACAGCTGTAAAAAATTACTAACAGCAACGATATCTATTATTTGACATAGGTTTCAAGTGTACGCAATTTATAAAAAATCCTATAACACAACGACAAAGTCAAACTTTTAGTTAAAAACCTTTCTTACTTTGTCTCAAAATCATACTTCACACTAATAATAATATAAAGGCGAAAGTTTTTGAGTGTGTTTGTATGTTTGTTATGTCTTCAAACTGCTTGACCAATTTTGATGAAATTTGTAGCTGAGTGATGCCCTGGATGAATACATAGGTTTTTTATCCCGGAGTTCCAGTGGGTCGGGACTTACACGGGTAAAACCGCGGGGCGCAGCTAGTATGTAATGTGTCTATCCAGTATCTAAAAAAAGGTTATATTATGTAAATAGACAAGGTTAAAGCATTTAACTCAATCCGTATCCAACATTATCTCGCACCATTTGGTGGGCAGGATAACGATGATATCTATCTGTGATAAGACAACGTGAAAAAATAAATAAGTACTACCTATTAAGTAAATAACCTATAAAGTAAAAGCACCAACTTTCGAACAAACTTTATAACCCGACTACTGCGTAGCATAAAAGAGGGTTATCATTACAGCACCGTATTAACGAAAAAGTTATATAAAATATTCATTTTCATTTATTTCATTTGTAGTTTCAACGTTTTACCATCTCACAACAAAACAGTCAAACGTCATCCATTTATCATTGAAATACCTCCAGATCGCTCGAAGCGATTCGCCTCTACGTTTATCATTCGTAAAGCGAAGAACTGAAACTCGTTACTTGCATCTTTGTTCCCCGTACAGTACAATCTGGGTGTCTTCAAACTTATTGTGGATAGAGGTATATTTTAGGCGAGCAGTTACATCTTCAGCCGCATCCTCACTATCCATCAGGTGAGATAGGGGTCAAGTGCTTGCCTATCTAGCATGTAAAAAAACTCAGTTACTAAAATGGCAACGGAATTCTTTTAAATAATTAGACACGAAAAAGTGATATAAATTCCTCTATTGTAGCTAATTACGAAACTAAATTACCCAAACTGACAAAAACATATATGTATTGTATATAAGTAAGTATATACGTATATTCCCTCACTACGCGTGCAGCGTACAAACAAATAAACCGATTGTAACAGGTATTTGCTGTGGACATTTATAGTATTAATTAAGTTTTAGGAAATATAGGCAATTGTTATATATAGGGTATTGTAAAATTTGTCTCCATTCTCCGAGTGTCGTAGACAAAATTTAACACACATAAGTCAAGGGTTTTTTTTTATAAAAAAACAAAATGTAAAGCAATGACCAAATAATTGAAACGCAAGCAAAGCTTAAAAATTTCACCGCTTATATTTTTGTTTTGGCTTGATCGATTTGGATAAAATGTATATGGACCTCTGAATAATCTACCAAACAAAAATAAAACATCAAAATCGATTTATAATTGGCGGAATTATCGCGTAACATACAAAAAAAAACATACAGTCGAATTAGAGCCTTATTTTTTGAAGTCGGTAGTATCTGTTACTAGACGAATGATGCCTTCAGGTTTTTTTTTAGATGCGCGTTCTGAAATTTGAATGAAACAAAAAAAACAAAAATTGCCACGCGTGACCTTGCGTAACCGCCACGTTTGATACCGGGGAGTTTTGCCGCCAAAGTGAAAAAATAGCGTTGTTGATTTTGTAAAATTTTCCAAAACCTGTGATTCTTCGAGTGTTAATGTGTAATAATGGTGGATTATTAACCGTTAATACTTAGTGAACGTGCATAAGTGTAGGCAAATCATACAAAGTTGAAAAACGTGATTTTCATCTTCGCTCCAAAACTCGAATAGAAGTTCTAGTAAAGTTTCTACCACTTTACTAGGGCATAACTTGACTACGACTCGACCTTGACTCTTTTACTTGACTTTGACTGTGACTTGTGACTAGGACTTATAATATGAAATACACTTGAAATGTATTATCACTTGACACTGGCTAAATGCACAAGATTGCGAAGCCAAAACTAAGGAGAAAAAAATCCGCCACGTTGTAATTCACACAATATACATCGTTATGTGCATAACTGTAAAGAGGATAATTGGCTGTGTTAAAAAAGGTGCTTGACGTATACCTGCCCATTAACTTTTTTGTGTAACGAGGAATCATTAGATACAACTTTAGCTGTTCATTCATACTGTCTGTAGATAAACCTATATGTCTGTAAATAAAGTAATCTAAAAAAATATTTAGTATTATCTATTTACAATTATATATATCAGGTAGAAATCAATCCTCGATCAGGTTAATGAAGCATTAGGATTGCTAACATAAATAGCACCTACCGATATTTAAACTAATTACTACAGACTTAGTGATTCATCTCCTTAGCTAAACTAATTACTTAAGCTAAGACCGGTGACGGTAGCAGTAAATTCATCAGTTTGTCTTGTTAACCGATGCTGAAACGAGAGAAATAATTAATGTATTTCCTTTTCCCACTATCCGCAAAGTCAATACAAGCCAAATACGGTGTTCCGGCAGTTATCCTTGAGAGCCTGCGTATTCCAGGTCTAGTGTGTTTACCAGCTTCGATCACATCGTCACTTTCCATCAGGTGAGATAGTGGTCAAACACTAGCCTGACACAAATAAAAAAAAAAAATTATTTCTAAATAGTGCTTTTTTGTGGGTTTTTAACATCTAATAACAGCGTGGTATATAACATGAAACTGCCCATGCCGATCTCACCAGCACGTGGTGCCCCTGCTGATCTATAAACAAGGCTCCGGTGATTTATGAAAGCATGCCCTAGCAGGCAGGCTGTTATAACATGGATTCTTAAGTGAGTCAGAAACTTGACTGTGTAATGTGTAAGCAACGGCCAGTTAAACATAAAATGAGAATTTTCTAGTGGTACAACTCATCAGTTGTAAGGAAATCATACAATGTTGAAAAATGTTATTTTCCCTCCCAAACTCCAATAGAAGTCTAGTAAAGTCTAGTAAAGTTCACTTTACTAGGGCATGACTTGACTATACGAATATGACGACTATGACTGTGACTTGTGGCTAGAACTATATTAAATTAAATACTCAATCATACTCGAAAATATTCATCACTGGACATTGACTAAATGCACAAAGAACGCTAAGCCAAAATTTTAAAAAATTGGTAGCGCATTTTATTCATAATACAAATAGATATTTTTTCTTAACCTAGGTATACATATTATTGTGCAGTCACGAGAAAGCGCTTGAGCAGTTTACCTCCAAGTATCTCGTCATTAATGTTATCAATTGTTAAAGGTGCAGATATCTGTACCAGACGACCTCTGCCTGCCGAGCTGTCTCCAATTTTCATTTTCTTTTTATCACATTAAGTACTGATATAATCGTTAAATATTGGCTCACCTGTGCATAAATGTCCTCACTAAGCTTAGAAAAAGTAATCTAAAAATAGATGACATCAACAGGTCATTAGTTCAAAAATCCGTCCCCCTTCGCCTGCGTCACAATTGCCCAACTATTTTAGGAGCACGTCTGACCCGAGATAGCTCCTAAGTGCCTGGTGGCCCCTTATCTCTATTTATCTGCCTGATAACCGCTGATGAGACGGCTTATCAGGTGTATGTGGATCGCCCTAATGCGTATACTCCGTACAAAGAGTACCGGATTTTTGTTAATTAGTCTTTATAGAATTTTAAATTTAGAACTATACAGCATTTTACAACTCAACAATTGGACTCAACGAAAGCTAATAACTAAAACCAGACTACCTAATTAGAAACGGCTTCCTACATATTTTGAATTAATAATTAAACGCAAGCAAAACCGACTTCACCGCTTTGTCCTTGGAACCTTGATCAGATTTAATATATTAAACACGCATTATTGACGATACCTCAAAAACTAGTCATCAGATTTAACTGGGACCACACGGTATGCACCAGCTTTCTAATAAAAAAATAATCATTAAAATCAGGTCACAACTAAAGAAGTTATGAAGTAACACACATAAAAAAACATCGAACTGAGAACCTCCTCCTTTTTGAAGTCGGTTAAAAATAAAGTTTGAGTTATTTATTATTAATAACGCATAACTTTATTTTTGATCTTGAATATATTCTTCTCTCTTAATCTACCTCAAAAGGTGATGAATTGATGATGTTATACGTCATATTCGTGTGCTCCGGCGCTCGGGATAGAACCTGGTTTTAAAAGGGGGCCTTTGGTAAAATTTTATCGAAGAATAATTTCTCCGCTAGCCTATGCGTTCTCTATAGAAAAAGGAATCGATCGGAATCTAATAAACATTCTTGTTATACGAGATAAGCAACCATTTGGCTTTGTCACTTGATTGAAGTAAGAATGCAGCCGAAAATGTTAATCACTGTGAAACCCTACAACGGTTTACTCGCAGAATGTCCCATTCGCATTTGGTCATGCAGTCGCAAAACGTCCAATTCGCAGAACGTCCCATTCTCAAACGGTCCCATTCTGTTCGGGTAACAAAGATGCTGGAAAAGGATACAATTTGTTTTTTGATTTAGATTTAAAATAACGCTAATAATTATTGCAAGGTTTCAAGTAACGACTCTTTAAAACTTTACCATATACAGAAGATACTTTGAAAATCTGGTGAGTTAAGAATCTGGTAAGCTGATAAACTGGTTTGTTGAGAATCTTAAGGTGTAGAAAATTGGGTGAACTGAGAATCTGTAGGTTGCTATTTTGGTAAATTAAAGAATAGAATAGAATCGTATTAATTGTTCAACTGTGTACAAAGTTCTTAATTATTAACATTTATATGATTCAACAGTTCTGTTCATTTCGAACATACAATATTTTGGGACACAATAATTATAATAATTAGATAAAATTACTATTAACATTATTGTCTTATTCTTACAATAGACCTAATTAAGAATTTGTTAAATTGAAAACCTGGCGAATTGAGAATCTGGTAAAGTAAGTACCTGGTTAATTGCGAATCTGATAGACTGCTCACGTGTTTGATCTTAGTATTAGGTAGGTACTACCTGCTACAAATCACGGTATGAAAACGACAATTGTTTTTCTCTTACATTTCTTACTTGTAGATTTCCGGTACGTTATAAATTTATTACATTGACTAGGGCACTTTAATTCAAGTCATATTATTTAAAAAAAAACCCTTGAGAAGTAGCTTTGTCTGTTGTTCGCTGGTCATACATGACGTAAGGTTCAACGAATTTAGTTGCTAAGTGTGGCTGGGACTAAATATAGCAAGCATATCTCGACAATGACGCAGTTGTTATGCATTTTGGATGCATTTAATGGCAGGTGGCTTTTGGGCCAGAAGCATTTCACCACTTTACGTTCACTGTTTTGTATCTGCTTCAGCTGGTTTTGTTTCCATGTAAGCCTGAATATCAGAAGGGGCTGAGAGTATGTAGTAAAAAACCGGCCAAGTGCGAGTCGGACTCGCGCACGAAGCGTTCCGTACCATTATCTATAAAAACGAGCAAAAAAAAACACATTTGGTGTATGGGAGCCCCCTTAAATATTTATTTTATCCTGCATTTTAGTATTTGTTGTTATAGCGGCAACAGAAATACATCATCTGTGAGAATTTCAACTGTCTAACTATCACGGTTCATGAGATACAGCCTGGTGACAGACGGACATACAGACGGACGGACAACGCTGTCTTAGAATAGGGTCCCGTGTACCCTTCGGGTACGGAACCCTAAAGATAGACCTTCGTCCACTGTGCTATCACGGCTCTTTGAGTCATGTCCTTAGGTCTTAGTAATAGGGTAGGGTAGGGTCCCGTTTTACCTTTTAGGTACGGAACCCTAAAAAGTGGGAATCAGCTGTCGCTTCCTTCTTGTACAGAATTAAGAATCTAGTATAAGTATGTCTAAAAGAGGTCTCGTAAACGAAAGAAAAATAAAATACGTCTAGCAACAATGACCATAGAAAAAAGTCCATGACTCACCCTTGGTTCCCACTTTCACCCAAGTCAAATAAAAAGCAAACGAAAATCTCTTAAGCAAATATACTTATTTCTAGGTATGTTGTAATTTTACAGAAGCCATCAATCAAATATCATGGCAGATCCATTCAGGAAGCGTATCGTCACAATATCAACACATGCTGACGACATGACGAAATGGTTAGCGCCCGGCCTCGAAATGTTTGCTCCGAACTGTTGTAAAGACGTATTGTATTTATGTACGTAATATTGGACGTGTTTGTTATGTACTGGAAAATTAAATGTTGAAAATATCTGTCGTAGTATGAGGGTATTTTTTCAGCTCGCCTTGCTAGCTGCCACAATTGCAGTAAAAAAAAAACTGCATTCACACTCACAGCCCCAAACTAAGTTCAAATACTTGTATCGTGGGTGTCGGAAACATTCACATCACACACACATTACACCCATAACCAGAAGCACAAATATCCCTTGGAAAGGAATTTGTGCTCCTGCCGGGAATCGATCCCCGGCGTGGAGGGCGGGCACCATCCACTGCGCCAACTGGGTTGTGGTAATGCATTGGTAGTGAACAACTTCTAATTGTCTTCGTCGCGATCTCGCGGCGTAAACTCATCCCGAAGTAGAGCATCGAACGTGTTCGAAACCTAGGTCGACAATATCGAGCAAATGACATGAGTGATAGCCGATTTTAATAATATAATAACTTTTAATTAGAAAGGCATATTTACGTCACCTACGAAACGGTGTTTCGATAGGTTTCTTTGAGAGTTCAGAACAAGTTCGCATTCTGGGCCTAACTCATCACGCACACACATCATTACTAATAGATGGGAATAGTAAAACCCAATTTTACAAGCTTTTTTTAACTTGCACTGTATGTATGTATGTTTGTTCGGGTGGAATCTTGCAACTCAATTTTGAAGCAGATATCTTCAACCGATTGAGCTGAAATTTTGTTTTCACGTTTAGTTTGGATGACAATGCATGGTTAGTTGTGTGACGTCATACTAAGTCCAACATGGCGGAACACACGAAATGGCGGACAAGTTATTTTTAATGCACTCCTACAATATGGGTATAAAAAAATAAAAAAAGGGATGTTTGGTTACCTGGCATGATAAAGATTATCAGTTATTTTTTATGCAAGTATTTAGATAAAGGTGAGCGGGGTCACCTTTACCAATATCAAAACCTTGCTATTTTCAATATACTTTGGTTTGTGACTTAGATCAAGTAAGGCTCACTTTGCGCTTTATATAAAGAAAGAGAGGTGAGTATAAATATTACCCCGTTGGCTAAGTTAAGAGCTCATCCGCCTTCTATAAGCGGGGGGCATCGGGATCGATTCCTGGCGTGAACATAAGTTTTTTCCTCAAGGAAAATTTATTTTTCGGGTAAAAATGAAACACCAACACTTTATAACCATTATAATCTCATTCACACAAAGTTCGAAGACTTGTGTTGTAGATGAAGGAAACATTCACATCACACCCAGAACCAGAAACACAAATTTCCCTTGGGGAGAAAACTTGTGTTCCCACCGGGAAACTGATACTCGCTGCTTAGAAGGCGAAAGAGCTCCCAACTATGCCAGCGGACAGTTCGATTTGTGCCAAGTAATAATCTAGTTAGGGCCAATTGCCTTATTTAAAACTAAACTAGAATATACCTACTAACAGTAACTGGTGCACAATGTTTAATAGAATATAGAAGAATATAATCAATTTTATTATTATTGCTTACTAGCCATGCCCCACGGCTTCGCCCGCTATTATCAAGTTAAAAAATAGCCTATGCGTAATAGCCTATATCCTAGGTATAAGCTATGTATATTCCAAAGTTCATCCAAATCCGTTTAGCCGATAAAGCGTGAAGGGACAAAACATACTTACATACTTGCACACTTACACACAAACTTTCGCATTTATAATATTAGTAGGATATTCTTCAATATAAATCGAATGACAGGTTATATAGATAATAAAACATTTTTTTATGCTCGATAGACAAGCCAGACTACCATCTCACCTGTTAGAAAGTGACGATGCGGCCGAAGATGTACTATGCTTGCCTAGAAGATACCAATTCTTTCTAGACTTGATAACTCCCACATAACATATAATCCACTGTACCATTAATAATTGAAACGCAAGCAAAGCCTAAAAAAACTGACTTCATCGCTTATATTTCGGTTTTGGCTTGACCGATTTCGATAAAATGTATATGGGACCACCTATGAAGTAAACTCTACCAAACAAAAAAATCATCAAAATCGATTCATAACTGGAGGAGATATTGCTTAACATAATTTAAAAAAAAATATCGTACAGTAATTGTAGTACAATTGTAATTTTTATATAATGTTCAGCATTACGCATAGTCGCATACTCATATTACGAAATACTGTAATAATAATATTATTAATGACAATTATATATAATCATCATTTAAGTAGAAAACATGTATCATAAATTTGAACCTACAGAATGATGAATTAACTCATAAAAGGTAAATGTAGTTAAAAACAGGCCTATAACCATTTACGTATTCAAAACAGGCAAATAATTATTATTTGTAATTTTAGCTTTTAATTTACCTATAGATAACTAAATAACAATTACATAACTGTTCTTCAGTTGCAGCAATTAGCCGACAACTTATTTAGTTTGTTAATTTTACAAGCTTTTATTTAGTTTCATCTAGCCCGTTGTCTATCTATCAGTCTGTAATCAAATCTTGCAAGCTAAATTAGACCCACTTCCCGATGTCTGATTTAACTCAAAGAACAATGGCGAAATTTTAGTTGGCCTATGTTTGATCGTATTTAAATGTGAAATTAACGAAATTCACTCAAATAAATTACAAAGATTTACTAAAACAACAGAAAAGGCAGACGAAGCCAGGTAAAAAAATACACATTAAAAGAAACAAAACGATTACTTTCAACCATTTTTCATTTTTCTGATTTTGTCTATACTGTGGTTATATAATAAGATGTTACCATGTCCATTGCCTTACCCTAGTGCATCTCTATATTCCTAAGCCGTAATGCTAATGCTTATGATGTATCCATAAAACAAAAAATACTATGGCAACTTATGTATGAACCATCAGCTGTCTAGAAGCCGTCTGTCATTCACAGGTTTTCTAAAAATAGCTGCGGTTGCTATTGCAGTCATCGACATTTAAGGGGAAAAAGCAAATGTCATGGCAATACCAAACTGTCGTATGAATGACGTTTTCACTTTTGACGTTTGTTTTTTTTTTCTTTTTTCTTTTAATATTAGCTTCGCAATCTTGTGCATTTAGCCAGTGTCAAGTAATAATATATTTCAAGTTTAAACGTAGTGGTGGCTCTTTGGAATGGGCTTTTATCACGAATTCACGACTGTCAGAACTGTTGGCGTATTCAAAAAGAGATCGGTAAAGTGTGCTGAGTCATAACCTACAAATATGTTTTGTTTAATATCTTAATAACTAGGCCTTCTAAAACGACAATTCTTTTAAAATTAAGCTCAGAAGGCAACTGGCCTTACGTAAGATATTTTTTTATCTATATACGATGCTATTTTACTTCAACTAAAATGATGTATGGGAGTTCGCCATTGTTCTTTGGTGTACTTATGCATCTTCAGTGACAATATAATGATATGGTACAATGGAGCTGGTCTGATGATAGAGAAGGCAGATGGTCATAGGAACTTCTGATCTTTAGATCAGAAGTTCCTATGACCATCATGTTTACATGATAAACCCATCGAGTTTGGGTTCGTTTGATATATCTTGAAAAGTTAAGCTAAGAGTGAATAGGGTGTATATAATAGAGTCTAGACAAATATATCACATCTTCGGCCGCTTCAATAATTTAAATCAGGTGAGATAGTGGTGAAATATTTGCTTATAAAACAACAAAAAAATAAGAAAATATTTATCACTTTTTTTACTTTTGAAACGCTACATCGTAGTAAGCAGGTCTTCCAATCCGCGATCAGGCGGTCCTGATTTCAAATCTTACGATGTCTGCTACACTGTCTATTATGCATGCCAAACAAAGAAGAAAAATAATATAATAATATCATAATACATATTTTTAAATTTTATTTCAATAGTCGTTAAACAAATTTGCAATAGCCGTAATACGAAAAACGTTAGTCTCTATGGTTGGAATGCCTCTTGAGTTCTCTGTATGAATGTACATAGCTTATACCTAGGATCATCACATAGGCAACTTTTTTAACTTTTTTTTTTTTTAGCGGGCGAAGCTGCGGGGCACGGCTATTGTATATATATGACGGTTAGGAACTGAGACGTGTTGACAAGAGTTGACTCGTTCCAGATGTAGAGCTGGTATAAAATGTTTTCCGTGTATAAAAAGACAAGATAGTAGGTACTAACAAAGCACACGGAACTAATCAGGGACTAACAATCTAACTATTGATGACCTATAAACACCTGTCAACGGTATATGTATATGACAAATGTCATAGTATATGTTCTGATCTGATACGTGCCTTATTAAAAGTCATATAATATATTAAATTATAATAATGTAATAATTTAGCTGTCCAATTACGTGTATGGGTATCGTCTTAATATTTTAATTTATATAATTTTAATTGCCATTTTTAGCTTATTCCATGAATGTTTCAATTTATTCGCTTGTATGGTTTAGATGCTAAGTGCTTCTGACAGATGGACGAACGGACGGACAAAGTGCTGAACCACCCAAGTCAACTTAGAGATCTCACTTTACAAGACCAAAAAAAATATATTAATGAGGCTGTTAGTAGGCAAAATATTATTTTTTGCATTTGTCCTTGTCTATCATTAAAAAAGCTTATCAAATAGAGTACGAAAACGTATAAAAATTTATAGGACTAACACCATCAAATTATAGTCCTATTAAATTGTTAATTTGATAGGACTTCAAAGTCACTATTTTTAGACCTATTTTACCCCGGGACAAAATAGACCTAACAGTGACTGTCTGTAAAACGGCTACACATATAAAGCTGAATCTTACATATATATATATATATGTTATATCCTGTACTTGACCATAAATACAAAAAACAAACGATAATATTAAGAAAAAAACCTCATAATTTTGTCTCTATTAGGCTAAATGTACATGGACTCAGTTTGGGGCGAACTACTAGTTATTTACAACCTTCAAGGATAAGAGGAAGGATAAATTGTATTTTTTTTTGCATTTGAAAAGGTTAAAAAAATGTAGTATAATGGTTAACGCCACATACGCTCGTAGGTTACATGTTTATTGTTTGCATCCAACATGTCCGAAACCTGGTCGGAGCATTTTCGTCCGATAATAATACGCAAGTGAGTGAGTTTTGCGTAAATCTCCATGTTTCGGTTTGTGTTCCAACTGCCATCCAACTGGCCAACTGGCTGGACAACGGGCAAGTTTTATGTTCCCCGTGGTAGTGATAGTCAGTTGTACCACGAGCAATACAAATCACCCGTGGTCCAACCAGTTGAACAACGTAGTTGGACTACGAACAACAGCCCGTTTATACGCATATGCTTCAAACCGAGACCCTATAGAGAGACTCTACGTGACCCCATACTCCCTATCCGACAATTCTTTTGCTAACAATACTCAAATTTCCGTGGAGCGATGTTGACTAAAAATAAAATTTTAAGATTTTTTTGGTGGAGCCCAGTGGATACAAAGTATGGACATTCAATCGTTTCAGAACAATAGCCGTGGAGCAGAGTGGGATAATCCAGTTTAACCTGTTTCTGAACAATAAGAGTACCTATACTATGTTGTGTTTATCCTACTAACATTATGAATGAAAATGTTTGTGTGTAAGTATGTTTGAAGAGGGCTTCACGCTGTAACGTTTAACTCAGGCAAAAGCAAAATTTGCCCTCCCAAGAGACATTTTTGCTTCTGTTTTTGGGAGTGGTTGTTTGTATGATATGAAAATGTTGCTGTTAGTGTGAAAGATTTTGATTGTTTTTTACTTTAACTGCTGCAAAAGTACTCTATACTATAAATAGCTCTATATGTAGAGGTAGATATTTAGATCAATATACTTAGTAGGTATTACTTGAAGGTAAAATGGTTTAATAAATAACAAAACAAATTAACAATGCATAGCCTACTACTAATTTAAATCGCTGTATGATCATGTAGAGCTATTCAGTCAATGGTAAACATAGACCACGTAGAATTTATTACTATTATGTATCTGTGATAAGTATAACTATTTGTTAAAAAACCAAAGTATCCAAGGCCACAGCGTAATTAGGCCTGAGATGACAAAAACAACACGTCTAGTTAGGTAGAGATCTCCCAAACTACTCACACGCCTCTACCAAAATATTTCTTAACACAATTATGAGAAACAATCGTCAAAACATTCAATCATGTATCAAAGGTGGAGCTGCGTGCAGTTTTACTCGAGATTAGTCGAGATCTATATCTAGAGTCAAGGAAAAACATCTGACTTTGTTAGTATGTTGATCCCTACACCGATATGCCAATTCGTAATGAAAACAAACTGATAACCGTAAATCTAGCAATAGTTCATACATAATTATTGTTTGTTATCTCTATCGCATATTATAAAACACGGCTCTTTTCTTCGACGGATCGTGTTGGGTAGCTTGTCCAAATAAATAAGACATACTTACGAACATAAGTTGTTCAATTAACAAAAACCTTAGACCATCTTAGACCCTATAAAAATAAATATACAGAACAAAAACTGCACGAAATATCAGCTGTTAGTGACGTCAGTCAATACTCACCAAGTTAAACCACCAACAATTTACTAACACCGAGTTCACCACACACTAGTTCGTAAAGCAATTTTCGGAAATGATGTCCACTTTGCGAAGGCTTTTAGTTCTATTGATGAGCCCCTCTGTGGCCCTGTAGCGGAGGGTTGGTGAGGGGCGTGGAAGGTCTACCGATAAACGTTGAACAGTTATAATGCGATCGGGAAAACGGATCGGAGCAAAACGCGCGCGGCCACCTCTCACGACGGATGCATGGCGACTGACGAGCGTCTGAAAATGAAAAGCCCCGCTTCGCCGCCCGCCCAAGCGCCTCCCGCCCTAGAGAAGAATGCTTGCATAGCTAGCTTTATTACAGTGACATGCACGGGGTTTACACGAAGAACATGTTGCGTGTCATTCTACATTTGCATTGTAGAGGGTGACGTGGGGACACTTTTGTAAGAGGGGTCGAAATGGATATTAGTTTGGTAAATTTGTAATGTTTGTTATGTTGTTTTTATTTGATTAAATTGTTTAGGCAGTTTGTTAGAGTCCTGCAGGTTAAAAGGTTAGATTAGTTTTACCATGGCTTTACCGCACTTCAAAGAAATAATTCCGTGTTTTACCATAAAAGACAAGACAGATAGCGAGGTATATCTTAATAAATATAATTCTTCTGTACGTGTGTTTGTCACCTAACTTCTCCTAAATGGGTGGACTGATTTGGATGAAATTTTGTGTGTAAATTTTTATAGGTACCTAGATGGTTTGAAAACACAATTAGACCCGGTAGGTGGCGCTGCTGTCGATGTCAATGTGTGTGCTTTTCTCGGCAGGACGACGCCTGCCAGGCCCACTAGTAATTAATAAAATATATAAACATTGCCATTTCAGATTTAAATATTTTTCATCACCCATGTTGGTAGTAGTTGTGACGGATATATTTTTTGTTTATGCCCCACTATTTTTTTTCCGGCCTTCAATTGTTTATATCTCAATTAAAGTTTTTATGCCACATTTGATAATTTTTTTACTTCATTAATTTGTTTTTATCTTACTTCTGCTCTAGTGGACTACGAAACTATCAGTAAGTAAATTTCCCGTGGCCCACTAAGTTAGTATTTACTTCACTTCTCTTTTCTCCCCGATTTAGGTGTACAACTGCGGACAGCGGTGTGTCACTAGAAATAAACCAAATTTACCTACAGAAGAAGTTTATTACAGAGTGAAATTCAGTTAACTGGGCAGTTTTGAGTAACTTAAATCCAATCAAACGCTTTTACTCTCTCAGCCCAGCACTAATTCAAAGATTTGTACGGTGGGTGCCGGACGCATTAACATCACACACAATTATACAACCAGACCCATAACTCAAATTTTCCTTGAGGAGAAAATTTCTGTTCCTACCGGGAATCAAACCCAAAGTCCACAGCGCCTAAGGCAGATATGGAAACGACTGTGCTAGTGAACAGTTTAATTATATATCCTATTTTTCGAGCGTGGTGAGTGATAACAAAAAATATTGTTAATAATGTTATACTAAGTATACTCACCATCACATACTGCGTGAGACGAAACGACTATATAAAGCTATTTGAGTTATATAGAAGGTGGTATAGTTCATTTGCAGTTATTAATTAGTAAAACAAGTTACTCTTCTTACCAAGGTAAATTTGTGCTTCTGGTTCTGGGTACAATTGTTTGTGTGATGTAAAAGTTTCCGACATCAACATTATAAGTTTTCGAACTTCATGTGGGGCTTTGAGTTTGAAAGCATTTTTAAGAGTCAGTCGGATTTGTGTCCACAGTAAAGGGGGCTCCAAGTTGGTAAGTAAGTAGGTATGGGAAAAAATTGTACTCTTGAAAACCCGAGTGCAAAAAATTTTTTTTTTTTTTACTTCTAGAGTACTTCTTACAAAGTGCCCTATTATAATTACAATCTAGCCAAACTATGGCTAATCAGTAATTTAACTTTAACTTAAACTGCTACATTGCTTAACTAAGAATGTGTCCATTAACACTTTTCTTATTGTCTCTATTTAAGGGTAATACACTTTGTTCATGTGTTCTTTTGCAGCACTCTCACTATATATTACACTGATATATATTAACATTACACAAGTTCAAATGGTTTAGTTCTTTTAAGTCTTCTCACTAAGTCTGTAACGTCAAGGAGCTGGATTGCCTCGACATTAACGTGCTGATGAAGTCTATATTGGTGAGCTTCTGCGTATGTATTTATTACTTTTTCAACGATCTCTATCTTAAGGTCCCTGTGAAGATCGTCATTTCTGACGTACCAGGGAGCGTTGACAATTTCCCTTAGTACTTTGTTTTGAAAGCGTTGGATAATCATTTTATTGTTCTGTTTGGTACAGCCCCAAAGCTGTATACCATAAGTCCAAACAGGCATAAGGACTTGTTTGTACAGCAATATCTTATTATGTGTTGACAACATAGAATGTCTTCCAAGCAACCAATACATTCTTTTGTATCGCATTTCTAACTCATCCTTTTTTTTCTTGACGTGTGCTTTCCAGCGTAGCTTTGCGTCAAGAGTGATGCCAAGATATTTGGCTGTGTTTTCATATGGGACTAATTTACCATTAATATACACAGGGCAGTAATGGTGTTTTTTGTTACTAAAGTCAATGTGAATTGATTTAGTTTCATTGAGTTTGATTCTCCATTTTTCTGTCCATTCACAGACTTGATTAACAGCCATTTGGACTTTGTCTACTGCTTCTTTATGGGTGCTTCCTACGGCCATAATAGCAGTATCATCAGCGAAGGTCGCGATTGTATTATTTTCTAATTTAGGAATGTCACAGGTGTACAATAGGTACAGGACCGGACCTAGAACACTTCCTTGTGGAACGCCAGCATTTATTACCTTTAATTCTGAATGTGCATCTTCTTGTCGTATCCTAAATACTCTGTTTGAGATATAGGATTCAAGAATATCTGCAAATTGGTTTGGTAAAGATGTTCTGAGTTTGTGTATAAGGCCTTTATGCCAAACTTTGTCAAAAGCTTGCGCTACATCAAGGAATACAGTAGAGCAAACTTTCTTATCTTCTAGAGTTTTTTCTATAATGTTTGTAATACGATGAACCTGATCAAGAGTCGAGTGTTTTTCTCGGAATCCAAATTGATGCTCAGGAATAAGTTGTGAGCTTTCTATGACGGGCTTGAGTCTTTTAAGAAACAACTTTTCAAATAACTTTGACATTATTGGAAGCAAAGATATGGGCCTATATGATGTTGTTTCATGGACTGGTTTTCCTGGTTTTGCTATCATTATCACTTCAGCAACTTTCCATAGATCTGGGACGTACTTGAGTCTTAATGAAGCATTGATAAGGGTTGTCATCTTTACTATGCCTTTCTTTGGGAGTTTATGTAATATTTCCCCTGATATCATGTCATATCCAGGAGCTTTACGTTGACTTATGTTGAGTTTTATTTCTCGTGAAACTTCTCTCGGTGTTACTAGTTTAATGGTATCTTCAGAGGTGCCGTAGTTACCTTCATCAAAGGAAAATCTTTCATTTGATTCAGTCTCATTTGGCTGAAAGATTTTTTCTAAGTGTTCTGCAAACCTTTTGGCTTTTTGTTCATTGCTTATTGCCCATCTTCCATTTTCTTCCTTAATAGGTGAAATTTGAGTTACCGGTCTTTTGAGGTTCTTGGTAGCTTTCCATAGCGAGTAATCTGAATTGCGTTCACTGGATAGCTTCTGGAGATACTTACAGGTTAATTCATCATTATAAGTTTGAATTTGCCTCTTCACTTTTTTCGCCAAGCCATTAAGTTTTATTTTGTCTTCGGGGCACCTGGTCTGATGCCATGTCCTCCTTTGCTTTCTTTTTTCAGCTATAAGCTGTTTGATATGAACTGGGTATGTGTTGCCCTTTGTAGTTTTATTTTTAAAATTTGGCGTATTACTCCAAGCTGTTTGTTGAATTTGCTAAATAAATATTTCTAATTCTATGTTTAACTGTTCAGTTGTTTTGAGTGGAACCTTAAGATCTATTTTATTATTTAGGGCAATTTTAAAACTCTCCCAGTCCGTTAACTTGTTACAAAGTGTTTGGGCTTTTTGTTTTTGTAAGATGTTTTCACTTAATTCTAGATATATCGGCGAGTGATCTGAGCTCATATCATAACTCTGATAAGTTCTCAAGTAGTTATTTGATATGTTTTTGATGATAAAAAAATCTATCAGGTCAGGAATTTTATGTGGATCTGTGGGCCAGTAAGTGGGTGTTCCAGTGGAAGTTGTTTCGCAATCCAGTTCTTTTATGGCACACAGCAGTTCTTTGCCTTTAGTACTAGTAAGTCTAGAGCCCCAATGCACATTTTTCGCATTAAAGTCACCTCCTAGCACAAATCTATGTCCAAGACTCTTTAGAAAGCTCAAATACTGATCCTTTTTTATCGCATGCCTAGGTGGACAGTAGATAGATGAAACTGTTAAAGTATACCTTTTTGTTTTTAGACATATCGCCATAGCTTGTATTTCTTTCTCTTCGTATTTACATTTTTCATAATGTTGAGTGCAAAAAATAAGTCAAATAAATTTCAATGCAGAACATAGGGATTTTAACATTCGGAACCCATTAAAGATTATCCCGTCACCTTGATTATGTAAAGTGTGGCAACAATGTATGCTGGCAACTAGCTGTTCAAATGGATAGAATATAAAAAAAAATTATGCTTTGCATCATTCAATACTGAGTGACCCACGTCCGTAGGAGGATACCCCTTAAGTCTGACTCCCTACACGTGGTCCCCGGGTGGTGCTAATCAGGTGACATTTGAGAGGTGGTAGAGCATTTTGTGAGTTGCTCGCCTGGCTTGCTACCAAAGTAGCTTACCACCATCAAGTTGAAAGTCTGCCGCCAAATACGGTGTTCCGGCAGTTATCCTTGAGAGCCTGCGTATTACAGGTCTAGTGTGTTTACCAGCTTCGATCACATCGTCACTTACCATCAGGTGAGATAGTGGTCAAACACTAGCCTGTCACAAATAATAAAAAATAAAAAAATAAAAATACTATTTTACATAGCTAAGTAATTATAGATAGATAGATAATATACTCTTTATTGAACACCTTAATAAATAAATAACACAAATAGTAAAATTTTAACAGTACAGTTTTAGAAAAGTGTAGCAATAGGCGGTCTTATCGCTGAAAGCGATCTCTTCCAGACAACCTTTGGATGGATAGGAATAACGCAAAAAAAAATAGGACGTCGTTCATAAAAAGCTTATTCATAACGGTGCTTACGGATCTAATATATATATATATATATATATATATATATACATATACACATCAATTACAAATTTACATATACATAGGTACATATATACTATATAATAATAATATATATTTTATATAAACAATACACATATATACAAACAATACATTAGTCTATTTATTTTAAAGGAGAAAAAAAAAAAATTATAATAATAAAAGAAAGCAACGGAAACAGTATCAAAAACTTAGACAAATTATCGAAATAGATACAATATGATTTAAAATTAAATATAGTGTGCCTTGACTTGATTCTTAAAAATATGAAGTGATTGTGCCCTTCTTATTTCAACTGGAAGATCATTCCACAGCCGAACAGCTTCCACAGTAAAAGATCTGTCATAAAAAGAGCTACTGTGTGGGGGAATCTTTAACTTAAGATTCTCTGATGACCTCAATGCTAGAGAGTTAGATTCGGTGAAAAATTTAAAGCGCTCGTGAAGGTAGCGGGGAGAAGTGGGATTAAAAAGAACATTATAGAGAAGGGAGAGAATATGAGCATTCCGACGAGCTCGGATGGGAGATTAATTATAATAAAATAATGCAGCTTATGGTTACCCATAAAAGTGTCTACATACTTATTCCACCGCAATCAGAAGGATAACATCGATGAGACCTAGCTAGATCGATTTGTCGCTCCCGAAACCCCCTGCATACTAAATTTCATCCGAGAGTATAAGGTTATTTCCAAACTTGGAATACCGTGATACGATTTGATATGTGGAGAAGCACGCTCATATTATTCTTGCTTTGCAAATAGGTAAAGGTAGTATAATAAATTAATAGTAAAAACAATCATTTTAAAAACAAGTTTTTAGAAGCCAAGCGTTGCTTGAGTAGTACAGTAGCTATGTCATGGTGACACTTAGAATGGGTTATCATAATTGAATGCGTATACTTACCTACAACATTTAATGCCTGTGCTGCTGACGAGGAGTTTCCTAGTCAGAACCCAACTATGTCTTGGTTAAACTTAAAACCTACTATCATGAAGACATGAACACAAACGGTCGTATCTGTGCTGTAGATCGCTGAAGAATGTTTCTATAGCTGTGATCCGGGATGTCAATTCAGGTCATGCTACATTAAAGAATGTAGAATATTATTATATTCTACATTAGTATTTATTTAACACTTACAGTTGAATTCTTAAAATGTCTAGGTTTCAACAGTTCTGTTTATTTAGAACATACAATACTGAAGAGAAAATAATTATAATAATTACTTAAATATTAGGTAATTGTATAAACATGCATTGTCATCGGAACTGAACCAACATGAAAATATTCATCTCCGTAGGATGAGATAGTGATTCTAATTCGGCATGCAAGATTTGACCTAAGAAACGAGTACAAACATTGCAGGATAAAAATTTGCATATCTGTACATATTTCAGAACAGAGACATCTATACCGATTAGCTGACAACTAGATCAATTGTAAGCTGTAAACGGAGAGAAAAGTTTTAGCCACCGTTAGTTTACATCTTACATCAAGTTCAACTGTCAATACATAGATGGCGCTATACTGAATAGCTAATGCAAAATATAACACTGCTTGTTTGGGTAGTACTTCGATTCATGGCTTGAATACTGCTTGGTAATGTAATGTAATGTTTGTCATGGCAAGCGCCAATCACGTGGGCAGTACCTAAAGTACAAAGATGTTCTGAAAAGACATATGAAGAGATGTAAAATTGAGCCTTCTAAATGGGAAAATAAAGCAACACAACGTCCAGAATGGAGGCGTCTCATTAATCAGCACGTGTCTGACAAATCAGAACGTCGTGCTAGACAAAAAGCGAGATGCAATAAAGGCCAGTTAATTTACCACCTGCGGCCATATCCTACTTATATCGTAGTGATCGGACGTGCCCTAGATGCAGCAGAATCGTTTCTGCCAAAATCAGGTACGCCAGTCAAGAAAGAGCACATCGTGGACGGGCTGATCAACCAAGCTCAGTCAAAATTGTTCATAAAAAAAGCCACAAACAGTCGCTGAGGCCGAAATCGGTAACTAACTAGTAGGATCATATATATCATGCGTGAGTGGGCAACGGAATTACACAATCTAATTCCCCCATCCCCATTCTATCATTGGACATCGAGACAGACTCTTAAGCGGCACCGCTAGTTATATGGTAGATATTCCACAAATGCGGACGAAGCGTTTTGCCTCCACATTAATTATGCGAACTGCAAAAGAATGGAATTCCTAACCTGAGTCTGTGTTCACTGAAAAATAAAATATGGGAGTCTTTAAGTCACGAGTGAATAGGCATCTTCTAGGCAAACGTGCTCCATCGTCGACCGCATCGTCAGGAGAGATGGCGGTCAAATGTTTGCCTATCTTGAATTAAAAAAAATATATATATTGATCCTAGTTTGTAAAATTTAGGGATTTTCGAAAAAAAAAAATGTTTAGCAGATATAATTAACTGTTATAATTTACAAAAATCCTTCTCTCCTCTTTTACAATAAGCCTCTTGACTGTTAATTGATGACCTCTTGAAATTAATAATTTTAGGCCATAAATAGGTACCTATGTTCCTATTTCTCGCCAAACATAATTAAACGTAAGCAAAGTTTAAAAAAACCGACTTCACCGCTTTATCTTCGGAACTTTGATCAGATTAGATGTACTAAACTAAACTATTGACGATATTTCAAGAACTACTGACCAGATCTTAATCAAATTTAAATAGGATCAATTGGAAAGCAACATCTTTTAAACAAAAAAAAATTCAAAATCTGTTCACACAAAAAAAATACTACGGGTTGCACTGCGTGTGTGGCGACGTTACTATAAATATGCCTAAGTTCAAATAACATAATAATATAAATGTGCCACAAATATTAACTGAGAGTCATTGGTAGGAATAGAGGACCTTAATAATCTTATCTTTATTTATCTATTAGTGAAATTCATCTCCGATACCATGAAATCACCCGGGAGCCACAGTTAAGTGGTTGGTTACTCCCACAAACGAGTGAAGCCATTATCAGATGTATATTTAGACCTCTCACTATTAGAATAGGACCCGAAGGTCCATGGTGGGTCCACCTGCCTTCCCCATATGACCCGCCCTTTCCTCCTTGCAAAGCTCTTTCTATTCCTCTTTATTTTCCTTCCAATAACACTCAAGACAACAAAAAGGTATTATATTTCACTCACCCAGCATCGCCAGGAAAACTTTTACCTATATTTCGCCTTCCAGTCTTTCTACCATCCACTGTCTAGCTTTTTATCGTACCACCAACCATCTTGTTTCAACCACTACCCTCATTCATTCCTTTTTACTAATTCTGCCATCACAGATAAAATATCTTTCAATAAATCGCTTACCGATTAAAATCGCGTTTCGCGACACTCCCGACGCCGAAAGACTACCTAAAGTAAGGTCATCAGCATACTTGTCCATTCTCTTATCTTGTCTCTCGCCCGAACCGCTGCTGCTCGAGGAATTCTGGCCTCGGCAGGGGTATCCTCATCAACTTGCAATTGTAACATGTCAATATCTGCATTGACCTCTATAGGGGCTCCTCTTGATCAGGCGTTTCTTCTAATGTACTCTCTCTTTCTATAATACCTAAATTCTCCCCTGAAACCCTATCACCCTCTACTACACTATCTTCCCCTACTACACTCTCTCTCTCTGTGACAATTTCTTTACTTTGCTGTATATCAGCTTGTCTCACATCAGCTTCTGGTATGCCCTTGTTAGCCTCTCTCATTTGGTCATTACTACTTATCTCATTTAGTGGTAATATCCTCAAATCACCCATCTCTGGTATGAGGTCAGATTCTCTCACTGTCTTTCTGATTACAATATCTTCATGTCCTTCGATATCAGCCTCAAGAGGATACAAGTGGCCAATAGATCTTGTAAATTCTGCATCCCCGACCTTTATTTTAGCCACTCTGCATTCTCCATCTGCACCTCTGATCAGTGATGATATTCTGCCCACTTTCCAGTTCTGTCTGTTTTTATGTTCACCTTTAATTTGAACTAAGTCACCCACCTGGGGTTCTTTGTAAGCTTTGATTCTAGGTTGTTTGGGACTGTGTCTATATCTCTCTCTGAGTCCTGTTAGATACCGTCCAATAAACATTTCTTTGAACTCCTTAATTAAATTTAACCCGAGTTTCCAACCTTCAATAAGGTCTTGTTTGGTAGAAGAACCTCTATGTAATGTTTGGTTATCAACTATTGATGGGCTCATGGTAAGACATTTGCCTAGCGATAGGAAGTCTGCTGGTCTCAGAATGTAGTCTGGATCTGAACTCACACAGGTCAGCGGTCTGGTGTTTACCACAGCTTCCACTTCCTTTATTACAGTTGCTAGCTGTGTGTCATTCAAAAGATGTTTCTCTAAAGACCTCTTCAAACAATTTTTGACTATAGGAACCAACCTCTCATACACTCCACCATGCCACGGTGCAAGTTCTGGTGTGAACCTCTATCGAATCTTGTTCTCTAAGCAATAGGTACTTGTCATTACCTCAGCCGTCAATTTAAATTGTAAGACATTATCGGACAGGACTAGTCTTGGCACTCCCCTTGTAGCTGAAAATCTTCTGAACGCCGATAAACATTCCGTAGAAGTCATGTCCTTGACTATTTCAAGGTGCACACTTCTTACAACTAGGCATGTGAACAGGCAAATCCATCTCTTCTCCTTACCAGTCTGACTTCACCAGAATGGGTCCAAGATAGTCCAATCCTACAAATGCGAAGGGTGCTTCATATTTCACTCGTTCTAGTGGTAAGGCTGGTGTTGATGGTAGCTTGTATGGTCCTCCTCCATGCTTGACGCATTGAGGGCAGCGTCTCAATACTTTCTGAATCTGTGACCTTCCTTGTGGGATCCAATATGTTCTGCGTATGAGACTTAACGTGTGAGATACTCCAATATGATAGTTCTTGACATGAATATTCATTATAATTTTATTAGTATAGTCACAATCTTTGAGTAAAATAACATAAGGCCAGTCAGTATTAAACATCCGACCTCCGCATCTTAAAATGCCATCAAATTCTTTGAATAACCCTAAGTTTCTTGCTAGATGTTTTTCATTACCCTTAACTTCTTCAGAGAAGTACTCTTCTTGAATTGCTTTAATTTGTCGTAGCTCAAAGCAAATCTTATCTTCGAGGGTATGGCTTGTATCAGATTCCTTCAACAGTTGAACTTCAGGAGCTTGTTGATAATCTGGAGATTGTTCCTCCAGACCCTCCACCACGGCCGAGATAGTTGCTTGAGCCTCGAGACAATTGTTATGCAGCCAACTTCCTTTAGGCTGTGTAAGGAAGTCTGGTCCCTGTAACCACATGGTGTTCAGTTTACTGAGATCTACACCAGGGCGAGTCGCCAGGTCTGCTGGATTCTGTTTTGTGTTAACGTAACACATTTCTACAACATTCTTTTTGATTTCATTTACTCTATTTGCCACCCAAGGTGTCAACAGTTTGTCAGACTTGACCCAACTCAGTACAATCAAGCTATCACTCCATAAGTATGTACGGGCAATGGATAATGTAAGTGAACTTTTAATGTATGCCAGTAACCGGCTGCCTATGAGATAACCAAGTAATTCTAACTGTGGCATTGTAAGTGTTTTCTTACCCTTTTGTATTGTTTTTACTTTAGAAGACTTTCCTCTCTCCAATGGTACCAATCTGCATTTGGACATCAGTAACAGTGTCTTTACACTATGACCATCATCTGCACGTAGGTACACCACAGCTGAGTAAGCATTGTTTGATGCATCCGAGAAACAATGTAGTTCATAATGTAATTCCTTCTTACCACATTGAATACCTACATACCGTGGAAAAGAGATATGTTCAATATTCTTCAGAGCTAACAGTATTGACTCCCATTCATTTATTAGTTCCTTAGGTAACAGGATATCCCATTTGTATTCTGCAGAAAGAGCTTCGCAGGTAGGATCAGTGGTGATAGAACACCACAGGGGTCATATATAGAAGCTATAGATCTAAGGACTTCCCTTTTACAAATCCTTTTGTTATGTGTAAAAGATTCTTTATTGACATTTAATCTCAATGAATCTTCTTCTGTTTTCCATAACAATCCTAAAACCATTTCTTCATTCTGTTGTTTTATATTATCTCTACATATTTGAGTTAACAGTTCTTTGTCATTAGATGACCAGTCGCGCAGATTCATTGATATTTAATTAAACAGTTTCTTACAAGTTTTAAATATACCAACTGCTTCTACAACAGTACACTCTAAAGTTTAAAGTATAGCATGTCACTTCATTACATGGCTCATGATATGTGACCACACTGAGAATATCTTTGCTTGGACAGTCCTCACAGTAACGTAAACAACCCAATGTCATCCAACCAACTCTGTATTTATGAGGTAGAGATTGGCCACATTCATTGTTTAATTTTTCAGAAAAGAGAAGTAATAATAATTTCCTATTAACACATCTATACCATTGCCAGCTGAGCCATCTTCAGCCCACCTGTCAACCTACAAATTACCATATTCTGGTATAGGTAACCTATCTGTAATGCGAGGGACTGTGTTCACCAGAATACTGCTACGAGTATCTCTTCTAGTCTCTATATTTATATGACAGATGGGCTCCTTCGGCTTATCCTCTCCAAAAGTATAGATGGTTATTAATAGATCTTCTCTTTCAAGTGTCAAATCGAGGTTTATTGCCAATCTGGTCTTAGTATAACTTCTTTGATTGGCACAGTCAAGAAGTATCTTACATTTCTGTCTTTTTTCGTTGTTGACGACCCTTGCTGTCGCCGTGTTCCATGCGCTTTGGACACAAGGCTCTGTTATGTGGTCCTTTACAGTAATAGCAGAGTTTTGGTTTGCGACATTCATTGATATTATGACCTTGTCGAAAGCAATTATAACATTTATTCTTCAATTTCAGTTCTCTTTCTTTCAAATCCTTGTTAATCTGACATTCATCGTTATAATGCGCTCCAGAACAAAATATACAAGAGAGTCTTCTTTTCTTGGTTTCCTTGCCTTGCTTATTATAACTTTCTTCCCTCCTGTTCTCATATTTTGGGAATTTAGCTTGTCTAGAAGGTACTTGCCCTTTTCTTATGGAAGTCTGGTGAACATGAAATACTTCTGTAGATGAGGTTGAAGGCACAGGTACCATTTCAGTGAACTTTATTCTGGAAAGTTCCATTGCCGTGATGATCTTATTTAGCTCTTCCTTTATGCACATAACATTTTTATCCTTGGGGCATAATAAGTTTACTTCGTATAATACCTTTTCCGGAAATTTGTCAAGTATTAGACTGCGAAGATGGTTACTACCTGTGTTCTCACCAAGTGAGTGTAGAATTCTAAGATGTTTTTCAATATCGTTAAAGGTTTTCCGGCAGTCTTGGGCATCATACTTGCATCTTGTCAATCTAGATAGTGCCTTATAATGAGCATCAATAACAAGGCCCTTATCACCAAATCTTGCAGTGAGTGTCTCAACAGCCACAGCATAGTTAATATTAGTCGTAGCAATACCTTGAACAGCTTGTAGGGCATCACCTTCTAAACAACCTAACAGGTATGCTAACTTGTCCACCTCGCTAATGTCTCGTGAGCCTATACTCGATTCAAAGCGATCAAAAAATTGATTAAATTCTAGGATATCACCAGCCCACTTGGGTAGCGTCAGTTGAGGTAACTTTGTGTTTTTTGCTGAGGAAAATTAGTGTTTATCCTTGTGACATTGTAGTAACGTTTCAAACTCGATAGCAATTTCTTGACCTTCTGAGATGATTTTATAACAAGAACCAGCAAGTTCCTCAGAGGGTGTAGGAGCTACTGTAAGGTATTGATTTAGGGTCTTTGATATGTTGTCAATATACAAGTTGAGAGAGATCCTTTGTTTGGTTAAATCGTCTAAAGTTATGGTATTAGGTTTAATAAAACTTTTGGCTTTAATAATTATGTCGTGGATCTTCTCCCTTTGCCTCTGGAATATGATAATCAGCAAAGGTAAAGCGCTATAGGTACCTATCCACATTAAAATATCTCCAAGACAAGTTTCTTATGCCGGCCCGCAAGTCACGCCTTCCCAAAACTACGTATCTACGGCAAACTGATATCGCCTGCAATAGCAGACTACTCGAATCACAAGCATTAATAGTTTCCAATGAGATTTAGGAAGACAAACATGCAAGCCGGCCTGAATGAAGTATTGCGTCATTTTGAGATATTTAAGTAATTTATGTACGAAAGTCGACATACCTCGAGTTCCGTGGATAGGATTGCATCCATGGTTGATTCGATTGCATATGAATGCACTTTATAGCACTTTTCTGCAGTAGTACACAATTTGCAAAATAACTCGACTTGCGCGAAAGAAAATTCACCTCGAAAAGACCCGCGTTCGTAAAACTAGGTCAAATAATTTGTTTTCAACACGCTTCTTATGTCAAGCAAAAATTCCCAACAACCAATCAGAAAAATATCCTAGGCAGCAAATGTCAACATTTAACCAATCACTGACTTTCCCGCCACATACCGCTAACATTTAACCGTAGCGCTGCTAAGAGAACTAACCGGGACGCCGTCCTTGAGCAAACCAATCAACCCAAATGTTTGACATTTAGTGATGTGCGTATTTCCGGTAATCGGCGATTTCGACATAATCGACTAAAGTTAATTATTTGAATGATATGACAATATACATAACAACTTACACGATATAATTGAAACGGTAGTAATTCTATGATATAATTTTCCAGGGCTTTCAGATGTATCCTATTAGAGAGTGTAGTAGTATGCTACGGCTTTATAGAGGGCGATTTATATAGCAAATTACCAGTTTGTGAACTTATAATATACATGACAAGGTCAATCGAAGAGATTAGTGGTATTGTTATACTTATTTCTGGTAATAGGGGTAATACGACGCAATCAATAGATTTCTACTAGAGTGATGACGACAACTTATGCCGCAGCTTTAAAGTGCGTCGTTCTCTCTCCGATGTACCACAGCGACAGCTAACTTGGTGCCGCTGGAGACTTCTTTTCCAGCGGCGGCGCCGTGGGGCCAGCGGCCGTCACGCGCCTCTTAATCCTTTTGTCGACCCGGATGACACCTGCGCCGCTGGAAGCCTCTTTTCCAGCGGCGGCGACGTGGGGCCAGCGACCGTCACGCGCCTCTTAATTCTTTTGTCACCCCAGATGACACCAGCGCCGCTGGAAGCCTCTTTTCCAGCGGCGGCGACGTGGGGCCAGCGGCCGTCACGCGCCTCTTATCTTTTGTCAACCCGGATGACACCTGCGTCGCTGGAAGCCTCTTTTCCAGCGGCGGCGACGTGGGGCCAGCGGCCGTCACGCGCCTCTTAATTCTTTTGTCACCCCAGATGACACCAGCGCCGCTGGAAGCCTCTTTTCCAGCGGCGGCGACGTGGGGCCAGCGGCCGTCACGCGCCTCTTATCTTTTGTCAACCCGGATGACACCTGCGCCGCTGGAAGCCTCTTTTCCAGCGGCGGCGACGTGGGGCCAGCGGCCGTCACGCGCCTCTTATCTTTTGTCAACCCGGATGACACCTGTGCCACTGGAAGCCTCTTTTCCAGCGGCGGCGACGTGGGGCCAGCGGCCGTCACGCGCCTCTTATCTTTTGTCAACCCGGATGACACCTGTGCCACTGGAAGCCTCTTTTCCAGCGGCGGCGACGTGGGGCCAGCGGCCGTCACGCGCCTCTTATCTTTTGTCAACCCGGATGACACCTGCGCCACTGGAAGCCTCTTTCCCAGCGGCGGCGACGTGGGGCCAGCGGCCGTCACGCGCCTCTTATCTTAATTTCACTTTGACCACCCGGGAGACACTGTGCCGCTGGAGACCTCTTTTCCAGCGGCGGCGACGTGGGGCCAACGGCCGTCACGCGCCTTCTCTATTACTATGGTACACCAGAGAGATATCTATCTGTTTCAAAATATATCTAAAAGTGAAAATATTATTCTGCTTCGCATTCGTAAGTATTCTATCTCACTTCATATCCCAGCATCTCCACCATTTTGTGGCGACGTTACTATAAATATGCCTAAGTTCAAATAACATAATAATATAAATGTGCCACAAATATTAACTGAGAGTCATTGGTAGGAATAGAGGACCTTAATAATCTTATCTTTATTTATCTATTAGTGAAATTCATCTCCGATACCATGAAATCACCCGGGAGCCACAGTTAAGTGGTTGGTTACTCCCACAAACGAGTGAAGCCATTATCAGATGTATATTTAGACCTCTCACTATTAGAATAGGACCCGAAGGTCCATGGTGGGTCCACCTGCCTTCCCCATATGACCCGCCCTTTCCTCCTTGCAAAGCTCTTTCTATTCCTCTTTATTTTCCTTCCAATAACACTCAAGACAACAAAAAGGTATTATATTTCACTCACCCAGCATCGCCAGGAAAACTTTTACCTATATTTCGCCTTCCAGTCTTTCTACCATCCACTGTCTAGCTTTTTATCGTACCACCAACCATCTTGTTTCAACCACTACCCTCATTCATTCCTTTTTACTAATTCTGCCATCACAGATAAAATATCTTTCAATAAATCGCTTACCGATTAAAATCGCGTTTCGCGACAGCGTGAGTGCCAGCAGAAGTGAAGACTTAAACATTAACGTTGTAAACAGCAGGAGCAGGCATCGTCCTCTCTTCTAAGATTTTTGCGGTGGCCCACATGGTCTATTTTATATAACTGTACTCTTAAAAAACACCTGTATATTACTATTATTATAGATTTCAATAACTAAATGAATATGAATAAATTTTCGCCGCGCGGTAGAAAGAGAGGGTATATTACTTCCTCTCTTTCGTCTCACTAATTTTCGATCAGGTCACGTGTCCTGCCTGACGCAAGTTTAACATTGTTTACCCATCCCAAAAAAGTGCACAAAGCCGCTAAAGAAGTTTTCACTTCAAATGAAATACAGTCGACTTGAGTACCTTCTCCTTTTTTGTGAAAAATGGCGATGCATGGCAATCTAGTCGACTCGTAATTTAATATTGCAGACTAAAGGTCCCGCACGGATTTTAAATCCGTGAGTACCCATGAACGTTTGGGTGCAGTACCTATCGGCCACTGAAGAAAGAAGTTAAGATGTCACTAACAATGTGTTTTCATTATTCTCATGTTGTTGATGTGTTCTGGTACTTATTATAACTTATTGTAATTACGTTATGTTATGACATAAACGCTTTCACATTCACAGACCCACACTAAGTTCATGACTTGAACATTCATTCAACACACAATCACACTCAAAACCAGAAACACATATTTTCCTTGGGGAGAAAACTTGTATTTTCACCGGGAATCGAACTCGATACCCGCTGCTAAAAGGCGAAAGCGCACCCAACTGAGCCAAAAGTCAGTGTGTTGTTTCTAAATTTCACATAACTAAAAAAAAATTACAAATAAAATGGATAAACCGGCATCCACTCACTTATTTAATTATTGTCGGAAGAAAATGTTCCGAGCAATATCTCGTGCCAGTTTACCTACATCAATAATGAATAATTCTTACGATAGTTTCTATACTAATGTTGCCCGCTAGGATTGGGTTCTATTTCCGGCCGGAGCAGTTTTCCTTGCGATGGGACATTGTTGTGCATCTGATTTTGAGCGTTTTCGACAACGGCAATACAAGACTTGAACCTAGAGTTGGGCTGTGAGTGTATAAGCTAGCATTTCACCACTATCTCTTATGTTGGTAAATTATTTGTTCTAGGGTGAAAAGCTTGCTAGGCTTGGAATGACTAGCTCTCAAGGATAGCTACCAGAATACTACTTACAGCATGACGAAAGAGATGTATCTGAATTTTCATGAATTCATCAATAAATTTAATATTGAGGATGTTGGGGTAAGTCCGATAAGTCAGACTCTTTGTATTAGATTAGCTTTATATATTTTATATGAATTATACAATACACATAAAATTAGACAATTAATAAAAATATCTAAAGGGTAAATAAAAAACTTGTATTGTTATACATATTTTAATCGTGTATAATTATTTGAATACATCAAAAATTTTTGGTGTAATACGAAATACGCTGTTGCGTCAATCTGGCCTAGTACTACTGTTACAAGGTAGGCCAGAGCATTGTGATCCTCTTAATTATTGTACATCTTCAGGAATGTACTAAAATCTACGTCTACTTAGCTCGAATAATGTGGCTCCTACTATAAAAGATACATATTAAAATTAAATACGTTAAATTAACTAGTTATAAAATGTTTAAATCAGTCATTTACAGATATTTTTTTCTTTTTATACAACACTAATTCAAGCCTGAACATCTTGTTTTTTTTTGGATATTGCTTATTGCACTAAATGTAATAAGTTAGATAACTTATCGAAACGCGGCAAGTTTGATTAAAAAAAAAATCTTTTTAAATTTTACAGTTACTAAATAAAATTTTGAAGTAACTTATTTTATGTCTAGATTAAGCTAAGGAAATGGCATATGACGTTTATAGTACCTACTATATATTATAAAAGCTTATAAATTGTGTCATTAGTGGTCAAACATGACCACTGATTTCACTTTACCAATGTATTTATTAACTATTCGAGTTGTCGTGACATTTTTGTATTGCCAGATCTTTTTTTTTTCAATATATTTTTAGTTAAAATCTACTCGATACAGATATCTATTCGAGCAAAAAATACTTAGATAAGCATTAATTTATAAATACCTATGGTCTAAATACAATACTGATGTCTCCATTGACATTTTGAAATAATTATACTTACACCACTTAAAAATAATCACAAACATTCGACACAATTATAAACGCAGCTCAAATATAAGTTTTAGTTTATTTACAGTAATTTACACGACGAAACATATAAAAATCAGCCTCACGCTGTCTACGAATTCACACATCCGTCAAGTTTTCAAATTATAAACACAAAACTAAAACTATATTTACAAAATTATATTGATGATTTTATATGACAACATATAAAATATTAAATTATAATACAAAACATTTATTAAAGAACTACAAGAAATTATTTATAATACAAATAATTCAAGGTTCTTTTCCTCAGGCAGTGACGTAAACTATTAAAAACAATTTGAGAACTATAAAGTAAAAATTAGAAAATAAGTACAAAAACTTAATCGCAATAACTTTAAACGTACATAAGTACAAAATAATTAATACCTTATTATGTTGTTTCAGAGATGTTTAAAATTTGTACTCATTTGAATAAATTCAAGATAAAACAATAATTTAAAGTGTAAAGTGAATGTCTATTACAGCCAGTTATTACAGATCTTGAGGATGCGTAAACAAATTATAATATTTATCCCTTTGCTGCTGAGTTTATAACAAATAACTGAAATCGCCGATGTTATAATTTCTCAGAAAAAATATAAAAAAAAACTAAAATCACTGAAATCTCAGAACAATAATTCTTTTCATTTCGTTTCTGAAAATCGATATTTGAAATAAAGCTTCTATTATAAACTCAACCCGATACGGTACATTAAACTCACGTAAATTTAGCTTTTATCTATGCTTGCAAGAACTAAGCGAAATCGAAAGAGTAACTTGATTTCTCCTCATTTAGTTGTTACTATTAGTTTGTTATTAATTGAAACTGCTCCTCTTAGGATATTATTTTAGGCATGTCCAATTTCTTAAGCATCATCAAGGAAAATTATGGAAATAAAATTACAATCAGCGCAGCTACCCTTTCCATCGCCCTTCCGAAGAGTCTTTCAAACATGGAAAAAATCGTGAGTGCACTGTACTCTTGACCCTCTATCTGTCTTGACTTGAGACTTGTCTAGTAAAGTGATAACTCAATTGGTTTCACTGTATTATAAATTTTAAGTGACTTCCGTACACCAGTTATTTGTCAAATGACGTAACCAGCAAATTTAATTCCTTGTAAAACTATAAAACCTAATAACAATCATGTTTAGGACACCATTTGCCGGTGTCCGTTTTGTCCGTTGCCGTTTTGTGATGGGAAAAGGACACCTTCGTACGTCACTCCGTTCAATTCTATTGACACCACGAGCTGCTGGTCGCCTGTGTTTGCATCACCTGGAAAAAAAAAAATTTTTTTTTCATTATGTATTTAGGTAAAAGGTTATTTAATATTTTTTTCCTTATACCTGATGTTTGTGTTTTGAAACGTTTTTTCACCATCTATTTTATCACGTAATAATTGAAATTATTATTAATTTATTAATTGAAATAGTCAGTATCTATATTATAAAATGCAGATGATGATTTATAGATAATTATTAATTTTATATACTCCAAATTAGGTTATCATCCTCTTGGTGTAAGAAAACATTGGATCATTTGAAAGCGACGGAGTTATTTGAACACCGCTGCATAACGGTGTCTATGACCATTGTAATTTTAAAGTAATGTGAAGGATTATTGTTTCATCGGTTATAACAGTTTCACTGGTCAATTAATAATAATATTTATTTCTAAATCTCTGTATATTTTGCAGTTTAAAGTTAAATGTCTTGTACTTTATAAGGCTTATTACAGTATAAATTAATATTTAAAAGATAAACTGTACATAATTATTAAGACTGTATCCCAATTAAATAAGTCTCAATTTGTAATGCATGATGAAAGGCTCGGTACGGCGCGGCGGTACGATCTATTGTTTTATCATCTTTATCAAGTATATACTTGTATTTGCAATCAATGAATACATTTGAAATTGGATGAAAAGTAACAAGTAAGCAGGTAAGACAGGATTTCTTTCGCTTTTGTAAACCTTACCTCTCGTAGTAATCTTGAAAGCAGCTCCATTGACTCCATTAGGCGTGCCGTTGATCTGCGTGGGGGGCGCACAGGCCTGTCTTGGGGGGGAGGGTCTCGGGGAGGGAGGTCGGGGGGTGCGACGTTTCGCGGGGGGTGGAGGGGAACGGCACGCCTCACGCTTGACACTGACGCTGGAGTTGGGGCTCTCACTCAGGTTCAGGGCCTCCCTGGAAGAGAAACTAGGGAAGGTTAGTATAAAGTTAACGATAGGAAATTTACGTATAGCCACCTTGGCTTATAGTAACTGGTGGATCTTTTAATTAGCGGGATAAGTATGTAGGATGGTCCAGTCATAGCCGCTGCAAATTATACAGGTGGTCTAGTACAGTTAACAGCAATGACAGCCTTTTTTTTAAACTAAAGTTCTCAGTCTCACTACCATTACTATCAGTAATGTATGTTACGACTACATAATATAGAGAGAGAAAGTGTATATGTTCGTATCAGTTGATTTCTTTTTTTTTTCGACCAAAGTCTTTGGAACACTTCAACCCAATTTTAATTTATTTTGACCAATTAGACCTATCCTGGACAAAATAGACACTTAACTCATAAAAATAATCTAAATTATAAAAGGACTAGAATTTATAATCATATAAATTGAGAAAGAACTTCATCTATTTAGCAAGTCAATTAATAATAATATAAGATGTTTCGATGTTTGTTATTCAATTACGCCAAATCTTCTGAGCCGATTTAGCTGCAGCTGCTAACACATAAACATAGATATTGGCGCAAAATAACACAGGATTTTTTTCACTATCCTCATAATTTTTCTTAATCTATTAGTGTTAAAATAAACGAGTTAAACAGCAATTAGCTACCAATAGAAAAACTAAAAACTTACCGTTGCGGCTCGAGGTCCGTCGGCGCGGGGCTGTTGTTGTTATTGTTGTTGTAGAGGGACCAGAGAGTGAGGCGCGACACGTCGATGGCGCTGAGAGCGGCCGCGTCGCGGGGGGACATCATCGGCGTGGGGCCGTTGGTGACGCTGGGCGGGGATTCTGAGCCTGCGAAACATTTCACAGTTAATTTTATTACGGGAAACATACAAAATATATCTTTCTAGCCGTGCCCCGCTATTATTAAGTTAAAAAGTAGCCTATGTGTTAATCCTAGGTATAAGCTATATTTATATTTCAAATTTTTTCAGCCGTTAAAGCGTGAAGAGGGAACAAACATAATAACTCACTCACACACATATTTTCGCATTTATAATATTAGTAGGATGAGTAGATTTAAAGGCCAAATAAAAGTATGATGCGAGTACATAAAGTACCTACTTTTTTAAACGGTTTCACACTTACAACCCCACACTAAATTCAATGACTTGTATCGTGGGTACCGGAAACATTCATATCACACTCAATCACAACCAGAACCAGAAACACAAATTTTCCTTGGGGACAAAACTTGTCTTCCCACCAGTAATCGAAACCGAAACCCTGCTTAGAAAACGAACGGGCAATTCAAAAATACAAATCTATCTTCTATCTATACCTATATAATAAAATAAAAACTGCGTTAGTCTGACAAAAACTCGAGAACGGCTCGACCGATTTGGCTGATTCTTTTTTTGTTGTGTTAGTCTAATCCACCGGAAATTGCACCAGCGCAAATTCGGGGCGGATCGCTAGTTTAAAAATATCAACTTACCATTCCTCATAAGCTCCCGCTGCGTCTGTATCATCTTCATATACTCCCGGACTCTGTACTCAATCTCCTGCTGGCCGATGTGTGGCGCGTGGGGGGGCAGAGGCGGCAACCTCGGCACCCCACCCCCTCCGAGGGAGAGCGAGAGGGGCTGCATGTGCTGCGAGAGCTGAGCCAGAGAGGCTGGCACACCGCGGTTGAGAGGGGGCTGAAACGGAGAATACTGATTGTGAGATGGCAGCAGGCTCTTTGGAAGGTTGGAAGAACTGGTCACGTGGAGGTTCTCGATTAAGGGAAAAATAAGTAATCCTACTTTCTAAATAAAAATAGTAAATAGAAGATAGGTAAATTGAGTAGTTAAATAATTCAATCGCAAGCAAAGCTTAAAAACTCCGACTTCACCGGTTTTTCTTAGGAACTTTGGATCAGATTGAATGAATCAACTAGGCTATTATTATTGAGGACAACTTAAAAACTACTGCTCTTAGATCTTATTCAAATTTAGATGGGAACACCACATGGGAAGCTCCAGCTTTCAAATAATAAAATATACGACAAAATCGGTTCACCAAGAAAAAAGTTATGAGGTAACAAACAAAAAACAGTCGAATTGAGAACCTCCTCTTTTTTATAAGTCGGTTGAAAACACAAGGGTGAGCCTGGCTACAGACCCTCGGAGGTAGAGCTATAAAGCTAGTACGTTGTGAGACTTGGGCAGAAATTCTGAAATCCCGCAATTGGAGAAGATACCGGGAAGGACTTGAAAAAGCTGTTTGTGACAACATGGGATACAATACAAATACTCTTTATTGAAAAAACAATACAAAAATCTTTAAAACTAACTAAATAAATAAAAAAACTAATAAATCTTAAAGAGGTTTCACAATAGGCAATGGGATCCTAAATATAATTTGATAGACATCACAGTAAAATACGAAAAGTTGTATTTTTAAATTTAAATTATTAGATTATGTGTCCAATTATTTAAAAACGAATAAGCATTTAATGAACCATATTTTTTGACTTGATTAAATGTTTTATAATAAAAAAGAACATCCCTAAACTCAGTCCAATAAAATTTCAGAATAGCTTGAGTTGCATGATAATTGAACAAAATAGATTTGGCACCTATTTTTGGGCATTGAAAATCCTCGAAAATAAAATACAAAAAGCTTTTGTTAAATGCAGGCTATATGAGAGTTTTAAAGTGTGACATTTAATTTTTTATAAACCAAAAGATACGAATAAGGAGTTTTAACAGTGGATTATTAAATGTTAATTCTTAGTGAACGTGAACGTGCATGAGTGTAGGCAAATCATACTAAGTAGAAAAACGTGATTTTCGCTTTCAGTCCAAAACTTTAATATGAGTAAAAGTCAAGTAGAAACTTGGCTTTAGCTATTTTATTAGACCGTGACTTAACAATGACTGGACTATGACTCTTTTACTTGACTTTGACTATGACTGATGATTAGGACTGATTTTACGAAATACTAATTTGAAAAATATTTATCACTTGACACTGGCAAAAGATTGCGGTGTCAAAATTAAAGAAAAAGTGTCTAAAAAAGAAGGTATTCTAGAGAGGTACAAATACTCACCATAGCCAAAGCAGCTTGAGCGTCATACTGTCCTGAAGCACGCCTGCCTTCCCGCTTGTTGCCTTCTATAGCTGCATCTAGCTCACTGCGAGTCGATAGGTTCTTCTTCTCGCACTCATAGTCGTACAAGTACTTCATGTATCTGGTAGAGATAATTATACATTAACATCAAAAATAATATATAAAATATTTTAGGATAGACAAGTCGATGTGTGTTAAAGATTCAAACAGCCCGACTGCGAATATTGTGAACCTACTTTTTTTGTAATCTTTTAATTTTGATACCCTACTCGTTAGGTTTGGTATTTTTTTTATTAACCTATAACTGTTTGTAAACAAAAAACCGCCATATTATTTTTGTTTTTCAAAGACCTATTTAACCTATTTAACCTATTAAACCCTACCTATTTAACTTAAGCACATTAGGGTTATAATTAAGACGAACCTAAACTATAACGATACCTATAACGATACCTTAACTATCGAAATCTATTCAGCCGTTTGAAAGATACGAAGTAAAATTAATTAAATAAAAAAATTAAAAAAAAACAATTTAAAAGTAAATTTACATACATACCCAGTTACCTACTTACAAGATACGCGCGAAAAAGATATCCCTACAAATATGGTTAATTTCTTAGATCGAGAATTGTACCTATTTATATAAATGCTGTTAAAGAACGTAAGAAAGTCGTAATACTGAAGATTCTCCGGAAGAAAACCATATGCCTGGCTCAGAAAAAAAACACAGCCGAGTAAATTCATAAAATTTGATGACTGCCTCTTTTGAATCGATGTCAATGCGAGTTATTTACTTGTTTTTCACGATAAAACAAGCATAAATACCTCGATTCAAACTTCAGCATTAAAATCTACCCACCAATCCAAAGTCAAAGACCGACTATTGTCATTCAAAAATCCAAACCCCGCCATATTAATCAGCTCATCAATATAAATTAGAAGATTATGTCACCATTCAATCTCTTCAGAAATATCAACCTAATAACGTCGCCGCGTCTAATGGGACATGACAACCTTATAAATCATATTTCAAGCCCAATTATTATCAAAAGGCAATCCTTCTTCATGCCCACAATACGAGATATTACATTCCTAATCCTATTCTTGAGCCGAGTCAATTTTATACGAGCATATTGTCAACCGTTCGTTACCATATATCATATTAAGAGTTCACGTATTTAATACGCGACACAATGAGACACTTTGAGCCGCCGACGCCTAAACTCGCTACCTTTTCATATGCTGTCAAATGGGAAAGCTAAATATACGTTCGTCATTATCGTTAGTCTAATTTTATGTTTAAGTCGATGGTATCTAGGGTTTGTATGCGTTTTTGAAATGAAATGTATAGACATTTACGCATTAGAACATGATCAATATTTTGAGAGTTATAGCGACAAAATGTACACTGCAGTCTATAGTATATATAGGAGGCACTCCACTGGGAAAGGTTCTTTTTGGTTTTTAAATAAATTTAAACAAATTTATTACAATTTGTCGCAGCAAACTACCGGCACTCTATATCGGCTTTACATACTGCAAGTAGAATTGGTTTTCCGTAGCCAATTGAATTACTCGACCTTATTGTGACAAGAATAGAAAAGTTAGCAGCAGTAGCAAAAGGTAGGTGGGTACTTCCAAACTCAAACTTTCAGATTGCTAAACCCAGAAATACCATGTTTACAATCATGATTGTCTCACTACAAACACTTTAGTCTTGCACTTCACTGCCTGTCAATTGTTAACGCATCACGAATCAGTAAGTTTAGCCCTTTAGCGGCGCAAGAACATGGCACATTGAAAATCTGTACGGTGACGGAAGAGCTTTGAAAAGCGCTTTCCAAAATAATGTCGCAACTCGCATGCGTAATGTCATAGCAATAGTTTTAGTGAACCAGAGGCTGCTTTCAAACTATCGCGTCGTGCGTAACGGTGCACAGTTTGAATTATAAATGTGAGACACCTTTATGCGGCCGACAAAGCCGTCGAGGTGAAGGAACTCGGAGAGATAAATGGGAAATTATATCGGCCGAGATGAGTTAGAGGTTATTAATTATGAAGTTGTCATAATGTCGCGTCGGCCGCTCACGTACGAGGTATTGTTGGAGCACTTTTGTCTCTCTCGTGAGAATTTGAATGAGGGTTTACAAAGAAGTGGTCGAATATGGCGACGGCTTCTGCGTTGTCTCTTGGACCACACATCGTCTATTGAACTGATTGTTCCGCTCTACAAATACGGAGATTAGAACGTAAAGTTCATTTCTAATAAGCTTAGTTTTCATGTGATCTTGACAGATTAACGACGACGTAACTTTTATGATTTCCAATAAGATTAGATTGTATGTCTTTTGACGCTTTATGTGATTGATCACGATATAAATTGTGTATCGTTTATCTACGTTAGGTATCACTTTTTAATGGCAAACATTTTAACATGATTCTTTAAGCAAACTACTCTCCAGCTTTGATAATAATAATTAATGTCATTTTCACTTAAATAGCTAGGTATATTATGTAGTGTGCGTGTTGTTTTAGAAAATACTTACTGTGTGCGTAAAGTGAAGGCCGCAGACGTGATGGAAGACGGCAGTCGGAGCCCTTTGATGATCTCCTGCCACAGCTTCTTATTGATGACCTCCACGAGACCGCCGCGCGCTATCACCAGGTTATACAGCTCGTACAGGTCGAGGACTGACTTGGCCATAATCGGCAGTCGGTTGATGGGCGTCCCTAGAACAAGGAGATACATAATTAAGAAATTTTGTTATTAGCTTCTAACTCCACACTAAGCAAGAGGATTAGTATCGCTGAAACATTTAGATCACACCATAATATCAAGAGAATTACAAATATCCCGATCAAAATCTCGCTACCCGCAGACAGTAGACGGCTTACTTCACACAGTTATTATTAAAAATTACTATTAGGTATATCAACTAATTGGAACCGCCTTCTGAGGTTAACTTGTTTGTATAAAGAGCAACAGAAGTGTAATAATAAGCATTACTATTCCAAATGAAGTTGATTAGTTGAATTATGCAGGTAACCTGAAAGGGCTATAACAACAATACAATACAAAACAAAATACTGTATTGCACCAAATAAAATAACATAACAATAATCATATTACTTATGTCTAAGTACAATGGGCGGACTTATCTCTAATTGCGATCCCTTCAAATCAACCTTTGGATGGAAAAAGTGAAAAATACGAGTATATATTAGAACGTAGGTTGGTGTTGTGATTAACTATTTATGTATAATCTACTTAATTACAATAACATAACATACTTAAAAACAATTCTAAATAAATAATAGGTACCTATATATAGTATTTGAAACTTAATAAAAGTCAGAGATGAAAACATTATATCAAATCTGTTCAACAATCTGTTTCTAAAACAGTCACTGCAGCATTCTGATGATCAGAAATTACAACCATTTAGAGATAAGTGTCTTCTAATATGTGACATTTAATCTTATTCAACAATTGCAACATCTGTATAAATCCTCACACTTCTATAAGATAATACTATATTTTTAGTAAAATATATATTTAACAATGTTAAAGGTTCTCTACAATTCGGAATCCATATCCAAACATTCGAAAACCGATTTCCCGAAGCGATATCAATCTACATCCGGAACTGTTAACCAATACACCGATTGCAACATATCTACATTAGCCAGCACTTCCCCTATAAAGGCGTGCACATACCGCACGTCATCGTCGGTTTAACAAGCGGATTGTAGTAAATCAGCCGCGGACGATCGACTGGAGCGAACAGTTTTCTTCCGGGTTGGCCACACAGACTATAGTAAATGGAACTAGTGTTCAAGTGTGTGCAGATCTAACACAAACAAGGGTAATAATACTGATTATAGCTCCTAAAAATTTTCTCAGTATAAAAATAGTTTCTTTATAGCAAATCAGAAAGTTATCTGTATGCTTGTTGTCTTTTACGGTGCATCGAGTTATTCACACTAATATCATAATAGCGAAAGTTTATGAGTGTGTTTGTATGTTTGTTACGTCTTTACCCTCAAACCTAAACCAATTTTGATGAAATTTGGTATGGAGGTAATTGACACTCTAGATTAACAAATATACTACTTTTTACCCCGGATTTATATTAAAGGTTAAAAACTTTGCCTTACTCTTAAAACAAACCAAATCCAAATGAAACGAACTCACAACTCCCTTACTTTATTGATGAGGAAGCAGCATTAGCGAATACCTAAACGACAATTTGTCAATCCGTCTTTCGGTTTACAGTTAATCATCCCTGGTATCGGAAATAAGGGGACCAATTGTTGGGAAAAACTAGGACAAAGAAGTGCAGAGTTGTCGTACTCTTTCAAGTATTTTTATATGTAAAAAAAAAAACAACAAACAGTAACTCAAATGTTGTTAGATAAAGTTGATGTTAACACTCTAGCGCGACCCTATATTGCTGCACCTTGACGAGTGACTACTCACGGCGGAATTTGTTGTGGGTTCGAGCCTCACACAACCCTTTCCTTCACCAGTGTGAAGGAAAGAAAGTACAAGGCATTTTCGCCCCACAAAAAAAAACACGCTAGACCAAGAGTTACTGGCTCGAGGACAGCGGGAACAGCATTTAGTGATTGGCGACAGATTTTTCTACTTAATGGTGTGGTCCTACTGTTTTTCAGTTCGGGCTAGCAAACTAGGCGAGCACGATGTCGTGCCACTTGAATTTCATCACGATGCAATTTATTCATAGTATCCAAGACTACGTACTTTTGATCCCCGAGCGACTAACGTATCGTTATAATTCGATCCAAATATTGAATATTTTTTAAGTCGGTCTCTGTAAAACAGTTTTTACAAACACCCTATCAGAAGTAAGGGGGTGATAGCTACCCCTATATCGTAATGGAAGGGGTAAGGGGCGAAGGCTGTAGGGGTAACGTCACCCGTTCAGAATTAATTGCTACGCTTATGTCTAAAGCGAAACGTGATGTTGGATTTGGGGCAGAAATAGGTATAATTTGTTCGTTGAGATAAATAGGAGTTTACTGTACTAATAACTCATTTAGTTGCTACAATGAAATGGTTTTATGGCAGGACTAATTATATCATAAGATTCAGAATTTTGAGATTTTTTATATAACTAGCTCTATCAGGCAAGAGATGCAATTTGTAAAGCAAAAAAGTGTTCAACATCTTTCACGTTTATTGTTGCCTAGTACTTTATTACAATAATCTTCTAAATATATATAAATCAAAGGTGACTGACTGACTGACTGACATAGTGATCTATCAACGCACAGCCCAAACCACTGGACGGATCGGGCTGAAATTTAGCATGCAGGTAGATGTTATGACGTAGGCATCCGCTAAGAAAGGATTTTGATTAATTCTACCCCCAAGGGGAAAAAATGGGGGATGAAAGTTTGTATGAAACTTTGTCAATTTTAAAATAATACTTCTTAACGCGAGCGAAGCCGCGGGCAAAAGCTAGTATAAACTAAATCACAAAAGTATTACCTCTTTCATGTTTATGTAATAATAGTACTGTACTAAGTCTGGCAGAAGTAACCCTGTCCAAAATGTATAAAAAAAACGTTATTGTAAATTCTATTATTTTTCGACACACATAAAAAACAACGCATTAAGTTCATCACAGTCATATAAAAGGTTTAGGAACGCAAAGAGGACAAACATACAAACATTAATTTATATTTATATAATTCCAATGCTTTTTTATCTCTAACAGCGCACGAAATATTAAAAAAATATAATTAGACAAAAGTCCATTTTAGTGAAGCACATGCGATTTTCTACCAGTAGTTAAGTAAAATAAAAAACATAATGTTAAAATTTCAAAAGATTATATTATTGTATACAATATAGGTATTGTATATATATTTGGGAATTACCAATGATTCATCAACCAGGTAAATCACTAACAGGTATAGGTAGATATGAACAGGATAAGGAAACAATACAACAATAAACGACGGGCAAAAATAAAATTAGTTAAAATTTCACAATGTCTACAATGTGTTAAACACGTTTCGGTAATGAATCACGAAGTCTCCAGATTCAGAGATATTAAAATATAAGATTATGGTTTGTTTTCCATGGTCCTGCGCAGCCTAACTTGTTGAGCCATGGGCTATTTCTATTACTCGTAGAATAACCACTTAACAACGTGGTTCGACTAAAGCAAAATAAAACGCTGAGATAGATGTTGGCTGTAGTAGTATGTTCACTAGAATAGAGTATAGAAAAACCTAGGTTGAGATAAGTATTGGAGATGAAAGTTTTATTAAGAAGAAAAAAAATGCGTCACCGAGTTTTTTGCCAGGTCCTTCTCAATATGACTGTAAGTTTAAGTATCTGGCAATACAATTCAATACAAAACTTTATATTGTATACCAACAAATATAAATAATGACAAATGAAATATTACTATCATCGTGGTAGTACAATTGGCAATTAAATCTTATCGCTTAAAGCGATCTCTTCCAGACAACCTTTGGATGGGCAGTAACAGAAGAATGAATAGACAGTGGTGGCAATTAGAGTCATTAACTTTCATGAGTGCCTCTATCGGAACCATGTGAATAGACAAATTTGAATTTGAACAGTTCCGTATTGCTTAAAGCCAAAAATCAAAACGTTTCGTCTCGATCTGTCTTCTATATTCTGTCTTCTGTCTTCTATATATAGAATAAATAGAAACTCATGAAAGTTTATGAAATGAATGCCAGAATCACAAATTTATCTTACATTAGATATTATGTTCCTATACTCGAATATGTAATGGGGTGGAAACATATGTAGAGGTTAAATAAGGAGTTTATTTAGATGTTAAGGGAGATATGTTTTTACAAGCTGATGCCTGCGCCATTCCGCCTACATTAATCACATAAAAAAATACCTAACCTGATATTTCCTGAGTATAAGATAGCTTATATATACATAGGTACATTCCAATTTTTTTTGGATGAAATGAAATCCGCTGATGTAGATGTTGTAGTATGTAAAAGGAACCAACATACAGACGAAACGCTCATAAAGACTTTCTGATTTGCAGCAAAGTATAATACTTATGGTAGATAAGTCTCTTACTTCGTCGTCTGTTGATATTTTTTGGATTTATAAGAAAACCTGAGGTATTCTAAATTGAATACTATTGTTGCTTGAAGTCAAATGGTATAGATACGAAATGAGATACCCAGTTTACCAAACTGGGTATCTCTATAATAATAATGGTTGAATATAATATTATTTCGATGGGAGATCTTAACTCCTAAAAACATGCGCAAGAACGATAATTGATCGATCATTGTCTCCATTTTCTATGACTCTACTTTTCGCATTCCAGTAAGAATGTTGCGCGTTCTACCTCGGCACATTGTCTCCAATGCCAAGTGAAAAGGACTTATCAACAACCGACTTACTCAAATAAGTTCCAATCATAGCCTACGCCGATAAGGCACGCTTTCCATCGACCAACTAAACCGCATAGCATGCGAAACTTGTTATCAGACACGCAGCGCTTCAAGTACCGTTATCCGTCTAAATAACAAGTCGGTTACAAGAAACCGTGGACAAAAGCTATTGTTTATGAAAGCAATCACCCCAATAACTATTTCCACAAAATGCGTCGGCCAGCGGGCGGAAAACGCGCGATTCGACGCGCGTGCGCCGCGCAAGCCGCTCGCGCTATTTGCATGCCCCTACTAGCTAAACTCTCCTCGAACACGACTCGCCAGTATGACGGCTCACTCAATGCGTCCGCTCAAAGCGTTATTTACGACGTATGTCAAATCGCCGGCGGAGCCAATCTAATCGTGCCCAATTGTGACAAATTATTGCTTTTCCTACGAAACCTCATGCTAAATCCGTATTATGAATTTCACTTTATGCGCAGCGTGCTTTATGGCACTTTGTATGGTATAAACTCTTCAGCAATAGTTACAGTGTTGCGATTATTCGCGCCTCTCTCGATATTTATCGACACTCTGTGTCGCTCTGAAATACTAATTCTTTTGTGCGAACAAATCTCGAGTGTCGTAAATCGTATAGTAGGACGTCCCTGAGTGCTGATAAAGGACTGTAAATAACGCGCGATTAGCCGGCTAATCTCTTTTAAGTGTTGCACCCTGCAACTTTGATTTGGGCTCTGATTTTACGATCAGATTAAGTAGGTTTAATTTGATGGTTTCTAATAAACTAATGAAACATTTTATTACCCTCATAATCGTACAAATATGCAATAAAAAGTTGACATTGTGGCTATGACGCATCTTTATTAGAATATCATGGTAAGTGGAGGTGCATCGAGCGAGTAGCATCACTGGCGATAGAAAAAGCAGCCGCCTATCCGGTCGCGTTGGAAAGCGACGACACGAGCGATAATATAATCGATCGAATCGACATTCGACGCCTACAGCTTATCGAGAGTTGTATCAAGGCCCTTTATGCCCCTCAACCCCGCGGCGGGCCAATGAGAGCCGACGATAGAGTGACGCGGGGCTCCTATTGGCCTGATACGTTTTTGATTGCCCGCCCCACTCGATTCACGACTCGATCAATCTCAATTACTCGTCTTGAATGTTGGTAGCTCTCCAGCTGGGTGACTTCACGTTCATTTAATTGCAGAATAACGACCAAGAGAGAACTAGATTAATTTTTATTGAAGTCTGCAATTATAATCCAATCGAACTTATGATGGCTTGGCAAAATGCAATTGAAAAACTGACCGTTGGTAATAAAATACAGAAAAATGTATAAGTGACAGGTGGAAAAAGATAACATCTTTTAAAAGTACAAGACATGCTTTTTTTATTTGATTTAAGAATTAATAAATTACTAGTAATTAGTGTTTTAATTAGAGACAGAGAAGATTTCAAGCTTAACATCCATAAGAGATATAGCCCTAACAGATAAGTATAGGAGAGTATAAATAGTTTATATGACCATGTGTTGGAAACGTGCAATGCAAGGAAAATCCACCTATGAGGCAATAAAATGTTTACGATTGACGATATAAATAATGTTGATGTGACAAACAAACCAACATCAAACATAAATGTCTGGCTAGACACACGTAAAACATATTCGTTTTCAGGTGTTGACTTGTAAATAAAATCGTTAATATTTGACAATCAAAAATAAATTTTGATGTTAAATTCTGAAGAACTATCCAAATAACACAAAAGTTAAATTAATAAAGGTGGGTCTGTAATTAATAGAAAGTGGTTTCTATATTTCCTTGTCTGATATAAAACAATAGTCATAAATATAAAGGTGTGCAAAACGGATTAAAAGTATAATTGCAAGCATGGAGTTCATTTTGTTATTCGAGCATTAGGGTTATAAACGACAGCTAGCCCCTGTTTAGACAGTCGTTATAATTTTATGGTCGGAACAATTTATAGCGACTCGAAGCGGGGTTTTAATTTAGAAATACGATCATTCGAGTGTTAATTTCCACACTTCGAGGCCATGTACACTCACGCCGAAGTAATTGGTTCCAATTCATCAATTTATTCAATTATAAATTAAACATAACTGTTCATTTCAGTCAGTGGAAGTGCGCGAGGCACGAAACAGTAATTTTGAGGGGTTACCATAACTCAATGCGATTATTGCGAGCAACACAAATTCCAGGAGATGCGGTGTAAGAATGACATAAGGCTGAGGATACAACGATCAATCATGAAGGGAGCAGTAAAGTTGAGAACAATCCAGCGTAATTCCGTCTGAGAGACATTAAAACGATGGCCGCCCTATCCGGTGCAACATTGTGGCAGACTGCGGCGCGCATCGCCCAATAACATGCACATATTTATACGTATTATCCTAAAAATAACTCACATTTAAAATATAATCTTTTGGAAATTAATAATATCGTAACAATACACCGTTTTCTGTTATAAATTATAAAGACATATTCGGTATATGAAGCGAATAAAATCTCACCCGAAGAACGTCATATCATTTTGAAGCTATTAACTTTAATAACACATAAATCATTTATTCGAATGCAAATCAAAGATGAGAGGGATCTTAAAGCATTGTACGGCTCCGTGGAATTCAGGGGCCATTCGATGTAATTGGCAATCATTCAGAAAAGAATATTCTCTCGCTTCAACAATCAAGACAAAGGCGGCCGATAGTACCTACAGGCGAGCCATTACAGGTCAATACCCATTATTATGCTATATTTTCGCGAGCACGGCCCTCAGATATCCCGTACACTCACATGAGACGGCAAATATCTGTAATTAAAGGTTGTAAAGTTGATTTACAACTGGGGTCCGAGTATCGAACCCTGGGGAACGCCTCAACCAATAGCGAGGCCGCGTTCCCGTCGCACCGCGCCTTGTATCAATTTATTAGAAACGAATGAAAATCGCGGCTGCGGTTGCTTCGGGACGCGATAATGCGCGTTCTGCGGTCGCGGATCCCATCAGCTCGTCGGCAGATCGCGGTGGATAGTATCGAAAGCCGTTGCGTAGTTTACGATCACCGCTGGGACGGTAACACCAGCAATAAAATTGCAACAATGGAAATGTCGGATGCGGCTGAAAGACGACGCAACTACGCCAGATCATCGCTATGAATGCAACAATAGGATCGTCGAAACGAAGGTGGCAACTATCTGCGACCGTAAACCTACACTATCGATTGTAACCTAGCCTCTTGGAAACCAAGAATCGATACTATGCTTTGAATGGGAATGCTTGGAGAAAATTTATTCTAAATTACTGAAACATTGACCCGAAAGAGCAGAACACATTGTCTAGTTGGGCTATAACATGAAATGCAATAAACTTAGCAACTAACGTGATAGGAGACGGCGAAGAAGTCATAACATTGTGGATATCGCAGTGGAGGAATTCCAATAGACCGGCTTTGGCGGCTTGCCTTGCTTATTCAGCAATAAATTCCTCAAAATATCGTTAATGAGCATTGTACCTTCCTCTCGGACTACAAGCAATTTAGTCCCGTCCAACCTGTACAGTCAGTACATTATATCTGATGTAATCGTATACATTCGTTGTTTTCAAATGGTAATATAGTCTGGGTGGAATGTATGTAATTTATTATTAACGATGTCATGTTTGCGTTTTTTATGGAAGCGGAGAAAATTTTACGCCGTATGTATTTGCTAACAAAGTTATATTCCTGTTGGGCTGTTACCATAATTATATGCCAACAAGAGATAATAAAGTTCCTATTAAATTTGTAGCCTTTTTATCCTATTCTTAAAGTTTGTTTTAAATGGAGTCTAATGTCTGGATTTTCTATTTTGTATGCGTCGAATTCGCAATCTCTACAACCTATATTATTTTTACGACCACCGTTTTGTCGCTTACGGGTATCGTAAAATATCATTGGCATGGAAACCTTTAATTTTCTTTATCATTTCTTTTGTTCGGGCAACAATGTTTGTAATCGTCGTCATTTTACAATGTAAGAAGTAGAAATTATGATTGTTACCTACTGTTAAATGTGTCGTTCATTAATGATTATATTTGTTTAAATATTTTACTAGCACATTTTTTTAAATTTATAATTGTAACGCAGCTGGCGTGTTTGAAACTTACTTGATAAAAAAAAAATTGCGAATGGCCATTTCGTCGTCGCTTACCATCAGATGAGATATTGCTCAAACGTTTGCCAATCTTGAATTTAAAAAAAGTAACGCTTTTCAATATGCGTCACAGACCTCAGCTGAATATTTAAACTGACCCAACTTTTAGATATATTGTTATCAAACATAAATAATATTTATTTTTGAAAGTGAAGACGATTTGAATTGCTATATTTATTTACTCCTGTCTCCAAATGTATCCAACTGAAACATTTTTCAATAAAAAGTTTAGGTCATAGGACAGCAGTTGTAATAATATGCACCAGTCAAATTTGGTCGTGTCTGGAGAGGTGCCGAGACAGCGAGTGCCACTGCGTTTGAGCTCCTCCCGGAGGTAATTTGAATAACAATTTGAATCATAATAGGGAACGGCGTCCCGTCAGTGACGCAGCAGTCGTGGGAGCGTCACCTCAGGCTTATATGTTGGTGTATTGTCACTTATAATATTTGAAAAGTTAGCTACTACATGATTATTGCCTTATTTGTTTGTTTGTTTTGATACAATCATATGAGTTACGTGTCTATTAACATTCGCGTAATAGTTTGACATGAAATACTTACATATAATATTCACACCCTATAGTTTACTAGATTATTAATAATTTTATGTAATTGTCTATCTACATCAAAAAATAATTTACATGTATTTTAGACTTTTAGAGAATAATTTACATCATTTGGTTATCAACCAAATATACTTTTTAGTAAATATTAACGTTCAAAATACAATTTGTAGGTATGTATATATAAATATGTACAAAGACACTGTAATAAAGACGTTGTATTAAATTATACAATTCAGAAGTGAAATGAAGGATAAAATCATCAAACGCAAGGAAAACTGACTTCACCCTTTATCTTCGGAATAAACGGGACTACGTGGGAAACACCAGCTTATAAATTAAAAAAGTATCATCAAAATCGGTTAATCTACACATAAAAAAACGGTCAGTCGAATTGAGAACCTCCTACTTTCTTTGAAGTCGGTTAAATATACGAATCCAATAATGAGAAAGCAACAAAGCGAACACATAACGGAAATAAAATAATCCGTCTCAGTAGTGACAAAAAACACACAATGGAGTCAAAGGGCAGAGATGACAATGCTGGGCCTGGTGAGATAGAACAAATGAGGTGTCTGCCACAATACGGCATTAGCATAAACGGCCAGGGAATGGTGACAATGACGCTGATAGAAATGACGATTATTATTGATTCACTCATAAATATTATAGATTTAAATAACAATTTTAATATGACGTTGTGTGTGGTTTTGTTTTTTGTTACGATTGTTGTTGTTTTTGTAACTATTGATTTAGATTCAATTTAAATTGATCCAACATCCGTTTTGGTTTTTATTTTGTTATAACTATCTAACTATGTACTTTATATTTTTATTCTTAAATCGTTCTTTATAAAATATAAATATTCATCATCAAGATAGGAAACAAACCTACAATTACTTGAGCTACAAAATCCTTGATATTCACATCACATTTCATTGTCAGGTGTTTATAGGTAATCTCAGTATTATGTTAAACTTTGATTAACATCTTAGCCATTGCATCATCAAATGCTTATAAATAATCTTTTCTATCGTGACAATGTTATTATTCTGTAGTCAATACATTTGAATTACCATGATAAAATAGTCTGAACTTTGACATTTACGAAAATCAAATTATTATTCAATACGTTTTTGAAATTAATCTCGGATCGGCATTGTAGTTATCCGATGAGGTGATATAGCTGTTGTCGAATTATGCTTATCTTGGTACTAATATCTGTATAGTGTGTACTATGACTTCCGGCCACCCGCCGCGCCTTTACCTACTTGCATAATCTACCATTGGTATTATCTCTATCAGTAGATACTTTATTGTCATGTTAGTCTTCACTACTAATGCACTAAAGCCAGAATTGACGTTCTGGTTAGCTTATGTACTACTGGCTCTATGAGCAAAAGACCTCGCGAATTTTTCTAAATGGGTGAAATATGTAAAAGTTATAAATATGGAATCTGCTCACAAAATTTCACGAGAATCGGTTGAGAAACATAAAAACATTGAACAAAGGCATTGAAGATCTATGCAAATGGTACTAGTATTAGTTTCTTGATATAAAATAATCAATTAGAGATCCGCCCAGGAGTGCGGCCCACGGGCGGGCGGGGGGTTAGGTTGAATAGCACTGCCCTCTGTACCTTTTAAATTAATTATTCACGGAAAGAACCTTGTAAGGTATAAAGTATCATATTATCATAAATAAATAAATATGAATTTGATTGTATGTGTTAACTTATAAGTTACCAGCGGTGCCCCGCGGCTTCGCCCGCTATTATCAAGTTAAAAAGTAGCCTATGTGTTAATCCTAGGTATAATCTATGTACATTCCAAATTTCATCCAAATCCGTTCAGCCGTTAAAGCGTGAAGAGGGAACAAACATACTTACACACTTACAAACTTTCGGATTTATAATATTAGTAGGATAGTAGGATTAACGGATTACGATCATGAATTTGATGATTAATTAAAACCACGGCGTCAACGTTGTATTTAATGAAACATGTAGTAAAAAAAACTTTTTTAACACACTTTTGCTACGCAATAAATTTTTAAAATTTTGATATTTGTAAAATGTCTAAATATTTACTATTGTCATGGGTGAAACTTGACAAATATTCGTGAGCTTTGTCACGAAGCAAATGTCAAAACAAACGTCAGACAAATATCCAAAATAAACGGCAACCTTTAAATATTATTACGACTACTTCATATGACTACAAAGAAGTTGACTACTTTACATAAAATTTTTATTATATATATATAGAAAATGCCCGTTGGCTAAGTTGGATAAGCGTTCGCCTTGTAAGCATCGGGTTATCGGGTTCGATTCCCGGCGGGAATACAAGTTTTCTGCCAAAGGACAATTTGTGTTTCTGGTTCTGGTTGTGATTGTGTGTGTGATGTGAGTGTTTCCAGCACCCACGACACAAGTCATCGAACTTAGTGTGGGGCCATGATTGTGAAAGCGTCGGCTAGACGGCTGTTGAGCAATGAGTTTTTCGATAACTAAGCCATATAGACAAGTATAGCCATATAGATAATTTTATAGTTACATTATACCTAATATATGTTATGTCATGTAACGCTGTTGCATTACGAAATAATCAAATAAATAAAAAACAAGCAAAGCTAATAACATTAAGCGTGTTAAAAACCATGTAAAGAACAAGTACCAAAATAAATTGAGCTTTACCATACGTCATCGTCCAAATCTTTATTTGCAAGATAACAGCGGAGGAAAAGGCTTTATACCACAGTTTACAATGGACTTATATGTCCGTGGGAAACGCACACATAATTGCATCGGTCGCGGAAATGAGATAATGTAATGTACCAAACGTTTGTTTATGTTCCCGTACCGAAGGGATATGTTTGAAACGTTTCTGAACATATTTGAAATCATAAATAAAAGCAAGCAAAGCTTAAAAAACCAACTTTACCGCTTTGTCTTCGGAACCTTAATCAGATTAAATGTATTAAACACGCATTATTGTCGTTAACTCAAAAACTACTTATCAGATCTTGATCAAATTTAAATGGGACCAATGGAAAAGCTACAGCTTTCAAACAAAAATTCTCGTAATCGGTTTACATGGAAAGAAGTTATGAAGAAACACACATAAAAAACAAAAAAATATAGTCGAATTGAGTACATCCTCTTTTGTTGTGAAGTCGGTAGAAAATATGTTTTCAAGAAAAACAAAGACTATCAGCATTTGTTTTACATGTAAAAAAATCAGTCTTAAAACCGTCCTAAGAATAATGTGTGATTTTTATATCTCACATTTAACCTCTACTTCATCTGAAGGTAAGTGATGATGTTATATTGTGATTTGCATAGAAATCGTATTAATCGTAATTCATTTACTTACAGGTACATATGGAGATAGAAAAACAATTGTCTACCTTTTGCTTAATATACCTACGTGACTAACGCTTCTTGATGAAATAGACTTTAGATGAATTTATTAATTTTGCGTATAATTTAACTATCAAACAAACAAACGCATTCACGCTCACAGCCCTACAATAAATTGAAGGTCTTGTATCGTGGATGCCGGATATATATATATCACACACATAATTACACCCGGTAGCAGAAACACAAATGTCCCTTGGCATGAAAAAGTGTGCTCCTGCCAGGAATCGAACCCAGACCCCACGGCGCGGAGTGCAGAGGCCTGTCCACCGTGTCAACTGAATCAAAACGATATTTATAATTTAGATTTTGCCGTTTTTTATCTACTGTTGCTGTCATCAACATGTTGTTCTGTCATGGACTGATGAGTAATAATCACGGAAAGTTACAGTCAGTTATTGTTACTGTTATTAATTAATGATGCAGATAGTAATCTTTATGTTAATACCTTCATTACTAGGCCTTTTAACTTTTACAACTTATAGAATAGATAATCTGCTTCACGAACCGTTTGTAAGTATTCAGTTGAGATATTCACTCACGCATAACATTCATTGTAGAAATAACAGTTTAAACCTAATCATCATTAGCTCGACCGCATCGTCGCTTACTATCAGGTGAGAGTGGTCAAACGTATGCCTATCTTGAAGTTAAAAAAATATAGTCTGTCCAACGGCAAATCCAGCATAATATGCATAGAATAATTTAGTTGATATTGCATTTTCTATTTAATTTAGATTCTTGTTTTTATTTGGTGGTGTGGTCACTTAGCTATAGACTTAGATAAATTAGATAAATAATTATTAAACGCAAGCAAAGCTTAAAAAGAACGACTTCACCGCTTATATTTTGGTTTTGGCTTGACCGATTTCTATAAAATTTATATGGGATAATAATAATCTACCAAACAAAAAAAAAGATCAAAATCGATTTATAATTGACGGAGATATCGCGTAACATAAATAAAAAAAAATATATAAAAAAACATACAGTCGAACTGAGAACCTCCTTTTTGAAGTCGGTTGAAAATAAATAAAAATCAATAGCATTCTCATAGCTCAAACTCAAAGCCTTAGAAATGGTGGATCACACCCGGTTTTGGGTGTGATTGTGTGTGTGATGTAAATGTTTCCGGTACCCATGATACAATAATTTGAAAGTGTGGCATTGTGTTATTTTTTCGATAGTTCGCCGCCAGTTCTGCTCTGAATGATTGCGTGTCCTCGTATGTTGTGATTCTTGGAATTGCCAGTTTCATCACGACCTCTAAACTAATGATTGATGGCATTAACAGCTTAATAATAATTAGGGCACAGAATAGACTAGATGCCGGAAAAATTATATTTAGTCCGTCATTTACATGAGCAAAAAATATTGGATATGTATTTTTTGTTTTGTCAATTAAATTACGAAGAAATAGTGCGTTCAAATTCCGCGCGACGCGACATCACTAGCACAACTCCCGAACTTTGACGCTCTTTGTCAATATATATTGATTGGTTAATCAAAAAAATACATGTTCTATTGTTTTAACATAACATAACATAACTTAAACATAAACGCTTTCACACTCACAGCTCCACACTTAGTTCAATGACTTGTGTTGTGGGTGCCGGAAACATACACATCACACACACAATCACAACCAGAACCAGAAACACAAATTTTCCTTGGGGAGAAAACTTGTGTTCTCGCCGGGAATCGAACCCGATACCCCTGCTTAGAAGGCGAACGCTCACCCAACTTAGCAAACGGGCAGTTCTTTTTGATAATCTAACTGACGACCTAATTAGTATTTTTTACCCAGGCATCATCCCTATTATTTATTCGCCTTAGAACAGAAATTGTTACACACAGATAATTAGATGCATATATATGCAGATTATATTTCATGCTTTTAATCAATGTTTAAGTTAATATGCCTAATGCTTACTTATCTAGTATAAAAAAGATAAATCTAGAAAACAACTACACTAAACATACAAAAACATTTTGAAATCTCAATCGTGCTAAATCACAAATTATAAAGACGGAAATGCTGTCATCACCGCTTATAAATAATAGCTTTTGCCCAACGGGTCGTTAGTGGGGGAGGTGGGTAGAAGGGGGGAGGTGCCCGGGGAGGGGTAATGGTAATTTAGCTGCTCATCCATCAACCTCACCTTCGCTCCGACCTGGATCTGGCTTTCAATTAAGCGGGATTTAAAAACTACGGAGTTTGAATGATCTTTTAGTTTTAATTTGTGTCGATGTGTTTAGAAGAATCTCATCAAGCTATTTGAAATATGTGATGACTGTTTTGTGATGGTGTAGTTGTAACAAATATTACCATAGGTATATGTCAAGAACATGAGTCAAACTGCCTTTTACTATATAAACATAAACTCTTTCACACTCACAGCGCCACACTAAATTCAAAGACTTGTGTCGTGGGTGCCGAAAACATTTACATCACACACAATTACATCCAGAACTTGAAACAGAAATATTCTTATATATATTCATTGGGGAGAAAACTCGCGTTTCCAACGGGAATCGAACCCGATAGTCACTGCTTTGAAGGCGACCAGCTTGCAACCAACCATGCCAACGGGCGGTTATTTGTTATTTATAAATACATATTACTATACTTTATTAGTTAAGACTAATATCTAAGTGATCCCAATTTTTTGAAATGTTGCCAAGGTTTGCAAGTTATCAAATCAAATAAAATCATTTATTCAACATTATAGCAATGTGCGTACGCTAGGTACGTAAATTTACATTATTCAAGATAATAATTATCAAATAATATATAGTAAAACATTATTCACATCATTAAATGCAAAAACATAAATCAATTTATAGTAATAAATAAACAAATTATACTATTGATACAGGTACCTAGGGTACAAATCAGTCAACCAGTATTTTGAACCAGTACCTGAAATTTTGAACATATAGGATAGTCTTTACTATATATATATATATATATATATATATATACATATATCTATATACATTTATATATATACATTTATATATATATATACATTTATATATGTTAATTGACAAGAGAAGTCGAGGTGGAAACAGAAAAAAACATAACAAGATTTAAGTCAACTTTTGATAGGACTTATACCATTAAAACTGTATTTCATACTTGACTAAGAACTCCGTATGTCATCAATTTAATATTTTCAAGCAAAACGTCACATATTTTAATAGGCGTTAAATATAATTATTGAGCTATTAACCTATTAAGTATTCCTCGAGGTCATCATTTTCAATTGTCAACCGTTTGAAGTCCCTGCGTAGGCTGCAATCTTTCCATCATCTGTCACACTGTCTCAGTGACAGTTGACTTGACAGACACTATCGAAATTCGCGGACATTGCGGAGTCACACGCATCTTTTCAGTTTTATTTGTACCAATGTGTAAAAGTAATTGCAGTATAACATGTCTAGCGAAAGGACTCGTTGTTCTTGCACCCACATACAATAGTTTGCCTAGTAGATAGCGGTATAACCACTAGAGTTACATAACTGGCTTGTGGCAAACAAGCGGTGCTGTTTCTTTTGAAATCGGCTATTCCGTTCTTTATTATTGATTAACAACATTCTTCATGGATAAGTCACCAAAGGGATCCTAGAGTTAAAGTAATAAAATAGTAGGTTTTAGATTGAGACGGTCTTGATTTAGATTTAATCATACAAAATAATAATTGTACTCTGCACTGTCTGAACCTAAATTTGGATATGTGGTACATGCACAGACAATAATAATTGCCCGTGCAGCTAAGGCTTCAGGACAGTTTAACCACTGACGAATTGAAACTGGTATTATATGCTTAATGCGAGTTTAGAGCTTTTAATAGCAGAAATAGAAATATCTTTGATACATTTTCTACGTATTTAAATTTGCATGGATATCATGAACATTACTTAAGATTTCACTTATAACCAAAAAAATCAGTGCAGATTGCAGAGCACATTGAATATGCTACGCCGCGTTTATCCAATCACTTAAAATTCGCGAGATTTCCGCTACTGCTACCTAGCAGTACGTTGCGCTATTATTCTGTTTCCATAGTATAAATTATTTTTCAATTCTAAATAGACAGCGGTGAGTGATCCGTGGGCTAATTACCTTCTAACGAGCAGCAATCAGTGGCATCGCCGTGTTATATTTAACTATATTTCGATGGCATTGACGCGATGACTGAAGTCCTTTATTTCATTGTACTATTCTGGTTGAGGAAATGGATACGGCCCGGAGAAAAAACTGGAAAACACCGGCTTCCGGGACTATCTTTGGACGGTGTCGCTTACAAGCTTTGTGTGCGGATGACTTCTGACCTCTTGATTTTAGAGCAGATGGATTTTGTTTTGAAGAGATTTCTTAATGTTGTCAGAGCGCTGGCGGATTAAATTACCTTTATAACACAAATAATATTAGGGTTGTGTCATTTTCACAATAGATAACGAGTGTATTTTGGTTTGCCATAGGAGAGGTCTTATCAAATTAATCGACAAATTAGTTTGGACGTCAACATAAAATATCATCATTGAACCAAGATGCAATAAATTGCCACCCAAATTTCAAACAGTTGATATCGGTAGGGAAAGCCTTTTTGCTGAGCTGTCACAGCGATTTAAAGGCTTGTTTACAACGGAATAGTAAATATAAAGATTTTCAGATAGCCACCACCATTCTTTCAGATTTGTTTAACCTGGAGCTGTTTTAGTATAGATGTATTTTTATTTCTTATTGAGTAGCCATAGAGCGCAGTGGCATAACCATTCTAAAAATGTGGATTTCAAAAATAGCTTAGAACATAACTCAAAGCCTGAAGTATTTATTCCCGGGTCCCTGGATGTCCTCATCACACACGCTATCACAGAAAGCTTGAAGTTTTTATGAAGGAGCTCCAGAATTGTTCATATGCTTTCTTTCGCTGTCCCCGTGTGTTCGAAACTTTCGACCGCTGGCGGGCGCAAGGCTTGTTAGCACCTCGAACACGATCGATTAAGCCCGCGGCTTCACATTCAATTATTTATTTATTTATTCGTAATTAACTGTGCGAGTTATGGCCCTTTTCCCGATTTACGAGCTAAGGATGAGTTATCAGCGAGATACGAGATGTGAGATTACGTGTCGGTGACCAAAACAGCATATTTTGTTTTTCTTTTCGGTGTTTTTGGCGGAAACTTATTTAAAATATTGATTTTTATTATAATTTATTACCAAATAAAATGAAATCTAATAATAATGTATTTTTGAAAATATTGTTAATGACACGCCGCCGAACTTGCGCATTTGGGATAAATACTCACTGAAAATACGTGTAAAATAAAAACATATAAACAAGTACTGCACAGTTTACATAATCTGAAGTGTTTCGGTTTGTTTAGACCATATTTTATTCTAGATTTTATTGTGTAAAATCAAGGCCACATAAAAAAAAAACTTAACATACATATAATATATATGCAAGACGTACCGATATTGTAGAAGTAAGTCATGTGTTATATTTTTGTCGACTATTACAGACAACCAAACCAAAACATTTATATACCAACTGTTACTCGATAAGGCACCAGTCGAGACCAATTTGTGAGAGCCATAAATAACTTTATTAAAATAAATCAACCTGTTTATTGTTCTCTTCTCGCCTGTCGTAGCCTTCTTGTTGCAGGAACTTTATGCGTTAACGTCCCCACACACATGCTTCTTAATAGCATGCGTTTTAATATGAGTATGATACCGTATAGGTATGGTAAGCCGCTTTCCATTGTTCCCGCTATTTAGGTGTACTTCTTTCGACTTAGCGAATCAGATATATAGCAGTAAGCAGTACTCTGCTCTTGTACAGTGCTGCTGTTTTTCAGCGATTTATTGCTGCAAATCCACTTAATCCACTTAATTCGTTTTCTTCCCAAGGAAAAGTTGCGTTTCTGGTTCTGGGTGAGATGCGAATGTTTCCAGTATTCACGACACGAGTTATCGAACGTAGTGTGGGGCTATGATTATGAAAACGTTTAATCACAAGCATTTTCTTAGTAGCCAGATATTGGTGCCGAGTTCGGCTACTTTTATATTGGTTTTGGATGGAAGGCCAAAATTGTTGTTAAAATTGAGCATTTATTGGATGTATGAGATGTCAGTTAAGACTCAAGACGAGAGAAGTGCAGTTTTATGTAGGACTTCATTGTACTGAGTTTTATATAGCACTACAGACGATTTTTAACAAGCATGATACTATAATTCAAAATATCAACTTATTTCTTTTAGTCGCAGAAAGGAAATATTATGCCTACTTAATAATATAATTCCATGCCCACACTTCTGGTGATCCTAAGTTTATAGCATGTTTACTGACATACTCGATCCATATCTTCGCCTCACGTTAGGTGCTATTTAAGAACACATGTGGAGGAACCTCGACGTCAAGGAAAAGCTATTTACTTCGCGTCAAATTATAAACTGAGATTATAAACTTTGCAATTTGAATCAATTGGACCAAAGTAGAGTACAAAACTAAAGAAGGTTATTAGGAAAATGAGTCTATATTATTGCTACTTTAGAATAAGGACTTTGAAACAATAAATCATAGAGGAATTAATTATGATTTTTAATGTTTTTTAACTTGATTTCCGATTTGATGGCCGCGTTATCAATTATGGCGGATCGTTAGGAGGAAAACCTACCAAATGATAAGGAACGAGGATTATAACATACCTCTTCCGGATCAATGCATATGTCTATATCTAGGATATATCTGGTGTCAGGATGCTTTGGTCTCTAGAAGAACGATATAATTCAAGATAATCAGTATAGTGAAAGTGAAAAATAAAACAGATTCCAAGCAACTATAAACAAAAGACAACACAAAATATAAAACAAATCATTCAATTTCAAACTATTCGTCCAATTAATCGAAGTTACAAAACGCATCGAAGGCGCGAAACCTGCCACTTCTAATAAACGATTATTAAAAGTTATGTTTTTAATTACAACCTGATCAGATATTATTTATTCGTATAATTTTATCGGACCCTGCGGCGGGACTTGTCGGACAACAATAAAATATGTGAGACGAATAAATTCGATTCATAACGAAAGTTATCGAGTCGGTCCTGCGTTGAGAATGTAGGATTTTTTATCTGTGTAGTTTAAACAGCTCAGATGCGAAGGTGTGAACTTATGATTATTTTTATTTAATAGAAGCCTACAACATGAGATATTAATATTTTATGTATATATAGCGCGAAAAAATAATAATTTTGTAAATATTTACATATATAATAATGGTGTGATCAGAATTTTTAAGCTCTATAAGAAAAAGCGCAAATGGCAAATGTTTAAAACAAAAGTTTTAAACGAGACGTTTTATAAACAAACTAGCTGTGCCCCGCGGCTTCGCCCGCTATTATCAAGTTAAAAAGTAGCCTATGTGCTTATCCTGGGTATAAACTATTTACATTTAAAATTTAATCCAAATCCGTTCAGACGTTAAAGCGTGAAGAGGGAACAAACATACTTACACACAAACTTTCGGATTTATAATATTAGTAGGTTTTATAATATTTTTTATTAAGTATTTAAATATCTACTATGCCAATAAAAAAAAGTTACGTGACTTTACGTCTTTCATTGTCAGTGGCTAAATCCGATACTGCTCAAATCATGTGACAGATCTTGAAACGACGCGGACGCATCCGACATCTCGAGCATTCCATTTTCAAATATTTAAAAAGCAAAATTAAATTAAATGTGGACTATGAACAGATTGACGCCTCGGCCTACCTACACATAATAAATGAGGTATTGTCACAACGACACCTACATTCTCGCTGGATTGCAGCAGTTTCATGACCTAGATAATTAGTGTGCCAAATTATAATCTAGAGTTCTTCTTAGACGACACTTAATAAATGCAGGAAAAAAAATATACAGCCCTATTTTTTTTATTTTGAGTAATGAATGTTTTTCAAGTATAATTGAGTATTTAATTTTAAATATACGTTACAAGTCACAGTCAAAGTCAAGTAAAAGAGTCATGCCCTAGTAAAATGGTAGAAACTTTAATAGAACTTCTATTGGAGTTATATATCGAAAATGAAAATCACGTTTTTCAAATTTGTATGATTTGCCGACACTTATGTTCACGAACTATATATAGTTAATAATACACCGTTAATTCTTTCAGTGTTAATGTGTACCTAAACATTAAAACTGGAAGAATCACAAGTTTTGGAATTTAATAATAAATCGACATCGCCTTCTTTTAACTTTCGTGGCAAAACTCCTTGCCAACCCTATTTTTTAATTTCTTCCAATCATAAAGGTCAAGTTTCACCAGATCTTGATTAAAGCACATTAAAGTGAGTCACGTCGAATTCGGACCTCGAACTTTTTGTTTCGTCTGGTGTTCGCGCCAAAATATCGCACTCACTTTTTAAATAGGTCAACGCAACATTGTCTGACCTCTATGGTTCCCGCCGAAAGTTATTAATCAACTTTTATGGGAGCATAAAACCAAGGGATTAAGCCCACTCGAAATAATATTTTTATGGGATTTAGATCCAAGGTTATGATTTAAGATTTTATTTCAGAATTTTATACGTTTCGTTGTTTAGCGGTGCGTTTCTAATTTTTGTGAATGATTTATGGATTGCTCTAGACGCGGGACAGACGTTACAAAGAGCATACTGTATTCTGTATGGAATTATTGTATTTCAATACGAATTTTGATGGGATGTCGTAAAATTGAGAGCGTCACTAGAGCTTTGTTTGCCAAGGACTTTAAATTGGGTAAAGCAAGGCCAACTACATAGATGGCTGATTTGATGGCTGCACCGCTGAACTATATTTAGAAAAATGCTGATATTATGACTTAAAAAGATTATTCGCTAAAATAACCTCTACGTCACTTGAAAGCGGACATATTCATGTTTTTTCCATATTTCCGCTGATTTATAAAACAAACTAATATAAATATGTTTCAAAAATAGTGTTTTAAAAATGTGTCAAAATGAACTCCCCTTCAAAAAATTCTTTAAACCATAAAATTACATAATAATATTTTAATAAATTGCGGAGTGATGGGGTTGCTGTACCAAATACCTAGGTAACAGTCTCTTTCGTCAAGAACAGGCAAATATTTTACCACTATCTCACCTGATGTTGAGACGATGCGGTCGATGAAGCTTACCTAAAAGACACCTATTTTCCTTAGCGACATGAAAACTCCAAGATTGTACTTATCTTGGAAGACAGAATCTGGGAAGGATAGTAGGTATATGTCGATTAAACGAATCTGAGATTGGTCTTTGTGTATGAAACTTTCATGCTAATAAGAATAAAAAATAATATCTATCATTAGCCCACATAATTCGGATCTTATTATCCGTGATCCAATAAGACATAAATAATGAAGCCAGTGGTAATCCGCAGCAATCAATGTCATAGATTCGATCGATTGTCAATCATCCGTATGAGTCAATGGAATCGAAAGTCTAGCAAATCTATTCTTTCAAAGCGCTAATTAACTAAGACGTTTCGCCGAGGCGTCAGACTCGCGTTACCGATGCTAGAGTTGCCAGTGTCATGAGGTTACCCAGGTTTATATGGTAAAATAGTGACATACTGTAATAAATATTGTGTTAACTTAAAAATGATATAGGTAAGCATTTGGAAAAATTATCACGAGTAACAGCATACTTCAAAAATGGATTTTTTTCTTAAGAAACTGTTTCATATACGTTGCCTTAGTAATAAAAATCGTTACCTAATCAAACAAATAAGCCTTTCCAATCAAGTTTAATGAATTTCACAGAGAATTTTAATTAGTTTCGAACAAACTAATTAAGCAGCATGTTTTTTCTAGTCATTATTATATTTGTTAGACCATGAAGTGTCTTTAAAAAATATACAAAATTCTATGTCTAAAATTGTATTATTTTATGAAATATCGAACTTATATCATATCTAGTAAATTTACATAAAATAATCACAGAACGATATTATCAGTTTTCATACAATCTAACATCCCCTGCTGTCTCAATATGCATAATATTACTTAACATTAGATCGTTTGCCGTGGTTTTTCAACTTACGACGAAAAAGAGGAGTGTTATAAGTTTGTAGTGTGTGTCAGTGTGTCTGTCTGTGGCATCATAGCTACCAAACGACTGTACTGATTTTGGTTTAGTTTAAAAGGTGACTTGATCGAGAGTTTACTGAGTATATTTGGTGATAATCGGTGCAGCCGTTATTCAGTATTGGTATATATTAACATTTTGCCACTTGTGTTTATATTTCATTAGTAAACTAGTAAGACTATTACACGACATGGCAACATCAGTAACATCACGTCCAACAGATCTGATGTAACACAAGCTTTGGCCATCCACCAGCGTGCTGCGACAGCTGATTTCCGGCGGGAACGTTCCTATTGCACTTTGTTTTTAATCACAGATACACTTGAATTCAGAGAAGGCATGGAAATAGTTTTATCTGGAATTTTGAACGAATTACCACTAAGGCGTAGTTCTACAATGAACGTGGCATGTACAGAGAGTGTTTATAACCTCTGTGATTTATTCATTCATTTTATGTTTAGAACTATTGTGTGACTTTTGCTGAAAAAGTGAAAAATTCCGTTGCTAATTTTGTATTATTTTCCAAAGCTTGTGATTCTTCGAGTTTTAATGTATAGATAATAATTGTGGATTGATTTTCGCTTTCGTTCCAAAACTCCAATAGAAATTCTAGTAAAGTGCCTAACACTTTATTAGGAGACTTTGACTATAAAGGTGGCTTATAACTAGTAAATAATGAAGTATCCACTAGAAATATTTGATTACTTGACACTAGTTGAATGCACAAGATTGCGGTGCCAAAATTAAAAGAGAAGAAAGTAGTGTTTTTTTGGTAACGTGCAAATAATCGGTATTGTAGCGGTTCGAAATTTGGAACATGATTTTGACATTTAAACATCGTCGGAGAGTGTATCAAGCACGCGGCGATTTTCCACTATTCATAGCAAATAAAATAACTAATAAAAGCTAAAATAACTTAGGTATGGTAAATGTGACGCCTCAAGTGCCTACACTGTAGATTGGAGAGTTATTAAATGACCATTTTAAGAGTTAATTTGTTTTAGGTGCAACATAATTCAGAATAACTATCAAGTCTACTTTTATAGCGTTTTTTGCAAAAAACAATGATTTGATAATCAACAAGAAGAACTCTCTCACAAGATTTACTACTAAATTATTTTACGTTATAACATTAAATGAGAGAATTAGATGCAAATATACCAAACACTTCATAATAATATCTGACGTTATAAATAAAGCGCACAGTTTAAAGAGATTTATAGCAGTCATTAATGGACTGCGCAATTTATCAAAGGTTAATTAGTTAATCAAACATTACCATTTATTATGCACTGTCTCGGGACAGCTCTTAATAGCTTATTATTATATTATTATATAGCTTTACAGTTGAAAAGAATGTATTAATATTATTTTCAAATAGTACTGCCGGAGCCAGGATATTAATTACACAGTTTCCTTATTCATTAAGAATTCTGTTAAGATCTTTTTCTAATCTAGTTATAAGTACAGTTAAGGGTGAATAAGATGTTTGCATAAGCATATACCTACCTAATATTGAACACTGAAACGGACAGACTGTTGAAACTACTTATTTATTACGTTTATACAATAAAAATATTATATTCTACGGAGTGAAACTCATTACCCGCGTCTTTGTTCCCCGAACGGTACAATCTGGATGTCCTCAAGTCAAGAGTAAATTGTAGGGAAGCATGTCCCATCTTCGGATGCATCGCCGCTTCCATCAGGTGAGAAAGTGCACAAATGCTTGGCTTTCCAGCATTAAAAAAAATTAAGATGGATATCTTTTTATTTAATCAATTTTTTACAACTTTTCACTTCCGATATGCCAGCCTAATCGGGATCTTGAGCTATTTTTTGAAGTGAAAGCTTCTTTAGGCGCGTTGAGCACTTTTTGGGTGAACAAATAGCGTGGAACTCGCGTCATGATCACCGCACGCTTCCCATGAGCTATATGTTTAATGTGTATATATATATATATATATATTATATATAGTTTTCACTTCTATCGGCAGTCCCAAAAGACTGCCCCGTTTTTTGTTTTAATTTGATAATTTTGTTCTAAGACAAATTTAGGTAGGTACAGACGTAGACAATTCTAGCCAAAGATAGGTCATAGATGCGTCTATCGGCGTCGGATCGACCGGCATTGCGCTTGGCTTCCCCTCACTACCACGCGTCTCTGATTCTTTGATACGTAGCACCGATGGAATCGAAATCCGATATTCGACTCACAAGTTTATTTATCGCGAAATGCGACTATATTTTCGTCCGTCCGTCATTCGGACAGTTCACAGAACCGGCAAGATTAATTGTATTTCGGTTGAGTCATCAAAATAATTAGAATGACGCTATTTTCGTTTGTGATGCTAATTTGACAGACGTCGCGGGAGATTTCGTGTCTTCTTGTTCTTATACTTTGATAGGTTCTTTGTTATTTTATTTTAACGGCATTGAAGCGGACGCGACATCGGCGCCGTGCATAATCATGAACAATGAAATGGCAAGATCATTTATAATCTTTATATAGTTTTATTATTGTATCTATATGTCCTAATTATTCACGGAGGAATAGCGCATGTGACAAAGATTTGTATGAATAGCAAAAATTAATGAAAAGTATAGTCTTTATGCGCATCAAAGTTATAATCAATGGGTCACTGACATCAGACCCCCTAGTATCTATCTATTGCGATAAGTTTCAATTGAAAATCGACAAAACTAAGATATAAAATTCATTTCTGCTTATTTCAATAAGAAATCACTCGCAACAGGGATAGGTAATAGAGGATCAGATTTACCTTATTCTACGCTGTTCCTGTTATTAATTGGAATTTTAAGTATTTCAGTAGCGGGGACAATATCTGCTTATATATGGATACATACTATATAGATATCCAAAATTTTACAGAGAAAGCAGATTGCTACCGTCGCGTCGCACAAATACTGATGATATATTTCAAACTTCAACAATACATTTGCAGTCTTACTAAACAAACTCGTATCAGTATATAAATAAAAGCTTCTTTTGAGTAGGAAATTCTGAAATCACAACTAGTATCGTGAAATAACGTGTACGCGTAGTATATGAGTATATAAAGTTTAGTACACAATAATGATGTAATAAATGTCCATAAAGCATTGGACAGAATCCAGAAACTGGACGTGAACATGAATCAGGGAAGTACAATAAAATCGCTGTTCCGCAATACAACAATTATTATTATCCTGAATATTTGATAGCTGTCAGTTCTAAGAAGTAACATTTAATCTACGGCAGTTAATTTGCGAATGCGCCCGCAGTAAATATGTTTGATTAATAATTATTATCATTCCCGCGAAACAAATGTAATGGCAGCATCAGTAGAAGCTTCCTTTGATCGCGTTATGGTTGTTAATCATGTTGAAACAATGCTGGACATAAAACCCATTGATGAGCTGTGTATTGAATAGCGGTATCAAAATAAAGCGGTTTAAGTTCATTATGATGACACTTGGCTCGCTATCGGAAATATAGGAGGTGTCCTGTTATCATGCTTTGCTGCAATAATCAATTTCACAGTGCAGCATGCAGTCTAAATTTTAGTCTCTAGTACTATAATTTATTATTATAGTCTTCTTTAAGTTTTATTTACTGAGCTGCCAATTGGCTTAGGTGCGCCTTCACTTTCTAAGCAGGAATATCGGGATCGATTCTTGGCTGGAACACAAGTTTTCTCCCCAAGGGAAATTTGTGTTTCTGCTCTGGTTGAGATTGTGTGTGTGTGATGTGAATATTTCTACCACGATACAAATCATTGAACTTAGTTTGGGGCTGTGAGTGTGAAATCGATTTTACGTAATATCTTGTATCAATGACAATGTCTTTACAAATATAATTATTATCAAAACGACATTATTTTGTGTTCATATCTGCATTATGATAAAAACAATCGACTTTTAGTTAAACAAAGTCATTTATTAATCATACATGACAAATTTCATCAAAAAAAAATTAGAATGACTAACATAAATGACCAATATTATATTTTCATAAAGACTACAGGAATTTGGAATAATAACATGTTGGAACCAAGCCAAAAACATAATTAGTAGATTTATCTATAATAAAACTATGTTTTGATTTGATTTCTTTTGTTTCGAAATATTACACCCTAATATAATCTAGTTTTAAAAAAAATAAAGTTTGTATCGATTGTTAAATATCATTCTAAAATACATTTTGAAATACAAACAAACCAAGATCAAACAGAAGTGAGAAATTCTCATAATAAAACTACAAAGTAAATAGTTAACTACAATTTAAAACCATTTTACTCTAATGTTTTCACCTGTAACAACTTCAAGAGTTTTCAAATTGAATAGGGCAACACAGAATAGCAATAAGTTACTTCAACGAGATCACAGACTGCGTAGACATGTTGTGACATCATACAGAAAATGATTAATGATGTGTAATCGCGGTGGTTTTTATTTTTAGATGGCAACACAGGAGAGATGGCACAGTTTGTTGAGTAGTTACTAAAACGATTGTTGACACTGAAATAGGTCAGTGGTAACTTTTACCATATGACTTGTAATTAGACTGATGTGGCTAATGTAAATTATGTGTATCGCAGTCTGTGTTTATCAAATAGTGATGTTGATTAAACTTTTAATTTACTTTTTTATTTATTAGAGTTAAATAAAAATTATAATATCGTTCTACATTTGTGGATGTTTATAGTTAGATAGGCGGACTGCCCGCGTTGAAGATGTTTATAAGTGTAATCAAGATCATTCCGCCGTAAAAAAGTAACAAACTTTATAGAGAAAATCCGAGATACTTAAAAAAAGTTCTCCTCCGAGATTTCTCGGAGGAGAGGAACAACTTGTTCTTCACTTTTCACTTTGAGTCAACATCAAAGTACTACTACTACTGGTAGCGGTCTATTAGATTAAGTTTTGTACATATTTACATCTAATTATTAGTATATCTATTATATACTAATTTTTTTTTTTTAATTTAGTTTTTTAATTTTAATTTAGTTTTTAGTTTAATCCTACTAATATTATAAATCCGAAAGTTAGTGTGTAAGTGTGTAAGTATGTTTGTTCCCTATTCACGCTTTAACGGCTGAACGGATTTGGATGAAATTTGGAATGTACATAGATTAAACCTAGGATTAACATATAGGCTACTTTTTAACTTGATAATAGCGGGCGAAGCCGCGGGGCACGGCTAGTGTAATATATATTGTTGATTATACTCAAAGTAAAATAAACAAAACTTAATGATATATATAAAGTAATAGTATAGTAAAATAAACAAAACTTAATGATAAATACAATAGATACATATAAATATATTTATAAAATTAAAAATGATTAAAATCCTTTGAGGCTACAACTATGTATACCCAAAAAAGTAGTAAATTCACATCAAAGTGGAATTTATAAAATCTATGTTTGTAGAGAATCAATCGAGATAGATGTTGACGGTGTAGCTGAAATCTAATAGGAATGTAGGTGACATGACTGACGAATGGTTATTATAGTTTCCCTTAGATATAGAGTTTATTATATAATAGGTTAAATTTTTTGTCTTTTTCTATTAAAGAGGCCATTATTTGGCAACGTTATTATTATTTAGTCGTCAATATTTCCGGGTAGTATGTATAATTTTAAGCGACTTCATTTTGTAAACTGGCAACATTTAATATTTTAGTCCGTTTATTTATTATGATTTCAAATTGCTGCAAAGCTGTGTCTCATTCTTCCACGTCCAAGAAATATTTATTCGACAAACACTAAAACAATGTTTTGTTTTAAAATGAAATCGACCTTATTATTTAAACAGACCGTGACTTTATAAACTATACGAAAAACTTGAATTGGTAACCCGAAAACACTGATGTTGTCACGGACGTATTAAGATACCCAATAATGAGGGGCTTGTCAACGAATCCCTCTAATAAGATTAGTTTACGTCACTTAAATCTGATGATGTAAACTGTCATGATTTTAGGTCCATCGCATCAGTGTTTTAACTGCTCGCTGGCGTAGTTTTTACAAGCGTTTATTTAGTTTCAGTTGTCCAACTGTCTATTTGTCGGTCTGTAACCAAATCTTGCAAGCTAAATTAGACCCATTTCCCGATGTCTAATTGGATTTTATATTTAGTGTACCTTCGATGACAATACAATGATATAGCACCATGGAGCTGGTATGATGATAGATAAGGAAGATGGCTTTAGATACTTCTGGACTATACAAGATAAACCCATTGAATTTGGGCTCGTTTGATTCGTCTTGACAAATTCTCTGATTAAGTATACAACTTTTTAGTCCCTTTTTTATTACAACTGGTATAATGTTGATTTTAAGTAACTTTTAAAAGTGTTATTTATTTTGCTTTTCTGCCTTCTGAGCTCCGATATCGGGTTCGATTCCTTGTGGTAACACAAGTTTTCTTCCTAAGAAAAATTTGTGTTTCTGGTTCTGAGAATGATTATATATGTGTGATGTGACTGTTTCTAGCAGCCACGATTCAAGTATTTAAACTATAAATAAAATGAAAGCAAAAATAATTACATTATTAGTTTTTTGTAGAAAAAAATATTTTTTTCTAAAAATGTTGAGGCTTTTGTAAATATTTTGCATGATTTGATATTGCAGTGCTTCGTAAGCTATTGAATTCTGACTGCTGCCCCATTATGCCCGCACTAGACTACGTCCCTGTTGCTGTTGTGTTGAAATCGTCTAATTCCAGAGAAATTGAATAATACCGTCGGAGGTCACAGTGTTGGCTCCAACACGTATTATACACCACATTTCGTGAAACTCAACACCGACATTTGATTTACTTTTTAATGTAGATTTCATTATTTGATTGTTTATGCATTTAGCCGAAAAGTTAAGAATTTCGTGGTTGCCAAGAAAAAATCATTGAGCTTCATAAAAAGATCAACAAATATGCAATATAAAATGTTTTTATTTTTGTTTGACTTTGAATGAGACAGACGACAATGATCCCTGAAACATATTTGTAGTGTGTACAATATTATAAATCCACAGGCTTGTAAAATCTGGTATCCCATGTTTTAACCTTAATGATCGTATCCCTATAATAATATATTATTCATTATATTGTATATTGCATCATTTTGTTTTATATTAAATTTTAAAAGGGCGTTACTCATGGTTTGGATGTTATGTGATTTTGATGAGAAGGAAAAAGTTTTTCAATTACATATAAATTTATTTTAACACAATAAGCGAAATATGATTTTATAGTGATAAATTTAGAAAGGAAAAAATATGAAATATGATTTTGTTCATGCGAGTACTTATATTGGAAAATCTAAAAATAACAGGAAAGACGTTTTCCTAAATCTAAAGATAGTATTGTAGAAGACTACATAAAATAACCAATACATTTTTAAACTTGCATATATATATAATATATATAATTATATTATATAAAAACAATTGTTCTGCGCTAGTCTCACAAAAACTCGAGAATGGCTTAACTGATTATAACTTTTCTAATATTTACATCAGATCGAGGGTTCAGTATCTAATTTACCAAGCATGAAAAGATCACAATTTTTCAACAACAGTTTTCTTCACACCGTGTATAATTGATGTCTTGACTTGACAGCATGCAATTTAGATAACCGAGTGACGCAGTCACAATTACAGCGAATCGAGAGATTGCGAGATGAGATTCTCTCTTTATCAAAGCGAGCCGTTTCATAATTAGACAATTATATTAATTGTACACTAATAAGCCAACGCTGCAATGCAGGCGTTATTATACCTTGTCTGAGAGAGAAGCGACGCAGTATTAATGAGACCCACAAAATTGCTAAAGAAATTCGAGCATTTAACTAGTTCTACACGAGAATTTTGGCCTGGGGCGGTTGTTGTTTAAGACAGAGTTAAAATATGGTGCAAAAATTACCTAAACGTGTCATAAAATCAGATTATAGAGGACGGTTTCGTTAGCGGTGAATAATGATGATAAATGTTTGTATTATTTAAATTTTTTATTTGTGACAGGCTAGTGTTTGACCACCATCACACCCGATGGCAAGTGACGATGTGATCGAAGCCGGCAAACACACCAGACCCGGAATACGCAGGCTCTCAAGGATAACTACCGGAACACCGTACTTGGCTTGGCGGCAGACTTCCAACTTGATTTTGCACAATATTTATAGATACATTCGTTGTTTGTTATTGAAAAGGCTTAGGTATTTATGCTACCGAAGGCTAAGGCAGGTTTATTATTAATTTAATAGACATTTTGCTATATAATCAGAAATAAACATCCGAGATAGGAGACAAACCTACGTTTTTAGCTTGAAAATCCTTCGAAAGAAATGATTAAGTAATGTCAATCTATTTCTAAGCATTTTGACATTTGCGTTGACATTTTATAATACTTTAACTTTTAATCATTGTATGTCAAAAATAGATATCCTCCTATTATAGAATTATGTAATAACTTTTATTTTAACTTGATATAAATAATATTTTAATGTTAAACTGACTGATAAGCCATTGCAAGCGTTTGACGAAGGTGGAAAGCACACCGGACCCATAATAGTAACAGGCTTCCAACGATACCTGTCAAAACAACGAATAGTACTTAAAAATTGCACCACAGTCCATTGGGAAATAACGCAATGCAAGGTACTCATTTGATGTTGCGGACAATCCGATACGCGATGAGTTTTCCTCGTATAACATTTTGACAAACTGGTGGTAAAAGCCCATCACCACATGATTCCCCGCCACCCAAATCATAAAATCTCCACACTACAAACACTCGATTCAATTCAGCTCTATTACTTCACCACTTGAGTCAGATCGCTCTATTTACCCTCCCATTAATGGTGGATGGACGCACGCAATGATGTGTTTGAAACGCTGGATGATCGTCGTAGCTATTTAGTGGAACGAATTTCTACTTTTTATTAGTAATTGGATGATAAATTATATGAACTTTCTTTATTTAATTATATTTCCTTTATCGTCAGCTAGATTCAATAGATGGACAGGTAATGAATATGTTCCGTTAGGCCCTATATAAAATGTAAATGTATAAGTTTTGCAAACAATTAAAAGAATAACGATGCTGGTAGTCAACGAAAAAATAAAATGACTTAAAAAATATATAATTACATCACACTATAAGCTGACACCTTGAATTAACTTACTGAAAATACAAAGGTAAGTTTTTATTTGTACAAAATTTTGTACAATATTTTACGTTGTAACTGTTTGTAATATATAACTTATATATATTTAAGTGTACCAATTACATTATTATAATTACTCAATATTATCTGACCCGCAGTCAGATCGCTCTATTTACCCACTCATTATAGCTGGATGAGCGCACGCGACGATTCTCAAGAGACGTATTCGGCGTTGTCACGCTACTTACCTCCCAGTAAACAGTGTTGCTCCAATCCGGTTCTTAATTTTCCCTATCATTCTACTTTCTCCTATGTGATATCTAAATATTTTCCTTATTTTTTATGGTATTTATGTAACATTAATTTGATAATGTACACATGTTTTTTAGAAGAATCAATATTATATATTTGCCTGCAAACACATTTTTCTCAAGATATATCATTGCTGTTACTGATTTAGGAACATATTGACTTTTACTTTAAGGTTGAAAATTGATTGACTGCCGTCTTTTAAAATTGAGAATTTTGATTGAATTTATCTATGTATATCACCTCATGAACTTATACTTTCATCAAACATTGTAAATATAATAAAACATACTGCTGAGTTTTTATATTGGTGCTATAGTATATTATGACGTAACGTGGTTGAAAATCATCAAATTTATTACAATTTTATTTTAGGTACAGATATCAAGCTAGTGCTTCAAGTGGGACTTTAGTGATCATTAAAGAAGTCCCGCCCATAGAAACAATCCGCTTCACATAATGGCAAGCTATTGATATTTACCTACAATAGCGCAAGGTTTATCTTCAGTATTGCCATGCTATTAGTGTTGTTGCAGTCGATTATCGATCGTGATCGTACGATCGACGTGCAATTTGTAGCGATCGCTAGATCGCTTTTCGCGGAAGCAACGGGCGGCGTCACGTCGCCTGCGCACCGCCTTTAGAGACTAGGGTCACCAATTGACGAAATATACAGGATAAGTACGAAATAGTCGTACTATACAATAAAGAAGTGTCAGTTGCTTAAATTTAGAACTTTTATTTTCAGTTTATTAGTCAAGTGATGCAGATTGACCTTGATTTATTTTAGAAATTACAGTTTCACGCATTTATTTTACAAAGTACTTTGTCAAGTATTTTGAATATGTCTAACATGTCGTTTCATCAGAATGATAACCTTTAATTTCTTATTTATCATATACTTTACTACTCTTAAATAAATTTGGATGAATCTGTTAAAATAAAAAGCTTTATCTTAGGGAAAGCTTTCAGTCCGAGGAATTTTGGCGAAATGGCAACCCTTTCCGTAATTTATTGCTTATTTCCCTGTAATTGCACCTTTGCCGCCCTATGCTAAATGTTTCTACTAAACGTGCCATTTCAACTCCAACAACATTGTGTTGTTTTATGTTTTCATCTCTCTCGAGGCCAATCAAAGCCAAATCCGTACATATATCACTGCCTTCAACAAATTGCACTATCTGGGCCTACTGTCTTGGTTTTCGTCAACTAAACAGTCACGCTGATGGACCTAAAATGTATAAGTACTATTAAAAGGCATTTAACCTACTAGGTCGCTAACCACGACTGGCAGGAGTTTTTTTTTTCATAAATATGTTTTCGTGATTTTTGATTTTTTAATAGTTATTCTGCTATTCCGGGCAGAGACAAATCCTACAAATCATTGATCATAAAAATCGGTCCAGCCGTTTTTCAGTTATAAATGGTGAAACTAGTCCAACTTTGTTTTATATATAGAAAGGTTTTATTAACTTTCAATTTTCTACCGTCCAGTATAATTATATTTTTGCTAAATTATTTTAGAGATTATTTACAATGGTAACTTTTCTTACTTTAAAAAAATGTGTCTACCGTGTTAGCATAAATCTAAGCAAACTAACAACTGATTGAATTTACATTATATCCAAACGGCATAAACATAAACGCTTTCACAATCACAGCCCCACACTAAGTTCGATGACTTGCATTGTTGGTGCCGGTAACATTCACATCAGACACAATCACAACCAGAAACACAAATTTTCCTTGGGGACAAAGCTTGTGTTTCAGCCGCGTATCGAACCCCGTACCATTGCTTTGAAGGCAAACGCCACCCCACTAAGCCAACGAGCAGATCAAAACATTACACATTTTAGGGTTTATGGGCCTAAATCTAGAAAAAAATGTAATTGCTCTCTAGCTTGACCCGTGTATTACCCTGTTATAAGTTAATAATATGAACGAGAAAAAACTAAATTCCGACTTCAATCGCAAATATCTCCGAAACTCTTCATCAGTTCTTGGTCAAATTATAATGGGGCCAACTAGAATGTACTTATACTTTCGAGCAAAACAAACACACAAATGCATTTACACTCACAGCTCCACACTAAGTTCAAAGACTTGTATCGTGGGTGCAGGAAACATTCATATCACACACACACTACACCCAGAACCAGAAGCACAAATATCCCTAGGGACGGAATTTTTGCTCCTGCCGGGAATCGAACCCAGGACCCACGGCGCAGACGGCGGAGGCCTGTCCACTGCGGCAACTGGGTTGTCAGACAATAATAATCATCCAAATTGGTTAACAAATGAAGGAGTACGGAGGTAAAAAAAATACAAAAAAAAGTTTGCGAAGAATTGAGAACCCATTCTGCCGAGAATTATGCCGTCAAACAGCAAAAATCTTCAAAAAAGTCGAAAACAGTCTTCATTTCGTCTATATTTTAAGGTAAAGGCATATATTATTCTCTATTTAGTTAGTAGCCAAGGTTTACACCAATAAAACAGTATCAATACATTTGTAACATTGTTGCAAACAATTTATTTTACTCCATTGGTTTCCTTATGCCCCGTGTGCGACGGAAACGGGTGTTGACATATCCAGAATAGTCCTTTGTTGGTTTCAGTGTTGCCATTTAATGAACTTGTACTGGCCTAATAACCGCTAAATGTTAATTTGTTGCGTTATTTTATTACATCCGCGATTTACTCGTGTAATCCGATCTGATTGTATATCTACACTATTATACGAACTGCCCGTTGACTTAAATGGGTGAGAGTTCGCTTTCTAAGCATGGGTATCGGGTTGGATTCCTGGCGGGAACACAAGTTTTTTCTCCCCAAGGAAAATTTGTGTTTCTGGTTCTGATTGTGATTGTGTGTGTGGTGTGAATGTTTTCGGCACCCACGACACCTGTCATCGAACTTAGTGTGGAGCTGTGAGTGTTAAAGCGCTTATGTTATGTAAAGTTTCTATTTACTACATATATTGCTCAAAAATGTTTAATTGTTAGATACTTATTTGTTTTGTGACAAACCAACACAAAAACAGCTTTACCCATTATGATTTCAATATAAGTACAAAATTATATAACCCTAAAACATATCCATAAAAGTTATAACAGACAATGCTCAATGTTAAAAATAAAGTTCGTTCGAAAGAAATTAGGAGAAAACGACAAAATTATTGCCAGACACCAAAAAAATCCCAGAACAATTAAAAGGATCCAAACGGTACATTCAGATAGCCGACAAAATGTCCTAACTTATAAAGGTTCTATTCAAAAGAAATAAGGGATGTTGTCCGAAAACGTGTCAGAAACAATGGGTGGCGGCTGTATTGTCAATAAAAAAATCAATGTAAAATTCCCCAAGGGAAGCTTGCAATGGCCATGATAAGGATAATAAGGGATAGTAACGGACAATAGAATGTTCCAGATGTTTCGATCGATTTCTAGATATTTCGACAGAAAGTCTTTAAGTTTATAAATGATAAATAAATAATACGGCATCACTCACGATTTAGGGTTGACTCTTGCGACCTAGGTTTTGGGGATGTCCAATCCCCATCATCAAAGGTCAAGCCGTATCATTTATAAAGTACTAACCGTGCCTCGCGGCTTCGCCCGCTATTATCAAGTTAAAAAGTAGCCTACGTGGTAATCCTAGGTATCAGTTATGTACATTCCAAATTTTATCCAAATCCGTTCAGTTGTTAAAGAGTGAAGAGGGAACAAACATACTTAAACACTTACACACAAACTTTCGGATTTATAATATTAATATGATAATGTGTCAAACTCACGAAAACTGTAATACAAAAAACACGTTACTTTATTAATAAAGTAAAAAAGGTTAATAAATCAATTATGTTTTATAAAATGTTAATTCCTACTAATATTATAAATGCGAAAGTAACTCTGTCTGTTACGCTATCGAATATACAAAATTTGGAACGGAGAGAGACAAGAGCTTAGGAAAGGCTACTTTTTCCAGAATTCCCGCGGGTCCGGGACTTATACGGGTTAAACCTCGGGTCGCAGCTAGTAGTAAATAATGTGGATTTATCTGCACAAAATGTAGATAGAGCGTAGAATGAAATTTGGATGTAAACAAAACAATTAAAACGATAATTTACGTATTTTTCTCAAATGTGTCATTATAAGCCTCAGATAAATGGCCCCTATATCAGCAAATGCCTTTACAATTATCCCTATAGCATTCACAATAATACTATCATCCACGCCAAAACAAACAGAATCGATAGAACATTCCATTCTATCGATAACATTGCCAATACGTGACTCACTCGACAATCGATTTTTTACCTCCACTATATTGCGGCTCATGCACTGTCTCCAATTCAGGTAGACAAAATACAATAAAACTGTTAGGAAAAAAACCATTTCAAAGCAATTAACTTGGAGTAAACCTCCGTGGCGTCAGGCAGATTACCAGGGAGTTATCACTTTTTTGTCTGGTAACACTGTTCCGCTATTCTCACCCTAAATGCAAGGATTTATAATACTTTAACTCGAGAGTTTTACTCTGATGTGGTGTAGGTGGTCACGTATTTGTTTTTGTTAGATAACAAATCGGTCATCATAACGAGACCTCCGATGAAGTTGTCGAGGATATGCTTTTTGACGGTTTTAATATTAAAATGTGTGTTTTTTACCACGTAAGATTCGAACAGCTGACGCTGAAGACGCATTTATGATACACAATAAATACGTTTACAGTGATAATAGGGAATATGTTATTTTTATGATTTTAATCGATACATTACATTATATGTATATCGAAATAAATAATTGAAATGCGAGCATTTGGGTTCAATTTTAAACGCGGCCATTGGACGTCATTTCTATTCTGTGACATCTACGATCCAGTCACAGCTGCCGTAAAGGATGACCAATGCGTTGATATCAAAAATGTGTGAGCTGACGTCACAAATCAATAAAGCCAATAGCGTTAGTTTTAGCTATTTTTAATTTTCCATGCATCTTAATCAATTTGTATTTATTAAAATTTATAACAAAAAAGCAAAATAAGAAAATAATATTATAGGAGTAGTTCTATAGCTATAAAGATTAAAAAAAAAATACTTATCCTATATTTAAATCTCATGTTTGTTCCCTATTCTCAGTCGCATAATGTTTTATTTGATCGATGTGTAAAACAATGTACTCTAAATAAAACGTCAATAAAATCCTTTCACACGTCGAATTTAAAATTAACTACGCGAATGATAGACTAGTTACCACCACAAGTCGACTCTCGAGTTAATCGATTACGAGCCTTATTCGTATGACAAAAGACCGTTAAAAACCTCGCGCATTATTATGGTGAGACCTCCGTCCAGCAGATGTCGCGCGACAAAGTAAAACGAACGTGCTTGTCGCGTAAACACGCGATGATGTGTGGGGCCGCCACGCAACAATAGCTACTGTGCAATTTGTGATTCAACTCTATAATATCCAGCAATTACTTAACACGAGAAAAAATGTTTATTTTTCTTTAATTTGGCAGCCTTAAGCCTCGGAAGGTCGTAAGTGAATAATTTTGTGCACAATACTACATTGTATTTGTAGGTTTTGGTGTATAATTTTAGCAGATAAAAGAAGAAAATGGCTGTTTGCTTGAAATTTCAGTCTGTATTTTTCGTCTGTGTATCTCTGCAGGGCAAAGCATTGTGATATTTTTAAATTTTGGCATTTTTCGCAGTTTTTGTAAAACACCGTTTTGGTCGAGCCATCATACTCATTACATGCCTACTGTTTACGAAATGAAATTGGGCTGTTTGTATTATAGAAAATGTATGAAGATCATACACAATCGCTTTTCTGCAATTCTTTTATATTTTTGACAATTTATAACACAATAAATACATATTTTTGAAATGAATTGTACTATTATTTATTTTTAGGCAACATTTCAGTATTAAAACATAAAACAACAAGAACGCCTTTTGTCTGATTTTATTCCTCATCATCACTAAGTATCGAAAGTCTTTTTATTTTTGCTTCACTTTGTGTATTTAGCCGGTGTCAAGTGATAAAGAATTTCAAGCAGTTAGAAAAGTTGCTAGATTTCAATTTAAATAATTAAACGCAAGCAAAGCTTGATCAGATTAAATTTATTAAGCACGCGTTATTGACAATAGCTTAAAAACGAATTATCTAGATCAAATTAAAATGGGACCAATGGGAAAGCAACAGCTTTCAAACTAAATCAAATTCAAAATAGGTTCACGTGGAAAGAAGTTATGAGGTAAGACATAAAAAAAAGTCGAATTAAGTATCTTCTCCTTTTTTGAAAAGTCGGTAGAAAATAAACCTGAGAACTTAAATTCAAAGTCAGTCTTCTAGTCCCATTCATTGCTATTCACACATCGGTCCATCGATACATGGATTTCGGGTCCGCGCTCAAGTGTTCACGGAACATAGGCGACAAAACGAAACATAAGCGACAATCCCGCCTCGCTAAACTTCGTAAGATGCAAATAGTGCGACCGTGCGTCGTAAGTCAAAGTGCGCTGATAAATTATTGTAAGCAAATTTTAAAAGTAAGCGTAGTAATTGAGATTAGATTTATTTAATTATTTATAATAATATACATGAATCCACGTTTGTATAGCTTGTTCGGGACGTAAATTTCGTGAAGTTAGTATCAGACCCGAGGTCCATTTGTTTGTAGGTCGAGTATTCACATCGAATTTACGACTAATATGATTTATGAGTATATTTGATGCGGATGGACACATGGACAACAATGGCCTCGTACAAGGCAGCGAGGAAACGAACTGCCTGCCCATGTTTTAGTATTATAATGCGGTCACCCCTCGACTCAATAAGGTTTTTTTATAGCCTATCCTTCTCGGAAACAAATGTGCGATCACAGACGTTTATTACCGCGTACCTCTTGTTTTATTGAAATGAAACGTACTTAGTTGTTTAACTGTACGATGCCTGGCTTTAATTAATAGCAGTTGCAATTTCCTGTAGTGTGAAAGGGCAATTACTTAGGTTTTATTGCAATTAGAGTGCACATTTTTATTTCTATTATATGACATCGTTTTGTATAGCTTTTGTAGTTCGCTATGGTTTTGTGTAATTTCAATGATTAGGGCGTTATTAAACCTACCCTTATCCGACCTCATTTGCACGTGGTTCCTATAGATCAACAAACGAGACATCTTTGTCGTAAAACATAATTAAACACAAGCAAAGCTTAAAATACCGACTTCCTCGCTTATATTTTGGTTTTGGCTTGACCCATTTCGATAAAATGTATATCGGAGCACCTCTGAAGTGTAATCTTAAACCATAAAAATCATCAAAATTGATTCATGATTGGCGGAGACAACGCGTAACATGCATACGATAATAGAATTGAGAACCTCCTTTTTTGAAGTCGGTTGAAAAGTGACTATAAGAGGTACATAACTCGGCAAGCATGCGTATAGTAGTACCTACCTACATTCTACAGGTAAGTATTGCTGTTTTCATGGCATAAATAATCTTCGACTGTTACATTATATTGAAACGGACATTGAATGTGTGCAAGGAGGGACGCGACGATGAGCGCTACACAGCTAAGTCATGCTTTCGGTTTTTTTAACTAAGCTAGCTTTTTACCACAATCTCACCTGATAAAGAGCAACTTTGTTGTCAAAAGAAAAGCATTCTTGCTCAGTAATCTATTCACTTTATTCTTGAACAATCCCATATCAAACTTTTCGAGAACGAAGCCGAAACAAAAAAGTTGTCGATTGAGACTCTCCACATCGACAACGTCTGTCAGGTTCCTATATGAAATTAAATACATTTAAGGGAATCAAAATATGCGTCTTAATAAAACGAATATTAAACTAAATCAACCTCTCCGTCAAAGTTAATAAGGTGCCTACCAGAGTCACATTTCGAAACATCAATTATCGCAAACATTCGGGCGGAATTCGATACCTAAACATAATCGATTGAGCACGCGCGTGTTATCGAATACAATGCGTTTTCGGACGCGAATTATAATCGGTCGAAATTAGAACCTGTTTCGTAAATCGTAACCATATCGTAACCGATCGATTGTGGTCCGGACTAGGTGTATGCAGAGCTTTATTTGCACGTTGGATTCTGTATACATTTTTTTTGGGTTATATTGAATTCTAGCTTTGCCGTACGGTTTTAACCGGATTAATCAGAATAGATAGCATCCATCCTATTCCAGACTGTAAACTACATCAATAAAAAATTACGTCAATACCAGTCCAGTTATTACTACGATTATTTTCACAATAAAGATGCATATTTTAAATATACCTACTCACAAACTCACGCACATACACGAATTAATAGTGTGATGGACTGGACAGGGGCAAGACACTTCGATCAAAAGCTCAATTGAAAAAGTGGTTAGTTAAAGTAGGACAATGCGTTCCTAATTTTAAACATAAATATGAGTTCCTGCATTTTTGGTATCGGGTTCGATTCCCGGCAGGAACACCAGTTTCTCTCCAAGGAAAGTTTGCGTTTCTGGTTCTGGTTGTGATTGTGTGTGTGATGTGTCTCCGGCACCCACGATTCAAGTCATCGGACTAAGTGTGGGGCTGCGAGTGTAAAAGCGTTTATTTATGTATTAACAAATTTATGATAGTTTTAGGGAAGTCAATCCAGAATTATAGCACCTATCTTTATGAGAGTCCCGATTCCCACTAAAAAAACAAATTATGAATCATCCGGACATTTAAACAAACAATATTATTTTGAATTTTACTATAGGTGTATAAAAGTATCTAGTAGCTTCCTGATACAATCTTAATTCTGAAAACTTGGTTTATTTTTCATAATTAATAATGCGAAATGAAACACGACTCGCCCACGGGTTCTGTATCCGGCGATGTGCGTTCGTGGTTAGTAAATCTTATCTTAGGATGTGATGACAGAATATATTACAATTTTTTTTCCCTAATTATCTATCTCAGGATGAAGGAGACGATATGCGAATAATACAAGAAACGAAAATTATGTTACACTTTACCAAATTGATTGGTGTGGCGTGTGTGTGTAAATTTGTTAGTATGTTTTCTTTTCACGCTGTAACGGACTTATACTAAGGAGTAACACATAGGCTACCTTTTAACTTGATAAATGCGAGTGAAGCCGCGGGGAACGGCTACTTAATTATAACTACAATATTTTAATAGACGTAGGTAACTGTAGTTCTGAAAGTAACATAGGTATAAATACATTAAAATTTGTAACCAAAGAAAGTTGTATGAGAAATTTAGGCAAAATAATCTATTTTCTACCATAAAGGGATCTATGGTAGAAAAGAGATTATTTTGCTGCTCAACAACAATAAACATGAGAAAAGTCCCTCTACGGCTCAGCTAATGTCTAAAAAACAATGTACTACATTCCTATAATTATGTTGATGACGAATAATAATACTATATAGGTTTACACACATCAATTAGTTTACAGATACATATATTATCTATATTAGTTTTATAATGTTTTACTTTTGAAATTCAAAATTTAAATTGTTTCCAATATTATACATACAGACTCGTTAAGACCGTGATAAATAGACTCTTTAGAAATCGTCTAAAGAGATCTACTTCCTTGTTGGAGTAAGACGAGTTTTATTGTAGAAGCAAGGCAATTCAACGAAATAATTATTGATAATTATGCCGTTTTACAGCATAAATTAACATCACAATCGCTACATTCGAGTCATGTCCAATATTATTCAATTACCCTTGACAGATTTAACTGTAAATATAGGAAAATATAATAAATATAGTCATTATAATTATTATGATATATAGATAATCAAGCTGGACTTAGTACTAATGTTAGTAATACAATAAATGTATATATAACTAAGTAATATACATTAATTATTTAAACGTAAGCAAAGCTTAAAAAACCAACTTCACCGCTTATATTTTGGTTTTGGCTTGTTTGATTTCAATAAAATTTATATGGGACCACCTCTGACGTATAATCTACCAAACAACAATATAATTTTGAGTATCGGTCCACAAATGGGGGAGAAATCGGTGAACATACAAAAAAAAAACATACAGTCTAACATAGTACCTCCTTCTTTTTTGAATTCGGAATTCTCTTATCCACCAGGAAATGTAATACTTTGCTGGTAGGGCTTTTTTATGGTTACCTGGGTAAGCAACCACTCTAATAGAAGTACCTACTCATACAGTCATAGTTTGCACATTAAAGTAGACTATCTGTCACATAAAAATTAAATGGTGGAAAGGAACTTGTACTTGAAAGAGTACCATTCGACTGTATCCTCATTCGTGACATCGTATAAACATTCATTGATGTAACAGTGCTCAAACAAAACACTAACCTATCATAATAAAATAATATAAAAAAATTAACCTAAAAACTTTATATTTCATAATGGTATATCCCAAGTTCTACTTACGGGCCAATGGCCTATATTTCCTAAAACTATGTTACTCTATTTAATTAAAAAAACAATTTAGCTGTCAGAATACTTATTCTTCAGCCTGGCAATCGTTATTGTAACCAAACATCAAAATGAATGCAAGTACATGCTATTAAAAAAATTAAAACAAAAGAATCATTTTAGTCGCAATAAAATACATTAATAGAGCAGTAAACGTTTTGTGGGACGTTTTTATTTAATGAAAACTGTCGCGGGCACATTCTCGAGACTTTGACAAATTAATTCACATTTCGGCGGGAGATTATAATCGAGTGTTGCTATTTTTTTTATAGGAAACTCGAGAAACGTCTCGGCTACGGGTCCTCTAGTGATGGGGTAATGTAAAACATTGCTATCGACTTTCAGTATAAATAAATAAAGCAACATTTTATTTTACAAGTTACATATTATATTAATATATTTTTGACATTTATCCGATTTTTATAACTTAAATTATATTAAAATACCATGAAAATCAAGTTAATTGAACCAATAACCTTCAGACCGCTCTTATTTAGATAGTTAATAATATAGATGTTTTTAATATTATAATATTAGATGTGCTGTTAATGTTTTTGTATTCGTCAATCAGGACAAAAATAGCCTTTGCCCCATTTTCGAGCGAGGTCTGGACCATTTACGAAAGAAATGTTATCAATACCGATTACCTGCCATTAATACACACTTGCATAGTCATATTCATACATGTAATATTAATGAACATTTAACTAATTAATTATAATTAGGTAAATGTCCATTAATTTTTATACCTATAAAGGTATATAAAAAAACCGTAACAAAAAAAACGCAGTGTACCCTCTCAGTCATAAATTAAATAACGTACAAGAACGTTATCAAAAATAAAATTATTGATATAGTGTTGTATAAAAGAATCTAAAGAACGACATTAATATCAATCTGTCTAAACATGGGCGATAGTCACCTCACTACTATGTGATTAATACCCATTTTATTTGTTTAAGAATCAAGCAGCTGGCGACGTGCGTTTGATCCCGATACGCTACAGACCGCGACGACATAATGTCTCCAGACTTTTTCATTTAAAAAACCACGCGCCACAACGAAAACAAGACGAAAATAATCGATCATAATCTTACAGGAATCCGACGAAATGAGAATGCTCTATTTGTTTTAATATAACATTTTTAATGAATACCGAAATGTCATCTCTAGTTTGATTGCATACCATTTGATGCAGACTTTTTGTTCTTTGTTGTAGCGTAAGTTTTTTGGCTTCGCAAACTTTATGCGTTTAGACTGTGTCAAGTAATCAATGTTTACATATTGGTCAATTGTAGTTTTTCTAAATAATTATTTAGAAAAACTAGTCACAGAGTCAAGTAAAACAAGTGTCAGAAACTTTACTAGACTTTAATTGGAGTTTTAGATTGAAAACGAAAATTATGTTTATAAACTTTGTACGATTTGCCCATATGCAGGTTCTCGATCTAGTCTACATTATCGATCTAAAGTACATTATCGATCATTATTAAACATAAACATGCGAATAAAAAAGTAGCAAAATCATTAACGGCATTTTACACTATCACGGCAAAACTCATTAGGAGAATCTATTTAGGTTACTAATTAAATTCGTTTGAAATGGGAATGTTGACTAGTTCATTCGTCATCTTTGTAAAACAAATTAGATACGATATATCTAGTTTATAATAAAGATCTATTAATAAGCTCATTCCTTATGATCATATCGTCGGAAAATGTAAAGAGACAGACAGACAAACAAACAATGCAGTAGCGGCTACCAGATACGGGTCTTGTGTAAACTGAATAACTTATCAGATGTGTACATAAGCAGGGAAAGTCGGTTAATTGGGAAAGCGCATACCTTTTATGTCATAATTATTAAGAGAATGTTCATAAAATAAATGATTAGCTATTTTAAGGAAATATAGTAATATGTAACGAATAGAACAATACATTATTAGTTCTACCAATTGAAAATGGTTTGTGCTAATGACTGTAACTACTATAAAGTTATAAGGAAAATATTTTTATGCTCAAATTATTTGCAATTGATTACACATAATATTTGAAGGGACTGAATAGCAACACACATGTAAATAAATATAAATCATTCAAATATAATTAATGCTTGCTAAAGCTCAGCTCCGCGGCAAATAACTAGTATTTGAATAAAATAACTGTCTCGTAGAATAAAAAGCAGCTACAGCATAGAGGCAAGTGAGGTTAAAACGCTAAAGCTCAGCGCTTGACGGGGGTAGGTTACGGATGACTTGCGCCAGCTTTATTGGTCCAAGATGACCATCACAATGCTCAGTGACGTAGGTCGCACGAGATATTTTATTGGTAGAGGTGTGATCGGTTCTCCAACTAAAAGGATCATTACATTTATTAGTTAATGTAGGGATTTTGAATTATTACATTTAACATAACGTAGTGAAAAAAGATAGTCACTAAAAACTAAATTTTATTTATCTCGACGTTTCAGCCAAGTTGCATCAGCCATTGTCTCAATAAAGACTCAAGAGGTCGAGATAAATAAAAATAGTTTTAAGCGCGATTAAGTCCCGTTATATTACCTAAACTACTTATGTTTGGATCGCGAAAGTTTTAAAGAAGAATAAGGAGTCAAATTATTTTTTATTTTCAATACATAACTGTTTCCCCCACAAATCATATTTAGGGTTAAATAACCCATGATACATGCCTTTGCAGCCTAGAAAAATCAACCGGAAATTATCCAACAAGAAGGTCGTTAAGATAGACAATTTGGGAAAAGCATGTATTTTCCCTTCATTCTTCATTAATGAATAATATATGCATGGAGATATAAAATAAACCTTCGTTTACAATATGGTATGATTCGATTGAAAAACAAACATTATTACAAACAGGGGCGTGAACAATCAGCCAATTGCGTGAAACAATTAAAGCCTGAATGACATTCATCCTTTGTTCATTCATCAATCTCCACCCTTGTTCCGCGCACGCTTCACACCATCCATCTTGAGTTATTTAAAGCTCACGGTGACTGTCACATCACTACGTTCTTTATTTGAACGGAAGTGTGGCGGATCGGAAGAATGTCGATACGAGCTCAACCCTAGCGCTGACAGTGACAGTTGACGTTGATGACTTTGAATTGTGAGACATTTGATTTATTGAACTGTAAATCAGAGAAACAAGAGATATTTTCCCGGCGATTAAATAAAAATAATGCAGGATATTTTTTTATAGGGACTTAAATAATGATGTTTATATTGATGTTCGGTACTTACCATCATCAAGGAAGTAGTGATATACGTATATATTTTATAGTACACTAATTAACATACCAGTTTTTAATTTGATGACTGAAATGTTTATTTTTGTTCTCAATAAATACATTTCGTCCTGGTAAAAATACGCCCAAAAAATCCGACACAAGAATCGTAGCAGATGTTATACAGGGTATCTACGTACGGTTGCTAAAGACTCCATAAGCTACCCACTGTTTGTAAAAATAAAATAATGTAGATACATAATCAAACGTGTAACATGAAAATGATTTCCTGATACAAAATAAGGTAAGCTCTCAATATCATTAGTCATTGATTTATTTGATTGAGAGACTATTAGAGCAAGTCGCTTGCATGATGATAAGCGTCACGTGTACATACAGTGCAGTGTCATCTAGAGTTTTAAATTTCTATTGAAAATACCGCAAGCACAGCTTATAAAAACCGACTTCACCGCTTTATCTTCGGAACTTCGATCAGACTCAATGTATTAAACACGCATTATTGACGATAACTCAAAAACTAGTGACTTGATCTTGAAAAATAATCATCAAAATCGGCTCACAACGAAAGAGGTTATGAGTTAACTTTTGAAGTCGGTTAAAAACGAGAACATCATTAATGTAGTCCACAGAATACGCATTATTGAGGATAAATCAAAAACCACTATTCAGATCTTGATCAAATTTTAATGGGACCACATGGAAAGCACCATCTTTCAAATAAAAAATAACCATCAAAATAGGCTCACACCAAAAGAATATATTATGAGGTAACACACATAAAAAAAGAAATCAGTCGAATTGAGAACCTCCTCATTTTTTGAAGTAGGTTAAAAACAAACAGCATGTTTTTTTTCCCTCAAATCCTAAATAACTTTCAGCAACCGAACCACGCCCAGATATACGTCTAGTCCGTTTCTAATCAATCAATTTTAGATTAACACTCGTCCCACTAAATATTAACGAACAAAAACAAATGAGTGAAGCCTGGCCAAGAATCATATTAACCATAAGCCAGTTTAACACACCAATTAAAGTTTTAACAAAAGGCTATCTTCAATGAGATGAAAAAAATTTGATAGATCAACTCTTTAACCAGATCTCTCATCTATAACGTCACTACTATTTCAAACTTTATTGCAGTAACTATAAAGTTGAAAATGTTTAATGTGGTGTGGTTAGAAACTGGAGAAGGCTGTTGGCACAACATCTTATATCGATTAAACAGATAATTAATCACGGGAAATGAATCCGAATGAGATGTTATTAGTTATACCACTCGCTATTAACAAGTGAAACAATGGCCTTTTACTTAGGTAAATGGTGATGGTTTATTTGATAATGAGGTGATATAAGAGAACAATATGTAAGAAGTAAAGTTATGTTGTTTTCTCTTCTTCATGTTATGATAACTGCTCCAAGAAATCACAAGAAAATAATAGATTGAAAAATTAAATTTTCCATAAAAATTTCGCAGATAAATTACTGGACTGTTTTGTATTTTTTAATTAATATTAAATATTAATACAAAAAGGTCTTGGGATTAAAAAAAAATGTTGTGGAACGTCCTAAATTATAGTTCCGTAATATGTTTAATACTGAACAAAAGTTAAAAGAAAGTAACTTTGTAGTCTTTTATTCCATATCTTTATTTGAAATCACCCTGTATTCGATGCGCTCAATATGGCCGATCAATCAGCTGCTAACGAGGTGGTCACGTGATCACCTCTTCCTCCCCTCTCAATGCCTTCGATTTGTGAATGAAAGAAAGACTAGAAATTAAATCGGAATATATGTATGAAATGTTGCCATTTTAGATATTTATGAAGCAAAGAACTCTGCTAATATTTATGGAGAAGTTATATATTTTTTTTAAATAATTTAACAACTTACTACGGAATGATCATGCATATTAAATTATCTCTTTTTTTTTAAGATCTGGATTCGAATACTTAAAAAAGGTTAGGTGCTTATGCATTGCCAACAAAAAAAAATTTTTTTACGGAAAAGCCCTTTGATATGTAAGTAAGGCATCTACTATCTCACGGGGTGACAAGCGCAGTGCTTTGCCGAGCAGGATTTTGATCTAAGTTCAAAGCTCTGGGTGGAAATGTTATGGCTAAGCATGGCCATCAGGCGAACGACTTACTCGTTTTGTCACTCAAATATCATTAAAAAAACTATCATGCTGCTGGCGTCAAACTAGACGATACTGATAAAAAAGTAAACAAATCGAACACAATTGATTTTTTTCAAATTTTTACACCCGATTAAAGCCTCCATTTGTCGCTGGCATCAAATTAAACGCTATCGATAAAAAATTAAAAGCATCAAAGTTTTTAATTTCTTTTTCTTGCCGAGACGAAGACAGAGTGCTAAGAGCGCGCGGGGCGTGGCAGACCAACTTTCATTACTCATGTCTTGTAATAAATGATAAAACATTATTAATACGGGGAGATCATTCTGATGACCGCTTGTACGCGAGATTTACGTCTTGGGTGAATAAATTAATTCTAATGCAATTATGTTTTCTTTGCCTTATTTTGGAGCAAACGGCTCGGGGTTTGATTCCGTGTGGTCCTTGGTCTAATTGTAAAAGTCTTGACAAGTAATTTTAAGTCTAATTTGTAGTTCGTTAGGACAAGTGATTATGTATAAAATCAAAATTGTTTTTTTTTTTATTTAAGATAGGCAAACGTTTGACCGCCATCAAACGTTTTCACCTTTTGAGGTTTTGAGGATTCATCTATAGGCTCTTTGTCGAAATGGCTGAAATTTTTTTTTTTTACGGTTTCAACCGATGATGTGACATTGCAAAATAGTGAGTGCTATTAAGGAAGACAAGAACTAAATGTCTTCCCTTAGAAAGAGACAGTAAGAAAAGTGTTATTCAACACATTCTTAGTTTACTACTTAGCAGTTTAGGTCAAAATCAAATTACTTAATTAGTGTTTAGGCTAGATCGTAATTCCGAATTGAATAGAGAGTGTATCTGTTTCAGTGTACTTAGGTACACCTAGAAAACACATAACACACAAAATAGGTATAACATTGAAAAAAAAGCATTACTAACGCAAAAAATCTCCAACAAAACTAACCTACAAACAATAAGAAAACTGATCTACCTAAATCCATGAGATTAGTCTTTGTTAACCACGATCGTAATTTACTATCAACGTAGATCGGGCACGATCAGCTGATCTCAATTAACAAGATATTGTATTTCCCAGGTGTGATAGCCAAACAATTAATTCTGCATGTTATCGTGGGCGCGTAATAACGACCAGGAGTTTATAGCCCGTGTTCGAACATGATAAATTGAATAATAATTTATTTCATGCGAGATAAGCTCGAGATCGCGAAGTGAGATACACTCAACGCGTTAACTCCACTTTGACTATACATTATGCTGTTGACAGGGCTGTTACGTAAGAATGAAACCCTTGACTGTACTGAACAAATTTCAATATACTTCAACGTAAGAAATTCTTAAAAAAACCGACTTAACCGCTTTATCTTCAGAACTTTGATCTTCAGAATCGGATCAGTAGTTTCAGAGATTACCTTTTACATACAAACAAACAAACGTTACCTCTTTATAATATTAGTATAGATAAACGCTTTAACAAAAACATAAACGCTTTCACACTCACATCCCCACACTAAGTTCGATGATTTGTGTCGTGGGTGCCGGAAACATTCACATCACACACACAATGACAACCATAACCAGAAACACATATTTTCCTTGGGGAGAAAACTTGTGTTCCCGCCGGGTATCGAACCCGATACCCCTGCTTAGAAGGCGAAGGCCACCAAAAGGTATTCATTCAATTACTCTGATTTTTGTGACGTTCTTTAATTCACCAATATTGCTAAACATTAGATTATATTTCGTTTAATATTATTAAATCTCATTAAAATTATGTACAGATTGCTATCCTTGAGAGACAGTTGTTCTAGCCCTAGCGTGTTTACTATACTTGACCACATTATCACTTACCATGAGGTAAGAACTATCTAACCTGATGGTAATGCTTATGTTTGATCACTAGATAAAACTTACGTCGGAGATATAAAAAAATAACAATATTATTATGGTACAAACATAGTTAGGTATAAAGGATTATCTTCAGCTTCTCATTTACAACTATGACACATGACTCAAAACCAGTAGTAGAAGAACTCAGAGATAATAAATATGTCTTCTAACTAGATCAACCTTGCTCAACTACTATCAAACATAACCAAAATATGTTTCGACAACAATAACTATTGATTTGACTAACAATCAACGGATATCAGATGATATATCTAGTGACAAAGATGGCGCCATTTACAAGCCAGATCAATTAATGCCAGACAGAGATAGACAATCTAAATTTGGATATGTTAGAGCGAGAGATTGGAGGAGTTATCAATCATGCGTCTGAGCACGATCTCGACGCTCGAGGCGATCGGACGATCTGCTTAATTATTTCTATTATGATATTTAAAATATAGTGATTATCTAAGATCATGCTCGCGGTGCGATTTCCCACACTAGTTTTGTACGAAACGCTTGTATTAACTTAATTAATATAGAGTGCTATTAACAACAGTATACTGAAAATGATAGCAGATAAGGCAGATTGTCCTATTCAAAATAAGTGGGACAAGGTAATTATGGGAGAAAAGTTATAATGTTTTTAATGTATTTATTTCTTTATGATTTTGTATTAGTTTAGTCTGGACATGCTGAATTGTTTGTATTGAGTGATTATTATTATTATTATTTTTATTTTGATGACATTTTAATTTAATTTATTTTGATTTTGATATGTAATATGTGATATGGTGTACCTAATACTGAAATAAATGATTTATTAACAAGATTTCGTACGTTATGGCAGCGTCGAAATGAATCATATTGTTTTATTGAATTTGAAAGGTGTAAGAAACTGACACTTGTCTATAAATTGAGACGTTGCAAAAGATAATTACTTCACTTACCAATTATCATATTACCATCGACAGCTGAAAAAATAATAACTTTACCTAGTGTGTTTACCATCTTCGTCCACAGCATCACTTACCATGAGGTAAGATAATGGTCAAACGCTACCAAAGGTGAGATAGAATATAAATGTAATTTAAACACATCTTTTTGTCAGTAATATACTTACACTTATACAAACAGTATAATACTTCCCCACTTTTTTAATTTGCCTAGTTTTAAGACTATCTGGGAGTATAGAATCAACCTAAATGTAATTTTAAAAAGCCTTAATTACTTAGCTTTTCCGGCAATACCTATACAATACCACGTGTTATTATATACACACTTAAACTATATGTGAGATTCTCTGTCAACATTTTCATATTTATTTTATTACTAGTTGACCCGGCGAACTTCATACCGCCAATTGTCTGTGGTCAAATATTCAGAAACATCTCCTGTTTGACAGGTACGAACAGTTTGTATGGAACAAATAAAATACTACTTTTACTAATTTTATTGCAATTTCTTTATATTTTCTCACATTTTAAACCTTCCCTGAACTTCCACAAATATTTCAAGATCAAAATTAGCCAAATCGGTCCAGCCATTCTCGAGTTTTAGCGAGACTAACGAACAGCAATTCATTTTTATATATAAGAAGAAGATTGTTTTTTATCAAATTATTTGAAAATAAAAAAGAGGGTGTGGCGTATGTACACGCGATAAAAGTGAAATTTTTGTTTGACAGGGAAAGATTTTAATTGTTCATCACAGTGTTTACACTCCCACTACTTTTCGTCACACAAAAAGTTATCGGATCATAATTTCAAATACCTCCAGAAAATCATTTTTCCATAGAAAACCCATGAGTAAGTATTAGATACATTTCTTATTTAATTAAATAATGTGGATAACTATGCTCACAATTTTATTTTATACATAAAACTTCATTAATAGATCATGGTACCTTGACCACGATGTAAGTCGTCCATCACCCGTGATCTTATCACCCGATCAACGATCTACACAATAATAAACCGTTTATACATCCAATGACTGATATTACCCTACATCCGATTTGTATCAACACCCCAAAATATTAAGACCCCCAAAAACCAAACAAAGAACCCCCAAAAACGGATCAAGAAACACTGGTCGCACCGTATCATTTCAATCGACGATCGTGAATGAAGCATTTAAACGTATGATAAATTACAACGTATATCAATCGATACAAAGGATTGATCAATGTGCAATAGAATGGGTTTCAAAATGTGAGAATTTCGACTTACCTCGTTTCTGCATGAAGGAGAAGAGATCGTCGAGGAATTCTTTCCTCTGTGGATCATCGCTGATTTCGTACAACTGGAACAAAAAAACGTTATGTTAAAAATGCGGCTTTAACTTTTTACGCGACTGCGCGACGCTAAGGAGGGTAATGTGTGATGTATGTTTCTTTATAATCTAGAGAATAAACGCGTGGTCCGATTTCGATGATTCGTACACCAATCAATGTTTAGTAATCAAAATTAAATATGGCGACAATCAAACGCCATATTGTTATAATTTAAACGTAAGCAAAGCTTAAAAAACCTACTTCACCGTTTATATTTTGGTTTTGGCTTGATCGATTTCGTTAAAATTTATATGGGACCACTTCTGAAGTATAATCTACCAAACGAAAAAAGAATTTTGAGAATCGGTCCTCAAATGTGGGAGAAATCGGTGAAAATACATTTAAACAAATACATACAGTCGAACATAGTACCTCCTCCTTATTTTAAGTCGGTAAAAAATAAAAAATGAAATTGTTAATTAAATCATCTTTCAAACAAAAATATCATAACCGGTCCAGCCGTTGAGGAGCTACGATCCGTCGAGGGTTAAAAACTACATGACGTCGTCGGTAAGAATCACCATCATCACCTTCACTTGGTGCCACTATCAGTAATGAAGTTATTAATATTCCTCAAGGAAGTGCGCAACGGTGCGCAGGCGCAGACCCACGTGCACCCGCATGTCCGCACACAAACATAGGAACTGCATTACTTAGATACTTATAAATGTCTCATTATTGCATTCGTAGTATAATTTGAGGAAATACGACGGTTTTTTTCTTGCTCAATGCGATCTTATCTCTTTGGAGTTTAATTGTCTAGGTTATGCAAAACATAAAGGATAGTTACAATAGAACTAACGAATGTATTTAAGAACTAATAATTACGTTTTTTTACTGATAGAATATAATTTCAAATTGGTACCATAAAAATTTCGTCGAAACCGATTTAGTTATTATTTCCATTCAAATTTAATCCCATAATTTTTTTTGCAATATCACTTGAAGATTTTTGTAGAGAGTTCAGCGAGTTAGAAGTTATGAAGAATATCTAATAATTAAATGCTATCAAGTTATGAAACATTAATTTTTTATGACATATTACATCCAAAGTTTGAACTGCGAATCGATCAGCGATTCCTAAACTTTACGCCGCCATTTTTCATTACAATGAAGGTAGATTCTAAAAGATGCTTATTTTTATCACCATTAAAAGTAAAATGAAACTCTAAACAAAAGGAATACAGTTCATATTATATAATGTGGTGTGCAAAGTACCTAATAAGCCCCCTACAGCGAAAGGCGTGTCAGGCAAAATAATTATAGCAGTATCCGCCATTTAAATGCAGTCGGTAATTTAAAACAGTGATAAAACTCCTGTATCACTTACAGTGAGCGATAAAACCTAAACGCTTGATTAGATTGTAAAATTTGAATATGTTTTAGAAAGAATACTTAAAAAACCCTCATTATTATAGATATAATCATCTATTACTATCCGGAATGCAAAGTTTACATGCAACTGCACGCAGTTGACTCCAACATTTTACTCACAACACATATGCTCACACGGTAACCTTTATAAACCACTCCTACATAGACACACGCACTGACACACATAATATTACATAATATGTTTGAGATTACCTGGGATATCTACATTAATTAACTAATTGATCTTTTTTTTTATATAGCATTAACCATGCTAGACGAATTTATTAATATTAATTATCTAACTAAGCTTCCATATGAACAGAATTCATCATTATTAGGGAGGAAGACACTGAATTCCACAACACAGGGAACCCTAGTGTGGCATTCAGGGATCATCTACCTATGTCTATGAGAAAAATGAAAATAAATATATGTATAAATAAAAATATTTTAAGATATTGTATAAAACATAGACTAGCCTTATTATTAACTTTTATAAATATTCACATATCTGACAAAACTCTACACAGTTTCTATTAAATGTTTTTTTCTAGTAAAGAACTATTGTCACAACCTAGTCTAGATAATCAATTCTTAACCAATTACTAACCTGTATATTCAATCTAAATACTCATTGGACAAATATTAGGAGCAAACAAAAGAATGATAAACAAAGCACATCATTACCCGTTATAAATTAAAGCACACGTATATGCCCAGGTCAAAACTTCGAATACGTGAAAACATCCAATCACTAATACCGAGGTGTCTGAGGTACCTCTATTTGCATTGACCGGACAATTACAACACGGCACTTAGCGGTACGAAGAACTGGGCCGTGGAGGAGACAACGAAACACCATTTGACACTTCCTGTTTCCGGCTGATGTGTGAGCTCGAACCGATAAAGGTTGTAGAATGTGCGAAAAGTTTGAGTTCACGTACTCTAGTACCGTTATTTAAACGGCATTTGCGAATTTGCAGGGTTATTATTTATCCTGTTACAAACAAAAAAAAATACAGCTCGGCGGCAATACAAAACAGTCTTGGTGAAAGTGATGATGAAACAAATTGGCATTATTTTACTCACAACAGTCATCATAGACCATATTGCGGCATTATCTATTTACTAATAAATATAATGTAAGTTGCTTAGGCCAATAAACGAAAACCACCCTGAACAAATTCAAAAATTAAAACCAACATATTTGCTATAAGCTTTTAATAGTCATAAGCCCATAACACGTGTTTTCATGGCCGGCGCTAATCGAAACCTCATGATTAATCGAAGGGGTTGCGGGACTTATAGTAACTTTTATTTAATCTGTGGACGGACAGGGCAAGATTGATGCTCGGATGGGCCGAGTGTTAGCGCTATTATGAGTCAAGTGAAACGATAGGGATTAACTGGGAGAGGGGCGTGAAAGATTGAGAATCATTTGCGGCTGAACAAACAAAATTGACAAGATGATACAAGTTGGCTTATCGACAAATAGTGATAAATAAAACCACTAACAAGTAACTTCAGGAAAACTTCAGGACATTGTTGTACCTTCTAAATGTACTAGTGCTGGAGAGTAAGGCCTGTTTGATACTTCCGATCGGAAGATACGAACTTACAGATAGAAATATAGTTATTGGAATTAAACTTAAAGCACATCGAAAAATATGAGATTTTTTTATATCATTGGTTAATAATAATGTATCATATTTTCAAGTTTTTAATCTTCTAAGGAATTTAACTTTTACTGACAAACTAATGTGGGAAATTGATAACCAGTTGTGAACAGAGAAAGGTAAATATATCCATTATTTTAATTCCATTTCACTGTGAGTGTGAATTAATGCTTTTGAAAATTTTCGTAGCTGCAATTGCGACAGTTTAATTCTGCTTTCGTAGCTGGTAATCAAACGAGGAAATAATTCCACGTTCGTAGCTGGTTATAAAAGATTAGTTACGAACGAGGGCGAAAGGAAAAAATTACACGCATAATTGATGAAATGTGGTAATTCACAATTTAAAATTGTATCGAAGATATTGTCAACTGACTGCGTTAGTTACTAAAATAAATGTAAGGTAAACATATTTAAACTTTAAAATAATTTTGTGTGTCATACAAACTCGACAAATAACGCCTATTTGATTAACAAATTTAATTTTCCAATTAACCATCAAATGATTAAAGTTCACCAGTTTCTCTCCTAAAATTTCACATAGGAGATAAACGGTCAATTCGTGAATGCATAAGTAACATTATCAAAATCCTTTGTCAGAGTCCATGATTTACATAGGAAGTCTCCATTGTCATTAAAAAATTGTCAGTTCACACTTCACAGTCACGATGTGAACGTTTCATATAGTGTGAACTGTACAAATTATTATATGAAATGAAGGGAATATTATCATAACAGGCTGTTGTCGGCTCGTCGCCCACAGACCGTCAAAGTTTGAATCACTAAACTGGTCCATAAGCTCTGTAATCCCCATTGTGGCGTGCCAATTACCGACTCTCCCCTTCCGCTTGAATAAATAAATAAATATTGTGAAACTTCATCGCACCGTGTCGTAATATCTCACAATAATGACAATGTATACTAAAGCTGATTCTATAAAACACGTCATAGACTGACATTATAGATACAAAAGTGTATAAAGTTTGAAAGGAGGTATCTTTGTAACAACTGGATATTTGATGACATTTGTTAGTTAGTCCAAAGTCACCTCGACGACTTAGGTCTGCTGTTTAGATGAATATAGATTTAGTTTAGTTTTAGGAAATATAGGCAATTGGCCCGTAGATACCAGCTTAGAGTATAGTATAGCTCGTATAGCGTCTAAATTGGATGAATACATAAGTTACTTTTTGTATTATTACAAAAAAAGCAAGTAACTTCGCTTATGCGAAGCTACTTGCTGCTATATCCGTGATAAAAATATTATTGTCGTAAAAGCTTGTCTTTTTTAATAGCATTTGCTTCAAACTTTTAAGAACAGTTAAGAAAGAATTGATCAGAATTTCAAAGCCCAAAGAAGCTTCACTCCAAAAACCAAATCAATGTGATGTGACAAATGAATGACGATTCAAAATGGCCATAACTTGAAATACTTGTAATGTAAATGTTACAAAGTCACAAGATGATAACTCGCTGAATGAATGTTATTTTACTATTGCGTAAATAGTTAATTTTACGATCCACAGAACCAATCATAGCTCGTTTCAATACAATTGAATAGCACACATTGATGTATTCATGTAATTTTATCGATACGACCTTAAATGTACTACGATTGTGTTATTTATTGCCACTATAAAACTGAATGATGTTGAGGCATAATATAAGATGAATAAAATCAGTGACCAATTGATATACAATATTACCTTTTTCGTTGTTGTTGTATAACAAATGTATATATCTGACCCGGATGGATAGACAATTGGACATATTAAAAACGGCTAAACAAATGTCTATACTTTTAAAACGACCTTTGACGACCCAGTTGGCGCAGTGGACAGGTGTCCGCCCTCTGCGCCGTGGGTCCTGGGTTCGATTCCCGGCAGGAGCACAAATTCCTTCCCAAGGGATGTTTGTGCTTCAGGTTCTGGGTGTAATATGTGTGTGTGTGTGTGTGTGTGATGTGAATGTTCCCGGCACCCACGATACAAGTCTTTGAACTTAGTGTGGGGCTGTGAGTGTGAATGCGTTAAAAAAAAAAAAAAAAGAATATACTTCCAGATTGATCCCATAGAAATTTTATAAAAATCGATTACGTAGTTTTGTTTTAAAATCATAATAACTGGAATAAATATCTCGTAAGTAAACGATTTTTTTTAGTGTATTGACGTGAAGTGAGCTGATTTACATAATTATATAGTTAGATAGATTAATAGAGCGTATATATATATATTATTATTATTATTAAAAGATACATACTTTTCATTTTAATACGTATACAAGTGCTCTATGCAAAATTTTGTCGTATTAAGGTACCAATTTTACCATCTGTCTGATTTATCTCCAAGAAATTGAGAAGAATAAAAACGACAGACAGTTGGTTCAAAAATGGCACACCGCAGAAATACGGACAGACACAATAAACTTATCAGAGAAGACAGATCTGTCACTGTAATCTGGCGACTTTGTAATTATTTATTCGGTCGCACTGCTTCATTATCTCATCTTTTATCTGTGTTCATCTGAGGAGGTCAAGACAAGCAAGAATAGTATAGTGACTATGATCACACTATGAGCGTAGAATACTACGTAGTAAATGCCTGTATTGCCACCTACTGGTTATGTGATTTATCTAGCAGATTATTTAATAGAAATTATGTTTTTTTTTATTTATCTGGTAGATAGCGCTTTAGAACGTTATGTTAGATGCCTTTGAGCCCGGGTACATCAAGACAAAGTAACGCTCAGTTGCTTAATCTTGGTCTTATCTGATTAAGTCTAAATTTTCAGGAGACGAGGACGTTTGATTTTGACAGATATGCATCATTTAATCGCCATTTCCGGTTAAATTACCTTTATGACTACCCTATTTTTCTACTTTAATTAGTATAACCGTACTTTAATCTATTTTTATTTACAGTGTCTCTTTGTTTTAAACTACTCACAACTAACAATTATTACAATAAATAATTATTTTAACAAGCAAAGCTGATAAAACCGATTTCACCGCTTTATCGTCGGAACCCTTGATCAGATTAAATTGATTAAATACTCTTTATTGAGGATAACTCAAAAAATACGGGTCAAATATTGATTAAATTTAAATGATACCACATGGGAAGCACCAGCTTTCAAATAAAAAAAGAATCATCAAAATCGGTTCACCTAGAAAAAAGTACTAAGGTGACACATACAATTTTAAAAAATACAGTCGAATTGAGAACCTCTTTTTTAAATCTATAAAAAATGGCATACTTTATCGACTTTGTTCCAGTTATGCCCAAATGGGAAAATTGGTTCATCTTCATATGTTTATCTCATACATGAATACTCGTAAGTCTTTCGTATCATCCCATTCTAGCCACTTTACGTGGATACCCGTAGCTATAATTTTTGGTTTCAATCCGAAGGTATTGTTTTGGTTCAATCATGACAGATAGCCATTGTCCCCATTGATAATTAACTATGTTCACAGATCATATATAATGTATATATTTATATTGTATGTAGGTGTGTTTTGTTTAACTGTAATATGTCAGTGAATGCAAGGTTGGTACAACCACAGTTTTGTTTTGATGCCTCAATAACGATAAATCAGTATTTCAATATTGAATCACGGATAAATTAGGACAAGGTTTCTAGTTATAGACGCTATATACTCGTATATTATGTATATAATATTATAAAAGGTTTTTTGACATAGATGGCCGGTCTGATAGACTATTGTGTCGGTAATTTATTATTTTTACTGCGGTATGGAAATCATTTTGCAAATTAAGTATGCGGTTTGTGAAATGTATGGAAATACATTTCAATTAGGTCCGCTGTAGTGATAAGAGAAAATGTGAGGAAGCAAACTTAGCGGTGTATGTATATAGCAAGCTTATGCAAAAATGGTTATTCTTAGAGCTTTATTTTTTATGCCAAGTACCAAAAAGCTTCCCACTGTTAGTGTGCTTGAGCACTTGAGTAACCTATAAGCTCGATACCTTGAAGATAACTTGGATCTTGTATATAGTTTAATTTAGTTTTAGAAAGCCCGTAAATAGCGAAAATATTAAAGAAATAAATTAAGGTTGGATCTTTGTACATAGTTTAATTTAGTTTTAGAAAGCCCGTAAATAGCGAAAATGTGAAAGAAATAAATTAAGGTAAACAATGCTGAAAACACTTCAATATACGGACCAATTTGGTTATATTTCCTAAAACTACATTCTATCTTATACATATATATACAACAAAGAGCTAGGTTACTTAAAATACACCGAGCTTTTTTTATATTAGATAGGCAATCATTTGACCGCTATCTCATCTGATGGAAAGTAACGATGCGGCCGAAGATGGAACATGATTGCCTAGAAGGTACCTATTCACTTAAGGCTTGAAGACACCCAGATTGTACCGTTCAGGGAACAAAGACGCAGGCAATGAGCTAACAGGTAACTCAAGCATAGGTAAGTATATATAGGTACATTTTGATTAGGGACGCGGCGTATCCGAAACTTATTAGTAAATCGATGTTTTACTAAGTTTTGGCTTAATTCATAAGACTCCGCTTGCTTGTTATCAATTCTCCATATGTATTCTAAGAATATAGTGAGTACCTATAGTAACGACCCGTAAGGGTACTCGTGTCTGGAACCTCTTCAAAATGCATAGCTGCAAAACCACGCGCTCGCGCCCGCAAGACAATTTCAAATTGCATGCTATAATTTAAACTTGTAAATATAAGATGTATTTATAAATAAACCTTTGGTGAACATAATAGTAACAACGTTTATGGAAATTCTAGAGATTTATACTTATTGCGTTTGATGGTTTATGGGAAGAATTATTAATAGAGGCCCGGAGAAATGGTTCTATGTTGCGATGTAGTCTTTATACTTGAAAGATAACACTTATTTTGTTTGTTGTATCGAAAATCTCTACTGTGGCATAAGCTGTAAGTGGAGGGTTTGACTCCCGGTGAGTACATTTTGTCAAAGTCTCCAAAACTTAAAATTTTGCTAATGAATTTTTGGGACTAATGATAAAAATCTTACAGACAAATAATAAAATAATCAAAACGGGTTTTACTTTTAAACCAGCCTGCCATAGAGAAGTAAATAATTAAACGTAAGCAAAGTTTAAAAAAACCGAATTCACCGTTTATTTTTTGGTTTTGATATGATCGATTTCGATATAACGTGTATGGGACCACCTCTGAATTATAATCTAGTAAACAAAAAAAATCAATCAAAATCGATTAATAATTGGCGGAGATATCGCGTAACGTACATACAAAAAAAAATACAGTCAAATAGAGAATTAGTATTTAATTGTCAACTGCCTTTTGTTTTTAAATTCTAATCAAAACAAACTATTTAAACATATAGAAGATAAATAAATAATATAGTCGATGCAAGGAAAAATTACGCAAAAAAAATCTGTTTTCAGACTAAAAAAAATTCAGTTTAATATCAGTTTGTTGATTATTATTAATATTTATATTAAAATAATTTAATTGTACTATTGTCTCTTAGAAATATTTCTTCTATATCTACTGCGCGTGAAGATTATTTTCTTTTGCAACGTATTTATATACAGCTTATATTATGAAAACTACATTCCTCATTGATATTAATAGAAATTGCATATTTTTCAATACCCTATTACGTACATTGTATTATAATATATAACCATCACAGTATATACTTCAATTGATAACACAACCTATATTGGAAGCAATAAGCAGCGTATCGGTAATGTGTTATAATTATCAACCGTTTAAACGTTTTCCGTTTGCAATAAATTATACGAGTTGATAAATTGTCAACTGTATATAATTACAGGGTTATGCGATAGTAAGTACATATTCATAATTATAGGCGAGTCACAATGCGCCAAGCATAAGTGCTTTTGTCTTGGCACAATCATAAACGTAATTACTTGTAGGTCTTTTGTGACGTTTTTTTAACAACGAAAAGCAACGTTAATATCGTTTCACATATCGGAATTGTAACAATCTTCGTTAAGTTCTAGTGTAAGTCATAAGTAGCTGTAAAACTATAAGTTTAAATAGGAATGTCTACTAAAATCTTACAAAAGAGAAAGAGACTAGACCGATCGTAATTTGCTTTACTATCATTTTATATAGGTGGGTAGTAAATAAATATAAACGATTTCACATTCACAGCCCCATACTAAGTTGGATGGCTTGTGTAGTGGGTGCCGGAAACATCCATATCACACAATTACCTACACCCAGAACTAAAAACACAAATTTCCCTTGAGGAGAAAACTTGTGTTTCCACCGGGAATTGAATCCAATACCCGCCCGCTGTTTAGAAGGCGAAAGCGCATCGAACTATGCTAAGCAGTTAGGCATACTCACTAATACTTAATAAAGTAAAAAATGAGCTCGTAGGTACCATTTTAAATACAAAAGGACATTTCCAACTTTGTACGAAATCAATAAACATTACCGATAAAAGATCTAGTGCAAATATTATTTTTACTGCGCCATTCTAATAAAACATTTCAGTCTACATCGCTACAAACTTCCATACTAACTTTGATACTTACTGATAACTAATCTGTGACAGTAACAGTACCTCCGTAAAATTACTTTCGTACTAACTTTTCTCTATTCTGTGGTTTCACGATACTAACTATTCTAGCACTGTAACAGGTTCAATAGTAGGTAGTACATAATCTGGCAGTAGGTGATGTTGCATTAGGACATAAAGGAGTCAATGTAACTACAAAATGTGAAGTTAGTCACGAACTCGGAACACGATTAGTTCATGTTTACTCAATTCTCCGTTGTTATAATAATTTAGTGCTTGTACGTTACTATTGAATGATACATTTCATGCTGTAAATAAGATAGAAAAGTGTTTGGTACAACAAAATATGCAATGCGCAGGTAGTGCAGAATCTGTTGTACTTATAGGCCTATATAGGAGATAACTATGATGAGCTATGTTAACTTTTTTAACGGTCTAAGGTAAAGTAATAAGATAGAATGATGTTTACTCGTTCGTTTGTTTCTCATTTCAAATCATCCAAACTAATAAACCAATTATGAGGGATTGCCGCGAATGTGAAAAAATGGCGTTGTTAATTATGTATAATTTACTAAAACCTGCGATTCTTAGAGCGTTAATATGTAATAATGGTGGATTATTAACCGTTAATACTTAGCATATGTGCCATAAGTAGGCAAATCATTCAACGTCGCAAAACGTGATTTTTGCCTTCGCTCCAAAACTCCAATAGAAGTTCTAGTAAAGTTTACTAGGGCATGACTTGACTATGACTGGACATTGACTCTTTTACTTGACTTTGACTGTGACTTGTGACTAGGACGTTTAATATAAAAAAAACACTTGAAATATATTATTACTTGACACTGGCTAAATGCACAAGATTGCGAAGCAAAAATTAAAATAATGACAATGTACAGGTAACAGGTTTCATGAGTGGCTTAAACCAATAGCTAAGAAAACTATCAAGTCACCTTCAAATCAAAATTGCTCCAGCCGTTTGGGAGCTACGATGTCACAGGCAGATACATAGATACATATTGAAAATGTATAATACCTCTCTTTTTCGTCAAGAGTTAAAAATATAACATAACACATATTGTATTGAGGTAGATTTTTTGAAGTAAAAACTTCTTTAGCGGCGTTGTGCACTTTTTTGGGATGGGTAAAAAAAATTTAATCTCGCGTCAGGACACGTAACCTGATCGAAAATTCGTAAGACGGAAAATTCGTAAGACGAAGGAGAGGAAGTAATATCACTCTCTCTTTCTGAAAATGTATGCCTGCTCTTGCTGTTTATAACGTTAATGTTCAAGTTTTCACTACTGCCGGCACTCCTGGAGTGCAACCCTTTCTTTTTTTTTGTTATAAATTATAGGAATCATTAATTTTTAAATTTACGTCTTGTTTGTAACGCTGATATTTGTATATCAAATTTAGATTAGTTAAGTGATTGATTACGATATCTTTATCTATATTCTTGTATCAAAAATGTAATTCGTACTATTACTGATACAGTAAAAGTATCTTTTCTATTCACACTTCACCATAAACACCCAAAATCGAATTAAATACACAATCAATTACATACATTGATACAACTTGTGCTTTTAGTGTAATGGGATTCAGAATGGTAGTCATTCACACTTCTGATGAAACGTTAGGTTTGATAAACAAGTTTATGTTTTCATTTCATGAATTATCTTAAAATGTGTTATATTTAGAGAGCCGTTTGGTATGTTTCCATTGATAGATACAATTTAGGATTACCTCATCGACTACCAGTACATGGATTTCGGGACCGCATTTATTTATTTCCAAAGTAGCACTTAGTGTCCCGTTTCGCCATTCCCGCATAAGAAAACTGCTCCATGTTCCTTTCACTCGCACTCTTTACCGTCGAAACGCTTTTATTCTACGCTCTACAAAATCGTTCAACAAATTAGTAAAGTCTAATTTCACGACTATTGACTTGTTCACAAGTACTTTGTCATCGATGAAAAAGGTCTTATCTACGAAGTGTTTGGCGTCTCCTAAGGCGCCAAAAATGACATAGCGTTTAAACTGCATATTTAATCATGTTTAAATTAGTTTTTTCTTAAAGCAAGCTTCTGAGTTAATAAAATATATTTTTTTATCTACGGAGGCTTGTAAATGGCTACTTGTTATATATATTAAGACTTATTTTGTATCATTAGCTGTAAGCCCCCCGAACATCGTAAAATAAAAATAAAATAAAATAAAATATAAGTGTCCACGTATTATAGGCGACAAAACGTAACATAAGCTACAATCCCGCATCGCAACAGAATAGTATGGTGTATTAGTAAAGTGGAACTCACTGCTCGCATCCTTGTTCCCCGAACAGTATCTGGGAGTCTAGAGTGAATAGGTATCTTCTAGGTAAGCATGCTTCATCTTCGACCGCATCGTCACTTTCCATCAGGTGAGATAGCGGCCAAATGCTTACCTATCTGACATAAAAAAAAAGTAAGGTGTATTAAGTAAGAAGTACACAGTATACGTTGCAGCAAGCAAACGTAAGCTGTGTACATCTAATTTTTACCCGACTGCCATGGAAGGGTTATGTTTTCGCGCGTATCTTGTATGTATGTATATTTGTAAACGGCTGGATGGATTTCGACAGTTAAGGTATCGTTACATTAGTTTTATTTTTTGGCGCAATATCGTAATACGTTGATAAAAAAAATACTAAACCTATCGAGTAGGGTATCAAAATTAAAGTAATTAAAAGATTGCATAAAAAGTAGGTTCTCATATTTCGAAGTCGAGTTTTTTTAATTTTTAGTACATTGACATGTTTCTTTACTAAAGGCGAGATAGCGGTCAAACGCTTGAAGTTGACTTCACAAAAAAAAGCCAACTTCAATCATCATAAAATAATATCTATCAAATAAAAAAGTATTGCAATACTCGACCCAAAATCTCTGAGTAGTAGTAGTACATATAAAAAAAACGTTCTCTAGGAATACATAACCTTATCTTTTTTGTAGTATGTTAAAGAGACCAAGTGATTGAGTGTACGCACTCAATGAAAGGCAGGTGTCACTACTCCGATCGAAGTTCGTACGTAACAGTTTTAACCGAGGCTGTAATTAGGAAAACAAACGTTTCCAATCGGACCAAGTTACAAGCTTTGGGCGAGTATTATAAATTGTTTTTTTTATTCTAGATAGATAAGCATTTGACCACTTTCTCACAAAACACACAATCACACCCAGTATCAACAAAGCACCTAGCGAGAAGAAAGTTATTCTCCAGCCGCGAATTGATCTCGATACCCGCATCCGCGAGAAGATTCTGTACGCACCTAGATTTTCATTTAAGATGCAATCATTTGACATATTTGACGTAAGGGCATTTATTTTTAGATTAAAGTACCTATAATGCCTCAGCGAGTATCCCAAGCATACGAATTTAAAATATAAAGTATTTATGATATAGTTTTACTATTATGTCTTTTATTTCAAGGTCTTCTCGTTCTTTTCTAAAAAGGTGACAAGGAATACCTTTTTCAAAGTCGTAACGTGTTTCTTTATTCAATATTTTGAGTTATTAATAAGTTTATATTTTATTAAAAATCAATATAATTATATTGACGACAGAAAATCTTCATATTCATTTGTACTTAATCACTTAACAAACGCTTCGACATTGACTTTTTTTTGTTTATTTACTCGCTGTTTTCCGTGACTTGTACCGTTTACCCAATTGGACGTAAAATACGGTGGTGTGGCCGAGTGCGATGGCCGCTGAACAAAGCACCGATTGATACGAATGTCTAGTGTTGAAATCGGTGTTCTCTCGGTTTCACTTATTAGTTAACTTTGTTAAAATGATAAATCTTATCTAGGTACTAATTACCTTTGGATAACCTAATTAAACTTAAAAAAATATTTTGCCTACTTCAAAAAACTTAAAAACTCAATACAACAAGTGAAAATTTTCGTTTACGATTTGATGATATTTGATACTGAAAGTGTAACCTTTCAAATATCCTCATGTTACTTCTGAACTTTTTTCTAAGTGAGCCGATTTTGATGCTTTTTTTTAAAGCTGGTGCTTCCTTTATTGTCCATTTAAATTTGATCAAGATCTGACTAGTGGTTTTTGAGTTATCCTCAATAATGCGTATTTCATTCATTAAATTTGATCAAGGGTTCCGAAGACAAAGCGGTGAAATCAAATTTTCTACCGACTTCACAAAAGGGAGGAGGTACTCAAGTCTCCTGTATATTTTTTATGTGTATATTCTCATAAATACTTTCTACGTACACCGATTTTAAAATTCTTTTTTTTTGTTTGAAAGATTTTGCTTTCCAGTTGTACCTATTTAAATTTGATCAAGATTTGATCAGCAGTTTTTGAGTTTTCGTCAATAATGCGTGTTTAATACATAGAATTTGATCAAGGTTCCGGAGATAAAGTGGTGAAGTCGATTTTTTTTAAGCTTTGCTTGCGTTTAAATTATATTTATCTCGATGTTCCTGTCATGACTCCAACACCGATCTTGACGATTCTTTTTGGGAACATAGCCAATACCAACATAAGTAACCATTACTAAGGTACTAAGCCTTAATATATTACTAATCAATTGTAAGTAAGGAAATTTGTAATATTTATATACCCACCTATGTAATTTCACTTGTGTAACTTTTGGCAATAGTAAACGTAACGTGCCTATTTAAATTTAAACAGCTCGTGCAGAATACACACATCATAACTAGGTAAAACAATCAACTCTCGACTACATTACGAATAGAGCCTTCCACAATCGGCAGTTCTCTTTGACGGTATCGTACCGAAGCTGCTAAGTGATTCCCATTCTCGGGTGTTTGCTTTTAAGTTACTGCTCATTTAACTTGATTTGACCTATCGACTGGTTCTAAGATTGATATGTTGGAAATTGGTATTTTTTAAATTTCAATCGGACACGCAATTCACTAAATTCTAAGTATCTAAATGTCCTGGTATTGTAGATTTAGAGTTCGCGTGTAGTTTACATTAAGAATCTTCTTGCTTGTCTAGTTTTTATTTTAATTTATAATCATATTATGTTAAAAATAGTAAGTATATAATAATATCTAAAAAGCACTTGAGTTACCTATAAGCTCGATGTCTTGTAGGTAACTTAGGTCATTCCTGTATATTGTTTTAGTTTAGTTTTAGGAAATATTGGCAATTGGCCCGTAAATAATAGAAAACATCTAAAAAGTGTGCGTATGCATATCACACTTGTAAAGTGATGATGTAGTAGAGGGCAGTAATAATACTAGCCCTGGAATCGGATTAGTTCTCAAGGATAGTGCCAGGTCACCATTGGGGAATTGGTTATAAATAAATTGGGTACTGTACTGCGTTATGACTACGGTACAATATCACTATCATTCATACTTACAAAATATTAACATAAATGTGACATCTCTTGTAAATTTATTTATAGACGCACTTAAGATTGACCTTATATTTTTTTTATTGACATTTTTTTTCTTTTCCTTAAGTCATACTCATAATAGATTCCCTAAAAATTGGCCTCCTTTAGCTGATATCTCTAGCAGATGTACCTATGTCAAGCAAACAGATTTATTGCTATTGCGTCACGTGTTTATTATCTCCCTTCCACAGTGCTTCTCATTTGCGACAAACTTTACATAGGGTGTTCATCTTCTGCCAAATAACGACCACCCCTGTGTTATTCCGAGCTAGTAATCGTGTAATCGACAAAAACAAAGCGAGTGGTCATCAGCACGTTTGGACAGAAAGAAAATGTTTAACTGGATACGGTAAATTACTAAGTTACGAGCTACTACATCTACCTTCGTCGCTGTTAATGACGTCACATTGCGACACATTGCGAACATTAGAGAAATTAGGAAAGTTGAGTTGAGAACGAGTTTTTTTTATTTTATAGATATATTTTTAAATGCAATCATCAATTATTTACTGTTATTCACATGATATATGAATAATGCTACACTTGAAAATATATTCCTTTGTTTTAACACGTACATGTTTATTCCTTCATACTACAACTTACTATGCTACAACTATACTTTAATATTACACATACTACAATTATACACTATAATATTTAAATTACCCTCATTCTATTTTTCGGAAAAGAAACAAAATCTTTGTAAGTATCTACCTAAACTGCCACATCTAGTCACTGTATATCATACAACCACTTCTATCGAGTACACACATTGTAGTCGATTACACGCCCCTCTTTTGATCTCCAATTAGATGAACATTTTGGGTTCCCTGTAACTATTCATTAATCTGTGGTTCCGCATCACCCCTAAGGGTGACGATACGTGTAAATAGGTGTTTATTTGTCTTTAATGTTTGCAAATATATGAACAACTAGCGATCCGCCCCGGTTTCGCCCGGGTGCAATTTTCCGCTCGACCGATTTTGTGCAAACTTCACATAAACCATCTACTAAATAGTCCGAACAAAGCCTAGACATTTGGTTTGGATAGGTGAGCCCGTTCTTGAGTTATAAAATTACAACGAAAAGTGGCATTGATTTATATATATATATATATAGATATGTCGATTAATACAAAGATAGATAGGTGATAAGATAAAGTTATTACCATTTTCGTTTTTTAAGCTATTGCATAGCTTCTATCGCGGGCCTTGAGCGTGGAGACCGAATCCAGAAATTTACGGTTTAAGAATTTATTTCTCTTAAGAATTACAAATTCACTTACAGAGAAACACAATTTTAAAAACAAAAATAAAGTGCCGGTAAGCAAAGTACAACTAAGATAAATTTAAAAGTAATCACTTAAGTAACATTATTTTGTATGTGTAAAATTAAATTGTTAGTACCCACATTCAGATTTAATATATTAACAATGCAACGTTTGTATAGCTGCCTACTTTTTATTTAGGTAGGTAACAGCGTGCAGCGCGGGATTCGCCGGGTCGGCTGCACTGCATGTTTACTAAGGCTTATGCCACAGTGAAAAATTAAAAATATATTTTACTTACATAGTTAATGAAAAATCCTTTAAAATATGAATCTTTAGTAGTCTTTTAAAAGATGTATAAGAGTTCACTTCCTTAATGTCCTTAGGTAATTTATTATAAAGCTTTGCCCCTTCGAACATTAAATTCCTTTTGCCGTAGTTAGTTCTCGGTTGCCTCAGGCAAATATTATTGGCCTGTCTAGTCATAATTTTTTGGATATGCTTTTTCTTTGTAAATATGATTTGTGTATGAATATCTTTAGTTAATATTTTTCTGATCAATACACACGTATGGTATTTATAAATTTGGCCTAGATTCATGAGTTTCGTTTCTTTGTAAATTTTGATGGAAGGTGTTAGGTAATTGTAATGAAATAGCGTTTTAATTAACTTATTTTGTGCTGTTTGCAGTACTTGTAAATTGGTTTTAGCTGCTGTGCCCCAAACCTCAATCAAATAGTCTAAATGCGATTTTACCATAGAATTATATATAACAAATTTTACATGTCTTGGGAGACATCGCACTATGCCACGTAATGCACCTGTCAGTGATGTTAGTTTAGTTCTGATTTTTTCAATGTGTGGTTTCCACGTTAGTTGACTGTCCAGTATTAGACCTAGATATTTTTCTTTGATTACTTTATGTATTATTTCACCATTAATAGTTAAATTATTGTACGTACCAATTTGTTTGTTTTTTGCTGCGAATATGATATAGTTTGTTTTAGAGGTGTTTATACTTAGTAAATTTGATTGAAGCCAGACGTGTAAACGATTCAAATCATGTTGTGCTTCTTCTATTATCAGTTTCATTGAGTGCCCCGAATAAAATAGACTTGTGTCGTCAGCATATAATGTGATGTCTCCTTTAAGACCAATCTCGTGTATGCTGTTTATATAAATTAGGAATAATAAAGGACCAAGGATTGACCCTTGAGGTACACCGCAGGTTATAACTTGAGGCTCGCTCTGGTATTCGCCAAGTTTTACAATTTGATATCTGTTTTTAAGGTAAGATTTAAAAATGTCATAAGCTGTATTAGATATTCCTAAATTTGCTAACTTCATTAGAAGTAAATCATGGCTAACCGTGTCGAACGCTTTTTTTAGATCTATGAATATCCCTAGAGTTATCTTTTTTTGGTCAATATTATTTTTTATAGATGTGACTAAATCAGTAGTTGCCGACAGAGTGTTTGATCTTGGTCGAAAACCATATTGTTTTTCAAAAATACATTTTATAGAGGTAAGGTATTCACTTAGTCGATTATGTACTATTTTTTCGAAAATCTTTGATAAAATCGGTAATACTGATATCGGCCGATAGTTGCCAGGATCCGTTTTATTGCCTGATTTGAAAATTGGGCTAACTTTGGCTAGTTTTAAAGAATCTGGAAAGCGCCCTTCATTGAGACATCTGTTAATGCACTCGGTTAGATTGTCAATTATTAACACTTTAACACATTTCACTAATTTTGTGCTTATGCCGTCTATTCCGGTGCTTGTGTTTGTATCTAATCTGTCAATTATTTTAGCAACTTCAGATATAGTAGCAGGTGTAAGTGTTGACAATTTCAGTACATCTAATTTTGTATTATTAGCCAATTTACATGTCAAATCATTGTAATGTTGTCTGGGAATTGTACTTGCAAGTTCAGTGCCTATGTTGGAGAAGAAAGAATTAAAACACTCACATATGTCTTTGGGTTCCGTGAGAAGACCTGTTGGGCTAATAAGTTTTGCAGGGATGTAATTATTTTTTATATTGTTATTGCTCAGGTTATTAATTAATTTCCACATTTTTAAAGGATTTTTCCTACAGTTTTTAAAAGATTTATTGTAGTATTGATTTTTGGCCGTTTGTATATGTACTTGTACTAGGTTCCTTTGTTGAAGAAATTTTTCTTTAAGGTTCTCATCTCCAGGTATCTGCTTCAGGTCTTGCCATAAAAAGTTTCTTTTATTAATTGATGAAATTATACTCTTGGTAATCCACTCAGATTTTGGTGGGTTTAGCCGTTTTGTTTTTGTAGTTTTATTGTTAGCAATGGCTTCCAGTAGTAAAATTTCTAATTTTTCGTAGTCTCCAAACAAATTTGTTACAGAATTCATGGCATCTGCAATTGTTCTGCAAAGGCTGTCATAGTTAATAGCTTTGTATTTTATTCGTTTGAGTTTTTCTGGTTGAAATTTATTCACTTCAAAATAAATTTGTTTGTGATCTGACATAGCACTGTCAATTATGGCCATATGGTAAGTGTTATCTCTCAAATTTGAACAAACATGATCTAATATAGTTTTTGTAGTACCTGTCTCGCGCGTGCAATGCTCGCTAACAATTTTATTTAAGATTCTAAATCCATTTTCTTTTAACAGATGTTTGTATTCTTTAACATTATTATCTTCTTTTAAAAGGTTTAAATTAAGGTCTCCAAAAGTCAATGCTCTCTTCCTTTTCATCAATTGATTACCATAGGTATCTAGAAATTTACTTATATTTGCTGTGGGTTGCTTGTAAATTGCTCCAATGTCCAGGGAAAATTTGTCCAGGTGTATCCAAAGGTAGTGATTGCCGTCTGCACAAAGTTCATCGAGAAATTCATGTTTCAAAGTGTCGTGCACGTATATTGAGACTCCACCACCTCTTGTAGCTTTTCTATAGTTATAATAATGAGTGTAATTTGGTAATTTTAATCTTTGTGCTTCGTTATCGTCTTTTATCCACGTTTCCGTAAGGACAATAACGTGCAGAGTAGTTTTGAAGGTTTCGACTACACACCTCAATTCATCAAATTTTCCTGGCTTGACAATACTACGCACATTTGCGTATAAATAAGTTATTGACTTAGATGTAGTTGAAATGTCTTCATACTTTTTGACAATTTCGTATGTGACTGCATTGCGTTCTTTTTCTGTACGTTTTGATGTTAGTAGTTTTTTTGTTGTTGTGTAGTGATTTTAGGGGTCCCTTTAATGTATTTTATTGTGAGGTTTGTTTCTCCATTTTCTTGCCGCACTCTCAGTTCATTTTTAAGATTCATCATAAATTTTTGTTGGTATCGCGTCTGATCAGAATAGATTCGGACTGAATCTTCATTGAGGTTAGCTTTGTTGCGCAGTATAGTCTTAACTGTTTCTTGGGAATCGAAACTGAGTTTCATCGGCCGCTTCTTCTTCTCATCATAACTGCCAATCCGTAGGATTTTTACGATTTTCGGACAGTTTGGGTATATAATGTTCATGATTCTCTCTGCTTCACATCTATCCACTTCTCGCCTTTCATCTGCGTTATCAAATTGTTGCTCAGCAATCCCTGTTATTATTATATTTTTACAGCGTGTTGCACGTTCCTGGAGTTCCAAAATTAGGTCTTCGTACCCAGTTGGTAATGCTGACTGCGTCATTGGCGACGTTTTATGTGGATCAGACTTGAGTTGTTGTATCTCATTTTGAAGAGATGATATTATTTCTTTATTGGTTTTGACTGTATCACTTAAGGTCGCAACCTGTGATTTAAGGGTATTATTTTCAGTTAAAAGTAGTTCTGTCGTAATTTTTATGTCTTGTAATTGTGTTGTAATAGATGATGTAATATTCTGACTTATTGTATTTATATTTTCTATCTGAGCAATGCTGGATTCTTTTAATATACCCAGTATTTCGTTTTTGAAGTCGTTAAATTGATGAGTAAAGTCATTATCTGGTGATTTCCTTTTTCGCAAGGAAATATTTTTGGATTCCAGATCAAAAGTGCCAAGTCTTGACAAATCTGGCTGTGAACTACTGCCTCCCTCCGCAGATATAGCTTTAGTCATCGATGAACTTTTAGCAGGAGAGTTTGTGGTACTCATGTTTATATTTTACTCAATAAGTTAACAATAATCGCTCCGCTTATCGCTCCGCTCTTTTACAGTATACGCACCTTTCCAAGGAGCAGTTCGTTTTATCCGTCTCTTTCACTCTTCGGTAAGTGCCAAGTGATAAAATGCAGTTGGAGTACACTTGCCGCACACTTGGAATTGCACTTTTGTTTTATTGTAATAGTGTTTAAAATAGATTGGTTTTTTATTTAATATTTTTTTAAAATAATGTTCAACGCGTCCGTTCACTTCGCTTGCCGGCAGGCTAAAAAAAAAAATTTCGTAACGAAAATAACCTAACACCCCCCACTCCGACCGGCACAGCGGTGATACTTTTTAGTTTTGCCATCTATCGATGAATAGCAGAACATTTAATGACTTTTTGAAATATCACGCTTGTCTCTTTAGTTCAGCAACTCGCCCCTAGGTGGCAGGAAAAAAAATACTGCATAAATAAAATAAATAAATAATTATAATTGCATAAGTTGATAAAAAATGCTATGCAATAGCTTTACCGCGGCAGTCCCCGAGTGTCACACGTCTTTTTTTTTATCCGAGAAACATTCATATTTTTTTTTCAATTTGTGTATATATAATTAATGATTATAGTTAAAAAAAAAGAGCTATAACGTAAATTGTTACCTTATAATTTGCATATTTTGTTTCAATTTTGTTTCATTTATATCAGGAGATAATTTGATTAATTTAAAAACTGCTTGTGTCGCTTTATGGCCGTGTTAAATAAAATAATTCTACAAAGTAGGCAGTCTACACACTTTACACTGAACCAAGCTTCTTCCAAACTTCTTCCAAATTGCGGCTCAGAGTGTAGTGAGTAAAAGCTTAATCCGCACTAGATAATTGCGGCGCGTAATACAGCTTTGGGCGGATTAATTTTTCTCCGCCCTATTTCTCGCCGCCCGCGCCCGCCCCACGAGTAAATTGATTTCGTAGACGGTCTTCTTCTAAAGGATGTAGGCTTAATTATTTAAGGTTTGAGTGTTGAATATTTACTTTTAAATGTTAAATGTATAGATTAAAAATCAATGGCATCATTTTAGGAACTGTTACAACGCATTACACTAATTACGGCATTTACCACCCTCGACCACATCATCACTTCACGTCAGGTTGGATAGTGATCAAACGCTAGCCTATCAGAGAAAAATATTTTTTTTCAATTTCGGGTCATCAGACTTAAGCGATGTTTCTATGAGAGAAATGGAGGTAGTAATATATACCTACTGTCATAAGTAGAAATAATTACTGTAATATGTGTTGGTAGACATAAGTTCTTAGACTACCCATGATATAAATGAATTAGTGTTGTGCTAGCTACAATCGGTGTTTTATTTCCCTATTACATATGTCTCGGTTAATGGGCAATTTTGCCAAAAATATTGGTTATGCAAAAAGTTACACGAATTCGATATAAATGCTTCGAATTTGAATTCAGCGCACCATTGAATATGTTTTTTAATTCTGCAGTCAAGCCATAAACAAAGTAAGAAATTCCAAAGAAATATCAATATACATTCGAATAGCTTCAATTACCATCAACGCATCAAATATTTATATTCCTACATAATTTGCCAAAAGATTTACTAGAAAATAAACACCGTGCCAAAACAACTCGTCAACGTAACACAAATAGATTAATGGAACGTATTAGAAAAAGACACATTTCGTAAACAAGTCTTTTCAAAGCAATTGGATAAAAGAGATAGGTACTTTCTAAAGGACTCTTTTCAGCTAAATTGACAATTTATCGGTCAAAGAAACCTGAAAGCGAGTTCAGTGCTCATCCAATGTTGACGTAATAAATAAAATAACCTGAAAGTTTTCAAGTTGCGAGTGAATCTCTTTAGCCTGCGTGTGCGACTACTTCGACTACTTACATCGTCAAATCTATTATCTCGGATGAAATATCGTAATTTTTTTTATTAATCTTCAAACAAACACTCACAGCCCCACACTAAGGTTGAAGACTTGTATCGTGGGTACCGAAAACATTACATATCACACACAATCACTACCCGGAACCAGAAGCACGAATAGGTATGCCTTGTGCTCGTGACTAGATCCAAACCCAATAACCGCCCTTAGTCAACTGGCAGTTCAATTATTCGAATATGTGTTACTTGGTCACAATCTGCAAAACATTTATGTGAAATCCACCGCAATGCAGCGCCTCCATCTGCCATCATTTTGCGCTAATTGCCATTGTAATTAGTTGGCCTTTGAAACATTAACCCTTAGTCTCAGGGAGAGACATCCATTGCAGTACTACGCGAGACTTTGTTATTCCGAGTGGTACATCATAAATGATTACCAGCCTTACTTAACCTTAGCCTCAATCTCACTAGACTAGATAGATAGTAAAGTTGACTAAACTTGCAATAAAGTACTGAACACTACAAAGTTCATTCATAATAGAGTATATAAACGATATTCTGTGCACTTAAACTAAATGTCAACGCTGCTAATACATACCTACCATAAATATTTATAATTAAATTGATATAAAATCAAATGTCAATTCGAGATAATGTTAATTTACATTAACTTATTAGTAATTAATAAAATGAACTTTAGTTCACTAAGGCCATCCCGTTGCCTTTACAAAATAGCACAACAATCTTTACGATTTATATCATCTATTAGTACATCAGTATTTAGTATTTTAAACGTTCTATTAGTTAACTAATCTGTAGAGCGAGATGAGCGGCCATGTCGTGGTTTAAACGTTAACATGTGCTTGCTATTTTCGACACACACACATCTTTTGTATACACACACTTACAAACATTTTTACTTTTACTTACATACGAGAAGGTAACAAAATATATCTCACAATCATACTTGGATATTACAGTTACAGCCTGTTGCTGAATCATTCATTACAGAATAAAACTAGTCTAATGCAACCACGTAATTTTTTTAAATTTTAAATAACGCATTTAAAAAAAAAATTGGACACTTTTATCACTATCTACGCAATAAAGGTAATATAATTATAACTTTAAATATGCGTGCTGCATATTGCAGCTTCTGTAGATTGCTCCGATTTTAGGGTCATTCCCGATAGTTCCTCAAACTGTAGATAATATACGCAAGCCCAAAGTTAGTGTAGTTAAGCCCCTAAATAATTGGAATTCAAATAAATTTGTAATATAAGTAAATCTTGGGGACCCTCAATTTGACGAATTTCATATTTTATTTAGTAAATAACTATAACGATTAACTAAATGTGAACGTTTTTTCCTTTTATATCATTAAGAGACAAGACCAGCACGTCGCTCGTCTGATGTTAAGCAACTAAATAATAACTCAATAGTAACTTAAGTAAATAATCAAAATCGATACTGATCGCTTGCAGTTTTCCCATTATGGTCGCGTTGCCCCGCTGCATAGCAACACTTATACGCCGTGCAAAATACAGATCAGCATTCTGTTTACGTGTCGACTCTCTCAATCATCAGATATCATAAATTTAACTTAGTTTAAAAACTAAACTTTTCGAAATAGTTTCCGCTCGCTGAAATTTACTGAAGACAAATAGCTACAAACAATAGACAACAAAAATAGAACACACAGGCAGAATTTCCACCTTACAAGGTGGTTAATGAACACACGTTCACATGCAAACATGCGTTTATTGCGAATGCACTCGGCCCGTGTTTGCAGGTGTAACAAACGCTCGGTCATCGCACTCCTCGCCTTCCTTGTGTGCGAGCACCCTCGCGGATAGCTTGACCACGCTCGCGGGTTACAAGCACGTGGTAACAGGTAACCTTTGACATACATGACCTCTGACCTTTTTGACCCAAATAATTAAATGCAAGCAAAGCTTAAAAAATCGATTTCTCTGCTTTATCTTTGGAAGCCTTGATCAGATTAAATGTATTAAAATCGCATTATCGAGGATGTCTCAAATACTACTGGTCAGATCTTGATCAAATTTAAATGGGACTACATTGGGAAGCACCAGCTTTTATATAAATAAATTAAACGCAAGCGAAGCTCAAAAAAACCGACTTCAACGCTTACATTTTGGTTTTGGCTGGATCGATTTCGATAAAAAAATTCTCTGAAGTATAATATATCGCGAAACAGACAAACAAATAACAAGAAAAAAAACGTACAGTTGAATCAACATCGGTTCGCCTTTAAAAAGGTCTGAGGTAACACATGAAACAATTTATTGAGTGTCGAATTGAGATCCTTTTTTTGAACTCGGTTAAAAATATATACAAATGTTCAGTCAGTATTACCAATTTTATGTATATATGCATATTTTACCCCCATGAGTAGTCTAAATATATCCCACTATAGATTAGTGTTCCTTATTCTTGAGAAGCGTGCCGAAGCTATCTGTACTATCTGTCTATCTGTATTATTTTCTGTGTCAATGTAATTAAGTTTTGAATTCGACACTGTCCCTTTATAATAACTTACTATAAAGTACCTAATTGCTTAAATAATACTAAAGCATAATACTAAAGCACTATTATTAGGTAGTTAACACAGCTGTATTATCCCCATAAAACCCTTTCATTAGGATTGTTTTACGAAAATCTTGGCTTTTCATAATTATACCAGTCTTTTAGGCTATTTTTTGTATATAATTGGGTATTGAAATTAACTGTATACAATCGCTACTAACCTATTTCACTATTTGCTGCACAACAGGCCTGTGACAGTTTAAACTTTATATGCGTGAGTGAAAGCGTTTATATTTGTCATTAACAGTAATTGACACTTGTAAATTCAGTAACATCTTACTGCGGTCAAACTGTACCTTTACTCACACCGAAGGGATGACCCGCCTGCATGTGTGGGACATGCTAATTTCTTGAGCTCAACAATCGTTCACATATAAATATACAAATACACATGTAGATACAAATGACATGGCGAGTATTTGCAATACTTTTACAAACGTAATTAATGCTCTGTTTTATAAATCCTCTCTCGCTCGAACTTTGGCCCTTTCGTATTTGAATACGTTCCGATTTGTATTTAAGAATTTATGCTTGTAATATTATTTTCAAGGGATTACATTTGATGTGTTCAATATCATACTGATATTATAAATGTGAAAATTTATTGAAACGAGGCACGATTCTTTTTTTTTTCAGCTTAGTTTTTTAATTTTTGAGTAATAGTAATAGGTATAAAATATTTTCCCGTGTTAATAAAATCTCGGCTGGTAGCACTGGAGATTTTTTCCAGAGTTACAGGGTAATAAAATCTCTTTGTTTTTTTTTAATCCATGTCGGATCTTCAGGCGGCCTGAAAATTCCTGACATTAGGACTGCCCACTTATTGATACAACAAGCAAGCACTGATACTTGATAAGACCTGGGAGTAAAACGAGAAACAAACGAACTATAAGCTATACTCATTAAAAAATTACGAATTCTGGAAATATTATAAGATAGTTAACTCCAACCGAAATATTTAGAGGAATTAAGATGATGAGAGTATGTATGTCACAATCACTAGTCCTACAGGTCTTCTTTAAATTAGAGCAGATAAAAACTTAAGAGAGTGACACATATCCTACAATAAATTCAATTAACAAGCAATATTATATCAGACAAATCGGACATATTTATCTCCTCGGTTTTATCTACCTATATAACATTGTTTGGCCCTCAGCTTACCTTATACGGCTTACATTAAAACAAATTAAACTCTAAACGACTTAAATTCAAAAGGAATATGTAAATATAAATCAACACGGATGAAAAGGGTAGGTAATCCGATCATTACCATAATGGTGTGGTTATAAAATAAGTATATTTAGTTATAAAATTACCCATTTCACACGTTATCCAGCTATAAAAACACGGGTAATAAAAATATGAGCAGCGCTTGACCACCCCTGACCTCGAATTGACAGCTACTGATTGAAGAAAAAGTTAGTATCTTAGGCACTTCAAATTAATATTATTGAAAGCTCATAACAATAATTATGTAGGTATGCAGTTCAGACAATTACCACAAGCATAGCTTTGATTGTAAAACTAATATCTAATACCTTTAAACAAGCAATCCAGTATGTATATCATCTGAATCTCGGAAACGGTTTCAACGATTTTCATGAAATTTAGTATGCAGGGGGTTTCGGGGGCGATAAATCGATCTAGCTAGGTTTCATTTTTAGAAAACGTCATTTATGAAAAAAACCGAGTAAAGCTCATCCAGGTGAATGGAATACGGCGATGGAAGCTATGATGCACGTATAAAAAAGTTGATTAATTTGTAGCTTATCTAAAACTGAGGATTCATCAAAGTCAGGCTACATATATTAAATACTAGCGATCCGCCCCGACTTCACGTACGTGCAATATCCAACAAAAACCTCACATAAAAACTTTGTCCTAACGATTTCAAACAAATTAAAAATAAACAGCCAATTAGTTTATGATTTATCCGAGTTTTTGCGAGACTAGCGCACGGCAATTGATTATAGATAGAAGCTAAATACAATTCCTATGCTATAGATATAATTAGATATTGCATGTAAGCACTACTCATACAAATGTCTACGATACTCTTAATTAATTGTCAAATTACTTACAATTCCAATTTATCTCAAGTCATTATTGCAACATATTTAAAAATAGCTGATAAAAAAAAATTGTAAACATGCAAACTGACACATTAATTGATAAACCTAACCATTTAAACTATTCTGTTGACGCATATTTATATTCTTAAAAGTGCAAAAACAATTATTATTAACATCGCCAATACTATCACAATCGAGTTCGAGCGGCAATGAAATATAATAATACCAAATGACACCATAGATACGTATTAGACCCAAAAATAATCTTACTAGGTAAGCTCTACTCAAAATGACATGTGTCAAGGTAAAAAGTTTAAAAAAATCCTTACTATAGTTGTTTTTTATTATTTTGGCTTTGCAATCTTGTAAATTTAGCCAGTGTCAAGTGATGATATATTTCAAGTGTATTTCATATCAAAAGTCCCAGTAAAAAGTCATAGTCAAAGTCAAGTAAAGAGTCAAGGTCCAGTCATAGTGCAGTCATGCCCTAGTAAAGTGGTAGAAACTTTACTAGAACTTCTAATTAGAGTTTTGGAGCGAGAGCAAAGATCACGGTTTTCAACTTGTATGATTTGCCTACACTTATGCACGTTTACTAATTATTAAAGGTTAATAATCCACCATTATTACACATTAACACTCGAAGTATCACAGGTTTTGGAAAATTATACAAAATAAACAACACAATTTTTTCACTTTCGCGGCAAAACTAGCTTATTATAGTTCTGTGGAACAAATACATGGAATTAAGAATGCTGTTGATATAATGATGTAATTAGTAACTGATCCGTGCGAACTTGCTGTCAATGCCGTATCGCCATAAAGCCTACGACGAGCGTCACACTTCCAAGAAGAATCAACATGTTTTTATCTTAAAATAATCCATTACCTAAGCATCCTAACAAACGACAAGGCTTTAACCATTAAATAGCTCATAAATAATACTAATTTATACCAAATCCATAATTTCAAATCTACGCTTCCCAATATTAATTCGAAATGGTTTTAATATCAAAAATATAATTAACTTCAACATAAAAAGGTCCCTATAAACAGATCGGCAGCTTTATTAAGCGATTTAAATTATACGAATAAATCTTTTACGGTTCATTCTTCTATTTTATTACTAATTTTATATCTTATTGTTTTATTAAGATTGGAAATCGGATCTCGTTGCTGGGACCGTTTTCTGGTCCAGGCTTATGATTATAAAATTTTAATATTAGAAGTGACTATAACAATAAAAGAAGTTGAAATTAATTAAGAATAAGTCAAGTTCGTGACGACAAATGCTATAAATATGAAAGGAAAAGTATAAGTTATTTTCGCTAGCTAATAACCTTTCTAGAAAACTATATAGGTAATTATTTTTTATTATTAAAATTCTACTGAAATTGATTAAAAAGCAAAAATTTTATATATTATATAATATTATAATTGATATAATAAAAAAAAATTGCCGCTTTTTATATATGGCAACTGTTACTAGCACTGGCTATTTTTTACTATACATCAGATGTAAAGATTTATGTTAGAAAACTTCAATTTCAAACAAAAACATTTTACTGTATATAATTATATTGTATTAAGCATTCATATTAATGACAAGTATAGATAATGTAAAATATATTATGTAAATAAATTATCGTTATAAATAATAAACTTCATTGTTATCTCAATAAATATAGCTTTTGGATCCATTAGTAATCCCATTATCAATATTAATTAGTTTAATTTGATTGTAATAATATGATTAAATACAAACAAAATAGTACTAAAATAAACAGATTACTAATTAGTACTTACTAAACTAAATGTTGTAAAACCTTAATTTATTAAAGTATGTAAAAATAACTTAATTATTTAAAAGCACCGAAAACAAATAAATAAAGTATGCTTCAAGTAGGTATTTTGTCAATCATAAATCTATCTACCTATTATGCAAAACTTTAAGCTCTCTGATAACTAATACCTATTAAGCTTTGTTGAATATATAAGCAGGTATAAATTTACCATAAACTTTTAATTATAAGTTTTAAAAGCTCAAAGTCATCTTAAACACAGCTCACCTTCTTCTTATCAACTTCAAAGAAGTTCGGCATCTTCGGCGGATCCCGATCGTAACTGTTGGAGTTGTGATGACGATCTTCCATCAGGGTATTGAAGAAATCCATGAATTCCATTTAATACTACAGTCAAAGTCCAATAACTCACACAAACAACAGCCTAATCTCAAAACCCAAAAAAAACTAAAGAGAAAAAAAGCTAATGCGTGACTAAACACGTGTACAAAGACGTATGGCCAGTCGCCAGACGTCTTGCTCTTGCCAACATCCGATATAAACTAAATTGAAAATTGGAAACAAAATGCAATGTTCCAATCTTGATATGACAATAATAGGAGAGACGGAGATAGAAGAAACACTGTAGAAAGAGCGGGACGGGCTATAAAGCTAGACGGCTCCGCTCCACCCCATCGACGGCGCAGGGGTTGTCGCCAGACGAGATCGCTTCAAAATTTTAAATTTCCTACCTGATTTACCGAACATAAACAACTCACTCGCTGACAATCAATTTTGATCTTTATTTTCCGGTTTGAAAACGACAAATTCGCTTGTAAAAATTACAGACATAAGATTTTTTGACACGGTCTATTTTAAGTTGTAATTATAAATAGCAAACGCGTGGATACAATACGCAAGGCTATTCTGAGAATCCGTCTTGTTTTATAATTTACTTCGATGATTGAAAGATACTGTTTTAAATGAGCGGCATAAAATGTATGAGAAACAAATCGTAAAAGTACAAAGAGGTTTTACAAATATTTATGTTTTCAGGCCACATTTCAGGTTGGATGAATCGTAACTCTACGGATTGTTTTAACCATTCAAAACCCGTAAGCGCTACGAATGGCATACGAAACTTGTGAAAGAAATGATTTCGATGATTTATGACTCACGGGTTTTATAATCATAGCTCGGCCAACAGATATAGAATACTAAATATACAATTTGCACATAGTAACTAAAGTACAGAACATACAAAGCAGCATCGGCTTTATCAATATCCTTTTTTGAAGTGAAATCTTTTAGGCGTGTTGAGCACTTTTTGGGTGAACAAAAATAATGGAATTCGCTATCGTCACCGAACGCTTTCTGATAGCTCGACGATTCAATTCACAAGTTACTTAGTTTTCGCTTCTATCCCCGAAGACTGCTCCGCATATTTTTTTTTATGTTGTACAGTGTACACAGAAGTATAGAATGGAGATCATACTTATACCTACTCGTAGAGTTTTTCTGTAACTCATTGATTCTCTAGATTAGAGTGAGAAATCATTTACATAGTTTTCTAGAGCTAGAGCTGATCAAAAGCTTAAGACTTTTAAAGCCATTTACTCAAATTATAGTATTATAACCGCGGTAAATAAAAATGCCATTAACAAATAAACGCATTCACACTCACATATAGGTTACTCACAAATAGGTTTGTAGGTATACTTATATGACTTTGCAAACCATCCTTGAAAGTCGTCAAAGGGGTTTAAAAATAGCATCAATAGGATCCACAATAATAACCACTGTGGTCTTGAATTTAATTAAAAAACAAACGAAATCTTATAAACACCGTTAATTATTTTGGCAAATCCTAAATCAGATTTATGTATTAAATCACAAATATTGACCAAATATCACCCCGCACGCAACAGCGTAATATTTTGCCCAAATCAAAGAGGGTGCAGTAATAATTTCATCACAAACTCCCAACTTTACAAAACAGAATCAATTATATCCATATTATTGCGGTTGTCACGATTGCATGGGGTGGGTTTATCTGGTTATTGATATCTACAATTTCATACAAATGGGGTAAAGTGGGCAAATCTGGACATACGGGCGGTTAGATTGATACGGGCAGACTTAGCGTATTTTGACAGGTTCTTTTGATCGATAAAAGTTACCGCTATTTTCTTTAATCGTACTAAAGATTTAGTTATGTTACGATTTGTTTTTTTTTTTGGTGTAACTACTCGTAGACTGTCTACGAAATCGCTACGTAATGGTTTATATTTCATGCAATAAGTCAGATCATTTCACTTTTAAAACTAAGCAGTTATAATATTACTTATAATACCAGAACGCCTTCGTTTTTGTGTAACTAGAATAGCACATAATTTGCTCTCTACTGTAGTATCAGTAGCTATATAAAAAATCACGAAATCGATCCAATTCCCGCGGCTTAGAAGTGGACTAAGAAATATACTTTGAACCATCGACACGACGAAGAAGAAGAAGTGGACTTATCTAACGGGCAGTTACATTTCAATTTGTTTATGGCGTTTAAAAATGTTTAATATTCACTGGTAATATTCAGTGGGCACTTAATTTACCTATAAGCTCGATGTAGGTAACTTAGTTCTTTGCTGTACATAGTTTTAGTTTAGTTTTAGGTAATATAGGCAATTGGCCCGTAGATCGTACATCAATAAAAAATATATTCAATATTCACATAAAGTATATGGTCATTAAGTTTCGCATCTGGGATTAACCAAACCCCGAATGAACGAAAGAATAATTCGGGGTAAAAACGAGGTGACGTCATTCTAGCATTCTTTCGGAGCCAAGGGCGTACGCTTGTTCGGTAACGGTATTGTGTTTGTGTTGTGACACTATAAATAACGCACTTTCAGACTACTATAGCTGAAACATAAAACATTAACAATGTTAGAATCATTTCTTAAATATTTTAGCAAATTTTTATTTTTATTTTCAACTAAACAACTTGATCTTAACCATACGCTGGTGTAGTTGGTTGGGTGTCTTCCTTTTAAGCAGCGGGTATCGGATTAGATTCGAGGGAACACAAGTTTTCTCCCCAAGGAAAGTTTATTTTTCTGGTTCTGGGTGTGATGTGGTTTTTCCAACACCCACGACAGAAGTCATCAAACTTAGTTTGGGGCTGTAAGTGTGAATGCGTTTACGTTAATTTTTATGTAAATACAAAATACCTACAAAACACATACATTGAAATATTTTTTTAATTATCCGGCCTACAATCTGTGAACATACATCTTGAAATTGCGATCTCTACCAGCATTTGAGGAGCAAATAATTTTAGGTTTTAATACAATAAATATATTTCTATTTCTGTCACTTACAAATGATCGACAAGTTTAAGCAATGTTCGCAAGCAAGTACTTTAAAGGATACCATTGGGTTGAATTTTCAAATGTTTCAGCCAGTTATCAGAGTGCACGTGAAATTATAGTCATCTTGGTTGTAAGGGCCTGCCGACTGCGCCATTTGGTCACTAATACCTTCAGGGTGTCTGGCAAAGGTCACAAGTCACAGTCAAAGTCACTTAAAAGAGTCAAGGTCCAGTCATAGTCAAGTTATATGCTAGTAAAGTGGTAGAAACTTTACTAGAACTTTTATTGAAGTAGTCGAGCGAAGGCGAAGGTCAGGTTTTTCAACTTTGTATGATTTGCCTACACTTATGCACGTTTACTTAGTATTAACGGTTAATAATCCACCATTATTACACATGAACACTCGAAGAATCACAGGTATTGGAAAATTATACAAACTCAAAAACGGATTTTTTTTGCTTTCGCGGCAAAACTCCGTGATGAAAGTTAGATAGAGCATATCATTTTGTCACTAATCCAAACGAAGCTAGCAATAGCTTCTCTGAACTATTTGAACGTCATATCGTTTATTATGTTACAAATGTAATACCAATTCAGGTATACATTTATTTAGCCCGCAGGTACGTAAATTGTTTCCATAAGAACATTTACAAGTCAATATCTACCTAATACCGACCGTCTGGTATCACCAGCTTTTATTATCCAGCATTATAATATCTAAGTGCAATAAAAGTACAATAGAACCTGACAGCCCAGGCAAAAAATATCTTTCAAATAACGATTAAAATATTATTTTAGTGAGTGCAAACAATAGAAAAAGAATCTTTATTATCGGAAAGGAAGTGAATAGATACGGGACCATAATTGGGTATGTTTCTGTGAAATTGTGAAACAATGATGGGAGCAAACGGGGCTTATAGTGTCTATCCAACATGTGTAAGCAATAAATGGAATATTTTGAATGAATCTCCATTTTATATTGAATAAGAAGTAATTTTACTTTAAAGGAATAGTTATTTTTAAAGTTTCGGAGAATCGGACATTATAAAATTGTTTATGGACACAATTTCGATCAAATGACGAGAGTTCGTTGAGCCCCGCGGCTTCGCCCGCAGATGATGATGATTATTAAAGTAGCCTATATCCTAATCCAAAGTAATAGCTACCTACATTCCAAATTTCATTTAAATTGGTTAAGTTGTTACGGAGATACGGGGTAACAAACATTCACACACACATAAACTTTCGCATTTATAATTTTAGTAGGATTAGAACGTATGTCGTCGGTTTTGAAAATAAAGCCAACCGAATTTGATGAAATTTCTATAGAATAATCTGAAAGTAGATGAATAAATAACATATAAACCAGTTTAATTAAGTTAAAAAGTAGGCTACCAAATTTGATTCTAATCTGTAGCCGTTACGGCATAAAAAGAAAACAAACAGACACACATTTACACACAAAATATCACACATATAATATTAGACGTGCCCCGCGGCTTCGCCCGCGTTAATTAAAGTAAAGAGTAGCCTATGTGTTAATCATGAGTATAAGTCTTGTACATTGCAAATTTGAAGTATAAGACTTCACCTATAAAAAGTTTCTATATGAACTTTCATTCCCCATTGCACCCCCTTCATGCACGCCTGGCTAAAAATATTGATTACGTCATTTTTATATTTAAAATAAACTATTCAAATACCAATTTCCATCAGTGTTACTTCATAAATTATTTGTTTTTGACACGAACTTTAATCCCCCATTGCTCCTCCGTAATGTACCCCGAGTAAAAAATTTTTTTAACTTAATTTTTTCTATTAAATGAACTACTCAAATACAATTTTTCATCGCTGTAAGGTTAAAAACAAAGAACTTTCAAACAAACGATATCACCCCATTTAACTCTCTTCGGGGCAGAATTTCCGAAAAATCCTACATACTAAGACTAATGTACCCTCCAAAAGTCTCTACGTCCAGGTACGGTTTGGGCTGTGTGTTGTCTCTAAGTCAGTCATTGAATTAGTATGTCAGGATAAAAATTGTTATAGTATTAGATTAGTAGGACTAGATATTCAATTTATTGTATTTAAGAAGGTAACTTTAGTATACCAGTCATTTCTAACGAGCTTGCGTACCTATCTTTCGAAATAAATACTTTTGTAATTAACATTCTTTTAACCAATTTCATGTACGGAGACGATAAGGTATTATTAGTAGGTAAAAGCCATTATAATCAGTTGTGACTAACTTCTTTATCCAAGCTTATTTGTTACTGGTTGCTTTTGTCATGGGTTTGTTGAACACCACTTAATCGTTTACTCATACATTTAAACATACAACATACGAACACAAAGCTCGTATCAGATAGGGCAGATAACTGATACAACGTTTTATTTAATCTATAGTTTGTGTTATCAACAAACCCTATACTTACTGTAAATTACTATAATAATATAAAAACTACGGAATTATAAGTCAATCAACCCTAAATTAAAAAAACCCGACTTCGAAAAAATCAATCCACACTTTTTCGTTAATAAGACTTATTTATTATATAAGAACTTCTAACAACATTTAAGTGACAATTATTGCTAACTAATTTTCAATCGTTATAGATCCATCACAGTAATATTATAAATCCGAAAGTTTGTGTGTAAATGTGTTAGTATGTCTTTTTCTTCACGCTGTAACGACTGAACGGATTTGGAAAATGGGAATGAACATATTTTATCTAGGTTTAACATATAGGCTACTTTTTAACTTGAAAAAGGCGAGTGAAGCTGCAGGGCACTACGAAACATACTCGGATTAGTTACACCATTATAACTTGAGAACGGCCGGACCAAAAAATCTTAGCTAGTTATAGTATCTTCGTGAATTCATGTTTCATTGAATTTAAAAGTGTAAATATGGTACAACTGTACAACAATGGTACTCCTCAATCAGCAGCTCCCCGCAGATAATTCGAGGGTCATCCGTAATTACCTATCAATATTACGGTTGCAACACACTGCGTTTCGCACGGGGGAAGATTTATCGATGTATTTTAATTAACACCCAATAGCCGATGAATTGCCCCAACATCCCCTTTAATGACGAGTTTGATCGCTCAATACTGTGGGATGATTTGCAGTCTTATGGCCGTTGGTTTGAGAAACAAATTACAGGATCGTGTGATAACTGTTTTTTTGCTGCTTTTGGAATGCGCGCGAATTGTACCTACTAAACCTAACCTGTCTGTTAGCGTAGTCAGTTGCACGCCGCCTTCTAAGTAGGGGGATTCGATTCCAGGCGGAAACACAATTATTTTTCCAAGAAAAATTTGTGTTTCTGGTTCTGGGTGTGATTGTGTGATGTGAATGTTTCCGACACCCACTATACAAGTCATTGAACTTAGGGATATTAGTGTTAAAGCGTTTAGGTTTTGTTATATTTATGTAAGCGTAGCTCCCAGAAGAAGGACAATGTGCATAATTTATGCAATATACAACTCTATGTGCAACAGTGTAAAGGGGATAACTGACTGTGATTAAGAAAGGTGCTCGCATTGACACATATCTGCCCCTTACTATTGATGTTTTAAATGTATCAATGTAAAATATAAACCACAGTATGAGTCCCAGAGGATTGAAAGAGAGGACTCTATTTCGAACTCTCTTCTCTTTCTTTAGCTGTCAACTGGTTATTTTGTCTGTGGGTCATGCTTATACGTATTGCAATTTTTTATCGCTGTTTAAATTTCAGCACGTTATAACGTAGGTATATCTTTACGTGCAAGCACTTACAGACAAAGAAATAGGTATGTAATTGAAGTACCATTTCCGAAGGAAATCTTAATAGCATGGAACAATAGCATCATTAGAAAATGGGATTGTCTACATTCACTAGCCATGGTTCGCAGGTTTTACGTATGGTTAGCAACCAAGGTTTGCAAAGGTTTTAATAAATGTATACTTATCGAACATTAGTACGTGGGTCTTGGGTTCGATTCCCGGTGCACACTTTTCCTTCCCTAAGGACGTTTGTTTATCGTAATGAGGGTGATTGCGTGTATAATATGGAAATGTTTCCGGCGCTCACGATTCAAGTCTTTGTACTTAGTGTAGGACTGTGAATGAGAATATATTTGTTGTTATAAAGTAAAAAAAAATATTTGGCATACATTTGTATTAGTACTACATTTCGTTTAGCAAACAATCAATTATTACAACCAATCAACTTGAGCGTTGTCCAAAATTTTATCGACATAGAAAACATTTTAATAATTTTCATATTTTCCTCCATTTTCTTAGATGATTATAGATGATGATTATAGTAATGTTGCCTTACCATGAAGTCTTCCATACGCATCGAACTTGTCCAAAGTATAAAATAAACATAAATCATTCACCTTACACTCAAGTCGTCCGAACTAAAAGTGATCAACTAAGAACTTGTTATTGCTAAGCACTGGCTTAATCAATTGATCTAGCTAAGTTAAAAGTAACCTTATATTACGTAAATAAGTATACTTTACTTAATTAAACTCGTGCGTTAAGTTTTTAGCCGCTTTTAAAAGAGTTAATGGTGTCGTTACTTGCCCCACCTCCGTGGGCCCGCCTATTGCCTATTGCTTTCCACATTGTGGTGACTGTGATCCACTAGATAGCGAATAACTATTGCAATTAAACTAGCTCTAAATTATAAGGACAAAAACAAGGACCGGACAAGTTCGAGTCTGGTAATCATGTGCAATAATAAGGAAAGGATAATTTCGTCGCTTCAGGCAGGGCTTGAGTAGCTCAGCGGTTAGAGCAATAGGGCCTCAAGCGATATTTTTTCCTTTCTAAATTTATCACTATAGTTCTGCCTAGCATGGATAATGCTATATAAATAAAATCAATATTATCTTTGAATTACTTAGTTGTAACTTTGTGTAGTTAGTAAATATGTTCAGTTAGAAAATGTCAAAGAATGACACGAACAAAATCGCGATTCCACTTTTTTAAAATGTAGATAACAATCGCATCAAAACAATGCATTCTAACCAATTCGAAATAATAAGCAAACGCATTCGGAAAAATGTTCGCCATTTGTTACTAGGTTATAGGTAGATACTAAGATTATTTTGATGTAAAATGAAAACAATCAAACAATAAAAGCTCAAAAACATTTCCTCGAATCATCAGATCGTTGATGTGGCGAGAGACGCGTTCCGTTCTCAGCTTGGTGATAAATTACTGAAATTGATAACAACACGTACACGTTACATACAAGTGTATGTGTATATACTGTAGGGTTGGCAGTACTTGAAGGAACTTTCGTTTTTTTTTATATTTATATTATTGCTGGCCAATTGCCTATATTTCCTACAACTAAACACTTTTGGTTAATGTCGATTTAGTTATTTAAATATCGGATATTTTTATGTATATTTAATTATTAAGCAAAGCTTTTGCGAGTTTCAAATTCATACATGTTTTATCAAAGTCTTAAAGGTAAACCTAATGGTAAAAAGGTAAATTTATCACATAGATAATTTCTTAATTTGTAATTTGGCAACAACATCATGCGTCAGATTACGGCTGAAAATCAGCGCTAAATAAAAATTTTCACTACCTATATAAATTGTCCTATTTTATTGAATAGATAATTTCTTTATTAGTAATTATCTGCGTTAATCTTAATTAGTCATTTGTAACAGCATTTTGTGTTAGGTGTAGAATGAGAATCAGCGTTAAATAAAAATTGTACTCTACCTATATAAATTATCCTACAATTTTGTTTTTAATTAGTAATTTGTAACCGTCCAAGTTGAATTAAATATTATTCTATCAATCTTTCTTTCAAGGCTGACAACCCTAACAAAGTGTGCGTAGATCCAAAGTGTTGCACAGTTGGAGCGGCAGTAAAGAGGACGGGTTGCAGCCGATTTCGGCTTTGTGGTGCCGATGCCGCCGCGTAAACAAACCCCAATGTTGTGAGCTCGTGACGTGATCCGACGGAGTGTGAACGAAAGTGTTGATTATCTTCGTGGATAATTGTTCAATGTATTTAGATCAATTTGTTTGTAAAATTGTAGATAATGTATTAATAGTCGATGCTGAAAACATTTACATCACACACATAATCACATCCAGAATTAAAGGCACAAAATTAAATGTCCCTATGTATTACTTTGAAATATTAACGCATTTAAATCAGTTTTTTATAAGCCATTAACGAAGAGTATTAAAAAACATATGCATATTTCCCATTGTAATGTTATCAAACAAAAACCTTTTTTAAGCTTAGTAGGTATTTCCGGAATCCCATATCTTCGCTCTGAGAGTTAGGTGATTTTAATTATCCCACCCATTCACTATTCCAGCAACTTTCACAATAAATTTACCCAACAATAGGTATCTTATCAGTCAGAAAGCTTTACTTGTAACTCATTAACTGACTCCTAAGAATAGTAATCAGAGTGATCAAAGGCTCTCGCAGTGTTTTGACAGGATTGTTTAAGGATTGGGAGAATGGATCCTTCGAAAGCTTGTTTTAGTAAGTCGTGGTAAGTTTACTGGGTGGATGATTTGTAGATTTTTATATCTGTTTGATCATGATATTGTTTCAATTGAACTGCCCGCTGGCGGAGGTGCGCTTTTACATCAGCGGTTATCAGGTTTGATTCTCGGTGGGAACACAAGTTTTATCAGCTGGGGTAATTTCTGATTCTGTGTGTGATTGTGTGGTATATTTACAGCACAACGCTACAATACAGGTCAAAGACTTGCTGTTGTTAGAAACACGCTAGACCTGGAAATTAACTGCTGAAATAGGGATGAAGCCTGAGTAAAAAATAATTTAATTTTTCCATCAGTTTAAAAATATTAGACATGTTTTTTCTTATTTAACAATTTAGTAGAAGTTGACAAAGATAGCTTCAAAGTTCGGGAATAGGGGTTCCTGACGTCACGGCTCAGTAAACAGCGTGCGTCACGCGGAATTTCTACGCACTACCGACGTACTCGTATATCTTCGTGTTTTTTTGAATAATCGACAAAACAAAAAAAATGTGTCCAATATTTCTTGATAATGTAAATGAAGGACTAAATAGTTTTTTTTAGGCAGTTAACCCATTAGCAAAAAGCTTAATATTATTTATTGTGGTTAAATACCATTTATAGTGTTTAACTACAATTTCTCTATTTGAAAGTAGTACATTACGTCTAAAAATTCAAATAGCATTATTAGTTTATTGTATACCAAAGTCTAAAAGGATTTCAAGTGCATTGAAAACTATTGGATTCCCATACAAAACATCGATACAAAAAAGGTCAAAAAAAGATGGCGCCTCAAACCGTTAGGTCAGGTCAAGTGTCACAGAACTACCACAGTGGCGGGAGTTTACAGTGGACTGCGAAATTTAAAACCGATGTCAGTTGAAATAATAACCCAATTTGAATAATGTGCAGATTTAAATATGAGTCCAGTAAGAAATTAAACCATCGCGAAATAATACTATAAAAAAATATTATTAATATAACAATTTTGCTCTTTTTATAGGGGTTATTCTAGCTTTGTCTTCTCCTCGTGATATTCTCTTAATATTAATAATATTTAACTTAATAACAAAGGTCTATATCATAAGGTCCATAAAACCTTACAAACACTGATTAATAAGTCTTAGTACATGTATGAACTCGACAATGAAGACTTTTGATTACATACAAGGCATGTATCGAATCGGCAGCAATAAAGCCATTCGATGCCTCGCCCGACAAAGCATCGGCAACTAACAAACAATTACCTGTATAAACAATAACATTATTGCCTGTACTGGTTTTTATCGACCGAATCGAGTCGGCAACGAAACAAATTATTAGCTACCAAAAACAAAACACCGAGCTCTTTCATCAAAGTTTATATAATTTCATACGCAGTAAAACAGCTAACGTCTTACTAAAAAGATGAATAGCGAAATATAACACTATTTCAGCCCTGCCTTGAGCAAAAAATGCGTTGTAAATTTAAAATAAGAACAGGAAATGATAACCCGCGGGTCGACTGCGCCTGCGCCACCCCCTCACGCACAAACACACGCAAATACACACACGAGCAATTAAAAATTACACGCACAAAGACAAGGCCGAATAGAATAAAAATTTAAAAGAAAAAAGTGACACACACATTCAAATTTGGAATCATAAAATGTTCTGAAAAAGTTTCGTTCGATAACTGGGAACTTCAAGGGGATCTGTAATCTAGTGAAGGATTCGGGACAATTTTTTGTGAGTGGATTTATTTATTTTTTGCCCGGGGTGGCAATCTGGAGATTTTAGAACGATCACCCGGTGAAGAGGGCCACATGTGGCTGCAGGCAGGCGATAAACATTTTATAGGAATGTTTAGAGCAAAAACTGAAAACCAAATGTTCATATCGATTGGGTCGGAGGAAGTTGTAATGTAAATAATGAATATTCAATCTCCGCTTTTGGGGAAGGAAGGGAGTAAGTATTAATAAAAAGTGTCAAAATGCCTCGTCTTAGAGAATTATGTACAGGAATAGAGGAAACTGAACGGGATAATTATAAAATCGTTTTTTTACTGCCGGGTCAGCTCTTATATTCCTCGACCAGTAACTAATACCTATATTATGACGAGATTACTCAATATAAAATTATACTAACCAAATAAACGTTATCTCATATTATAATATGGATTAAATAAATACCATTGTGTCAAACTACAACCTATTAACACCTATTATGTCTATTAACAAAGAACATAAAAACAAAGTGTCTTCCCGATAATAGAGATAGTATGAAAAGTGTTTTTGACACATTCTTAGTGTTTAGGTGTGTTATTCTTAGTTCTTAGTGTTACAGTGTTCTACTTAGCAGTTTAGGTCAAAATTAAATTACTTATTAGTCTTAAGGCTAGATCGTAATTCCAATGTAGTACCAAACGTAATCGGTACGTCATTATAGGGAAAAAAATGTGTCAAAGAAACAGAAGTACTCTAATGAGCATGATGGCTTGAGCTTATTTCATTTAAAGGTTTAGCACAAAGCGGTGAATAAAGAATAAGTTTAATGCTATGAAGCATTATCTACCAGCTTTCCTAGGTGTGTAAGAAAAGTGCTTGGGCGTGCAGCTAAAAGATAAGCGTAACATATAAAAAATAAGAAATTAGAATAAACTTAAACAAATAATTTGAAAAATAAATAAAGAAAGAAAAATAAATAAGAAATGAAAATTCTAATTTCTAAAAATATATGGTAAGTGCTTGTGGTAATCAAGTGAAAAGCATTTTTTTTCTCGGTTTTTTTATTATTACGACATATTTGTGAGTAATGAGTAGTCGGTTTTAATTTCATTCATCTTATTCCGCATGAATCTATCTATAAGCAAAACCACAGATTATACTAGTAGCTCGGTGAGCTTGAAGACCTCGTGTATGTTTCGAAATGGATGAAATATGATTTTTTTTTACGTTTTCAACCCCCATATCCCTAAACAACAATTTATACCATATTGAAAAATAACCAAATCAACAAAAAAAATGTATCAAACATGCTCACAAAATTTCAAGAGAATCGGTTGAGAAATGCAACATGTAGAGAAGAAAAACCGGAAATCCGGACACACGAAATTGCCGAAGCTGAAACGGAGGCGCTTCGCGCTCGCTCGGTTAATAAAAGTCGCCCGAGACGTACCCGCGAGTCGCGTCCGAGTTACTCAACAAGTTACCGTAAACAAGTTTGTCCTTGGTACTACTAAGGCTATTTATAATGGCAGATGGTTGCCCCGTGCGCGGCTATTTTAAGAACTACACCCCTAGTGTGATCTGTCAATGTGATACGCCCTTAGGAAGATGTTTAACGCGGATTTTATATAAAACTATAGCCCCTCGGCTTCGCTCGCGGCAAGCAACGTAAACTATGATTTACTAGCTTCTCACTTATCACGGTTGACATTAAGAAAAAAAAAAAAGAGAATTGTACCTAAGGTTACTTGCCTTTGATTGTAGATTTTCTTTATAAATGTAATAAATAGCGTCGCAGGTAACACTATGACACTAATATTATAAATCCGAAAGTTTGTAAGTGTGCATGTTTGTTTGCTCTTCACGCTGTAACGGCTAAACTGATTAGGATGAAATTTGGAATGTACATAGCTTATACCTAGGAATAACACATAGCTATTTTTTAACTATATAAACTCAGGCAAAGCTGCGGGTCACGACTAGATTTTGATAAGTTTTAATGAAAGAATACTCTGAATTATTACGTCCAAAGACTATCTACTCTTTTGTGAAAATATGGTCAGATAATAATTTTCTTTTTGATGATGCAACCTTTTCAGCTCCTGGATTCATAAATAAAATTATTTCTAAAGATGGTAATTTCAAATGCAAATGACAAGAGAAACCTAAAGATAAAATACCTATTCAATGATACCCCAATTATTAATGATACCACAGTTCATCGACTTTAATTTTTATTTTTCTCCATATGGCGTCTAGAGCGTATGAGTCTTTAGTGACACTCGCAAGTTTAAGACAAATCGATCGACGTAATACCAATGTCGGTACGTCCCTACCTACAACCTATCATTATTTAATTTTACAAAATTAATTTCGGGTGGCAGATGTGTGGACTCGTGGATGTCTATTTTGAGAACTGCACCCCATGCCTATGGTAAACACAATGAAGATTATACGATCCCTGGCATCATGGCTAGATAGGTTGTCAAGCTATTATACCTACGACAAATAAGGTTACTTAAATTTACTAGTCTTTTTGTTCCGTAGTATGGCTTTATGTATACCTATATCGACTATAATTTTTAGAAACTAAAGATGTGCCTCTGTGGGTAGATTACGCTATACTCTAAAATCAACTAAACAAAAATCGGATCTACTAGGTATATCTACTATACGCGAAAGTTATTTGTAAATTAGAAGGAACTAGAACATAAATAAGCTGGAACAAAGCCGTCCCTTAGTTTGTTTCCCGTCCTTTAGTGCAAAAGAAGGCCTGGTCTTGCATATTAACAAAAAAATTACAAGCATTTTACGTGCGACACGAGCGCTAGTCCAACTGCTACTGAAGCAAATTGTGCAAACAATTTACGTGGTCCAGGTCCTCGGAGCTAGCCACATATCTACCCACTTTTAATAACACCATTGCGTGAAATTAAGATCGTGTTTAAATTTACCTATCCAGTATAAAAAAAAATTAAACAATCTTGATAATTTATAGCCATCATTTAAGTGTACCGTCTTCAAATTTTAATCACGTAATAAACAGTATAACAGCTCAATGTTAAAATATCTTGACATGAGGGTACGAAGTCGTGCGGAAAACGCGTGTTAAACCAACAACTTAAATAAACACTAGTGGCTCTGTGATCTGAAGACATCGCATACTATCGAAAAGGCTGAAATATTACGTATCTCCGCCATTAAGAAAAAATTGGAAAAACTGAATCGACCAAAAAAAACTATATAAGTATCAAACCTGCTTACAAAATATCACGAGAATCGGTTGAGAAATGCGCCCTGTAGAGGAGAACAACCGGACATCCGGACGTACGAACGCGTTTTGGCCCAAGCTGAAACTGAGATGCTTCGCGCGTTCTTGGTCTAATATAGAGCAATATAACTGACTGAATTATCTCCGAGGAGATGCAGGTGCCTTGCGATCACTATTGTGTAATTGCGATTTTGAAACTTATAGACGGGCTTTAGCTTCCAGTGTCGTAATGAAATCCGTGGTCGTCAGGGTATTTTCTCATACTCTCGTGGCTAAGCTACTCTGTAACGAAAAACAAATGTAGCATCTTCATGAAGAATAATCGGTCGCAAGAACTCCAAATTGTGTTCCAGCGGTAGTCCTTAGCTTAGAGTGTTTACCACCCCCGACCAGATCTGGAAACACAAGTTTTCACCCCCAGGAAAATTTGCGTTCCTAGTTCTGGGTGTGATTGTGTCTGTGATGCGAATGTTTCGTTGCCGGCACCTACAACATAAGTCATCGTACTTAGTGTGGGGCTGTGAGTGTGAAGGCGTTTATTTATGTTTAATAAATAATATATAATAATTCAAAATTATTATACAAAAAACATGAAGAAAATTATAAGAAGCAAAGATAGCATATACCTCAAGGATGCATGGAGGCAAACTGCACAAGCGCTTTCTAGCGACTACCATAATAACACCTAGGTTAATAAAATTATGTATTAGAGAAAAATAATGTTTTAACAGAAAAATTAATGAAAGAAATGCGCTGCCGAGTTTCTTGCCAGGTTCTTCTCGAGATGGCTGTAATTTTGCGAATCTGGCAATAGAATCATTTACTTTCATGAGTGCCTCTTTGGGGCCCATGTGAATAAACGATTTTGATTTGATTTGATTTGACTTACCAACAGATACAATAGTGTTCAAACAGCCTATCAGTGATTACTTAAGTCGTGCAAAAATAGCTTATTAAACCAACATCTAAATTAAAACAAGAAACATAGATATATATATATGGATCACAGTATCAGTGATTCACTTCACCGTATGCACAGTATAAGGAGCGTATTCCGTAACTGGATCATGGAGGGTGTTTTTATTTAGCCCCGTGACGTAAGAAGTGCAACATGGGGAGGATCGGTATGTGGCACCGAGGCTCGTTAGGGCTGTCTGCTCATTCGAATTATAAATAACTTGTAGATTTATCTGCTGATATGCTAGAATATTTTTCTTAGTTTAAATTAACACTTGACACACATGACTGATAATTACCACTTTCTATCAATGTTTCTACGTGTATTTTTCTTAATAAACATCTAGAAGATTGCTAATTTTTGGTAAATCATTTAAAATAACCTGTTATTTTCCAGGCTTAACGTTAATGACATATTTTTTTCGAAATTAGACAACTACCTAGTTACTTACTAACAATGGACTGTGATCCACAGTTTTGGCTTTCGAAATAATTTTAGTTGAAATACATTAAAAATAAAACGCTTTCACACTCACAGCCCCACACTAAGTTCGATGACTTGTGTCGTGGGTGCCGAAAACATTCACATCACACACACAATTATAACCAGAACCAGAAACACACATTTTCCTTGAAACAAAAATTTTTCGTGAATAATATTTACTTTATTATAGGAAACATCGCTTATATATTCTAAAAACTGTACTAAATTCGCCGAAAGAAGCCTCGGGAAACAACTAGTAACCTTATGTAACATTTACATACATTTACCTACATACAACCTATTACGAACACTAGATAAAAAAGCTTTGCTCAGTATAGAAATTGCATTTAAAATCCAAACATTGTGTACAGAAAGGACGGGAAGATTCACAGCCGTCACGTATTATTTAGCTGCGCCAGCGCACGATGCGCACATTTGTCATTTGCGCGCGCTTCTCGCCAGGGGGCGCTTGTTTATGTACAACACGTTTGATTTTATGACATTTATCACAGGTTCCTTGCTTCGACCGATATTGTTATTCCGGTACTTGAGTTTTAATTTATTCTTCAACACAACAATCAATATTACAACGTTCCAAAGGCTATTTGATAATTTATAGAAGAAATAACATGATATTAACGCTTTCACACTCACAGCCTTACACTGAGTTTGATTACTTGTGTAATGGTGATGGAAACATTCACATCACACACACTTACAATTACACCCAGAACCAGAAACAAATTCGTCTCAAGGAGAAATCTTTGGATATTCCGGCAATCGAACCCGATACTTGCTGTTTAGAAGGCCAATTCGCTTCCAACTACGCCAACGAAGAACGTAGATTTTGTTTGAAAATTTTTGGGACGAAGTTTACTTGATCTTTGATATAGATAATTACGACATCTTTTTCTTAATAATATCATTTAATAACTGACGTTATTTGCCTGATGGTTCGCTTCACGCATGCCTATTATTGTTGTGCATTTTCAGTGCCTCCTGGAAATTTTAACCAACTTTATTATGTCACTGCAAAGCGCTCCTCTCTCTGAGAGGGAGGCTGTTGAGTCTTATATTTCATGACAGTTATTACTCTACTAATACTAATAATACAATACTTACTGACCTGTAAATTTAAGGTTGTTGAAACGTATTTAGAATCAAAACTACGGGCCAATTGCCTATATTTCCTAAAACTAAACTATAACTATGTACAGCAAAGAACTAAGTAACCTACAAGACATCGAGCTTATAGGTAATTATTATTATTATTTAGAATTATGTTATATATCTGATATTGCACAACCTTAACCTTCAATATAATATACGGAAAACAGACAGTAAGATAATCTCATTAAAAACAAATCCTTCATACTATCAGTAAAGATATTCCATTTGCCACCAAAAACACAATTTCCATAATAACTAAACAATCAGCTTACACACGTGTAAGACTAAACATATTTCTTTTGTGATATAATAAAGAGCTACATTTAGACGTGAAGATAGGAATATTACATATTTACTATGTAAACAGTCAATCATGTAATATATTGTATAATTCATGTGAAATAAACTGCCCATTGGCTTAGTTGGATGAGCGTTCGCCTTACAAGCAGGGGTATCGAGTTCGATTCCCGGCGGGAACACAAGTCTCCTCCCCAAGGAAACTTTGTGTTTCTGGTTCTGGTTGTGATTGTGTACGTGATGTGAATGTTTCCGGCACCCACGACACAAGTCTTCGAACTTAGTGTGGTGATGTCAGTGCGAAAGCGTATGAAATAATTAAACGCAAGCAAAGCTTTAAAAAAACCGGCTTCACCGCTTTATCTTCGGAATCTTGATCAGATTTAATGTATTCAATGCATTTTTGACGATAACTCAAAAACTAGAGCTCTATTTTTTTTTTATTCATGATAAGCAAACTTTTGACCACTATCTCACCTGATGGTAAGCGAAGATGTGGTCGACGATGGAGCAAGCTTGCCTAGAAGATACCTATTCACTCGTGACTTGAAGACTCCCATATTGTACTCATCAGGAAATACCGACTCGGGACATGAAAAGCACCAGCTTTCAAATAAAAAATAATCATCAAAATCGGCTCAAAACAAAAGAAGTTATGAGGTAACTTTTGAAATCGGCTAAAAACGTAAACATCGTCAATGTAGTCCACAGAATACGCATTATTGACGATATTTCAAGAACTACTGATCAGATCTTGATCAAATTTAAATGGGACTAATTGGAAAGCAACATCTTTCAAACTAAAAAAAAATGTAAGTCGGTAAAAAAGTATCTACAGTCATTTATTTATGTATACGACCACCTATGTTAATTTTAAGGCTAATTGAGACCAATCGTATGTGACGCTAATAGCCACATCCAAATGTAAGTGACGAGACGCACCTTGATTAGAGAGTGCAAGGTGTGTCCACACTGAATAGAAATACATAATGATGATAACTCATACATAATATAATATAATGAATAATAGATGACCGTTGGCTCAGTTGGATGCGCATTTGCCTTCTAAGCAGGGTAGGGTTTGATTCCCGGCGGGAACACAAATTTTCTCTCCAAAGAGAGTTTTGTGTTTCTAGTTCTGGATGTGATTGTGTGTGTGATGTGAATGTTTCCGGCACCCACGATACTGAACTTAGTGTAGGGCTGAGAGTGTGAAAGCGTTTTAGGTTTGAATAATAAATAATATACTCTGCATTACTGACCTACCGGTAGCTTGGGCAATGCCTCGCTGTCGGCGCGGTGGCTAACTAGATTTAATAATTTTTTTATTTTTTTTTATTACTTGTATTGTTTTTTTATGTATCCTTATTAGGTAGGTATCCTACAGTCTTTATTTTTTTTAAAATCAATCGAATGTATTGTTAGCATAAGTTTTCTGCAAGAAATATATGTTTATAATCAATAGTAATTGACAGTTGGCTATTGTTAAATCTCCACCGCGTAGTCTAATAAAGATATCGATATAAGTTTATTTTACAGAGTTTAGTAACATCTCCTACAAAAAACTGTAAAAAAATTACACATATATATATAATTTTTTATAAAACAGCAAATGACCCATTATTTATATTTGATTTGGAAATGACCTCAAAATCCTAACTAAACATTCTGTTATACTAGACTTTGCCCCGTTCGGTATGGAAAGCACTTTACTTAAGGAACTAAAATGAAGTTTTAAAACACCTTAATTAGGTTCGGAAGTCTGTCAGCTGTTAACGATCGACTAATTGGTCTGTTGTTTTGTGTTTGTATTGTGAACGTGATGTAAATACAATCGTTAAGTACCTTTGCTAACCTTACCGTGCTATGAGCATAATCTATAAACCCTAAAATTGGTATATTTGACAAAATTACGTATTTGATTAACGTATATAATAATTTCTGGCAACTCACATGATAATTCAAAAAATATTTACGAGCATTAAACTACAAACATAATAAACGCCATCTATTGGCTTGCAGGGTAACGTGGTTTTATTTACTTCAATATTTTATTCAACATTGTCACACAAGAGATTGATATGAAAAGTATACCTACTTATTCTACACAATTATCATAATTAAGTTCACGAATCATCGTAAAAAAATGTTTGTGAATAATTATTAACGCTATAAAGATCTATTCACCCAATTATTATTGTGTATCGTAGCCAGTAGCTACGACATTTACTTAGATGAGTTACAACGATAGACGACTGATAAGAACCATAATCGTACTTCAATAGTTACAGAATGAGTGATGCGTTTTATATTTCTATACACTTAAATAATTTTAGTCTATGCCAAAATTAAATATAAAAATAATAATAATATATATATATATATATTTTATTATCATTAGTTTTTATAGTTTAAATAAAACATTGGTCTTGTAAATCTAAATTAAGAATATTCTCTAAAAACTTCAAAGAAAAATAAATTCTTTATCTATAAGCATTAAGAAAAATCATACTAAATAACTTGCTTGGAGTATTGCAGCTAAAGTGAAAAAATAATGTTGTATATTTTTTCAAAACTTGTAATTCTTCGTGTGTTAATGTGTAATAATGATTGTTTTAGACCGTTGGTAGTTTATGAACGTGCATGAGTGCATAGTTAATCATACAAAGTTGAATATTTCGCCTTCCATCCCAAACCTCAATAGAAGTTCTAATAAGGTTTCTACCAATTTACTAGGGTAGACTTGACTATGACACTTTAACTTGACTTTTACTGGGACTTATGACTAGGACTTCTTACACAAAATATGTAATATCTACCAACACTTCAAACATTTTATTACATGAAACTGGAAATGCACAAATATTGTGTAGCCAAAATAATAATAAATAAAATACCTCGCTTAAAAAGACATCAACGCAGACGAAAATAGACCCAATTACTATACATAACCATTACTAATGTTAGACTATTACTACACGTCCGTAATCTTAAAACAGGCTTGTTCTAACCGTATCCTATTAGATTCGCTGCAAACCTTTTAAAGTGACATTACAAAAAAGAATGACTTCTTACCGAACGATTAGCCAAGTGAGTCGTTCGCCCATTCGTGAGCCATCACAGAGGCATTCGAGTGTTCCCAATATTTATTCCGTCTAGACGTTTTATCTACGCATGCTTTCGATTAGTTTATCACACAGGAATGTTTTATACACTTGAAATCGGAAAGTTGAAGCCGAATGAGCTTTTAAAGGCTTTTTTCTGCAGCTGTTTTAGTGCGGGTGTCGCGTAGTATTGAGATAAAAGCCGTGTTTACGAGTAATCGTTTTAAAGGTTTTAAATTGTGTAGAATTTGTTTGTTTTTTTGATTGTTTTCAAGGGCTCGTGCTATTTTATGGCCGGTTGATGGTCAACCCTGCTATATAATATAACTCGATACATTAAAATAAATGTTTTCGTGACGTGAGCATGACGCGCATTAGTATCGACGGCATAGCAAACATGAAAATCCATTTTACAATTTAATTAAATTTTAATTTTAATTTAATTTATTAATTTTAATAAAAAAATAAAAACAACATGTATGATATGTAACTTATAATTAGAACCTTATTGCTAAAACAATTGAAACCAAGCTTTCTGCATTTTTAACTAAACAGGTTGTAATCAATAATTAATAACATTTTAATATTAGGTATTATTCTGGTCATGGATCAGTTGAAAATCAAAAATATTATTGTCTCGTCAATACAAGATAATACTATCAATCGATTCATCGATACATAAATTCAATTGGTAGATCTCCATTTGTTTTTGTTCTAGACTCAAACTGCCAGTAAATATAATATTTATTAAGTCATTTCCAACGCTTATACTTTTACCTACAAATACATGCAATTAAATATATCAAAGCTGAGCTTGTTTGCGTCTAATCTATCAAAACATGTGAGGCTTAATGCGTATAGCCTAACATGACTCAGTTACACAACTTTCGTTTCGGCTTTGTTATCTGGCGCTTTATCTTTTATCCTAGTCACTAGTAGACAAGTCTTTAGCACCAATCGTAGCCAAATCAAAAACCCAAAGGTATAAAGTTACTGCATGCGATCGACGTAACATTTGTGCATCGCGAGATAGCTGCCGTGAGCCGTCCCAACTGACTCGCTATTCTGGGATGACGCACAGGGGGTGGAGTGTGGTGCAAGCTATGAGAGTACCATGACAAAACCGAAACGAAATTAAATATTATATTATATATACGCTCATTCTTTCTTTGTTTCAAAGTCTGTTCTTCTTTTGATTAAAATATAGGTGTGTGTGTACTTTGTATATATGTATTAGTTAATTTTTAGTTTGTATCTTCGATTGTTACATCTTTGGCAGTATCATCACGTTCTGTCAGGTGAGTAGTGACCAAATACTTATGTTAACTAAGTATTTGGTCACTATCTCACTTGAGCACTGTACCTATCTGGCAAAAAAAATATTGACATTAAGAAAAGAAACTTTATGAACCAGATCGAATAGAACTACTCTAACATATTTCAAATACACAAATGTTAAAGTAATAAATAGCACTGTGTCATAATGTCCGCTTAAATTATTTAAATCGTGGAAAATACTAAGTCATCATTTTTTCTGTAAAGTTTATATATTTATATAAACTTAGGATTTAAAAGACAATTGAAATGTTCGTAATGTATATTATGTTTATGTTTAATATATAGTTCTGTTGTATTCTACGTGTGAAACGATTCTTAGTATTATAATATTTGCGTAACTTGTGGCTCCAAAGTGATGCTGTTGTCACAAATGACGATAATTGGTTATGACTAATGACGATTTGGCCATTAACTGTCTATAGACTTACCTAGAATTAGAAATAGAATTCGTTTTCCTCAATCAAAAAAAGCGCAGTGGAAATCCTTATGTAGTTATGTAAACATAATTATAAATAGCAACAATATGTCACTCGTAGTTTATTCGCGTTTTTATTAAATCTGTTAAAAAATATATAAAAATTAATGCCTCTTTTCGTTGTTATTTTATAACTCAAGGACGGGCTCACCTATCAAAACCAAATGTTTAGACTTTGTTCGGACTGATTAGTAGACGGTTTATGTGAAGTTTGCACAAAATCGGTCGAGTGGGTCTTCATTTATCACACCCGGGCGAAGCCGGGGCGTATCGCTAGTCTGTTATAAAACTATTCACTACTAGCCGTGCCCCACGGCTTCGACCGCTATTATCAAGTTAAAAAGTAGCCTATGTGTTAATCCAAGGTATAAGCTATGCATGTTCCAAATTTCATCCAAATCCGTTTCGCCGTTAAAGCGTGAAGAGGGAACAAAAATACTTACACACTTACACACTAGCACACTTACACACAAACTTTAAGATATATAATGTTAGTAGGATATAGCGGTAAAATCATATGATAGTAACATTACATTTATAATATAGCGGAAAAAAATTTGGTACCTATTGTAATTAAGTCATGAATAAGTCGCTAGAGTTTCTAACTAAGGCAGCGCCTATAAATCGTGATGTACCGATCAGCGGGGGCGAATGAGTGCAATATGTCACACGTGCTCATAAACTTGATCGCGTTTTTATTTCAATGTCGTTAAAGTAATTATAGTGCACCCTGTAGGTCTAAAGATAAAACATTGAGCTCTAGTGTACGACAGAACATATTTATACTACAGCTTAATAGAAGATACGAGGAAAATGGTTTATGTATGAATTTCGTATACATATAGGTATATATTATACATATGTATTTATATTATCTGTATAGTGTGTATGTATATTATGTATTTTTTTATATATTTATTTACTAATATTAAATATAGGCATAGAACGCCACACCAACCCAAATAATTATTTAATGATTCAGTATTCCAATCTTAAATACACAAAAAAAAAATATTCAAGATTGGCAAACATTTGATCACTATCTCACCTGATGTGACATTAAGTAAGTAAGTGACGATGCGGTCGAAGATGCAGCATGTTTGCCCAGAACATGCCTATTTACTCGCGACTTAAATACTATATTGTATTTATCAGGGAACACAGACTCAGGTAAGGAATCCCATTCTTTTGCAGTTCCCATAATGAAATGGAGGCAAAACGCCGTCTTTTTGAAAAATCTACAATATAGCGGTGTCGCGAAATCTGTCTCGATGTCCGATAATAGAATGGGGATGGGGGAATCTAATATTTTTTTAAACTAAAACTAATAATTATTTTATAAATCATGTAAATACTTTCAAAGAAGTAGAAATCATTCAACTCCTTATTATATAATAATAAAAACTTCACTAGACAACTAGTTAACAGCCATGTAACATCAGCACCACAGAAAACATACGTTTCACATTGCCTACCTCTATGATCCGACGATAGAAGAGTAGTGAGTAGCGAGAGAGCGCCGAAATACTTATTGTACAACGTTATAAACATTTCGCCTCTTTTTACTTTACGATCCGTATCAATCGACGAGTGTCGTTGCCAAATCGTTTCAACTAATAAGCCCAATAACATACGATGCTCCGAGCATGCTCTGTTACTTAACAGCATGCTCAGCTAAACCATGCTACCGTACAGTATTGTTATAAGCACAAAGATTATTTTAATTTGCTTTCTTTATTTTACATATAAAATCAGAAATAAAAAAAAACATAATTATTGAAAATAAATTGTATAAACCTGTAACATCATTATTTAAACATTATATCATAAAACAATAAAATTGAGTAAAATTTATCACATTTGCATCACAGAGATTTTATAGACTTTTTAAACTTGCCAATGTTATCCGTGAATAGATCGACCTTTTCATGTTTCGACATGTTTTTGAATTGACCAATGAAATTTTGTTTTACTATTATTACTATTGTGTATATTATTTTTGTTACTGAGAATATTAAATCGAGATACTCGGGGCAAATTTGATTGTGCGGAAATGTTAAGAAGTGATAGAAGTTCCGGAGCATCTAGTAAATAACCCATTGGCAAGTTTATATAGGAAGGTATAGTCAAGCACACGTCTTCCATCGAATAGGGAACTATTTTAATGTATATGAGCCTATCAGCCTATCAGCGTAGCTTTTAAGGGTTTTACCCATATTACAAGAGAATGTCAGATGCCACAACAAACGTTTTTGAATACTTTCGAGGCGCTTGACATAAACATCGTAAAACGGATACCAAGCCACAATGCAGTACTCCAGAGAACTGCGGACAAATGCGTTATAAAGTAAAATTTTGGTTTTAGGGCACCTGAAATCTTTAACATTGCGTAGGATAAAAACAAGACACTAAAACGCTTTGGTACAGATATTGTCTACATGTATGTTAAACCTAAGCTTGTTAACAAGGACTATGCCTAAGTCTCTGATATGGTCAACTTCTACAAGAGTATCGGCATGTATTAAATATTTGTAATGAGGCCTAGCTTTTTTCTTGGAAAATTAATAATAAAGCATTTCGATGGTTTGAGATTCATTTGATTGGTGTCACACCACGTAGTAAGACGATTAAGGTCATTTTGTAATTGAAATGAGCCAGAAACGGAATGAACGACCTTATAGACCTTAATACACATTTTTAATAATGTACATTGAGATTTAAGAAAATATTAAATGATAAAAAGAACTGGCACGTTGTGATGTTTAAGAAAAAAACTCTGACGTAGGTATTCATATTCAAGACCACCCACGGAATTTTGAATATTATTCGATTACTCTTTAGCAATTTCAATTCGATATGTCTGCCATATGTATCGAGTCAGTGCGCATTATCGTCTCGGATGTCACGTCACTGTGCACTTTATGCAACTCTATTTATATACGCCATCTTGAATTTGTTTATGATTGTGCTGTGCTAAATTAAAGGTTTCAAATAATGAAAGCTTTTAGCTGTTAATTATAATTATCATGAGTGTTTATGTGTTTTAACAAGGCCTATACATTTGAAGACGAGGTTCTGATGATGGAGCCGCGAGGTTGAAAGTGGAACTCTTCGATGCAATGTATTAAATATAACCTCAAGTTTAGGCTCGTTTTTATTTACTTTATATACTTTATAGTGCATTACTGAATAAGGTATGTTTTTTTTACATTTTCTTAAATTTTCTTAATTCAATAATATAAAATTTTATATTTCAGCAATTCGAAACGTTAAAATCTATGAGCTTATATTATGATAATTTAAGAAGGTTTCAATAAATTATTTATGTAACAACCGTTACATTACTGTTTATTGAATTATTATTACCACATAGTTAATTTCAAATATTAAATAATTATGTATGTGATTCAGTATATTTTTGTCCGCTAATGAATGCAAATTTAAAATTGTATAACGTGTATCATTATTGATGATCAATCAAAGAAAATTGCTGGTTTTATTAATAGTGCTAGTCCAAATTTACCATCGTCCAAAGCAAGCAAGGCATGATACAGCTAAATGCTAAACCTCTACTCTGCTAAGTCTCAACTAGCACCACTTTCATAATTTGTCATCAAAACTTCATTTTATCATCAATAAATATTCCTTATTCTATTTTTATTTTTCGACATTTAATAGTAGTAGTGTCAATCAATAGTAGATTGTACAAAGAATTCTTGGCAAAACATAAACTCATATCTTAAATTATTTATTTATGTGGAAAAAATTTTTTAATCCCTAAAAACTCACGTAGGACTAAGGTAACTATTTTTGTTGAGATCTTTTATTAAACAATGTTCTTATGTAGGGCATGTAAGGCACTCTACAAAAATACAAATAGATAGTACTTGGATAAAGTCTAGCATTACTTTATACTTCTTGATTTAATGGTGAATTGGAACCATTCATATTATCAATAGTCGTAAGACAAAATATCATTTTCATCATATGACAAATTCTTGAAAAATTACTATCGACTTCAACTAATTCTAAGCTCTAAGTAGTACGAGAAAGTAAATCAGGAGCAATAAAATATCCGACAAGAAACCGATATCTAAATAGAACAATATCGCGTCGAATCGCTGACAAAGCCGCCGTGAACGAACGCCACTGGACCGTTCGCGATCAAACGCGCCGCGGTCGCGCGTGTAAATCGCGCGATAATTGTCGCGAGCTTTTGACGCGCTTTAATGTGTACGCACCTTAATGCGTGGATTTATAATACGCAATAACTGTATTTACTTTTGCGTATGAAGGTGCTTTTAATTGGCTGTTTAAGAAATCGTTGTCTTTGTTAACGGACTTGTTAACTACGTACGATAGGTGTTGCTTATTAACTTAGTTGATGTAATTAAACAAAACGCGTACAATGCCCTGCTGATTTGCAAACATTGCAATTTAATATCAGCATTGAGGATTTCCTACCGACTTCACAAAAAAGGAGAAAGTACTAATTTTGACTGAATTTTTTTATGTGTTTTGCCTCATATCTTCTCTTATCCTCATATCAAATTTGGTCAAGGTTTGATTAGAAGTTTTTGAGTTATCGTCAATAATGCGTGTTTAATACATTGAATTTGATCAAGGTTCCGCAGATAAAGAGGTAAAGTCGGTTTTTTTAAGCTTTGCTTGCGTTTAATTAATAAGATATATGGAAACTACATAGCGGTATACAGACTTGCCCTATACAACTATATAAGTCATCAAAATATTTTTGCCATTTATAGATACGCGACTTTTACTGTAAAAAAAGCCGCTTTGTATGTTATTTTTTCTTTGGTATTTGTTCTCTTTTATTTTTTGGTCACAATTTTATTGAATGATATGGACGAAATGATACTTAGCCTATTACACAAACTGAATTTAACCAAATTAACGATACTCTATTTGTTACGTTTGATTTAAAGGAAAAAAGACCATACATATCTATTTTATATATATAAATATATATATATATATACGGTGCTACTACATACCGTTTAACCTCCTTTTTCTTCGCCGTATTCGGATCAATGTAATGTTGCCAGCATTTTGGCAACATTACAAATAAAAATAAAAGTTAAGCAATAAATTTAAACAAAACTTAACATAATAAACCACTGCCAAGTGGTTTATTATATTAAGTTTTGTTTAAATTTATTGCTTAACTTTTATTTTTATTTTAGTTAGAGGATAAGGATAAAAAGGATATTATTATCCTCCACTTGGATATTATAACTATAGCATACAAGTGCAACTAAAAGTTTATTTTATCTCACCATTTCGCTATACAACCATCGTCATAATAATATGACAAAAGCGAGGTCCAAACAAAGAACCTTTAGGAACTCTACACAACTATGTTGTAAGGTGCAAATATAGTCCAATTAAAGTTTTATGAAGGATTACATTTTATTTGCCTGCTTATTCGGTTTCAGTGTAGACTTTTGATCTCTGTCATAAATGCTGCTATTATTGAAGACCTTCGAGGTAATATTAAGCCTTTCATTTGTACAGTAATAAAATAAATCGATTCTATATTTACACTATTAGCCTAAGATCTGGTTTAAGATGTTTTATTTTCTCAAAAAGAATAACATTCACTTAAATGAGAAAATGTAGGTATTTCGACAGTAATTTGGCGTCTTGTAGGTGCATAATAACATGATTTATACAATCTGGTCAAATGAGGGTAGGTTAAATAAAAGTGTTCACTAATTATAAGATATTCGTTAGATCATACTTTGTTTACACACAGAAAAAGTGTCACTGGAAGTGCCTATATTTTCTCAAAAGGAATAACATTCACTTAAATGAGAAAATGTAGGTATTTCGACAGTAATTTGGCGACTTGTAGGTGCATTATAACATGATTTATACAATCTGGTCAAATGAGGGTAGGTTAAAAAAGTGTTCACTAATTATAAGATATTCGTTCGACCATACTTTGTTTACACACAGAACGTGTCACTGGAAGTGCCGAGTATTTAGTTTTAGTTTTGTGGTTACATAAGATATTTAGTACAATAGCTTATTTTTTACTGTTGCATCCACAAACTGTGTGCAGTTAGCCAAGTTAAATCACAATATCACACTAATATTATAAAGGCGAAAGATTGTGAATGTGTTTGTATGTTTGTTACTTTTTCACCGCTGGACCAATTTTGATGAAATTTGGTATGAAGGTAGCTGACGCCCTGGCTTTTTAGCCCGGAGATCCCGCGGGTCCGGGACTTACGCGGGTAAAACCGCGAGGCGCAGCTAGTAGTACATATTTATCAAGTTTATATAAGTAGTTCATAAAACTATAGTCCTAGTCATTAGTCAAAGTCATAAGTAAAAGAGTCATAGTCAAGTCATGACCTAGTATAAAGTGTTGGAGCTTCTGAGGAGTTTTGGAGCGAAAACGAGAATCACGTTTATCAACTTAGTATGATCAATATCACAAGCCACCTTTAAAAAAAACTAAATCGAAATCAGTTCAGCCGTTTTGGAGCTACGACAGACACACAGATATACAAAAACATGTAATGTTGCCAGCATTTTGGGAAAGTTACCAATTTAAAGTCAAAACTGCAAAGTCTTGGTCATCGACGTAAGGTAACAAGCCTATAGCTTATATTTTGGAGAGTGTGCTCAGGAATTACATGATATAATTCCTCCGTGCCCTTTTTACCATCTAACAACAAGACAAACTGTCAAACGGCATCCATTTATGGTTGACATGCCTCCAGTTCGCTCAAAGCGTTTCGCTTCTACGTTTATCATCCGTACAGCGATGGAATGGAACTCATTGCCTGCGTTTTGAACTTGACGACCCAGTTGGTCGTCAAGTTCTGGTCGCTGGGTTCGATTCCCGGCAGAAGCAAACATTCCTTCCCTAGGGACATTTGAGCTTCTGGTCTGGGTGTAATGTGTGTGATGTCAATGTTTCTGGCACCCACGATACAAGTCTTTGAACTTAGGGCTATGAGTGTGAATGCGTTTGTTTGTTTGTTTTTGTTCCCTGAACGGTACAATCTGGGTGTCTTCAATCTAGACTGAAAGGCACCTTATAGGCAGACGTGTTCCATCTTCGGCCGCATCGTCACTTTCTATCAAAAGGTCAAATGCTTACCTATCCAACATAAAAAACAGACAAACAAACTTTTTCGTTCGGGGTTAAAAACACCTTTTCACATGCAGTGCCTTGTCGTTGCAGATACTTCAAGCTGTCATTAGTCTAAATGCTTGCTGAACCCTAAAGCTAGCCACAAAGCTGGGTTCGTGACCTACGCCTTATGGCACGTTAAACGTAGTTATTGATATTCTTAGTTAAATTGCATACAAGACCTGTCAAAATGACAAGACGAATGACTCAAAATGCGAGGCATTTATAAATATAGTTGTTAACTGTTCACTAGTAATTGGCCAAATTAGTGTTATTCGTATGTGTGTACAGCCTTTATTAGTAGACAATGAGGTTTGGTACATTTCCGTTTGGAATACGGGTTTTACAATGAAAATTTACAGGTATTGTTACAATTGTTACCGCAGATCATCGATTCGCCGTGACATGAACATCCTAGTGGGAGCACAGCCCTAGAATGTCGTGAGGGAGTTAGATAGTTCGAAAACGAAATAAAGAAAAAAAAGAAAATACAAGACGCTTTATCATGTTTTTTTTTCTATATTACATTATACTAGCTGTATCCCGAGGTTTCGCCCGCTATTACCAAGTTAAATAGCCTATGTGTTAATCCTCGAAATAAGCTATGTACATTCTAAATTTTATCCAAAATTTGTTCAGTCGTTAAAGCGTGAAGAGGGAACAAACATACTTATACTCTTGTACTACACACAAACTTTCGGATTTATAATATTAGTAGGATAATCTTTTTTTTTTAATATATATATGCTGCCTTATATATATAAATATATACGTAAATACGTATGCTGCCTTTCAATAATCCTACTATCCTACTAATATTATAAATCCGAAAGTTTGTGTGTAAGTGTGTATGTTTGTTCCCTCTTCACGCCTTAACGGCTGAACGGATTTGGATGAAATTTGGAACGTACATAGATTATACCTAGGATTAACACATAGGCTACTTTTAGCTTGATAATAGCGGGCGAAGCCGCGGGGCACGGCTAGTAATATTATAAATCCGAAAGTTTGTGTGTAAGTATGTTTGTTCCCTCTTCACGCTTTAACGGCTGAACGGATTTGGATGAAATTTGGAATGTACATAGATTATACCTAGGATTAACAAATAGGCTACTTTTTAACTTGATAATAGCGGGCGAAGCCGCGGGGCACGGCTAGTATATTATACTAACAAGACAATTCGTAATTTAAATAATTTGACATTTAATCATGCACCTACCAATTTCAATAACTTTCAATAATATAAGGCAGAAAAAGAATAAAATGCCCCAAGATACGAGTACATTCATTAACAAGAAAATTGATCATTTATCGACGCAAAATTATGCTACTACCGTATTTTAACTCCTTTCATTGAATTAAACTTTTACAAAGGAGTTGGTTTCCTTTTGAAAAGCACTTGTTATACATTACAAAAATAAATGGTTATTCGGTGGAGGTCAAGCTTGGCTTTTATGATTTGCTGGCCATGGGCAGAGTTATTATTTAACCTTTTCTACAACTAGCTGTACCCCGTGGCCCCGAGTTTATCATGTCTAAAAGTAGGATTAGCAATCCTAGATATAAGCTATGAACATTCCAAATTTCATCCTACTCCGTTCAGCCGTTACAGCGTGAAGAGAAAACAAACATACTTACACACAAACTTTTGGGTTAGTTAGTTTGATTAGTGTGATTAGTGTGATGTGATTTTGAAACGAGTGTTTATTACATAATGTTATGATGTGTTTATGAATTGATAAAATCGATAAAAAAAAAATTTTGCAAATAATTATTTTGGAAATTGTCCTATATATATCACATTCGAAGTTTACCGGTTTACAGGTCATATCTATATTCAATCCAATAGATTTACACCACTTTTTTATGACAGATAAAGTTTACCACGGTCCGACCGCAATCAGGTTGAATAGTAGTTTATATCTACATATTATATAATTTCAGCCAAATCCATCTAGCTGTGACAAAGATACATCGTTTTATATGCATATACTCACTATACGCACAAACAGATACATTTTCGGATTCCTCAACTCATTTGGATTTGGATCGAGAGTAAAAAATGGTAATCGTCTTTTATTTAACAAAAGTCTTTTTAAATATAAGTCAAGTAATTTCCCTTTAAATAAAGATTCATAAACGTTAAAAGAGGTTGTCGAAATCCACCATTCTGACATGAATGGACATCTTTACCCGATAATTTGCCATAAGCATGTGTTAAATCTACCGTTAATACGTAGGATAATGAAGAAGCGTGATCAGTGGAGATAATTTCGGTTTTCTTTTGGGTGAGATATTAACATCTTGTTATGACGCTTTCTTTTGGAGCAGTCGTGAGGAGAAACTCCTTCGTTTCGATGAAAAACGATATCGTTACTGTTTACAAAGAGCCTTTGTTGCATTACAAACAAGTTAAGTTATTTAAACAACCTTTTTCGAGAATATTTCAAATTGAGAACTTTTTTAAGAATGATCCAGCTTTTGGCTCAATTAAAAATTGGTCCAAAGTTGGTATGTTTCTCAACAGAATCGAAAGAAGCGGGCGATATATTGTTTAAATACGGGCAATATTTTGAGCTTGTGTAGCTAAGTGCTATTGCACTTTGAATTCTACGCCACCTGGTTCGAATCCCGACTGACCAATGACTTTTTAAGTATTGTACGGATGGACGAACGACATGTACGAGGACTATGAAATGTGACCGAGTGGGTTTGTGTGTGATGTAAATGTTTCCGGCGCCTAAGATATAGAAGTCTTTGAATTTAGGTTAGGGCTATGAATGTGAATGCGTTTGTTTGTTTTATGTTATTAGCCAACACGCACTTGCCCAGATTGGAGGATTATGACCCAAACTCAGTGAAGGAAGGCCCTGAGACCTAGTAGTTGGAACGGGGCCCAGCAAAAACATACATAGGTATATTATAATGAATAATATATAATGCTTGCATAATATTTTACTGTACCTGCATGTTCTTTCTACATTTATCACTATTAAGTTATAATTATAATTTATGTTACGTGCAAAAGAATGTATATTTCAAATCATTCGCCTGAATTAAAGATACACCCCAACTCATTACGTCACCGAAACATAAGAACCACTGCAATCATATTTTCAAAGCAAATCATACTTCGTGTATAAACACAATAATGAAGTCCCACAATCTGTCGCAACCCTCCATCGGATTATACGGGGTTTGAATGACCCCTCACTTGTTTTGACATCCCTTTCCAGACCAATGAAATATGTAACAAAGGCAACGGGTTAGTCGCGGTATATAGCAATTTGAGCAAGCTTTATATTGCGTGTAGTAAATGTTTCACGAATCAGTGGGTATTGGGAATTTTAGTCAATCTTGGTCATCGAGTTTGTTTAACATTGATCAAACCTTTGGAAATTATCTACATTCTTTTTTGGCCAGGAATTGATCATTATTATTTTCAGACCAATGAAGACCTTATTACGTGCCACGCTTTTAAATATATAATCAGTATTCTTAGTGTGCACTATCTAGCGTTACATTGTCGTTATACCGGTTTTTCTCTCTACTAGTAGTAGAACAAGGATATAATAGTAGTAATACAGGAAAATGTAGGACGAATGTTGGAAAAAAAAGAAAATCTTAAATACAATGAAGATAAAACTTTAACTTATTTTTTGTCTCACTTGTGAATTGGCAGTGTGTCTACTGGCGAAATTTTGTTTTGAAATCGAAATTTGAATTATTAGGTAAAACGGACAAAAACACAAAATGTTTAATATTAGCCGTGCCCCGTGGCTTAACCCGCGTTTATGAAGTTAAAAAGTACCCTATGTTTCAATCTTAGGTATAAGCTATACATATATACATTCCTAATCCGTTCATCCGTTACAAAAAACAAACATTTTCTTGTGGAGCGAAGTGAAATATATGTAGGTACTGGCTTATATATAATAGTCAGTAAAAAAGCTCGTGGAGCGATGTCCACTATTTCGTGCAGCGCAGTGGCATAACCCATACGTATTCACAAACTTTGGAATTTATAATATTCGTATGATATCAGTGTGATAAGTTACCTAAACATTTTGTATTTTCTTTCAACTGTCTCGCTTCAGCCTAACTCATGTTTATAGTTAAATTCTGAACGTTTATGAAGTCGCACGACCCTACTAGTTGAACACGTCGCTAGACATTGGTAATGGTAATTGGTAATGTCTAGTTCAGCCTTTGAATATTTAAGCAGGGGCAGGCGAGGGACTACTTAGACCGATTGAAGGCGTTTAAGGAATGGAGTAAATATTTAGATTGATTTGTGTGAAGGCATGTTCACGGTTTGACTGATTCATTGGACTACAATCTCTTTGGGTAGATCCAGATGTCTAAAGGACAATCGATGAAATACCTAAAAGTTAGGACAATTTTTATAGAAACTCTCGTAATTTGACTCAACTAATAGATGCAAGCGGTTTCTTATAGTATTTAATCTTGATAGCTTGCTACTAACTACATAATGGTTCTAAACTAAAAATCGACTTCAATCGCCACTACGATATCGATCACCTTTCGTGGTCTGCTGCGGAGATTATTAAGTCATTCAAATACAACAAATACAACTGGAATCTATTATAATTTACATTAAAACACTGCCGTAAATATCACTCAAAAGTCTCATGAAAAAAAAAAACCTAATTACGTTACTTAGATGATATAATTTTCCAAATCGGTTTATAAGTTAACAAGCATAAAAATACATATTTCCTTTCTTCTATTTTTAAATCGGTAAAAAACGAAATATAAACTAACAAACGACACATACCTTCATCGTTTCAATTACCAACATAAACGATTGACTAGTTTCGTCATTGTCAACGGTTACAAATTCAGATGCGATGGCGGCCCTTAGGCATGTTAGTCAGTATTAAAATCATTTTTTTTTCTTAAATACATACACATAACTATCAATTCTATTTTATTTTAGCATCATACAACTAAAATTTCATAAAGATTAACTCGACTTACCTGCCGAACCTGTTTGTACTGCTCCTCGAAGCTCCACCCGGCTGCACTGCCCTCCGATGACGAAGACGATGCGGAGCCTACGGGCTGAGCCGGCGGCGGCGGCGCGGGCGCCAGGAACGCCGGCGGGGCGTAAGGGAAGCCCCCGGTAGCACCGCCACCCGCCAGCGCAAACACGCTGCTCGGGGTCGACAGGGGAGCACCCTGCGCGAGGGAGGCAAGGGAGGACAGGTGCGGGTGCAGCGAGGACTTGAGCGACTCGAAGTCGTCTCGCACCTGTGGATGGAGGAATCATTTAGTTATAATCGTAAAATGCACAGGGAAATTGAATGTGGTAGGTTTATTGTTTTACAGCCACAGTTCCACATGGTTGGCGAAGTGGTCATGCCCACACCAGATATCTACTTAAATTCAAATATCAATTTCACGAGTCAAGACGACCCATTTAGCGCAGTGGGCAAGTCCCAACACTCTGCGCCGGTCTTGGGTTCGATTCCCAGCAGGAGCATAATGTTCCTTCCCAAAGGACATTTGTGCTTCTGGTTCTGGGCGTGATGTGCGTGTATGATATGTTAATGTTTCAGACACCCCAAAATATGCGGTTGCATGTATTTGTTTGTTTAATTCAAATATCATGTTCATGAGTCAAAAGTTTCCTCGGCTGATAATGATGATTAAGATGACAAGCCGAGTTATTTATATTATTTATTTGACTCACTTTAAGCTCCCTTTCCATGGGTCTAGGCGAGTTCCTCTGCTGATGATGCGAGAGGTTTAACTGCTGATGAGGCACTGTGCCATGATGGCTAATGTGCTGTGGTTGCATTGGTTGATGGATGGCCTGATGAGGCTGGTGCGGGTGTGGTTGGATCGGTTGGTGCGCCGGCGCATCCCTGCCGACGCCTTCGTCGGAGCTTTCGCAGGATTGCTCGCCAGATGACTCGCCTTCGGACCGGGCGGACTGAAACAAACAATAAGAATTAACGGGTTTTTTCACGATTGAGGAGTATTTGTCGTTCATAACTGGGTAGCTATTCATTCAGAAAATAACAGATAATAGCTTACCCACCCAAGTAAAAAAAAATGCTAATCTTTAAAATGGAGCGGGTGTTACGGCTCCTTCATACCCAATGACATTTTGGGCTCGTATATATATATTTACTACGCTTTTTTTTTTAATGCTAAATAGGCACATCACCAACGCTCGATCACATCCCCAACAGATGAAATAGTGATCAAACGCTTGCCTATATCAGAGGTAAAAAAGAATATGTGCAATTAAGGCCGGATTTACTTATATACATACAAAATAATTGTAATATAATAAAATAAGATCAAACACTAATGTCTAACAGTAATGTCTCAATATTTAAAATGCGGAAGTGACATGAGATGCCAATTAATTGATATTGGCTTGTTTCATTCATTTATTTCATATCACTTGTTTTATTTATTTATTTTTACATGACCAAAATGCTGGTTTGTATTTGGGGCAGAGGATAAGCCTTGCTATACAGCGTGGTAATGCAGCAAGCATTTTGGGAACTTTGCCGAACATTAAAGATCGTCTAAACCATCTTTAACCTTTCTTTTTATAACTTGTATCTTATTATGTATATCTATATTATTGTAATTTGGTGTTCATTAAAGTTTTTTTATCACTTCTATGGTGAGGGCAGAGCTATACCCATTCAAACGTATATTTCACTTCCTTCACTTTTAAACATCATTTAAAAGCCAACCTACAAACTGGTAATAAATAGCGTGCATTTGAAAGAAAATTGCATTTCACTATTAGTATAATTACACCAGTTTTATATGACTTATTCTGAAATTATCCGTAACTACCACTTGGTTCAAGCCAAAGAAAATGTAAAAAAGACGTAACACTAATACGTTAAGACTTAAACCGCTTTTCCTTTAGTCAATGATCGCTTCCTCAGAACGTCATATGTCTTGGAAGCCTTACTTGAGATACGTCCTTTTTACATTAAATAGGACCGCATATAATTTGTTGAGGCACTAGATATAAGACCTACTATTATATATAAATGTCGCGAGGTGTCAGACGTCAACATAATTATGTGAAAAATTATAATTTCTATGGCAGGTATTGGCTATCATTTATAGAAGTAGTTACTTTGTGAGCTGAACAATTAATTACAGTAAAAATACGAGTAATACTAATAACTATATTGCATTAGCATGGTGCACAACATAATATCTGATATGAAAAAATAAAACAACGAAAAAATGATACAAACGGATCTAATACAAACTGCACGGAATAACTGTGCCAATTAACTTATAGAAATTATACATGTATATGATTATAAACAATCTAAAACAATTCAATTGCCAGCATGACGGGATCTACCCACTGGTAGTGGGCTTGAGCACTTGAGTTACCTATAAGCTCAATGACATGTGGGTAACTTGAGTCTTTGCTGTATAGATGTATATAGTTTTAGTTTAGTTTTAGGAAATATAGGCAATTGGCATGTAAATATAAATTTTGAAAAAAAAAACCATTCAATTTATGTCTAATCTCAGTGTACACAGCTTTGACAGACGACGGTCGCAGTATTTTCACCTTACTGTTTTATCGAGACGTAATTATCTCTTATTTTATATTTCGTTTTGTCGCCTATATTTCATTGGTTATTCGATGCAGTGTCGAGTTTTTGTCTTAATATCCAACATAATATATATGCTATTTTAGGCACAATTTTCGCTTATTTTTCCTTAACACGATCTAACAGTAAGTATTTTGATAAATATAAATGAACTGTAGTAAATACTGAAGTAAATGTAAAAAGTTTTTTCGTAATGTGGAGTTTTTGATAAATTAAATATATTATTTCCAAATTGACTGCTTCACATAATATGGCGGCAGATGGTTACCACAAAAATTATCGCCTTTGGCTACCTTGTTCATTGACTTAAACCTGTCGCGATGTTCAAAATAATAATACCAATTTTTCTTTAGTCGCGTCCGAAAATTTTTGACATAGAATGCTGCCACTGTGTCTAAGTCTACGACACTCCTCATATCGCACAATTACTTTAATATATATTGTAAAAATTGTTGTTCGAACATAAGATACTCATTTTATTACAAAGCATAATATATCGTAGATCTAAGGAAATACTGGGTCTCCTTGCTAAATTCCATTTCCCAAAAATCAAACAAACAAACGCTTCCACACTCAGCAGGCCTCAGCTCAAAAGACTATAGGTGGTGCCGGAGAAATTCACATACCACACTAACACAGCCAGACCCTACACAAATTTCCCTTGAGGAGGAAAATTGTGCTCCTGTCGAGAATCGAACCCAGAGCCCGTTTTAGTGGTAACTATTTGCGTAAAAAGCAAGCAAATTCCAATTGTCCACAAAATAACTATAGGCAACCTATATATATAGGTTAAAAAACCGTTGACAATTATTATGTTGATCTTATCAATCCAAAGGAGCTAAGGGACCAGTCACATTAAAATTCCCTCGGATTTCAATACCGAAGAACTGGAAGGCCGCAATCAAATCGTTGTTCGAAATGAGCGCATTTTGCCGCCGCGGCCCGCAGGCCCACAATTACGGCATTAAAATTATTATTTTATTTCCATTTTTATTTATTATTCGCATTATTATATTGTGTTGAGTTATTATCGGTGAAATGTTTCGTTCGGATAAACGCTCGCGTCGGAGCGACACGCAACCCTCCCTTGACGCCCTGTTTATAGGGTTCAGTACACGAAATAATAAAAATTACGTGTCAACCTTTTTAACCCCGTACTGTATTTGATTCATCAAAAGTTTAATAAGTGTTTATTCAGACCTGTGTATATATAAAACACTCGCATGTCAGTTAAATAAAATTTTTTTTAAACAACCGAAAAGTTGCTTTATGTCTTCTACATAGATTTAAAAAATTATAAAACATGTAATTTTTATCTTTTTACTGCTGAACATATTTTCTTACTTATAGCTTACCTATTGGTTTAATTTAATAATCAATGTGTATAACTGTAATATTTATAAGTGTGATAAAGATAAACACCAGCTTAACTTAGACTATACAACGGTGAATAACATTTAGGATTTTATGTATTTTAATGACAAAAATAACTGGTTTACGGGCCAATTACCTATATTTTCTAACATTAATCATAAGTAACTCAATATAAAAATAGGTTTAATAATGTATGCTATTTCGTCTTGATTGTTATTTATCAAAGGGTTAAAATTATATCTTGAAGACAGAACCCTAATCTGGTCCCTGTGTTCCAGTCATGTTATTTTATTCTACTTTTCTTTCTCATGGTTCCACACTGCTACTGGATTCCGACTTTTTTATTGCTTCCCGAGGTGACCACAATTTTACTTAAACGTTGTATCAATAAAAATAATATGCAACTTATTAAAATCTTTTTTAAAACAAGCTTTTAGAAGTCCGTGGATTTAGAGTGACGTCACTTTATTTTTCGAGTTATTCTCAGCAAGCCCTTTCATTTGATACCCATATTGTAGGAGTTCATTTTTTCCGAGATTTTGGGCATTCCGCCATATTGGATTTAAAATGACGTCTCAGCTAACCTGCGTTGTCATCCAAACTAAACGTGTATACAACATTTCAGCTCAATCGGTTGAAGATATAGATGTAATGAAGCAGATATGCTTCAAAATTGAGTTGCAAGATTCCACCCGAACAAACATAGTTACATACTTTGCAAGTTAAACAAAAGTTTGTAAAATGAACCACTTAGCAATCATTTTTGGGTTCGACTACCTTCTATGCTGCATATTCTCTATATTCAGTAACTCAAACATAAAAATTGTGTTATTAACAAGTGACGGTCCAAAAACCAATACATGCAAGTACCGATAAGTAGGATAACGTTAGCACATACTGTGCTAATGTAAGAATAAACAAAATTGAACCGAGAACGCGCTTGGTCTAATCTACCGCGTGATTTTATAATATAATAATAACTGTAACTTGTATAGTCGGCAATGAAAAGGTACATATTGAATTGGATAAGTCAATAATAACGACCGAAATTTCACTACAACTTAACACTTCGAGGTAAATGAAACACCTCCACGTTTCGCAATAAGCAAGCTTAAAGAAGATACAACGGTAAGCAATATATATTTACATAACAACAGACATAGTACCGTTGAACATCTTTGATACACTTTAAATCATGGCAACAACAAAGAAACGGAAAGTGAAAGAATTCGTCTACTGAAGCCATTAAGCGGGCTACTTGCTTATATTTTGAACAAACAAGAAATGGACTTGATTCTGTTCTAGGAAGAATCCCTTGATAGAAGCAGGAGGACACACCGTTGATTAACGCCTTTTTTAAATGAAAAAAACTAGCAATATTGTACCTTAACATCGTAAAAATAACACCCAATTTGAAACAGATAAAACGGCGGGTGCATATATCAATGAAGATAAGACCAATACCGCTTCTGACAAAATACTACTCCATTTTAACGATACAGAAGTAGTTGCAGCCGTCAAACAATTAGCTGTTGTTACACTTGAAATCAACCTCAATATCTAAATTTGAGTTGTTAAAAGAATATTAAATACACTTTTATAAATACATTATAATATTTGTGATAGAAATCGTAATCGTGTCCATGTTAGATGTTTTATGAGGTGAAATCAAATAGAAACTTGTAATGGAAAGATGTCGTGTGCGCTCAACATGTATTCTAAACAAACATAGGCGGTAATAAAATATTGAACGCTGAGCTGCTAATGCCGGAGATATCGTAGGCGAGGTGAAAATAATCATTCGGCTATAGTCGGCTATACGATTGGATGCTGCGATTGCTACGGAACATGTTCAAATGTTTAGCGGTATAATTTTTTTGGCTGATGGCGATGATGGAAATAATAAAACTGAAAATTGGGCCTCAACGAAAAGGTCAAAACGGTCACTGTTGTTTTGTAAGGAACTAAAGAGGGATGAGGCAACAAGAGGTAAGGTCTACTAAAGTAAGGTGTGTGTAAAAATGTACGGCATATCCTACTAATATTATAATTTCGAAAGTTTGTGTATGTATTTGTTTGTTGCCACGTATCTCCGAAGAATGTAGATAGTTTAGAATCAGGAATAACACATAGGATTTTTACTTAATATAATGTTTACTTTTATTAACTGTGTAAATTTTGCACAATATACGTTTAAGTAAAGCTGATAATGCTTTTATGGCTCATGTCATCGTCTTTTTACCCTTAGACTGAAATATAATTCAGGATCATTTCGTTACCCTATCAGGATTGTAATTTTAACGTTTTATTTGTTTTTGAACTGCTCGTTGGCTTAGTTGAGTGAACGTTTGCCTTTTAAGCAGGGGTATCGGGTTCAATTCCCGACTGGAAGTTTCTCACCAACGAAAATTTGTTTCTGGTTCTGGTTGTGATTGTGTGTGTGATATGTATGTTTCCGGCATCCACGAAACAATTCATCGAACTTAGAGTGAGTCTGTGAGTGTGAAGGCGTTTTATATCGTAAACATAGACAGACAGAAGTACACTTTCTTCCTCGTGTAGATGAGTTTCTGGTTATGTTTATGTGTTAAAAAAAGGAACAAAAATATGCGCCGCCGAGTTTCTTGCTAAGTTTTCGAGATGGCTGTAATTTTGCGAATCTAGCAGTAGAGTCGTTCCAAAGAGGCACTCATAGACTTCTATGTTTGGCTCTTTGGAACCCCATGAGAATAAACGATATTGCATTTTTATTTGTAGCCACTATATAATTCAGGTAAAATTATGGCGAACTCGCCTTTATTGAAGACATTATACATATTTTTTAAGGAAACTCTTGTCATTATGTTTGATATGGGAACTGACACATCCTTGTCCATTAGGAGTCACTTAACTATCCTCGGATAACTCTGCTAAAGTTCGCAGCCACGCTCCCTGGAATATTTATTAGCAGGACCCGTCACGAGCTCTCTGTCCACACATTAGCGGTGTTAGCACCCGGGATGCATGCTACCTGTATGTTTGCCTAGACATATACACCGATATTTGCATAGGTATACAGTGTAATCTTATGAGGAATCCAATGTGAAGTAACGCTAACATCATCTTAGAAATGGACTCAAATGGAATCCAAGAAAAATACACAATGGAATTATATTCTTGTATTCCTATAAAACATTTAAGGTCAGCACAAAATGTGTTAATGACGTTATAAAGCTCAAAAACTATATCGTACAATAATATGATATCATCTTATATCATCATATTGAACAAGCTCCGAATATAGGTCAAGAATTCCAAAGTGTTTGTACTGAAGAGACCCTAGCACAAGCACACAGAAAGGATTGGCATAACCCATTTAATTTTGTCTAAATCCACACATCAGATGTTCTCTTACTTCGTTGCGACACCTCAAGTAACGCATTGTTGACGCCAAAGGGAAATCTGCCTTTAGCAGTTGTGCAATTCAAAGTTTGTACAAGCATCTCACTAATAAGTTGTAAAAGCACCATTTTGCTGCCATTAACACGACGGAACGTCTGTAATGTACGGATACAGATATTCGCAGTAATGCTATGAATCAGAGGTCCATAAAAAGGAAATAAAGCACAACAATGGCATCGCTGGTCGTAAGCCACATCTATGTCACAATGTTGCTCAGTCACATTAACATTAGCAGACATAAAATAACCGCCAATAAGTCAAGGCACGCATCAAACCATCGCGCGTCGACAAAGCAACAGGTTCTTGGCTCAACAAACACGTCGTGTTTGCATTACGATCCTGGGGCTTCATTTAATAATTCTCGGGAACTAAAAGCCTTTGAACATTTCATCGGATGACCCTCGCTGTTTGCACACACTCCTGCCTCGAGATGCTAATGTGGACACAGGGACCAGCATCGCCGATCGGCCTCCGATGCCTCATTGTTAGCCCTTCCAATAGCATCGGCTTCTACTATTTCACTCCGATGTTCGATCTACGCCGATATCTTGTGCAAACATTTGGAATTCTTTCTGTGTTTTTATTTAACTTTTTTAGGGTCAGTCGGAGTCTTTCACTGTTTGCTGTTATGAGTAAAACCGAAAGAAAATAAACTAAGAAAATGACTCATATCAATATACATTATGCTGCATAATTATGTTTACTTACTGATAAACCTTGGCATCGCGTCACTCCAAAACTTAAAGTAACAAAACGAGTACTAAGCATCTGCAAATCTGAAAGCTACCGGAATTCTGTATGGGCTTAGAATTTGAGCAAAACAAAAGGTGATAAGGAGAGGTAAATAACCTGACCCATTGACGGCGTGACGGCGCGGCGCGCCGCTCGCCGCGTGAGCGCAAACAGTCATGTCATGTCAACGGCGGCGCGCCCGTCCGCGTCGCGTCCTCCACTCGCTCTCGCCTCACGCTCTACTCAACAGCTGTTTAACGCCTTGCATGCCTCGCTGAAAATATCAACGGCGACCATTTAGCGATCGCTGACCGAATCCACGCATCAATAGAATTCTCGAGTTCTCAGCGTCCATTCAACGAACTGCAACATGCGAGACGTGCATCTTCATTCCCAGCCCGTAGGTACATAAAAATTAGTGCCGCCGGTTTCTAATAGATGCCCATTACGACCGTGCCGACGCTATAGAATTCCAAATCATTTGGCCTCTTAATTTTATTCAAAATACCGCAACAGCGGTAAGTAAAAAGAGATCGAGTCACTTATTGTGATGATAATTATTTTTGGAAAACAAAAACTAGAAAGCGGACGGACGGTGATGCCTATCAGTTAATTATTGTCACCAAAATGGCCGCTTATTGTGAATGCCTCAAAATGGCGGAGTGACAAATCGTTAGGTTTCGTGTACGTTCCGTTTGATTGACGCGTGCCAGATTCCGCGGTAATATACCTTTATACATATTTATTTATGCGTAGAAAGTGCAAATAAAAACGGGTTCTCTCACATCGTAATCGAGATAATGAATCAATGTTTACGGAGACTTTAGTTAGTGAATGACGAGCGATTATTGTCCACGCACGGCATATATGCGTTATTAGAGCGATGTTTACGATTGGAAAATATCGAAACCTTTGAGACAATTTCGAAGCGCTTGCGACGTTGGGGTCAAATATTGACAGTTCTCACGAGTGTCGGACGCAGCTCGTGCTTGTGTCACAGAGCGGTGACGATCCTATTCCTTCCGCTTTTCACACGTATAGGTAATAATCGATCGCTTTTATTGCGCAGCTTGTGTAGGCGCGCCGGCGGGTGACATTTCGAGGAAACTATTTAATGTGACCTGTAGTTTACCGACGGATCGAACGCTGGACGTTAAGTGGACCGACAAACTGGACGGCCGCGGCCGGAGACAACTCGTCATTTCTTCGAAAGGGCGCGACATCGACGCCTTTGTTATTGATTATCCGCGGTTGATCCTCTGACGCACCCCGCGTCAAATGTGAATTGTCAGGTAAACTGACGCTCGCTTTTATTTACATTAACTTATTCCGCAAAACGGCAAACAGAAATCATCGTATAAAGACCTTTGTGCTGCCCAACATGCATGTTTGTATTGAATCATAATTTTTCAAGGGAATTTGTCGACTCGCGAAAGCGACCTCAAAATGAAGACAAGGAAGATGGCACAATTCATAATAATGATAATATTTTGAGATGGCAATGAGTATTAAAGGAAATTAAGGCTCCCTTCATTAATTCAGCTATATGAAAGATTACATGTAACGATACATGTTATGGGTCATTTAAACATTTTTATTTTCTTATAAACAGCTACGTGTACGCTACTGTGAGTTAGTCGGATGGACAGCATCAGTACCCTTAAATATTAACATAATATTATATAGCCTACCTAAATAGGTAACATTAATAAAAAACTGCTATTTACTATCCATGAATCATTTTCAATGTGACTCCACAAGCTTGCAAAATTGATACTCAAAGGGATTAACCATAAACGTTCGATCAATAGAACTAACGGATGTGGTTTTCTAGTTCATGTTTGAATAAAAGATGGCCGACTTGTGTCATTTCCTTTGTGGAAAGCTTTGAGACAAATCCTAAGCCACAATACAAGCGGTATGGATATCATATGCAAATGTAAACATTGTATTCGTCATCGCGGAAACTTGGACAAGGTAAGTCATCACCGTTAGTATATAAGCCTTGGAAAAATTTGCCACATTTAGTCTCCTCAAATTGCTGATTTTTTCTACCCACTAGTAGTGGGTACTACTTGTAGTACGCTTGTAGGTAATTTAGGCTTTAGGTATGGTTATGTATAGTTTAATTTACATTTAGAAAATATATAGGGTACTGGCCCATAGTTTGTACGTTCTTACGAGGCAAAGGCAGTTTTTGAAGTGAAAACTTCTTTAGGCGCGTGAGCGCTTTTTGGGTGGACAAAAATCATGGAACTCTCGTCATCGTCACCGAACGCTTAAGTATGTACTTTTTCCACAGTATATACATAGTTTTCACTTCTGTCGGCAGTGCCCAAAGACCGCATGTTTTTTTTTAAACGCCTGGTATCAAAATAATGTAAAAAAATACATAGTAAAATCCGTTTAATTTAACGAATAACGTGAAAACCTAAGAAAAAAGTAAATCAAAGTGATTTTTTTAGGTGACCCAGTTAGATTAACGTTAAAATTAACTTTTGTAATTTAAGTAAATTAACATTCCATTGTAACCATGTCTGTAACAAAGTAAAGTGTAGCTTTACAAATCTCGTATGTTATGTAGACCACAACAACCACTTGCTTGTGTAACAAGCAATTAAATACAAGTCATAAATAAGTATTAGAAATACACGAGCAAAATATACTTATTAAAATAAAATAAGCCAACATTGTAGCAGATTTCACAAGATGAAGACAATGGGCGCGTGACGATAGTAAAGCTATCGTTAAAATAGGTTTAACCGATCTCTAACTTGCCCTAACCGTGCCTTAACCGCTGGTTAATTACTTGCGGTGCTCGTAAAGAGTCCAGGAAACTAATGCCCAAACCGCAGGTGGGTCAGCAGAATAGACATTGTGTTGTAAGATGGAAATAGCCTGAGAATGGAAAACTATGTTACGGAAATACCCTTTTCTATGGCATAGTTTTTCATACATAGTTTCTACATTGTTTTTCTTAAATAAACTCTTTCACACTCACAGTCCCAAGTTCGATGACTCAAATCAAATCAAAATCGTTTATTCACATGGGCCCCAAAGAGGCACTCATGAAAGTTAATGATTCTATTGCCACTTTGACTTGTGTTGTGAGTGCCAGAAACATTCTCATCGCACACACAATCACAACTAGAACCTGCAGAAACACAAATTGTCCTTGAAACCAACATTGTATCGTGATTGGTACATCTTATATTGTATTTTTTTATAATTTGTTAGAATAATTGCAGCGATAAGTGTGTAGTTAGGTCGGTTACATACTTCTTCGCCGCTATAATATTTCTGACAGAAATATAAGTAAGGATAAATCCGAACCCTTAGTAATATAATAAATGCGAAAATGTTTATTTTTTGACGTTGAAAGAAAATATGGTCAACACTAAAACGATTTTAATAAACATATTTTTTATTTTAATATTTATATTCTCGAGCTACAATGATAGTAGTACTAGTATGTAGTTAGGCTAGTTCCAGTTTTATTAAAATTATGCTAATTAAAATTATTTCTTAATTACATCTAAAGATGTATATGCGGCTAGTGTTCAAAAAGCAGTCCTGGCATTTGATTATAAATAGTGCTTATTAAATTAAATTAATTTTGAAATTATATCTACCTATTACAAGAATGATGACTAATAGAATTTCGCGTATTCGCTGTAAAGCAAATTGGGTTGTCGCAATTATTGCATCAAAATACTAATAATAATATGTTCACTATTCGAGTAACTCATTTGTTCGTAATAATCATCTCTCAAAAAAGTTATATCGCTATAGATCTTAACTTATACGGATTAAGTATAACAAAACATAAAAACGATTCGCGGAATGGCCTCATCTATATAAATCAACTCAAATCGATATTGTTATCGATGTTAACCTGTCCGGCTATCAATCAACGCTCCCGTCTCGATGTGAACCGAGTAATGTCACTTATCGAGACGTAGACATCGTTAATTTATCATATCGATTACGGCTGACGAACACAATCGAGTTTTGACGTTAGATGTGGCATCTCAAAATTAAATATTAGTAGCTGTTATTGTTTCAACTAAGACAGTTTTAATATTATGATAAAAACATATGCATTTTCATCATATTAAACTACAATGGTAGGTATATTTTTTTTACTTTAATCCTTTTTCAGAAAGAAAGAACTAAATAATTGTATTCACATAACACACCTGAAGAAGACATACTGTGCCAAAATAATAGAGATATATTTTTCTTCAATTAGATCATTCGTATTTTTAAATATTTAAATCACAGCTTGTTTTTTGCACATAGAGCAAAAAACTTCAACGTAATAAATAATCAATAAAACCCGACTGCGAAAAATGTGAACCTATTTTTATATGAATCTGTAAGTAATGTCCTTTTAATTTCCTTCATTTCAATACCCTACTCGATAGGTTTAGTATTTTTTTTATAACCTATTACTATTTCGGCCAAAAATTCGCTATTTTGTTTTTTTTTCAAACACCTAAGTATACTTGATACTTGCTTGATACCTTAACTGGCGAAATCCATCCAGCCAGCTGCTTGGAAGATACGACGCGACACATTAAAGAAATTTACAAATATGCATATAAGATACGCACGAAAAACATAACCCTTCCTTGGCAGTAGGGTAAAAAAGTATTTATTTTTGTAATCTCTGGTTTTTGTCCTAAAAAATCGACCATCAAAGCAAATATTCATTTCTTAAATCAATATGAACCCTTCCAACAGCTTATAAATAAACGAATAAAAAGGTTTCGACAAAAAATCTAAATCGAAATCGACCGATCTGTCAACCTGCATTGTATTTTAATCGATCGATAGTGATCGTAATGAATAAATCATAATACATCCGATCAATGTAATTGAAGATGTTATATTTAAATGGCCTTCCAAGAATTGGCTGTAGATGTTAAATGATAATGCAAAATGTATTTGAATTTTCAAATACATTTTGCACTATCATTTAACATAGCTGAATTGGATCTATTTCATGAAATATCGATGTAGAATGTGGGTGTTTGACCATTGACCATTCTAAGCCTAGTTGATAATATTCATATAGATATTCATGTATTAATATCTCCACATACGTCAACAAAAAAGCTAAAAAGCAATATAAATATAATATTGCAAATAAACACAATGTCATGAATAATGAATTCACATAGGTAATATAAAAATTGCAAATAATAATTATACCATCCTGGACACATCAACATTAATAATCAGGTGAGATAGTGGTCAAACGCTAGCATATCAGAAATAAATAAAATTCTTACGAAAAAAAGTTGCATTACTGTCCAAACACTCCATAGTCATAACCTGGACATAGAAAGATATCGTAATTTAAGTCGATGTTTACAACATTCCAAGTATCAACGGCTGTTGTTTTCATGTAACGTATTAATCCTGCCTCAATACCATTTCATATACTACTTACACAAATCAGATAATCGAAAATAATTGATGATTGAATTCAAACCATACGACATGACAGTAAGATCGTGCCTTTGGAATACCACAAGAGCATTCTCTAAATAATTGATAAATCAATGCAACTCCCAACGAAAGGGGTACTAAATCAAACAAACAAAAGCTATCACAACGTTTTGACGTACTATATTAACCTGACCACTAGATGGCGCGATATGTAGCTGTCAAACTGAGCTGTCATTAGCTTATTAATGGACAGTGGACGCCATATCGGTAGGATTAAACGGGTTTTTTTTCGATAGGCAAGCATTTGACCACTACACCTGATGGAAAGTGACGATGTGGTCGAAGATGCAGCATGCTTGCCTAGAAGATACCTGTTCACTCGAGATTTAAAGACTCCTAGAAACGGGAAACACAGAATCGGGCAAAGGATAAGTTATATCTTAATATTTTATTTTAATACCAGGAGCAGTCTCATACAAGAATATTTTTTTTTAATTTGCAAATTTTTTGAAACTTTAAATATTTTGCTATAAAATTTGTTTTTTTTCAGTATTTTAAAATATACTCCCACATTTGTTTTTTAAATATCCTTCCACAATTTTATTCCCCCATGATCTGAGTCATATATAAATTCATCATTAGCCAATTTGCATCTTCCTTCTCTTTTCTTAAGACCAGCTTGTGCAAAACAATTGATCTAATTAAAGTTGGTGACTCTGAATGCGTAATATCATCCGTCAGTTGACAGAATACAATAGCACCTACGCACTGTCTGGTGATCCCCATATCCACATGCAATTTGTAAACATTTGCATCACTGACTAAAAATTACGTTAATTCAATTTGTCTGTTTACAAAAAGTTAACAAACCAGCCCGATCTAACACTTTCACTATTATCCTTAGTTTTTTCAAAGGCAACACTGTCTTATTTAACTAAATACTTGAAAATTTTTCATACGAACTTCTTTTTCTCTATACCAAAATCAACCTTACAGCATCATCCTCACGCTTTAAAATTGCTAGCTCCACTAAGTCGCTTGTGACTTTATTGTAAGGTTTGGCTGACCATTGGACCACACACGGTCGCAAGTCAACATTAGTCCCAAAAACAACAGTATAGCACTTAGTATAGTTCACAGTATCAGGTAAACTAGTAGCTTTAGGGGGCACACGTCACGGGTTTGATTTGAGTTTAACTTTAAAAGTGATACGTCTATCTTCCTCTACTGGTATTGAAAGGACGATAATACTTGACTCCTAATGGTTCTCAAAATTAGCCTTATCAATATGAGCCTGTTGGACTTATTACATACGTTTCTATTATGAGAAAACAATGTTTAGTAAAATCTAATTATGAAATCAAAAATGAACAAAGAAATTGTAATGTAAAAAAATAGTATAGAACTCATTACATACATTCCGGTAAAATTAAATCAATGAAAACAATTGAAATCATACCAAAAATACTGAAAAGTACTGCTTGAGTTGCAATCAAAGAGATTAATTTAATTTCTTGGTTATTCATTATTTAACAACGATAAAATCAATCAAAATCAAAATCGTTTATTCACATGGGCCCCAAAGAGGCACTCATGAAAGTTAATGACTCTACTGCCAGATTCGCAAAATAACTGCCTCAACTTATCATATTATATTCATACTTTCTCAACTTACACCACAGAAGCTGCAATCTAAACTAGATTTTAAAACTAATCATACCAAAAAAGCAGATCAGTTCAACAATCAATAAAAATATTTATTTAATGTAGAACCTTATCATAATATAAAATATACATAAATTTCCTTACACGGTTAAAGAAAAGTTAAAGAGAACACACGTATTGTAGCAGTGACATAGTTCTTTTGTGTTATTCTAGTTGATTGTTCGTCAACAAGTTAGGCGTGGGCGACAATAGAACCGGTAGCCAGAATACGCAGTAAAGACGACACGCCACCTCGTAAGTCTCGTAACTCAGAAGAATTTACATTTTTATTACATCTGCCCTTACTTTCTGCCTTAAAAAGTTTAAAACAAAGCGCAGAAGCCAGTTTATTTGCACTTTGATTTGGATAAGAAACTGAATGTAATTGTAAGTGATTTAAACGGAGCAGTTATAATTATTATGAGTAGAAATTTAATTTCTACCAATCAGTGCACCCTCATAAATATCATCGAAATCTCACTTCCGTATCTGCACGCTAACCAACTCCTAGAGGATTTTAATTACTTCTTGCAAAGGCCAATATAACAAAGCAGGTTTTATATTTTCGGGAATCCTCGTTTTCCAAAGCAAGTAACCTCGTATTGTAAAAATAACTAAGACTAGCTTCATTATCTATACACGATAGAGATAATATGCAGCCGATTTTGATAGCACCAATTATTTTTTCCTAACTTCTAGACTTTTATCGCTATGTTATTAAAAAATCATACCTTGATATTATAACATTATCAAAAATAGCCTTAACGATGTCGATGTATATAATATCGAGTAATATTCGATTACCCGAACGAAGTTCTGCATTCTAGGACTTGATAAATTTAATGAAAATATTTCAATCAACCAAGTTCATACAAGTCTCCAAGTAACTGTCGCAAGTTGTCCAAGTGGTTGTAAAACGCAGGCGTATGCTAATGCACCCGCGACAGGAAGGGGCGGAGCGCCCGCACATTAGCGACTGTTCCCCGAACTGCGATCGCGGCTTTTGGACGATCATTGGGATATTAATAGCTCGTTCTTTTTATAGGCGACAATTTTAAAAGATATGAGTGTAGATTTAATTGGCATAAATAGAGATAAATTGAATATAGAGAACAAAGGATACAAAATCTATCCATATATAAAAAACAATTGACGTCTGTTAGTCTCATAAAAACTCGAGAACGGCTAGACCGATTAGGATTATTCTTTTTTTGTTGTGTTCGTAATTGTCAAGCAAGGTTTTTATGTAGCATTTTTAATCCACCAGAAATTGCACCCGGGCGAAGCCGAAGCCGGGGCGGATAAAAGCACGGTCGCGTAAAGCAAAAAACTCGATGTAATAAAATTTTAAACTCAGAAATTCTGTCCAGCCTCTCCCACGGAGGTCGTGAAGGACCATCAGCTAGGAGTACCACTTGTATTTTGATCAACAGGCTACTGTATCACGGACCACACTGATGACTATGAAAATTTGAAAAAAGAAACGAAACGAACAATATAAATAAAAGAACCGCCCGTTAACGTTAGTTGAGCGCGCGTTCGCTTTTTAAGTGTCGGGTTCGATTCCCGGCTGGAACACAAGTTTTCTCTCCAAGGGAAATTTACGAGTTTGTTTCTGGTTCTGGTTGTGTTTGTGTGTGATGTGAGTGTGAAAGCGTTTACTGCGTACGGTGACAAATTGTTGCCAGCAAAAGTAACTTGTGTTTTAATGAATATTTGACATAAATTAAATTGTTTTAGTTTGAAAGTAACTATGTCTGTGTCTGTCTGTCGCGCTTTCACGCCAAAACTACAGAACCGATTTAAATGAAATTTGGTACACAGATAGTCTAGAGCCTGAGAAAGAATATAGGCTACTTTTTAATGATATAATAGGCGAAAAAAAGAGTTATAAGGGGTTGAAAGGGGGGGGATGAAAAGTTGTATTGAAGTATCGTCATTTTTTGAGCTAGAAGCTTGAAATTTATTTTTTAGACTGTTTATTTGATATAAATAAATAAATAAAATGCTACCCACTATTCCACGCGGTACAGCTAGTAATCATATATATGGAGTGGAGTGGGGCCTGGTGACCTGTGATACAGGCTGTTTACGCCTACTTCAGGCACTGTCAGTCCTTGCAATACAAGTCCCGAAACTGTTAGAATTGAAATATGTAGCTTTGTAATAGTGGACCTACACTGTTTTCTGGACTTATCTTGTAAGATTAATAAATGCATTTATTATTATTATTATATAGATACGTATCCACGTTTCTATAGGTTTTAATCGGTACACTTTTATCGAAATGTTTGGTTAGACCCGAGGTCCATTTGTGCTTATGCCGATATCGGTAATATTAGCGTCCGATAAATCTTTTCTATACGATAAACGTTGCAACGTGTAAGTAAATCCAGCTTTAACCTAAGCCCAAAAAGTAAAGAGGTAAAGCAAACACTATAAGTAAATCAACAGACTACTGTTTCGACACCGGGGTAGGGTAATTATGTGACAATGCCCAAAGTGGAGAGGACAAACACGTAGGAACGATCTGTTACCGGAGGATCCGATATGGGAGGCCGATTTGGGAGGCCCAATAATTATGTTAATGAATATTCAGTTTTACATCATTTACTCGGCTTAGTTTTAAAGCATGCTACATAGACTGTGTTCTAAGTGTGCTTAACAGACATCGAAATTAAGAGGTTCTCAATTCGACTAAATGTTTCGTTTATTTCTTTCTTTTTTGGGTATGCTAACTCAAATGTCCGTCGTATTTTAACAGAACTACACCGGAAACAGAATCTCACATCGCACTATGTTCGACTTATATGGGGTGAATGCAAATTATAGATAGGTACAAGAAATTAAGAATGAATCTACAGATTTTATGTTTTCTTACTAATATTACTTGTCTCTTTAACATGATAGCTTTGTGTCACAACTACTTACTACCAATAACATGTAATTTTCTAATATATAAACATCTCGTGTCACGGTGCTTGTCGTCACGAAACGGCTCGACCAATTTTAATGTTTTTTTGTATATTTGGTAGGTCGTAAAATATTTATCACCCTCCTAAATATGGGGGGATGAAAAATGAGGGCCATATTAAAACATTTTCTTATAGCGATTTTAGAATTTTTGTATGAATATAATATCCAAAAAGTTTTTTATATGGTATTAAAGTACTAGGCAACCATAAACGTAAAAGAGGTAAAATATTTTTTCCTTACGTGGCATTGTAACGCTTGCCGGGTACAGCTACTTATAAATATAAAGGTATGAAGCCCTACCTACGCACAGCAATACATGCCGACTACTTATAAACCTTATTTCATCCAAATTCGTTTAGTAGCTTTGGTTTTATACTTCTTCTTAGAGTTTCGATGGGGAACCATTTAATAGTTGAGGCCCAAAACTCAGCCACTATTTACTATTTTATAATGAAACTAGGGCTTACTAGGGCCTACCTTTGTGTGTATGTGTTAATCCTAGGTATAAGCTATGTGCGTACATTCCAATCACAACCAAATCCGTACAGCCGTTACAGCGTGAAGAAAAAATAAACATACTTACACGCTTACACCGAAACACACAAACTTTTGAATTTATAATGTTAATAATTGTGATGTAGTGTGCGTAAGAATCATGTACATAGTAGGTACCTAATATACAGTAACACAAGCTCTAATCTATAAATAATTATTACTGCCAAAACTCTTAGAGTTTTGTATAAAATATACGCATCTTAAACAATTAGTAAAATTCCAGATTTAACAATAAACGTTCGAGAACAATCACCAAATTCAATATCGCTAAAGAATGATCGACAAAGAGTCGCGCGAAGGTTTATGTCCCATTTGCACTTGCCTGCATCGGCTTGCCTCGTGGACCTACACAATGATTAGTGATGTGATACTTACAATCTTGAATTTTGGTCTTGTCCTTTTACTTTTTGCGAAATTTATAGATAGACAATGCTTGTCATTAAAACCGTGATTGAAAAAAAATTTGTGTGCATCTCTTCAAGCCTGTATGTTTTCTCCTCTCTCCTTAAAGTCGAGCGGATTTTGGAAGTGCTTAGCTACGATTAACACACAATTTTAAAATTAATTTACTCAAGCAGCAGGTCACAGCTGGTGTCTTGATATGTGCATAACTATTTATTTAAATTGTAACTGACCTGCTTTATTACCGTAGACATTAGATTTTTTAATTACAACAGCGTAAATGTAAAAGTGAGTAAAGGTAATTAATTATTTTTTGAAAATAATACGGTTTTTGTAACTTCTGGATAAGTAGATAACTAATTATGGCTCGTTATCATTTATAATTAAAGATTCTCAATGGAGTTCGTATTAAATAAACTTTGTCACCATATACGAAATGTTTTTTTTATCTTTAACTTTACAATTATTTGATTCGCCTTACACAGGAACCGTCTGTCCTTAAGTTTCTAATATTTGTGCTGTGAATGTGAAAGCGTTTATGATTACAGCATCGTAACTCCGAATCGTACTAGTAGCTCAATTATTTCAATTAATTATATTTCATAGTTTATAATATTTAGTGTGTCCATATAAATTAACTCAATAAATTATCTTCAATTTGTGTGCCTAAAAGAATCTCAAGCAAGACTGACTAAAACACAACTGAACTAAGAAATAGTACATCACTAGCCTCGGTCATTAGCATATACGGATAAAAGAGTCCAGTCAACACGCATGATATATTAAAATCACGTCCCTGTAATAATTAACAGAAACGACCGAGCGATCGGATAAAAGTTTCTTTGTCATTACAAAGACGGCTAGTAATTTTAAGTACTCGTGTTCATATTTTGCAAGATTACGAGACAAGTTCTTAGAATCCGATTTATTTTATTTTGAATGTTATGGTTTATTATTTTAGCGTTATATTCTCTTGTACGTAAGCTGTGAAATTTGTTAGATGTTTAGATACTTACAAGTGTTTTGCTGCGAAAGTGAAAAAATGGCGTTGTTGATTATGTATAATTTTCCAAAACCGGTGATTCTTCGAGTGTTCATTTGTAATAATGATGGATTATTAACCGTTAATACTTATTAAACGTGCATAAGTGTAGGCAAATCATACATGTGATTAGGACTTTTAGTATGAAATACACTTGAAATATATTATTACTTGACTTGACACTGGCTAAATGTAGAAGATTGCGAAGCCAAAACTAAAAGAAAAAAAAGTTTTATATAGTCTGTCCTTACCAAATCTTTCACTCATTTAACATGCCGTAGGTATCTATTTATTTATTTATTAATAAGTAGCTATTTACTCCCCGCGGGTTCGCCCGCATTAAACAAGTTAAAATGCTACACATGTTGAAAATATATCAAATATTTTACGTACCGCTACCTTCATTGCGTCCTTTTAGATTTCCCAATAGAGACATAACCATATACAAGCATAATAACTACCGATATATCGAATACCTAGTAAAGGTATCGATTTTAAAACATTGACCAATCAGAACTAGCGTGAAACCAATATGGCGGACATTTAATTGCTATTGTTATTATTCGCAATTATCTGTAATATATGATAATTGAACGTTCTATTTTATCTCGGAATGGAATTGAATAATATTTTATGTTCAACAATATTTTCTGATGTAAAACCGAAGTAGGTAACTAATTAATATTTAGACACATCGCTATACAGTTCATCGTATTCTTACTTTACTTTTTTGTTTGTGTTTTGTTTAATTTATCTTTGAAATTGTAGTTCTCTTTCTAGTATAGGGCCTTGTATCTTCAATTATCATAATTATAATCATTTATTTGCATAAAACGGGTTTTCATACTGCATGCGTTTTCATCGGTCAATCTCATCGTCATTACTAACAAAAACGAGAACTGTATAGTCCATCAGACGTATTGTAAACTACTTTTTTAAATAATTCTACCAAAATAACGTTACGTTACGAGTATTTGTATCTAATCAACCAATCATCACATACACTCGTGATTCAGTCATACAAATACGTATTAGATACGTTTAGCTAATTACAGCTAAATGACGCAAATACATTGAATTACGTCTTATAATAATTATAATGATAATAACAAACAAATAACGTATTCATAGATTATACGAAGAAATAGAAACGCTAGCCAACCTCAAAACATCAGGAGTACAATGAGCGAGACGAGACACATCACCTCCAACCTCCGATTGAGAAACCCAATTTGAATAACAATCAATAAATTAATGTACAACTGTAATTTATTCATAAGCGGAGTCTGTGAGTGTGACACAGCGCGACGAGCGCTGAATCCAAATGAAATTTTATAAGAAACGCTCCTTTTCAACGTCCCATTACGGACAATGTAATACTTTTCTTAACGTATCATCATTATCGGCCACAATGCCTTTGAGCGCTGTCGCTTAAGTCGACTAATCTCTTTACACGTAAAAGCGGATGGCACCGAATGAGTTTCTCGTGTTGGAATAATTAGTCTGCAATTGAAAGCATGCTTTATTTCAAGAGGCCGGACAAAACGGACATGACACGGTTGGCCAACGGTAAAACACTTTCACATATACATGTTACAATGATTATTATTTGAAAAGAGTGTAATTCGGAAACTTTCCGAGCTGCCGGTCGCTCGCTATACTTAATTAGAATATGAAAGAAAATATTCAAATTGTCTATGGGCCCGGCGCCGTAAATAGCAGCCCGTTAATTACAGACCGTAATCACATTTCGCCAAACGCGTTACAACACATGTCCCATCCCTTCGCCGTTCTAAATTTAAATATTATTAAGAGCGGGAGCTGGAGGCACGCTCCTTGTCTCGATAGAATCGAAAATAAATAATTTATGTTATTTTGTCGTCTGGGTTTTAAATTACCTAAGAACACTGTGCTCACTCATATGTATGGTAGAAGAAATATTTAAAAATGCATTCGATTATTTTGGAATAAAAAAGTTAGAAAAAGACAAACATCCATTTTCGAATTCCTAAGTAAGAAAATCGAGAGGTTTAATAGCCGAATTAGTGTGGCATTACATGCGAATAGAGTTGCGCAGACGAAGCATCGAGTTATCGATTTGCGTGTCGTCACGATCGCCGCAAGCGGTTGTGGTTGGGTCTGAAGGATCCGCATATTTCTATAAAATTTCCTAAGTTAGGCTTAGAATAAATTTAAAATAATAGATATAATGTTCTTCTAGAAAGAATACGTATAAAGCAAAAAATAAAAAGTACATCATTTGCGAATGTTTTCAAAATAATTTATTTTTCTATACTACATATGAAATGTTAATTACTCAATGCCAAATCCAGTTTTAATAAACTTGCCTGAACAATAGTTCCATAATGGCGTTGGCCACGTAGTGAAATGCCTTGATTTTTGTTTAACACCGTAAAGTATAGCTACATTGCTAGTCATTATATAGAGTTATTACTTACAAAACAAAAAGGTTAACTATTAAAATACTCATAAACATAAACTCTTTCACACACACAGCCCCGCACTAAAAGTAAGTTCGACGACTTGTGTCGTGGGTGCCAGAAACATTCACATCACACACACAATCACAACTAGAACCAGAAACACAAATTGTGATGGGGAGAAAACTTGTGTTCCCGCCGGGAATTGAACCCGTTTACTTTTGAAGGCGAACCCAACTGAAAATATATAATAATAAAAATTAAGTTAACTGTAATTGTATTATCAGTAGTAGATACATGTATCCAAAAATATTATAACCGATGTAATAACATACAAAGCAAAAAATACGCAGCAAATTTTATCATGTAGGTACAAACATGTTTTTTTAGTGTTTTTAATCTCGGGTAAGCGTTGCGTGTCTAAATCGTGGCTCACGGGGAAACAGTAGCAACGATCTCTGGTCGAAATTAGCGGCTGTCAGCCACAGCCATGTCAGAACGTCAGATCTGCCTCGATTAAACTCGATCATCAGGATCATGGGAATCGATTATTTAGTCTTTGTTCTCAGTATAAAATAAATACTGGCAGTTTCAATCATAGGCTTGATACATAATATAATCCTACTAATATTATAAATGCGGAAGTTTGTGTGTGTGTGAATGTTTGTTACCACGTTTCTCCGTGAATAAACCGATTTTGATAAATTTTAAATGTAGGTAATTAAGTTTTTGGAAAAACACATAGGCTACTTTTTAACTTAATTAAAGCGGGCGAAGTCGCTGGGCACGGCTAGTTGATTAATAAAGCTGCCAAGAATCGAATTCTGCCAATTTTCATTCCTAATACCTATTGCTTCAGTCTGAACTTGTCCGCTTAAATATATGTATATTACAATATACATATATTGTGGTGTATACATATGTTTGCCTATCCAACATAAAAAAATAATATATATATATATATATTAATATTTTGAATGTAAGTTCAGATAGGCATAGGATTAATTAATATGAGTAGGTAGGTACTTAGCCTGATTACAACCGAGATAAATCTACTGCAATTAATTGTCTAAAACATATGCGTAGACATTACTTAATTGGCTTTGCTTAGGTATCTTTATAATAATAATATAATATATATACAATGAAAACTCAATGCTCTGTGTTTTGTGATCAGACAGTAAAATGTTACTACTAATTGCGAGCTTTCCCGCCATGCAGTTTCATTTCAAGATGGCGTCGTGCGATTTAACGTCATTAAGAGTATTAAGACTAGTTATCGTACGACCTGCCTGCAGTCCTCTAATTATGAGCTACCGGTGTCTCCCAAGACTAGGAATAAGAAATAATATTGGATATTATAAACTGGAAATGTAATGCACTTGATCTACGCTCGGTCTGATGTTGGCGTGAAAGGGGTGTAGAAGCATGGATGTAATAGGACTAATAAGTATGAAGTGCTGTAGTGATGTCAGGTTTCCTTGAATAATAGATAATTAGATATAACTGTGATTCTGTAATCGTTACGAGCAAAGTGACTTAGTACAGTTGTTTGCAAAATATAGATAGTAACGTGTATGAACGTATTATAGATACGACGACATTGACTTGAGGTACACAACTTAATTCATAGTATAACATATATAAAACGTTCTCCCTCTTTTTTATAAATGTAAAACATCGTTACTACTATAGCAAAGTAGCAATGAACGTTAACAAAAGATTTTTAGTTGGTACTAGGTATAGTATATTGTATAAGGGACAAGCTTTCTGTAATCATAGAACACATTACCGTATATGTGTACATAAACTAACATAACAAATTCTCCGAACACATCCTGCCTGTTTGCTGAAACTATCGATAGTTGCGATAAAAATGATAACTGTGTCACACCATAACAATTAGTAACCACACCACATTATTCAACATAAAAATAAAAAACAAATAATAAGAAGCTTTTTTGAACGAGAATGAATACCACAAAATAGTAAAAGACCAAAATAGAGACATTGGAATTATAGGGAGCTGAATCGTCGCTACCAGAAAAAAATAATAAGGCAAATCATCTATATTTTTATATTGAAAACGTATGATTAAGGCTTATGCAGGTTCTGAGAATTGAGAACGTTTACGTAGGACGTAACTACCGCGCATGGCGTGCGATCGGCGTGAGAATCTGTGCGATATCTCGTATCTCCCCTGATTGACAGTTGATTGTTTTTGCAGGATAATTTTTAAATTGGACCAATCAAAGTGTATTATTTTGTTCGCAACGCGTATGCATACTTGCCTTGTTGTACAGCATTACAATGGTAGCTCTCGTTTTTATAATAGCCCTCATTATAAAACGAGAACGAACTTTTGTTTTATAAACCATTTAAGTTGGTACAAAATTGTAGTATTTGAATATTTACTTTACATGATTCTGTATTTAAACATTCAAATGTGTAAGGATATTAAATATGATTATGGCCTTTTTTAGAAGTGGTCTCATTTATTATGCAGGTCAGGTATATTCAAAATGTTTATCATCATAAATCTCGATGTTAACAATTAATAAACTGCGCATAGCACTGGCATAAAATATTTACCGTTGCCTGTTATAAATGTTGCCGCAAAGGCCTTCATCAAAAAAATAACAGTGATTAAACAATTAATCACGTCGATTGCGTATGTGTCACATCACTAGTCCCGACCGTTTATAGAGACAGCTACTTGAATGGAAAAAATCATTATCTCTAAAGCCTTTTGTGAGGACAGCTTGGGCTTTTATGTGACCTTAATTAATTATTTTTAATGTCGTCGCTTTGTCCAACTTTATTGTGTATGTGAGATTTTTTTTTTTTTTATGAATTTGGCGCCAAACATTTAATGACGCATACATCAAATCACGTTAGTCAATATTATTGCACAAACATTAGGAGTTTTAAAATGAAATCTCTGATCTTTGCTAATGGCACTGATATTAACTGTTCAAAATTTTAACAGTTTTTTTTTTTTGCTTTGTAGCTGTTATGTTAATACACAACAGCTACATAAAAAAAAATAACAATAAAGGTTATATTTGTTTTTTTTTTACTTTTATGCATACAGTGTTCTAACGTGCCCTAGATGCAACAGAACTTTTTCTGTCAAAATCGGGTACACCAGTCACGAAAGAGCACATCATAGACGGGCTGAACAACCAAGCTCCTTAATATAAAAATTGTTCAAAAAAAAGCCACAAAACAGTCGCTGAGGCCATAATCGTCCAGGAAGCATCATCATCATCATTGTTTATATTTGTTATGAATGTGGATGATCATTGAGTTCGCGACTTCAAAATATTATTTGTATTTCTTTAAATATTTAACATTAATACAGCTAATTATACATCGGTATCTATGTTATGGTATTATTTAATACCTTTTCAAGTGTAATCAGTAACACTAGTCTTAAAAATACTTCACTAAATAATATATAATCTAAGTAAAATTATATATTATACCTACATCATGCACGATCACATATAATCAAGTAAAATAGTTACCAAATTGATATAACTTTAAAATAAATAAAAAAAGTGACAAGCCGTGCCCCGCGGTTTTGCCCGCGTTAATTTGACTAAAATGGCTTACGTTTGAATCCTGGATATGCGCTATGTAAATTCCAAATTTCATCCAATCAACCCATTACAGCATGCAGCGTGAAGAGAAAACAAACATACTTGCACACTTACATATTACACACAAACTTGCGGATTTATAATATTAGATAGATGAAACCTTAAAAGTAACGTTATTACGTGTTAACAAGTATAGCTTGTCCTACCAGTGAGCAAACTTAACGATGTTATTTTAATGTTTGTCTTCTTTAACATAACATGAATGGTTATTAACAAGCATTAATAAAGCACACTTTAATCTAATAACATGCTTTTAACAATATTTGCTTTGTTACTTAAGTATCTAGTAATATTATGAGAAGTAATCCACAATAAAGAACCTTATATTATGTCTACATCTTTAAACGGAAACAGCTATGAACTAAATGAAATCTAACCAAATTACTCTACTTTGGGTTGCGCAGTCGGGTAAAAACAGCACCAAAATGTTGCAATTATTTAATTAAAGGTTTCGTAAGCATTACGCATGCTGCATCTTCGGTCGCATCATCACTTTCCATCACGTGAGATTGTGGTCAAACGCTTGCTCATCAGGCAAAAAAAAAACACATATGTAAGACTGTGTATCAGTACTCACCAATACGCTTCTGGACGGTCTACGCACTGATGAAGAAGCACCGATTGTTCCGAAACTAGTCTCGCAACGCGAGAAACCACCCATAAGTGGAATTCAATCAATCTTTTTAAAAAAGTGCCAAAACACGGGATTCAAGCAATATTTTATAATATAGATCTATGTATCAATGGCTTGAACAAATTGTATTTCTCTAAGAAACTGAATTCTTTTTTTTTTCTTCAGCCTTTTTACGTATGATCAAATAAATAATCTGACCTTTATTGCCATAACTGAGAGTTCTGTTTGCTGATTTATTTATTAATAGAGCTGAGTAAATATATTATCTGTGGGCGGCGTCTTTGTGGTGTGAATGCAAACATGCCATAATGTCATACCATACCTGTGCAACGGTGTCGGCAAACACGGTACTTACATCAAAAATATTTGTATGGATTACGAAACTATTTAATGGGTTTATTTCAATACGTATTAGGCGATGACAAATATTATTTTACAATACCTTTTATAGAAAAACTGTTTAAATTTTTATATAACACATTTTTTGAGAATGTTATAAATAATAAAACGCAAGCAAAGCTTAAAAAAACCGACTTCATCGCTTTATCTTCGGAACCTTTATCATCCGTACAGCGAGGGAGTGGAGCTCATTGCCTGCGTCTTTATTTCCCAAACAGTACAATCTGGGTATCTTCTAGGCAAACATGTCACATCTTCAGCCGCATCTTCACTTTCCATCAGGTGAGATAGTGGTTAAATGCTTGCCTATCCAACAAAAAAAACAAAAAAAACTTCATCAAATTCAATGTATTAAACACGCATTATTGACGATAACTCAAAAACTACTGATCAGATCTTGATCAAATTTAAATGGGACCAATGGGAAAGCACCAGCTTCAAACGGTTCACGCAGAAAGAAGATATGAGGTAACAAACATGAAAAAACAGTCGAATTGAGTACCTCCTCCTATTTGTGAAATCAGTAGAAAATGAGTAATTGCTATTATTTGGTTGCCATTTAACATGATGTACAAAAATAGTAGTTAAGTATTTTTTTTTAATATCTTGTTGGTAAGGTTTGCCGGGTAAGTTAATGATGCTGTCGATGATGGTAAACAACCAAGTCTAGCATGGGACTAATTGCATTCATTATATTGTCACCGAAGATACATAAGCACACCAAATTTGAGTCAAATCGGACATCGGGAAGTGGGTCTTATATAGCTTGGAAGAATTGATTATAGACCGACAGATAGACAATGGGACAGCCCCCCGATTCCGAACGTTTCGTTAACTTACCGAATCGATACAAACAAACAAACGCATTCAAACTCACAGCCCCACACTAAATTGAAATACTTGAATCGTGGGTGCCGGAAAAAATCACATCACACACACACATTACACCCAGAACCAGAATCACAAATATCCCTTGGGAAGGAATTTATGCTCCTAAATGCTTTATCAAAGATAAAAGAGGTACCGATTGTTAGTAATAAGACAACAGCCGTTACGCCACATCGGATGCCTTCAGACGACCAGAAAAATCCTGACACTAGGACTGCCCACATGTCTGTTCGACAAGCAAGCAAACAAAAGAGATGATGTTTTTTTATGTTATGATTTCAAGATAAGAATATATAATCATCACGCGTCGCCTGGTTGAGGCACTTGAGTTACCTATAAGCTCAATGACTTGTAGGTGGCTTGAGTCTTTGCTGTATAGACGTATATAATTTTTGTTTAGTTTTAGGAAATATAGGCTATTGGCCCGTTGATATCAAGATTAGAAATGACTACAAAAATAATGTTTCCATTGACGTTTGATTAAGCATTTGACCGCTATCTCATCTGATAGATGTAGCATGCTTGCCTACAAGATACTTATTTACTCTTGAATTAAAGACTACCAGATTATATCATTCAGGAAACAAAGACATTCAGCATGAAAAATGTTATGTGACGTGTCTACTCGTTTTTGGTACGTATTATTTTGTCTACCTTTAAAGGGTATATACAAGGCAATTTCCGCTAATAGCAGCTAACTCATACAAAATTAAGGAAAGGATAATTTATTCCCGAGGAAAAATACACCTGCCCAAGTTCCGTAGCGCATCGCTTTTATTTCCTACGGCGTTTTACTACGGCAAAATGACTACCTTAATTTGATCCCTGAAAAAGCTTCATTCTCCTTCTTTTGTTTTGCAAACGTAGGTCCGTATATTTGGTCGTCGGCTAACACAAGTTTTAGTGCTAGTAAATAATTAAACCACCTAATTTGATGCCAGGAAACATGGTTTAGTGTACGCTTTATGTGGGCCAGGCTCGATTGAATGACGGCAAATGTTCCGCAATCAACAAAAACAAGGGGATAATACACTCAAACTAAATAACACCACCTTTCGGCAACGCAGTCTTATTTTCTCGTCTTGGAATTGTAGTCGATAGTAAAAAAGGTATGATTAACAACAAATTAACGTATAATGTAAAAACGTTTATATATAATATAAAAAGTAAAAACGTTATTCATTGATACAATTTTTACATTATAACATAAACATAACATAAACGCTTTTACAGTCACAGCCCCACACTAAGTTCGAAGGCTTGTGTCGTAGGTGCCAGAAACATTCACATCACACATACAATCACAACCAGAACCACAAATTTTCTTGATGAGAAAACTTGTTTTTCAGCCGGGCATCGAACCCGATATCCCAGCTTAGAAGGCGAACGCTACCCAACTAAGCCAACGAGCAGTTCAACTATATTTGATCCACAGGCTTTTGTACTAGTGGGTATAGATTGTAGCTGTATTTCAGATGTGGCTTCTCCCAGCTTAGTGAAATTAGTTTATAGGTACCTATTTTTGATTTCATATCTTAATCATTACACTATAAATAGATACGTTAGTACCTAACTTGTGTGTATGTGTGTGTGAATTTGCCACCACATTTATTTATACAAAAAATCTATTATTAGAATTATATAGATGTGACTTTATGATCATTTTGTAACTTTATTTTAATAATTTATTTTTAATATTTGCCCCATTAATTAGTATTTGAAAACTATTTATTAGTTTAATTATAGGTTCGTGGGGGAATGGTTCAGTTTACTATGTAAAGCTAGCATCGGTTGAAGATGACTATCACAGCCACCATCATAATGTTTCCTTTCTTTTTCCCACTAAGTTGGATCGGCTTAACAATCACTTTTCCAACTAGATGAGTATAAGTAAAGATGAGTGAAGTATCTTCTCGTTCTATTATTTTATTTGGGACAATAAACAACTGTGCATTTACTTATAAATATATTTAACTAGTTGACCAAATCGGTCCAGCCATTCTCGAGTTTTAGCAAGACTAACGAACAGCAATTCATTTTTATATATAAGATATCTAAAAAATCTAGGCACAGCCATGTACATTACCCACAGGTTAAAAATAATATGTATGAGTATAAGGTTTTATGACCACTAATGCCAGTTGTCAAGTCAACTTTTCATGATTTATATATATTATGTATCCCGAGTCTTTACCCGCGGTAATTTTCGAAATATCATCAGAACCCCAATTCCGTTACAAAATGTAAGGTTTTTTTTGTAAATATTCCGATATTTTATTAGTTATTCTGCTATTCGGGGCAGAGATAAATCCAACAAATCAAAGATCATTAAAATTGCTCAACCCGTTCTCGAGTTATAAGTGTTGTAACAAACCCGACTTTGTTTTATACAAGCTTTTGCCCCCTAACTGACGCTGTCATCTGTACCTTCCATCCAATATGGTACCAAACAACAAGCTAACGAGCTGTCAATGGCGAAGAAGTATCATGTAGGTATAGAAATCAATATCTATAGAATATTCATGCCTATTGAAAGAACTTATTATACTGAATACTTATTCTTTTTAATTTCCAAGAAAATGCACGAAGTCAAGGTATAATCAATGAAATCCTATCGGCTAATGTTTCAAGAAATAGGTCTGTGCCGTGAAGCCAAAGTAATGCTCATCATTGCCGACGATATTAGTAGGGTATCAATCAAAGCAAACCTTTGTCACCAAGATTATATTATAGGTACAAACAAGCCATAATATTTGGAAATTTTATTACGTTTTCTTTTGTACCTTCAATTATGATATACATTAAAATTCTTAGTGGTCATTTCACTGCGCTCCACGAAATTGTGGATATCTCTTTTTTTTTTTTTTAAACGCAAACCGCATTCACACTTACAGCCCCACACTAAGTTCAAAGCCTTGTATCGTGGGTGCCGGAAACATTCACATCACACACACACATTACACCCAGACCCAGAAGCACAAATATCCCTTGGGAAGGAATTTGTGCTCCTGCCGGGAATCGAACCCAGGACCCACGGCGCAGAGGGCGGACACCTGTCCACTGCGCCAACTGGGTCGTCAAACTCATTGTTTGGATAGTACATTAAACTTATTCAATGAGTGTGATGTGAACGTTTCCAGCACCCATGATACAAGTCTTCGTTAACTTATCATATATATTCTAGACAGAACAAGTATTTTATAGCATGATACATCATCGGCCGCATCATCCTTTTCATACCATTCAATAAATTAATTTCAATAAGATAGAGATCAAACGCCTATAAATTATTTAGCATATATAATTATCGTATTAAATAAAATGGCATGGCATTAAAATACAAAAAGTGGCAAACGTATATTAGATAAAACAGTACAGGTGCGTCCTCAGGCTCAAGCCGAGGGGGGAACAAGTCTGCACAACTGATCTAAATCAGTCTTTCTGCACTGAATCTGTCATCTAGATCACTGCAGAAAGAGAAACAACGTTAGAGTAACAAAGTTAAAGTTTGTCTTATTTATATTATCACATTTTTTATCGGCTCAATGATTTATTATGTTGACTTGGAGAGCTAAACAGTATCGAGACAGTTAAGTTAGTGCCCAATTTTGCTTCAAAGATCCAACACTGCGGTGTCAACGCCAGTGCAACTCAGTCTTGAAAAATATTGGCATGACATTTAAATCAAATGAAAATAATTAAACACAAGCAAAGCTTAAAAAAACTGACTTTACCGCTTTATCTTCAGAACCTTGATCGAATTTTATATTTTAAACACGGATTATTGACTATAACTCAAAAACTTGAGATCAGAGAGATCTTGAGATAATCATCAAAATCGGCTCACAGCGAAAGAAGTTATGAGGTAAGTTTGAAGTCGGTTAAACGAGAACATCGTCAAAGTAGTCCAAAATAGACATTATTGACGATTCAAGAGCAACTGGTCAGATTTTGATCAAATTTAAATGGGACTAATAAGAAAGTAAGATCTTTCAAACTAAAAAAAAAATTCTAAATCGGCTCACGTGGAGAGAAGGTAACACACATAAAAAAATACAAAAAATAGTTGACTTGAGTACCTCCTCCTTTTTTGGGAAGTCGATAAAAAATATCTTAGCTCCTACCTATGTCTTATGATATCATCATACATAAACAATCAAAACAAGTGAATGTGTCACCGACTTAAAGGCATCGGGTTTCTTTAAATCAGAGGGGGAACTTCTTACCAGTATACGATTACGATGACAAGCTTTGATGTGATTAGATTGAAACTAATACAAAGTAGCGTAGATAATACCGTTATTTAGTTGACCGCCGTATGCGAGTACCTTTGCAAAATCCGTTAAGCTTCTATAAGTTTAAAAAAATCAATTAGGTCGTGAAATATTTTTGAAGGCTTTTTAAAATCGATGGTGATGTTTAGATAAAAGTTTTGAAGTGTATTGAATAGTGAATTCTGTCAAAAATTTAAATCAAAGAAATTAAGGAAGAGATTTATTCGCTTTACTCGTATTCGATCGTATCGAACGAATAGCTTTGATCGCCTATATAAAGTTCTACGACATAAAGCTGTAAATCATTGGCATCCTAATGTTGTGGAACTTTTTTACAAAATATAGCTTATATAGGCAGAACAATTTGTAGTTTCAATATAATAGTAACCCAACTTAAGGCTTAAGTCAACTTAAATAGCTTAAGTTAACTTACGGCTCATCTACTAGTAATTAAAATATTTGCATGATAAACTGTTAATCTCTTGCAGAGCTAGCCAGGACCCTTCATTGCACTGGCATCAATCTTGCAGTCCCGCCCACAGACAGAAAGCATTAGGTGCATTCATTGTTTATAACCTACACAATATTGGTCATTAGCAAAGTACCCTGAGGTAAAATTAACAGCTTTCATGTGGGCAAATGTTGCCAATAGCCAACAATAGGACGTTTTATCGTAAATTATACACTACTATCTATCTATTTTACATTTACATCATTATAATGTAAAATAGGTCATAATTTATTTCAATATAAAAGTATAATGCAATGGTGGATTCCTTGAATTCGCAAATAAATCAAATTATATGTAAGTCTTTTTCTACTATTACTATATAAGTAGGTAGATAAAAAATATAAATAACCCTTCTAGAAAAAAAACTTACCAAGAAATTACAAACAGGTCGATAATATTTTACTGATCCACTTCATAAGATGAGATAAAACAATATAAATATACATAAACAAGCAATATATTAATATATGATGCATAAAATAATTATATACATCAATAAAATAAATAATAATTGAACGCAAGCAAAACGACTTCACCGCTTATATTTTGGTTTTGGCTAGATCGATTTCAGTAAAATTTATATGGGACCACCTCTGAAGTATAATAAAATCTACCAAACAAAAAAAACATCAAAATCTATTCATAATTGGCGGAGATGTCGCGTAACATACAACTTTTTTGAAGTAGGTTGAAAAATATAAAAGAGACATTAAATATGACATGTCCTTTTTATAGAAATTCTTTGAAAAATCCCAGAGGCTCATCAAGGAACATATAAGAAGGGCTGATATTCAATAGTGGCAAAAAAAATATCTTTATGAAACAGCATTAATATAAATATATTATAGAGATATATTTATCACGCCTTCTATTAATATGTCAACTAGTCATATACTATGATGTGTTTTATGCAATATAACTAACCAAGGTTAGGTAGTCTTTGTAACTGACTACTTGTACTGTACAAACTATAGTATCAGATATTCTGATCTCGATTTGCAGCCCAAATTACATTTATGATAATAATATTTTTAATGGGAACACAAGTTTTCACTCCAAGGGGAATTTGTTTTTCTGGTTCTGGGTGTAATGTGAATGTTTCCGGCACCCACGGCATAAGTGATTAAACCTAGTGTGGGGCTGTGAGTGTGAAAGCATTTATTTTATATTAGAAACATTTTCCATGCACACGGCGTCAGTATTTTAATTAAGGCCAGCCGTGCACCGATCGCAATATCGGAACGCGATTATAATCGTACGTCTTCGCGAAGACTTAGCAGTGCCGACGTGATACACGGTGTCCGTTTACATAACCGCACTTATTGTTTGTTATTTATTTACAACTCGATGTTTATAATTCAATTAATTGCAATTGTTTTCGAATTTTAAATATTTAATTGATTAGCATTTGTTTCTTTCATAAGTTTGAGTGGCATTCTGGTCGTAAGGTCGACGGGCTCAGGTTCACTGAGACTTTTTTTAAATCTTGGAGGCAATGACATCCGCTGCCTATCTCTATCATTATAATTTTTTTTTATAGAAGATTGCTATCTACGGGCCAATTGCCAATATTTCCTAAAAATAAACTAGTAACTTCTTAAGTTTTCAAGCTACCATGGTCACTTTCACTATACATTTTTGTACAACAAACGAAATACATGGTAAATATCCCGTTATTGATACAAATTTATAGTTACTTCTTACTTGATATTACGCTTTGTATTGGTGAATTAGAATGTCTGCATGATAAAACACTGAGGTTACATGTCATTCTAATTACATTATGGTATTTTATTTACATTTTTACTTTACAGTTTTGTAAGTGTCAATATCTAAAAATCTATGTGACTACCCTTAATCATAAAAAAAAAGTTTGATAAACCTTCTGTAGGTAAAGAATGTGTCGTCTTATTTTGACAACTGACATTTTACATCAGTCAAATTTAAACAAAACATATTTCGGATGTAGATTCGATGGTTTATAGAACGTGAGGTGAACAAGGGGGTTATTTATTATTTAGGTAAATCAAATAGTGTTAGTCTTTTGAAATGTATAGTAAATGTATTTTTACCCTTCCTTAAAACCTGTATAAAACCGTCATCGTAACGGGTACGATTCCCGATGAAAGCACTTTTTTCTGTGTTTCTGGTTCTGGGTGTGATATGAATGTTCCCGGCTCCCTCGACGCAGGTTATCGAACTCAGAGTGGGGCTGTGAGTGTGAGAGCGTTTATGTTTATGTCATTTTTTCTATTCGTGAGGACCATTAATTGGCTTCGGCTGTTGGTCTTCCTTATAAATAAATAAATAGATAAATTTTGTTGGTACACTGATTGACAATCAACGCAGCCTAGAGAGGTGATCATGATTTCAGACCGTATCTACCCACTGCAGGGCAAACGCCTCCTCTCTCAAGTCACTTGTTCCAGTCCTGTGCAAAACAAATCTACTGCTGCACTGAAACCAGAGATGATAGAGACGTGACATTTTTAGAATAGTTTTCTTTGATAGGGTAGGGCAGTACTAAAAAATATTTTTTGCAATTTACACTCTAAAGGATCTAACGATACATGGACAAAGTTGGGGGCAAAAGCTAGTAGGACATATTATGATACGGGTTACAGTTAATTTCAAAGATATTCCCAAGTTAAAGTATTGCAGCTGTCGCAACGGTCGAAGACTTGAACCGCTTGTTACAACATGGAAATGATATGTATGACATATGCGGGTCATTTGCTTCTAATAGTTTTTTAAAGGGTCAATGTGGACAAAGTTGCGATAAACGCATTGACACAGCTCCTCACTTAGTTCAAAAACTTGTATCGTGAAGCACAAATATCTCTTTAGGGATAAAATGTGTGCTCCTACCGGGAATCCGAATAAGAAGGCAGACATGAAACCTACTACGCCAGCGGATCACGGCATATTATTTGTGCCGGGTGGGTGTGATGTGTATGGTGCATTTAACTAAACATCACACAAATAATCAAACCCAGAACCAGAAACACAAATATCTCTTGGAAAGATCGATGCTATGTATATTTTCAAAAGTCATCCTACTATCCTACTTACAATATTATAAATCCGAAAGTTTGTGTGTAAGTATGTTTGTTCCCTCTTCACGCTTTAACGGATTTGGATGAAATTTGGAATGTACATAACTTATACCTAGGATTGACACATAGGCTACTTTTTAACTTGATAATAGCAGGCGAAGCCGCAGGTCATGGCTAGTTACTTATACAGTAAGCTATACAAAAAGCGACCAGTTGGCGACCCTTTTGACCCAGTTAGCGCGGTGGGCAAGTCTCTGCCCCCTGCGCCGTGGGTCCTGGGTTCGATTCCCGGCAGGAGCACAATTTTCCTCCCCAAGGGAGATTTGTGCTTCTGGTTCTGGGTGTGATTGTGTGTGTTTGATATGTAAATTTTTCCGGCACCCACAATACAAGTCTTTGAACTTAGTGTATCTGTGAGTGTGAATGCGTTTTAAAGTACATGTATGACTCATTCGAATGAAAATTAATGTTATAAGTTTACAAAAAAAACACTTCAATTTACATAGTAACAAAGTAAATACAGTCATTGATTACTAAGAAAACTCGGAGATGTAATTTTCACGAACAATAGAAAAATGTGAATAATCAGTTGATTTAACTGTTCTGCGATTTAGCGTGACCGAGTTTTATGATTCATGTATAAACACGAATGTTATAATATATTATTTTATTTACAATGTCGTACGATTTTATTTTTAAATCAATTCTATAAAATAAAAAATCTAAAAAATTTACTGCGTAAGAAATTGAACTCTCTTTCACTCTTTTTTACCGGCTTCACAAAAAAGGAGGAGGTACTCAAGTTGACTGTATTTTTTTGTGTGTTTTTAAGCTTTGCTTGCGTTTGATTTATTACGATTAATAATAACGATTAAGCAATAATACGTTACTGCTTAATCGTTATAGATCCTAAAGTCATTTGAAATTAAAAATTGTAACATGAGAGGGCTGTGAGTGTGAGATCGTTTTAAAAAAGGAATGCGAGTCATAACCAACCTTGACCACATCATTTATATGACAACCTCGCGCTTGCCATTTATACATATAAAAAATATAAAAAATATGCAGTACGATTAAAAAATCTCCATTTTAGAACTCAGAGGAAAAAAATTAGATTTAGAATTACTTTCCATCACGTAAGATAGAAGACAAACGCTGGCCAATCAGAGATAAAAAAATAGCCACACTTCATCGCCACTTGACAAGTACTTGGCTAGAACACATTATTAAGTTGCAAGTATATAATACAAATCGAAAGCTTAGTAGAGAAAGTATCCTCTCAAGCCACTCATTACTAGCTAATAGACAGAATAACTAACAGTACTAAATATATAAGTATCGCAAATAGCTGACAGAACGCCGCTGATTTGAATTAAATTGCTATGATGGTGTTTCCGCTCTGTCATTTGATTGTGTAGAGATACCGCATAGCATGTACTTACATGACTTACTACAATAACGCCGTCAGAATGTGAGTTCCATCGTTATTCGCCTTAGAGTGTCATATAAGTACCTACTTCTGTTATTTACAGCCATAGATTTGTCTTCTATGTCGATGGTATATGTAGTCTGCATAACGTGTGAGTACTTACCTGAGTTTACAATAACTAGTCGTACGCCCCGAATTGAGATTTCGCGCCTACATGTTGCCTAATAGATAAATAGTTTTAAGTTAAATGCTTCTAACATTTTCTTAGTAACAATTGTTTGATTTTTGTGGTGAGGTTGTGTGTATGATGTGATTTTTTCCGGCACCCACGTCACAAGTCATCGAACTTAGTTTAGGGCTATGAGTGTGAAAGCGGTTTTATTTTAAACAAACGCATAAACACTCACAGCCCCACACTAAGTTCAAAGACTTGTATCGTGGGTGCCGGAAACATTCAACATCACACACACATTACACCCAAAACCAAAAGCATAAATATCCCTTGAGATGGAATTTGTGCTCCTGCCGGGAATCGAACCCAGGACGGTTTATGTTTATAAGTTCATATACATATAAAACTTAAGATCTTTTTCTACTTTTCCGTTCTCTTATAATGGTTATTCATACTTTTCCGTTGTCTTATAATGGTTACTGAATCATAATTTAATCACCTTACTCAATAATAATTGAAGAAAACCGTTAACCAACATGACATTACCAATCAACAGTATTAATAAGAATGCGATATTAACGAACAGGGAAGGTATGACGGAATAAATGATCGCTACGATGATGCGGGTGCCCGCTCTATTATCAACATTCTTTCCACCCAAGAAAAGCCTATAAAACCAATGTTTTATACGAATATCATCTCTAAACTCTAGGTCTTTAGGAAAACTATTGCTTGGCATTCAGTTGAGCGTGTGTCATTTTTAATTAGTTGCAAGCAAAATTGTATAATTTTATAGTTTGATAGAAAAATATCGTGAGTGATAAGAATTATTCTGTACGGGTTTGTTTCTCAGAATAATGTATAACAATTTTGTTTTAATTGCAACGATAATTAACGTGATTTTTTCTGAGTATTTTAATTTCTGAGTAATTTAATTGTAATATATCTCTTCTTTTAATACGAGTATATGAACATCTTTGGTGGTCGAACTGATCCGAAACGGCTCGAGCGATTTTAATGTTTTTTTTTTGTTTATAAGGTAGGTATGAGAATAGGTCGTAAAACATTTTAAGCCTCTTACCCCCACCCCCATTTTTTTATCCTGGTTTTAGTATTTTTTACGAACATTTTCTAAAAAAAAATTTGTATGGTAGGTATTAGTACTAGGCGACCATACACGTGAAGAGGTAAAACACTTTTTCTAAACGTGGCATTGCAATACATGCTGGGTATAGCTAGTATGTATATACATGTAATATATAAATGGGATTTTTGCTAATAATTGCAATTGCTGTAGTAACCCTCAATCATTTAACTTGTGACAGTTTTTGACATCGTTACGGTTAACATTTGAAAAGATTCATTTAACCCGATAATAAGTCATAATTCTCACAATCCATCAGTTAGTACATTTATTCTGGCTCATAATTTTCTTTCATATTAAATCCTTGGATAAAATTGACTTGATTAATGATATCAACGTTGTTATTTTTTAATTCGTTTTATCTCGACATTTGACATTTGTCAGACATTTGTTTGAATTGACATATGTTAGAAAAAATCATCAACTTCTCTTAAAAATATAGTGAATTTTGTTCCTCAACAAAAAAATATAAAAAGAAACAATGTATACTAAAGATGTGAGTTTCGTACATAAATTTAAATGATGCGAATGTTTTTTGTTATTTTATGCATTGTTAAAAATACCTATCTCACCTGATAGAAATTGATGATGCGGTTAAAGATATGGTTTTGGTTAGGTTAGACTCCCAAAAATTGATTGTTTAGGGAATAAAGACGCAGGCAATGAGTTCCACTCCTTCGCAGGATGATAAAAGTAGAAGCGAACTGGAGGTATATATAATAAGTATATAATGTAGCCAAGAACTTAATCGATTCACCCAATACATATTTTTTACATTTCAAGCAATTTACGAAATTATTAGAATTTAAAGAATAATCCAAGCTTTGTATCTAATGTATACTAATGAATTAGTCTAGTCTTAGGTTCATTCACATTCATATTTAACATACAATATAGTACCTACCTAGTAACGCGCGCGACTCTTCCTAAGACCCTTAACAGATCTTCCTCCATACGCCCCTGTTACATATCTCAAATCGAATGACACAAATCAAAACATTGACAAAGAAAGCCACTTCAAGATAACCCCACCATGCAACACTAAAAACATCTAACCTCAACCTTAAGCTCTCACAATAACGTTCAAATATGCTGGCAGTTAACAAAAACAGGTAGGTATGTGGTATTATCCATTTCTTGAATCAAAATGAGATGCGAATGTGCTGTTCGAATAGCCATCAGATATGGGTATTAATAGAATCATGCACAACCTTTGTCATATTTATAATCTACTGAGTTTACACCGTCACGAACATGCATTCGTTGTGAGAAATAACAAGTTCTTTAAAAGAATTTATAACTGTTAGCCAATATTAAAATCTCAATCTCAACAAGTAATTATGTAGGTAACACGAACAAACATTTGAACGAATTGCACTATAATATTATAAATCGAATTACAGAAACACGTGCTGTTAGTATGTTTGATGCTTCTAGTCGTAACATAGATACTGTAACGACTAGAAGAATTTGGAATAAATATGGCTGTGCAGGCGGATAAAGACCCAAACATAGATCATAGGATACTTTTATCCGGATTAACAAGGGCAAAGGGGGTACAATAAACTGTGAATATTTTAAAATAATTTTCCGGTTCTTTTTATCACTACTGACTATTGATTAGGTTCTTACGTAATAATATGTGTTACATAAGTAATGTATAACCATTTCAAATAACAGCACGCATTTGTAAAAAAAAAATACTTGTTGATGAGCACCTAAGATATATACTACATACTTTGTAACACCTTACAGGTACACCTATACTCAAATGATGTCTAAACCCTTAGTTACTATTCGGTGTAAGTTCTAGTCGCGAACCCACGCAACCTTTCCTTTATAAATATTGTATTTCAATACAATTATTTACTACAGATATTCCGAATATAAATGAGAGATAAACCATCGGGATCGATTCACTGTGAGGATCAGTGACAGCCCTTTTGTCGAGTCAGCCATTTCATTTGTATGCAAATCGATAACTTAAAAAACGTTCAAGGCGAGTTTCAAAATAATGTTAACTGGGTTAACGGGTAACAATTTGCTTTTTTAGATGATCGATTAAATAATGTGAACTTTTTTTATATAGCTTTGGGAAGCGATACTAAATTTCTGTGCATCTTCCCACATAGTGTGATAATAATTATTAAAATTATCGTTATTATCACTTGGCCCGTGGGGACCAGGATATCATTTTATGGGTGACTCACCCACGTCCGTAGGACGATATCCCTTAAGTCTGACTCCCTACACGTGGTCCCCGGGTGGTGCTAATCAGGTGACATTTGAGAGGTGGTAGAGCATTTTGTGAGTTGCTCGCCTGGCTTGCTACCAAAGTAGCTTACCACCATCAAGTTGAAAGTCTGCCGCCAAGCCAAATACGGTGTTCCGGCTGTTATCCTTGAGAGCCTGCGTATTCCAGGTCTAGTGTGTTTACCAGCTTCGATCACATCGTCACTTACCATCAGGTGAGATAGTGGTCAAAAACTAGCCTGTCACAAATAAAAAAAATTTTTTTTTTCATAATATATCAGTGTGCCTGGTTGGTGCGAAGCGTGATCAAAATGCTGGTACTTATTTGGCTTAACGTTTTGTCACTGCAGTTCAGAGAGGCAATACCGCCAGCATGATGGGAACGCTACCCACTGGACGGTTTGAGAACTTGAGTTACCTTACGCTCGGTGCCTTGTAGGTAACTTAGCTTTATATGTTTTTATATTGGATTTTAGAAAATATAGCCAATTGGCTCGTAGATTGATAGTCGTATTTGTATGTGTAAGTCTTCGAACTTTATAAGGACAACGGCGAGATGCGAATGACGTGTTGTCAAACAAAACCTTACTGTGACGAATTTCTTTTCACGCTTACCCCGAGGAAGTATTTTTGTTAATGTACTTTAGATGTGTTAATTGGTTGTTGTGGAAGTTATAATTAAATTTAACGTACGACCAGGTTTTTTTTATAAAAAAACGATATGCATATTTATGATCATTGAACTGCCTGATGGCGCAGCTGGATGCGTGTTCGCTATCTATGCAACGAGTATCGGGTTCGACTCATGGTGGGAACACAAGTTTTCTCCTCAAGGGAAACTTGTGTTTCCGTTTCTGGATGCGATTGTGTGTGTGAGGTGAATATTTCCAGCACCCCCGACACAAGACAACAAAGCCCTTTTTTTGCATTTACACTCGCAGCCCCACACTATGTTTATATAACCTTCGTTTTTGTGTAGTTTCCTCTTATCGTATTTTCTTATATACCTACCATATTCGGTTTATTTACAAACAAACGTACTTTATTTACTTTTTAATAAAAGTTATACTTGCGAGTAAATTGGATATAAATAAGTTTAAAAATAAATATAGAATCATATATAAAATAAATCTATAGTAAAAAATTAAGATGATATATGATTTTAGAAATCGTACTTCATAAGTGTTTAGTATCATACAACTAGGTACCTAGGCTACTTATATAAATTATTTGAGTTCTAACTAAAAGTATAACACAATCCTAGCAACTGTACCCCGGTTTCAAGATAATCAGGATAAAAGTAACAAAATTTCATGAAAATCCGTCCAGCCTGTACAGAGATGAGGTTTTAAACATAGGTGATATTTAAATTACTCTTACTGCAAATAAAAACCCACGACTTTATTAGACAAGTGGCAAAATCTAAATTTTCGAAATACACCCGACGCTCTATCTCGAAAAACGGCTGCATCGATTTTCACCAAACACAGCTAAGAACACTATAAAGTCACCTTTCAAAGAAAAATAAATCAAACTCTGTCCAGTCGCTTAGGAATTACGCTTGTTATTACGCAATAACGTTAAGGAATTATGTCACAGACGGACACACATTTACACTCAACAAACTTGTAACACCTTCCCTCCCATAACATCTATCTTTTTCGGCGGTCGGGGTTTATAAAAAGAGTATGTGACTGACGGCTATCACAACCAGCATCACGACTCACGAGATAGGGCACTTGCCTATTGTACCGGCGGCGCCTGCGCACGCGACCAGGTAACACCCTACCCACCTGCTGATGAGGCAAAAACCAAACCACCCATTCAAATTGGAGGCTAGAAAAAATGACTAGTCGAAATTAAAAGAGTCGATTCACGTTTTGTTGAATGAGTGTGATTTGTTATAAAAAATAGATCGTTGATTTTGAAACCGTTTACACATATAATTATATGGTAGCACTCGTAGTGCGATACGCCTTGTCTATAATAAGATCAACCAGGCTATGTATGGCAATATAATTATATATTGCCATACATAGATATATGGGCATGTATAGTTAATAATAGTTATATAGTTAGATATGCACTGCTTAGTAGGATTCTGTTTGAGTATTAAAAGTGCTTTGAGGGCACCCTGCATATCAATGTAACGAGCCACAGTTAATACTCAATTGAAAATACCGGTTATTAGTTGTAAGACAACAGTCGTTAAGTCTTCGAATGCCTTCAAGCGGCCTAAAAAATCAAAAGATTGCCACAACATGCGTATGTTTACCAGAAATTATAAATCATTGCTAATTTAGAAATAACAACTGAATAAATTATTCCATTATTTTTTATAAATTACAATAGTAGTCTGCAAAATTAAAAGAAAACGTTATAACGTTAGACATGTGATTGTTACAAAAAATCTTAACATTTCCAAGAAATCACGGAAACAAAACCCAAACACGTGTTCATTCATATCTAAAATGAACACAAGGTGTCGGCTTATGTTGTCAGCGCGAAAAAATAAATCCCGAAGCGCGCCAATTATTTCAATTAATGAAACGTCCGCGACAGGAAAGGGAAGTTAGACACGTGAGTCGAGAAAAGCTAAGTTTAGTGTACGATTGTGGTCTGAATGACAGCCAGCCAGAGTTGTCTGATTAATTAATTCAGAGCCCTCTATCTGCCGAGTGGGTATAATAAATCGTGCGTGCTGGCCTCCCAGAAGATGTCGCCGAAGTCAGACTTACTGAATAAATGATTGAGTCAAACGCAAACATCACGGGCGCAGCAAGGATTATATTTATGGGCCCTCACTAAAATATTACAAAAAATATATATACATATACAATTATACATCTAAAGCATTTTGGCATTGAATTTGATGTCCAAAATTACACACATCGTAATAGTTTTTTGTTTGTTATAGTGGTTTTTGTTGTATTGTTTTTTGAATTTTTTTTGCCTGAATGATGCCCCTTTGCCTAAGTCCGTCCCCAAATATTAAATGTGGTGGGACAGAAATAAACGGCTAATGATGTGTTATACAGGTAAGCGATAATAAAGTCTTCAGATCTCTATCCGGCGGATCGTTAGAATTCCTGGATCCAAAGTTAATTATGAAATTGTGGGAGATAATCTTATTGCAAATCTGCATGATTGATGGCCCCGCCAGTTCAAATAAAGATTCGTTTTGCTATTTAATGAATTAAATATTGTAACTATATTTAGTAAGTCTTAATCACACGTGACATGCACATTTTGATGCTTGTTATACTCTATAGTGACACTACTGCTAAATATTATTGTGACAGAATAATTTTGAAAAATAGCCAAAAAGTAACGTGTCCACCAAACATCATTCATAAATAAACGAAAAATTTATGTATTGGTTTTAGCTTTTATCAAGTTGTTTTTATAATAATATTACTGACAATGATTAAAAAAAAGTTATTATAAATGTAGGTGGTTAAAATCGATTTTATCTCAATCACCAAATGTAATTAATAGATATTATAAACAAATGGACTTCGAGTCTAAAACAAACTTCACGAAATAAGTGTAATTAACCTGGCAAACCTGGATATAACATTTTTATTATTCCGTATAGACTGATGTTTAACTTCTCATCTGATGGTAAGCGACGATGCGGTTGACTATAAAGCACGCTTGCCCAGACGATACCTATTGATTCGCGACATAAAGACTCCCATATAATAAACAAACAAAACAGTTTAATTTAGGTCTTATATCTATTACTTACACAGTTTACTTTTGATTGCAACAATTTATCAGCGTACACTATTCTCACCGTACGAAGGCGTTTTTACCGAGGCGGGATTGTCGCTTAATACATATTTCATTTTGTCGCCCATGTTCCGTGAACACTTATGAGTACGGACTTAAAATTCATGCATTGGTAGATAGAGGATAGTAAGGCCTAAGCGCGAAACGTTGTTAATATGTTAACTATAATTAGGAAAGCTTGGATCTAGAAATGTTAAAACATAATTAAAAGCAAGCAAAGCTTAAAAAATCTGACTTCACCGCTTATATTTTGGTTTTGGCTTGGTCGATTTCGATAAAATTTATATTGGACCACCTCTAGCTAATATACCAAACAAAAAATAATCATCAAAATCAATTCATAATTGGCAGAGATATCGCGTAACATATCTACATACAGTCGAATTGAGAACCACCTATTTTGAAGTCGGAAAAAAATTTGCCGAACCAACCTTTTATTTTTCATGACTAAAATCTCAAAGGTCCCGCCAAATAAACGATAATAATAATATCCAGTCACATTTCCTAGAGCCGAAACAGATGTCGAAGGGTCGTTCCTTCATCTCGTAATAAAATAAACTTGAAACCGAATCGCGACACCACATTTTTTTTCCCTATTTGTTATTAATAATCATATCGGCGCCATTTTGGAAAACGTATGGCAACACACGTGTTCGGGAACAGCCTTGGTAAATGCATTTTTTGCCAATTAAAATAGTTTTGCGTGTTAGTTTATGTTACGTTACTGCAGTTTATAATTGGAGCAAAGTAGTTGATTACTTCCTTGATTGAAACAATGTTATCAAGTGACTAGAATAAGATTTGAGGCTTTGGTAAAGATAAGAAGCAATCAGGCTCCAGTCGATGTAAAATATTGGATTATTCTTTACTAGCCGTGCCCCGCGGCTTCGCCCGCTATTATCAAGTTAAAAAGTAGCCTATGTGTTAATCCTAGGTATTATCTATGAACATTCCAAATTTCATCCAAATCCGTTCAGCCGTTAAAGCGTGAAGAGGGAACAAACATACTTACACACTTACACTCACACTTTACAAACACAAACTTTCGGATTTATAATATTAGTAGTAATTAGTAGTAATTGTTGCTATTATTTATTAGTAAATTAAAAACAATACACGTTACTAAGCCTTACATAACGTAGTAACGTAATACAATTATTGTTTTTCTTATTGTTATTATTTTTAATTACGTATTGTAGTTCAATAAAGAAATATTGTATTGTTTTGTATTGTAATGCTAAAGGTGTTTTTTTATAACTTTTAATATTTGGCAATACTAGAACAAACAAACGCTTTCACATTCATAGCCTACACTCACACACACAGAATTACAACCAGAACTAGAAACACTAATTTCTCTTAGGAAGAAAATTTTCTCACCCCAAAGATGAATAAATAAAGTAATAATATAATTGAATTACATTAAACAGTATTTTTGCATCAGGGTAGCATGATTACCCTAGAAGCCGCGTTTCCACTCCCAAAGGGATGGGGTTGCGGAATGCTCGTAGGTGGGTAAAACTACATATATGATGTTGAAGGAAAGTTAAATAACTCCCACATACAACAGGGCTTGAAAGATCATCCATCATCAAACAAAGTGGTAGGCTTCTTGCGAATACACAGCACTGTGCAAGCAGATTTTTTTATCCGACGGAAAAGGAGAATTTCCAGAGTAATTATAAGCATATATGGCATATTAACTTAAGTGTTAGAGAGATGAGTGCGTTGCAGTGCCACGTGGGCCTTTGTACTATCCTGCTGTTATTAATAAACTAAATAAATACTAGAGCTATGTCAGTTGAAGACATCGCGTATTTTTCGAAATGTCTGATATATGTTTTTTACGTACCCATATCACCGCCCCGTTTTGCTAATTTGCCAAAAACTGAATCGACAAGAAACTATATAGTTATCGAACCTGCTCATAAAATTTCACGAGAATCGGTTGAAAAATGCGGCTTGTAGAGGAGAACAACCGGACATCCGGACCTACAAAAGCAATTTTGCCCAAGCTGAATCGGAGACGCATCCCTCGCGCTTTGCGCTCCTTTGGTCAATAATAACAGAGCATTAATGAAGATTAATATCAGATCATTAATAGATAAATTGAATATTGAAGAATATCCAAAACAAACATCCAAACTGATGATTATATGTTTTAAATCTTGGACAATAAAATACTAAATTGGGCTCGATTCTTAATAGGGCTATTTATTATAAATATAGGTACCGCCATAGGTACCTATAATCGGCTTTTTGGATTGTCGTCATAGCATAATCTCAAGTATTAATATCTAAGAAAGTTGGCCTAAAAGTTATAATAGCAGGCAGAAAGTCAGCATTCCCATATAAAAAGTGTACAGATACATTCTGTAAAATATCCTAAACTTTACAACCTCAACAGATAACAATCCATTCCAGATGCAGCTTTGTCAAAACAAAAGACGTTTTTTGTCAAAACAAAACCACGAGGTTCTATAGTTACCGCATTAGTCATCTTGTGACGTAGACACAGACAGACACATCTAGTCAAATACCAACATTTAAATTAGGTGCCAGAGTTGTTATGTTGAAGTACTCGAAGATATCCGAATCCTTGAGAAAATAAAAGTAATAAGGTACATACCCTATATATATAACCTAACTTTTAAATAAGGTATAATATCAATTATTAATCATTTAATATCACCTAGATAGTTTACTAACAAAGTAGATATTATATCTTATATTTACTACTTACTTTTGTACTAAAAAATATGGCATATTAGTTTTACCTACTTACGTACAATAATTTAAACGGAAGCAAAGCTTTAAAAACCGCCACCGCTTTATCTTCTGGACCCTTGATCAGATTAAATGAATTAAACACGTATTATTGCGGATAACTGAAAACTAGTGGTCAGATCATGATTATGATTGTCCATTTTTCAATGATTTTCGAGGCATGTATGATACTTTGTTAGATAACATTTATTAGAAACATATCAAAACAGCGGTTTGAATCAAGCAAGAAGACAAAGATAATAAATTCTGAATTAGATACATGAAATGACACAATATTTAAACTCTCACAGTATTTTAGTTCTAATTTAACAAAATATTAAACGATTTGTAACATCAACATTAATCTTATCGAATTCACTGTACGTTCTTTAAAATATAATCTACAAAGACAATAAATTCTTAATTATATACATAAATGACACATTACTTAAGGTTATTTACCAAAATATCTACGATTTGTAACATTTACAATAATATTATCGAATTCGGTGTACATTAATATAATCTACAAAAGCAATAAATTCTTCATTAAATACCTGAAATGACAAAATACTTTTACTTTAATTTGACAAAATGTACCTACAATTTATAACATTTTTATTATATTATCAATGTAGGTAAAATTCTTTCATCTACCTAAAAATCATATAATCACTGATAAAGCAACGAAACCTCCTAGATAAGTCTCATATCTTTATCTACCCTCATTCATGAATGAAAATATCAACATTTTGTGATGATTAAAATTTTGTTGTGGGGATATTTTCATGTTTAAAATATTCATTTTGAAATTAGATATTGTAACCATGAATGTACTATTTAGGAGTATGATTAGATGATGAAATGGAAATACTTAGGCACATATACACTCTTAACACGTATTGTGCCGAAATAAGAGTGACGCCGTTTTTGAGGATTCACTCCGAAATTTTAAGAAAAGCGCGTATTGTTTAATTCGGAGTCAGCACAAAATTCTTGTGTTACCCTAACTAACCGTAATTCAATTCGTATTATTATCACTCGGCCAGCTTTATACAATCAAGTTAACCTAAGGTCCGTTGTCATAACAACAATGCTTACACAGTCGCTAGTCAATTAAACAACGTGTTTGAAGAGAAATCAATCAAAATTGCTTTTTAAAACAATAAAAAAAGAATAGAAACGTAGGCATAAGTGATTGTTAATACATGACATAACCTTTAATGTAAAATAATCTGATTAAAACACCACGTTACTTTAAAAAACCTACAAGAAACTTATTAGATAGCGGCGGTGTTTAATAAATCATTAACGGATAGTTGCTAAAGGTTACAAAAACTGCAGCAACTTTGTGTTGTGATGATCTTGAAAATGTCGAGGAATCAAAATGAAGGTAGCAAAAAGCACTCACCACTGGGCTGTCATCGCCAAGGTCCGAGTCTCGGTCGGCGTCGGCCATAGCATACGCCGGCACCGGCTCACGGTTCTTCACCCGAATCTTGGCGGTTTTCTCACCACGAGGGGACGACAACAGGCCTCACACGGCACCCGGCGTTGTCACACACACACGTCGGTCATACAACGGTACGCGGTTACTGACGAGCGTCGGTCGGTCGGACTCGGGACGATCGTCGTCGCGGCTCGCACGAAATGGTATGGCAAAAGCGGTTAACGCTCGCCCCTCTCCGACCAAGCCCCGCCTTTAGGCGTCGGCCACGCGGCGAATCAAACCCCGCATTATCAAACTGATATTTCTGTTATACGCTCCGCCCGCTCAACTTATATTGTTTTTATTCAAGCTATAAAATAATCGCCCGGCAATGATCGCTCTTTGAGATCAACGCTAGTGAAACCAATGAATGGTTTGCACGTTTATTTTTCATAATGAGGCTGTTAAATTAAAAGCCTGCTTAATTTATGCGTAAGTTGATTCCATTCAACTTTTAATGGTGGTTGATGGGGTATTTAAATACTTATTCAAATTGTATTAGTAGTATTATATTTTATCCGTATTTTAATAAGGAGCAGAGTGCATGACTCATATTATAATTAAAAGAACGTATAACAATGTTCTGCACTGGACAGGTAACGCGTTGATGTCTTTTATAGGGCGTTCCTATAAAATGATATTGATTGTAAGTTTCATTGAAAGGTTCACTTCTTCGTCATAAAGGAAGTACCAGATATGTGGCTCGGAACTATCTATATAGTCAACCAATGAATACCCGTAATTAATATTAATTAATGTTGAAAATTAATTTATTACATGTAGCTTGATACATAGAGCAGGGTATTATCTGGGAGTCATCAAAAGTGAATACATATATTCTAGCCAACCATGCTAAATCTTCGACCGCATCTTCACTTCCCGTCCGGTGAGATGGTGGTCAAATGCTTGCTATCTAGCATAAAAAACACCTTTCTTTCAGCACAAGCGTTTGCATATGTCACCTTCCTTACATCACTCAAAAGGTCAACGAAATTGGCAACGTCTTTCTCGTACGTTTTACCATCCCTTTATCCAAGAAAAAGAAGTTCGTGTATGGAGTATTGATAATGATAATCAGTACTCGATACCAATTATTGGTACAATTTATTTGGTTCCCTAAAAATGCGATACATTTAAAATAATTATACAACGAATTTACTACATGAAAATATTTTCTTAATGGAATGAGAAAATATGTTATTTTCAGAACTTGCCAATGTTTTATTTTCCGGGAGATTATTTCACTTGAAGATCAGGAAACAGAGCTTCGGGTAAGAAGGTCCACTCCTTTGCGTATAGCATAATGAATGTGGAAACAAAACGCTTCATCCGCATTTGTAGAACAACTACCTTATTACGGTTTCGCTTAGCAGGATATCCGATGATAGAATTGGGATGGAGGAATTAGATCGTCTGATTCCTTAGCTCCCGAAATCTATCCCATAAAATACTGAAAGACTCGTGACCTTGCGATGATGCCCTAAGCTCTGAAGCTTCATTCACATCACACCCAGAACCAGAGACACAAATTATCAATATCAAATTGTCAATAATCTTGGGGGAGTAAATTGGTACTCCTGTTTCAAATTATACCTTATGCTTTCGGTATCGCAGTGAAAGGTAGAACTACTGAGCCTGGTTGAGCTGACAATGTCTATGGGCATATCTTGCAAAATGTTATAACTGATATTAGTGACAAAAATTCTAGTAAAAAAATAAAGCGCAGTAAAATAAGAAAAGCAAGATGATGCTGATGGTAGGTAAGCTATACGCCTGCGTATATACATCCGCAACATGTTAGGATACGCTCGACTCGCTTAAAGTATATAAGAATGATACCTTATGTATTCCTTAGAATGATATCTTATATGCCCAGTGATTACATTGGCAACTCGCTCTTTCACCAGTCTTGCTATTCGGTTATTTGGAAAAGGGGTGGAAACACCCAAGGTGGACTCGCAAGAAGTTGAACTCCTCCTGGGCTCCTACAATCTGTTAACAATATGTTTGTTGACTAAGTTTCATCTCTCGAACCGTCTGATTCACGGGAAATATTCTAGAAATAATATGTTTCGATCTTAAGCTAGGAATTTCTACCTCCCAAGGGAGGTCGTTACACCTGGAGAAACGGTCTCTGTGGACTCAGGCTACTCCGCGACTGCTTGTGGTATTTATTATAAAAAGTACTCTTGTATTTAATTCAGTATTTGAAAAAGATGACTTTGTTACAGAATACTTAATAATACAAGAAGGATATTACACAATAGTACAGGTGCATTTAAGTAGCCAATAATGTAGACCCTCCATCCTCAGACATTTTATTTTGTTACCCTTTTTTCTGTCGAGAAGAAAATACAACCTCTTTACACATTTTTCTCTATCTCTAGCCGATTTTACCCGACTGCGCAACGCAAAGGAGTGTAATATGTTTATCAGCCTATGTATGTATGATTGTTCCTTTGTGGCGTTCTAGAGACCAAACTCATAAGCTGATTTCGGTGTTTCTTATGCCAATCGATTTTTCTTAATATTGCGATTGTCACTAAAGACGGCAATAAAAATTTGACGGTAATTAAAATTTTTTGTAAAATTAAAAAACGAAAATCTACGAACTGTGTTCAATGGAATATCATTGAATATGTAATTGAACATCATTTGTAGGTTTCTCTTAAAACTTTTCATTTCAAATGACCTTTAGGATCTATAAAGATTTATAGTTCCAATACTTAAAATAAATCTGTGATAAAGTTCTTACATAATCATCTAATCACGGTCCTATTGGCGAAAATGTGTTGAATATAAAAATAAATTTCACTTTTTACATAGTCGGGTTTTTTTAATGTTTGGTATATTAACTTATTGATAAATGTCATTATAAAATACTCATCTGTAGCTAATCCAAATATGGTTTGATGATGAACTCGGTTGGTGACCAAGGTATTATGTGTTAGGGCTCATTGATGAACTTCAATTATATATGTCAAGTTTTGCCGCGAAAGTGAAAAATAGCGTTGTTGATTTTGTATAATTTTCGAAAACCTGTGATTTTTCGAGTGTTAATTTGTAATAATGGTGGATTGTTAACCGTTAATACTTAGTAAACGTGCATAAGTGTAGGCAAATTATACAAAGTTGTAAAACGTGATTTTTGCCATCGCTCCAAAACTCCAATAGAAGTTCTGGTAAAATTCTATTACTTTACTAGGGCATGACTGGACCTTGACTCTTTTACTTGAATTTGAATGTGCCTTGTGACTAGGACTGATATACTTGAAATATATAATAATATATTTCAAGTATATCAGGCATTGTGCCGGTTTATTTAGTTTAAATTATTAGTAATTATTAGTATCAAGTAATAACTTGACACTGGGTAAATGCACAAGATTGCGAAGCCAAAAAAAAGAAGAATATAAAAGTAAATATAAAAAAACATGAGCTCATTCGGATGCTAATAATTTAAACTAAACTAGCAAACCTGGCGAACTCCGTTTCGCCACTATAAGCCTCATGGAGCCCGAGACCTTTCCAACGAATGCAAAACCATGGAAATCGGTTCGTGCGTTCTGGAGTTATAGCGTCAGGAAGGAAAACCCGACTTATTTTTATATAGTAGAAGATAAACCGGAACAATAGATGAACAAAATAAAGTCTTGTAAAAAAAAAACTTGTCGAATTTTGAAAAGAGAAATATGGCTCAGTAATATGGATACTAAAGTAATCCATTATAAGTATTTTAGACGACGAAGGTTGAGGCGACGCGTGATCAAAATGCTGATACTTTTTGGTTCAATGTATTAGCATTGCAATTCTGATAAGCAATGCCGCCAGCATGATAGGAATGCTACCCACTGGTAGAGGCCTTGACCACTTCAGTTACCTATAAGCTCGATGCCTCGTAGGTCACTTATGTCTATGCTGTATAGATGTATATAGTTTTAGGAAATACATATAGGCAATTAGCCCAAAGAAATATAATAAAAAACTTGAGAGGTGTCAAGGGACACCCGAACGAAGTTCAATTTCCGTCTAGCCCCCTTTCGCAACGCGCGATAAGGAACTTTCGTGCCAAAATTAAAAGAAACATGCAAAAACCAACATCACGCGGCGTTCCCAGGCGGTCACCCATCCAAGTACTGACCGCGCTCGACGTTGCTTAACTTCGGTGATCGGACGAGAACGTGGTATGGCTTACAACTATAGCAAAAAGTGTCGTTTTTTTCCTTAAATTAAACTTTTTTTCCTTAAACTTTTGGTCTTAATTTTTTCCGTCTAGCCCCCTTTCGCAACGCGCGATAAGGAACTTTCGTTCCAAAAACATTTTATTGTGATGTACTTACGTCACGCTACAATACTAATATCTCCTCGCTATTTTAGCAAATCGAATCCAACTTCCATTTGCCAAAGTCATTGTTTCCCTTCCGCTCATCCCAATCATTTGAAACAAGAGTGGCGCTAAACAATTCAAATACAAACCTGTACCTACCTATAGATATGTATAGGTTCAGACAGCAACAATTAATACGGCAGGCAGATCAATCGCTTGTCGAACAGTGCAAGCGCTTCGCAGGGGGCCATGTGATGAGCTGATGAGATACACACATCTTGCTTTGCAAAGACACGACTACCACTTAGCCTACTAATTAAGTGAAAAGAGATGCACTGGCTACTTAGCCTTCTCTATAGTGATACAATTAGAAAGAAAATAATATCGCTTGAGGCAGGGATTTAATCCGGGGCCATAGGGTGTCATGCCCTATTGCTCTAACCGCTGAGCTACTCAAACCCTGACTGAAGCGGCGAAATTATCATTTTCTTATTATTAAAGTCTTACGGGGACGTGTGGCGTCATCTACTAGTCTAAACAGCTTTTAGAAACTACTAGGGCCATCAAGATAGGTCTAACATTGCAGTTTGCTACACGTTATACTGTGTACTGTGTCTACCCAAATCCATTGATTTTTTTTACACATATGGTGATAAATTTAGAAAGGAAAAATTAACGTAAAATTGTTCTTCTCTATTTGTAATGTTCCTTTTCTCTTTTTAACATACTCCTCCTCCACTTGTTTACATTTTTAGATAGACATACTTTTGACCACCTGATGGTGAGCTCGACGATGGAGCAAGCTTACCTAGAAGATATCTATTCACTCGCGACTTGAAGATTTCCACATAGTACCTATTCCTCAGGAAACAGCGATTCAAGCGAGGAGTTCGATTCCTTTGAGGTTCGCATAATGAATGTGGAAACAAAACGCTTCATCTGCATTTGTGGAATGACATGACTCAATATAGTAGACGCCGCTCATCAATGATTCTGAGTGTCGTTATGTTCCCGATCGGACTTGTTCTTTACTATTTACCAACATTTGTGAACAAGAAGACATTTAGCCGAACCATCGAAAAGAGCTGCGGCCCCTTGGTCTCTTTCCTTCCAATATTCCTGTTGTCAAAGTATTGCAGCACTCCTAAGCCTGATGCTGGAGTCTTTGGGAAAGTTTAAGTTCTCTTAGGATACATTCATCCTGCAGGCCGTCCACGAAATACGTAACATGCGCCATTAGCACCACATTTCAAATGTATCGTTGCGTTGTTAGTATTGATTTGCAAAAACTACAATTATTCACGCTTTAATCTCTAATATAAAAATATATATAAAAATCTCGTGTCACGATGTTTGTGGACGAACTCCTCCGGAACGACTCAACCGATTTTAATTTGTATATTTGATACGTATGACAATAGGTCGTAAAGTATTTTTTACCCTCATACCCCCCTATTTTTTTATCGTTATTTTATTATATTTGTATGAAAAATATCCAAAAAGTTTTTAGTATGGTATTAAAGTACTAGGCGACCATAAACGTTGAAGAGGTAAACACTTCTTCTAAACTAGGCATTGCAACGCATGCCGGGTACAGCTCGTTATTTTATAATTTCCATCTATTGACCTCTTCTCCCTTGCACCAGCCCTCAAGTAATCGCTCCAGGCTGATTGATGATCGCTCCCCTCCCCGCCCCGCTATTTAGACTTGAGTGATCCATGAGATCTATTACCCCGTATATACTCCGGTATACTTGCTCGTTTTACTTGTTTAGATAGGGAGTTGGGAGTTTTGCACGGGTATACCGACATTTCTGTATTGCTCTTTCTTATACAAAAGTATAATTAAACGATACCAACTTATTTTTTACTTTACATTTATATGATACTATTTAATGTAGTTACAAAATGCAATAAATGACTTAAATTGAAATTAAACTATTTATTACAGGTTATTTTTAAGTAGCAGTTTTGTCTTCTGTGTAACTTCATTGTCATTTGAATTACTTCTATCGATGTCGAATCTATTCAACAGGCCGTTGACGAAGTTGGCTGTGCATTAGTCATTCAGTCAGCCATCTAGGCAGCGGGTATCGGCTTCGATTCCCGAAGGGAACACAAGTTCCCAAGGGAAAATTGTGTTTCTGGTTCTGGGTGTGATTATGTATGAGATGTAAATGTTTCTAGCACCCACAATACAAGTCTTTAAACTTAATGTGGGGCTGTGAGATTAAGAAATATATAAAAATAGTTATATATGATATACTGACTTATTCTAACCTTGGGTTAAGATGAATGCTCTCTCTTTCTTTTTATCATGTTTATGATATTATGCAGTAGGTACCTAAGTAGCCTTTGCAGTATCCTCCTGGGGTGAGGGATCTAAGTTTATTTCATAACATAACGTAAAAATAAGATAAAGATCATGTAAGAAGCGTGATGTATTCGTCGTACCTATGTACTTAGTTTCGTAATTTAGTCCACTTGAAAGAATCATCGATCTAAAGATAGACCTAATAATATAATAATCATACTTCGATTTTGGCGCCACGCCGTGAAATTGTGTAAACAGCTCGATTTCATGATCCGTGGATCCATTGAATTGGCGTAGTTTTATCAAACTATAATAGATGGCGCTGCATTAAATAATTACGACACGTACTCGTTTCTCAAGAAATATTTAAAAAAACTTCTGAAGCCTTCGTTTTAATTTTCGCTAAATACATATATAATAATGTATAGTATAATTTTCTTAATTCCTCAGGCTATTAGTTCTCTATGGATAGCAGATACATCTAAATGAAGATTTCTAATGAAGCGTCGAGTTTCTCTGTTTATCCTACAGTCAGTTAATTCAAATGTACCTGGATGACCGAGATTTGCTTGACGTTTTCTGAAAATGAAATCTAGCTAGATCGATTTATCGCCCCTGAAACCCCATATTAAATTTCATGAACATCGTTGGAGTCGTTTCCAAGATTCAGATTATATACAAACATACAAGAAGAATTGCTCGTTTAATTTATTTTATTAGATAGACAAAACTATATATTATTAGGTATTATAAATAATCATTGCGATCATAATTAGTCTAGCAATAAAAGTAAAGCTACATAAAGAACTTGATCGAAACTCGGTAAACTGCATTACATACTTATTGATTTTGTTTTCCTTTTTTCGCATCCGAAACCAAGCTAATTTAACTGGAGATCATTACGAGAGTTGCAGTAGACCATTTTAAACACCCCTCTGGCACAATGATAAATTAACGATATTATTGAGCTCGGGAACATTGAATTAGACGCCCTTCATTGCGCCGACAGCCGTGCTGAAATATTAGAGGTCCATCGCTTGTTATTTGGTTTGTGGTGTAGTGGAGACATTATAATTGTTTCTGATGCAGACTTGCTATAGAGCTTGCTAAGCCCTTCATACATTTTTTTTATTTTATAATATAAACAACTTTTTATACGGGTTATACCACTGCGCTCCGCGGCTATTGTTCTCAAACGATTGAATGTTCATACTTTGTATCCACTGGGCTCCACCGAACAAAAATTAAAAAGGCGAAAGTCTGCCAATTGAAGTACTTGACTACTATAATAAGTATACCAATTTGATGCATGTCTTGCCTACCAGAGTATTTGAAAGTCAGTAGGCGATAAGATATATTTAGAAAAAAATAACGTAAAAAGAAAATTCTTAAATTTAAAGATATTTCTATTGATATAATATAAAGTCTGATATGTATTGTGCCTTCCAAAATGATGAACACAGTTTAGTATTATTACATATAGTAGATATTTGGATCTAAAATCCAACATGAGTAACTGAATAGAGAGTGAATAACATTAGGTAGTGCGCATATCCCGAACTCTGTATATTCTCTGCAAGGGAGGTATTATTTTTGTTTTGTCCTTGATATACTTACAAGCGTTTGACCACTGTCTCACCTGATGGTAAGTTTTGATATGGTCGAGCATGGTGAAACATGCTAGGCCTAGAATTATTTGCTCTCCAAGGATAAAGGAGGTTTATTTGACCTACGAGTAATATCGATTTTTCTTTTTCAATCAGAATAAAAATAAATTAGAATTCCAATATACAGGCCTATCCGAGTTTGGAGCCCTCAAGAAAATGGTAACATAAACCCACAATAAACCCATAAGTGCTTATGTTTCACACACTGTACCTAGATCTAAAATTAAACACATACCGGTCAAAAACCTAACTCTACCTTTTTCTTCACCGTAGTTGGGTATTTTTTTAAGTTATTGAATTCAGTATTGTACCCTTTTTATTGTTGTGTAATAATAATTATGGATGCTAATAGCTTCAAGTAAAGATTTTAATAAATAAATAAAAAGGAACCTGACTCAGATTTGGCTTGAAAGCTTGGTACTTATTCATTCATTACCATGGCATGTACCCACATTGCTGATCCTGCCATCCTTTCAACTATCTAAGGAATGAATAAGAATAAGAATAAGAATAAGAATAGTATTTATTGTAAAACTGTGTACAAATATAGTTCTTACATAATAAAATAGTTTCAACAGCTTTGTTCATTTCGAACATACAATAATAAAGATGTAATAGGTACTATATGTACATATATCAATGTAATATACAATGTAATAGGTACATATAATAGATCGTACACAAACATTTTAGTTTTAGTAATTAACAATTTATTTACAATGCTATTTAATTATATGACATAAAAAATATATATTAAAAGCTCTTGAGACATCTTATGTGTCGAAATACTCCTTAAGGGTATAATAAGCTTTGCAGATTAGCCAGTGTTTCAAGCCATCTTTAAATTTGGTGCCATGTAAAACTTTAAACTCCGTAGGCAAATTATTATAGACTTTGATTGCGTTTATGTAAGTACTCTTATGAAAGGCTGTATTGTTTACTTGCGGGATACACATATTATATCTGTACTTAATTCGCAATCTATCAACGCGAGTAGACTGTAGGTTAAAGTATGTTGATTCGTGATTTTTTACAAAAATACACAGTTCTAGTATATAGATAGACGTTAGAGTTAGGAACTTATAATACCTAAATATTTCTCGAAGAGATTCGGTACTATCCATGTTGTAAATGCTACGCAAGCATCTTTTTTGGAGTAGAAATGTGGACTGGATATTTACTGAATTTCCCCAGAAGATGATACCATAAGATAGTTGAGGGTAAACATAACCGTAATAAGCACTTATTGCCACAGATTTGGAAGTAACCCCATTTAGGATACTTAAAGCGTAACAGTACTTTGTTATTTTCCTGTTTATTTGACTTATGTGTGCTTTCCAATTTAGATGACAGTCTAAAGTGACACCTAAGAAATTTACTTCATTTATTTCGCTAACTTTCTCTCCGTTATATAATATATTTAAATTAAGTGGAATGGATTTGTTGTTTCTAAATTGCATAATATTCGTCTTTGTAATATTTACCTTCAGGTTAATAGCTTCCAGCCAATTAGTAACTGTATGTAATGTATTATTTACTTCTTTTTCGAATTGAGGTATGCTGTGGTTATTTTGGGGGATATATATGGTGGCATCGTCTGCAAACATAACGCAATGATTTCGGGTGATATGTGGAAGCTCATTGATGTAGACAAGAAACAACAGGGGCCCAAGAATACTGCCCTGAGGTACGCCTAGGTTTGTTATTTCAAAAGCTGACATTACTTGTTCTATTGTTTTTGTATCTTTGTTGTAAACGTTGAGGGCAGTTGACTGATATCTATTATTCAAATACGATTCTAATAATGACAATGGTGTTCCTCTAATACCAACTGCTTCAAGTTTTTCTAATAATTTTTTATGCGTAACACAATCAAATGCCATGGAAAGATCTAAAAACAGAGCAATACCAGTTTTTTTACTGTTTATATCTTCCCAGACCTCTTTTAGCGTTTCAAATATAGCTAGTGCAGTACTTTTGCCTTTGCGGAAACCGAATTGATTTGTGCTAATCACGTTATTAGCTTCAAGAAACGAGTATATTCTTTGGTATAAAACTTTTTCAAATATTTTGGAGAAACTCGGTAATATAGCAATTGGTCTGTAGTTTGACATTTGTGATTTTGAACCCTTTTTGTGTAATGGCTTTATTATGGCTTTTTTTAGATCATCTGGAAATTTACCAGTTTCAATCATCAAATTTATTATATAAACTAATGGCTCTACAATATATTCAATACTCCTTTTTATAACTTGAACGGAAATTTCATCATACCCAGCTGTCTTTTTATTTTTCAATGAATTTACAGTGTCAAATATTTCTTGTTTGGCCACAGGCCGAAGGAATATTGTCTTATGGTTTACTTCGGTAGATTTGGAAAAAGTTGTATTAATCGTTTTATTCATCTCATTGCGGCTGATAAAATAGTTGTTTATAACTGATGCTATTTTAGTCGGTTCTTTTATCTCCGTTTTGTCGATTTGAATAGTATCTATTGAAGTTTTAATAGTATTTGTTTGGGATGTGTGACCTTTAATGATACCCCATGTAGCTTTGTTTTTATTAGTACTTCTGTAAATGTATTTAATGTTAGAAAGTTTTCGAGATATACGAATTGATTTTTTAAATATTTTAGAGTATTTTTTGTAAATATTCAAATTAAGGTTATATTCAGTTGTATTTTTATCTTGTCGAAGTTTTATGAATAATTCTCTTTTCTTTTTACTAGCAGTTTTAATCCCTTTAGTTTTCCAATTTTCTTTTTTTTTGTAAGTAATTTTAATTTTTTCCAATGGGATACACATTTTGAATAATATACAATACAGATTAATGAATTCTGTATAGGCTCTATTTGGATCATTATGGCAGTATACATCAGTAAAATTTACTTGAGACAGATATTTTAAGAATGATTATTCATTATTACAGTTTGGTCGTGCAAGACACTTTCGCATCTGACTGTGGCATTTCACATTTGCACATTAATACAAACTCGTGGTTTGCCACGTCCGAACATGCATAAGTGTTTCTGAGGAATGTGTTCTGCTCTTCATAATATTGTGAGTACGTGTGGCATTATGTCTTATAGAAAAGTCATAAAGTTGGTATTTATTGCAATGAAAGCTCGCTTTGTATATAATAGCTTTTTCTTTGTTTTTGGTTGGCTTTGAGTGTGCTCTGAATCTTTTGAATTTTATAATAATGTCACGAGTTCAGTTTGCTTTGCCTATGTACAAGTATGAAAATAGAGGAGACTTTGATAATTTGTATTAAACATTTAATAAAAGTTTTCTTTAATTTTTAGAATAGGGCATCATGCTGTAGGTAATGAAGAATGACATACGTTTTTTTTTTAAGTTTTTACTATTACAGTTTCAGAGGAAAACGGTTACAATATCCACGAATTTTCAGCCTTTTTATGGTACCATTCCCTGAGCCCGAGTTAACTTCGCCACTTTGAAGTACGTTTGAATTACTTACGCCCGTCCTGATCTTATAATCACTTGAGAACAATAATATAGAATTAATTTTAGTTCTAACAGATCTTGAGATCAGATTGGAACAACAGTTATGATCGGTTAATGTGAAAATCTGATCCTATGATCCGTTGGGAAGTACCCATTTCATCGATGATGACATGGCTAGTGTTGATTGTAGTCAATATTTTCAAATTCAAATATAAACGTTTATTCCAAGCTTTATGAGTTGTATTTGGTTATATAAAATTTCAGTTCTTTAGAGTTGTCGGGAACAACGATATTAGATACTTAAGAAGAAGATTTTTAATCATCGATATATTGATATACTAGCCGAGTCTCGTGGCTTCGCCCGCGTTTTTCAAGTTAAAAGTAGCCTATGTGGTTAATCCTCGGTATAAGCTATATACATACATTCAAAATTTCATCCAAATCCGTTCAGCCGTTACAGCGTAAATAGCAAACAAACATACTAATCTACACTTATACACAAACATTAGGGTTTATAATATTAGTGTGATCTTTAATATAAAATTTTGTTGCAAGCCTTGCAAAATTAATCAAATTTCAAATGTGTTAAACCAATTCTGACGGAAATGGAAAGGAAAAAGTTGTGGTCATCACGGTTTTTATTGTAGAATATCTTACTTAAATATCCCAAGGAAGGCTTCTGCCATCCACCAAGGTAATCTATAATTTTTGGGGGCTGAGTCACCCACGTCCGTAGGAGGATACCCTTTAAGTCTGACTCCCTACACGTGGTCCCCGGGTGGTGCTAATCAGGTGACATTTGAGAGGTGGTAGAGCATTTTGTGAGTTGCTCGCCCGGCTTGCTACCAAAGTAGCTTACCACCATCAAGTTGAAAGTCTGCCGCCAAGCCAAATACGGTGTGCCGGCAGTTTCCTTGAGAGCCTGCGTATTCCAGGTCTAGTGTGTTTACCAGCTTCGATCACATCGTCACTTACCATCAGGTGAGATAGTGGTCAAACACTAGCCTGTCTCAAATAAAAAAATAAAAATAAAATATGATAATTAATGAATGGATGCTTGTCTTTACTGTTTTTTTTAAAAAACTTGGCTTTGGATTGTTTCATATAAAATTGATGAAAATATTATAATAATGGAATGGCGCTAATTCCTTGGAAGATTACTTACTACTCTTAAAAACAAAGCAGAAAACCTCAAACGGCGAGGTTATAATATATTTGTACCATTTGGGGAAGAAACTTTGGGTCCGTGGGAACCGGGTGCACACAAAATTTTTAAATTTTTATCAAAACGTTTGCTCGAGGCGACAAGTGCCCAGAATACTGGCTCTTATTTAGCACAAAAAATTTGCATCTCTATTCAACATGGAAACGTAGCCTGTATTCTGAGCACTTCTCGGTCGACAAGCGGTTTAAAAAAATGTTGAGTGCTATTTGTTTTATTCCCCTTATGTAATCTTAAATTTAAACATTCAAAATGCCATAATAAATTGGTTTTAGTACATTATTTTATGAAAATAATTACACATAGGATTTGTAGTACAAACGAAGTTCTTAAAGGAAAGTTGTGGACTTCTCAACAAAATAAAATTCTGAGCACTTCTCGGTCGACAAGCGGTTTAAAAAAATGTTGAGTGCTATTTGTTTTATTCCCCTTATGTAATCTTAAATTTAAACATTCAAAATGCCATAATAAATTGGTTTTAGTACATTATTTTATGAAAATATTTACAACTAGGATTTGTAGTACAAACGAAGTTCTTAAAGGAAAGTTGTGGACTTACCAACAAAATAAAATTCATTTTACAAATCAATTAACATCGTTTATTTAATTAATATTAGCATTCCTCATCAAAATAAACCTAATTCGTTCGAATCGCTCGTCATTGGCCAACAACGGCATAAAAATAAATGCTATTTATGATTCGATTGTCGTACTCTCGTTTTGGGGTGAGCCTTTTGCACTTATGATGATCGTAACACCACTATATAAGACTCTACATTTAGACAAAATACTCTACATATTTGTAGAAGCTATAAATGATTTTAACGCCTTTATATCACTGGTACCATTGAATAGTACCATTGATGATACTAGTGACACTATATCTCTAGTACCATCAATGGCACTAGTAACACTACTTTAAGCCTTTACATCACTATACCATCGGATAGTACCATTAATGGACCTACTGACACTACTTTAAAGACAAGGTATAGTTTTATAAGCAAACCGATGGACAAAGGAGTATATATAGGCTGATTTCAGCCTATTTTGCGTAGCTTGGCTGTGGCTGCTAATAAATATAATTATATCAATTAACGCACGGATGTTTTTCACTCTGTAGAATCAGCCCAATGAACTAGCAATATCAATTTGAAAAATGAAAAATTTCGCCATTAGTGCAGAGCCTTTAACAGTAATAGTCGACCAAGTGTAAATCAGCTTCTAGGGGTAAGTTAAGGGGAAGTGACGATAGGCACAGTCTGTTCCTTAGGCTGATCAATCCTTATCGGATCAGCTTGCTTAGCAGGACCAGTCTTCGTGATGGGGACGATGCGCTCCCCAGAGTTAGGCGGTGGTCGTTTTGGCGCAGTGATAGTTAGGACACCATCTGAGGACAGAGTGCTAACGAGGTCCTGAACGTCGTATCCTGTGGGAAGGATGTACCGGCGTGTGAACTGGCGGGAGATGAAGCCGTGCTCGTCTTGTTTTTCTTCGTGGCTGCCTTCGACTAATACGCCGTTGTTGGTGGCTTTTACTGTGATCTCCTCGGGTGAGAATTGCTGGACGTCTAGGATGACCTGAAAATGAAAGACAGTAGTGTTAGTCACAGATTTTACATAACCACTGTGTTTACTAGGATTTTACATAACCACTGTGTTTACTCGGATTTCCTAAATTATTCAAAACTATGAAAAAGCTATAAACCTAATAATTTGTTCCGTTCTCAGCTCAACCCTATGTTTGTTCGAAATCTATTTGTTTGTCGTATACGTTTGTGGGCAGTTTTGTCGTCAGAATCTTTCAGGCCGTCGAAACTTCCGACATGGCTTTTGATAAACAAAGGTAAGATTATGATGTAAGAATTTAAGAATATATTTAAGAAGGTACTGATCACAGACCACTGTGGTATAGAACCTTCAACAATATTGCTTGGCCATGGAGTACAGCTAAATGGATTGTCTCCAAGATAGAGTCCTTATATTATATATTTATAGATACCTATATATATAATTGGGATACCACATTTGTACTTGCCTATATTTTTGAGAAAAAAATCATGCAAATTCACACTTTCGCAATTTTCAAATCGTCCTGACTGCGCCGATGTTCGGTATCATTAAAATGTTGGTTTACATAATTATAGTAACATCTGATTCTATAAAATAAAATTTGAGCTCTAAATATGAGCTCATCTCTATTTGCAGCATTTCACGCTGATCTAACTAGAACTAACTGGGTTGAATTAAATTGGAAGCGTGTTAAATCGTTTAACAAGCATCATCCTACGAGTATTTAACAGGTGTAAAACTTTTGTTGCGGTTTTAATCATGATTAATAACTTAAGTCTTAAAATCTGATGATAACCAATTCCGTCATAATTTTTAAATATTTTTTCTCTAGTACTAATGATTTTTTTTTTAAGTAAGGTTACAAAAAGATACTCGCTTAATAGTAAGACTTGCATGCCACATAAGCTGACCCAAAGATAAAAAAAAAGTAAAATAATAACCTTTTTTTTCCGTAAAAAGATAAGAAAACTTAAGAAGCATAAGAAAACTTAAGAAAAAAGCGGTCGTTCTCAAGTTATGCATCATTTTATAGATTATTATATAGGTATACATATACGAGCACTTGAAGTCTTACGTTGTTTATCCTGAATCCACAACGGTGTCTGTGCGGGTTGGTAGATGACACATGTCCTTGGACGTCTTCTTCACGATGTTATTAGAGCGAGTGCAAATTCCACAAACAACAAAGTTTTTGGATTTCAACCATTGCTACTAGTCAGCGGCAGCTAAGCCACACCAGCTACAGTTTAAGCCGGCCATAATTGGACAAAATAACAAAGGTCAAGGTCACAGATGTAACCGTAGGGTTGTCAAAAATATTTGAAAAATATAATTTTCAATTTTGTATGGAAAAAATGATCACTGATTTCAACTTTCGTCCTCTGGCAGACGATTCCTGACATGATACACATAAACACCACCAAGTATTACTACACCTTTTTGTTACATGTTGTATATACTTACTTCAAACTTCTCTTTAGTCAAGTTGATAGTCGAGGCAGACTCTTGCCTGGTGAGCGACGTCCTCCAGGGCCGGAAGTATGAGTTCCTGAAGAGGGAGCTAGTGGGGACTGTGGAGAGGGAAGACAGGAGCTCATCTCGCTTGAGGCCCATGCCGAAGTGCTGGTCTAACAGACGTGAGGGGCGGTCCCACTCGTCCCACCAGTCACGGAACATCAGTGGTACTATCGACATCTGGGAAAATAAAAAATAGAGAATTTATCTATACCAATTCCTCTGTGAAGATTTTAATTTCAATTTCAATCATTTATTGCATTCTGTAAGTAGGTACATTGGATGATTTAATATAAATAGGAACAGTAAAAGTAGAAAGAGAGGAAGCTCGTATAGAACTTATTATTTTTACAAAGTTTTAGTTAGATATAAATTTAAATGATGACATGGAACAACGGTTGCTTATATAAAAAAAAATTGATTGAGAATTAGACTTTGGTCAGTGGACTATATCTATTCAGAATCAGAATAGTCTTTATTGTATAACTGTGTTATAAACAAGGTGAAAAAAAAGGACGTGTGGCACTTGGGGACTGCCGCGGTAAAGCTATAATTGCATAGCATTTTTTATCAACTTATGCAATGATAATTATTTATTTATTTTATTTATGCAGTATTTTTTTCCTGCCACCTAGAGGCGAGTTGCTGAACTAAAGAGACAAGCGTGATATTTCAAAAAAGTCATTCAAAGTTCTGCTACTCATCGATAGATGGCAAAACTAAAAAGTATCACCGCTGTGCCGGTTGGAGTGGGGGGTGTTAGGTTATTTTCGTTACGGAATTTCTGGATTCGGTCTCCACGCTCAAGGCCCGCGATAGAAGCTATGCAATAGCTTAAAAATGTTTAGTATTGGTAGCAACAGTCTGCCCATTTCGGGCGTACAATAACAAGTACAAAAATAAAAATACTTTGTATACGTCAATGCATGCATGACAGTTCCATATCATTCTTCTCTGTTCCAAGAATATATTTGATCGAGGGTCAGTTTGGTTATCAGAGAATAACAGAGATCATTATTTTTTAAAATCCCATCTTGATCAATCATGATGACAGTTTAATGTTATTTTTTCTTTGTAAAAATGTTTTTGCATTTTTTGTAAGATTTACCAATGTTTACATTTTTATGCCAACTATCCAAAATAACGTTCGAATAATGATAACAAACAGACTACGTAAAGCAGTATAATATACATGTATGTTTATACACCTACTTTTTATTGTTGTTTCACGCAAAGGTTTTTAGATAACGCTGGAAATAAATGTCTTGTTTATCTATCATCAGGAATTGTTATTAAGTTAAACTTAGTCAAATATTTTAATGGAAAAAAATTGCTTTGAGAGCGGCTCTCGAATGTTGACCTTCCTGACACGTCTTTGCAATACTAATGCCATAGATTAACTATACGAAATCATAGGTCAAAAAAATTTGGTATAGACGGGTCCAGCTTCAGTTTGGATGATGTCTAACAGGTGGTAACTCTTGTTGTACTCGTAGAACCATGCTTTGTAATACTCTATTCAGTAGAACATAATTCATTGTCTATTCTCGCTAAAATAAACAAATGAATTATTTTCGGCCAGTTATTCTCGTCCGACTAACCGACCACTGGGAGCAACGCTAATGCGAAACAATCAAACGCCTAATTTATATCTTCAACCTTCAAAGTGACTTATCATAGCCGATTATAACGAAAGCTATCCATCAAATAAAGTTGAATAAAGTTATAGATATAGATTTATAATAAAATAGGTACCTTGTACTGAAATATAGTTGTACATTACCAAGTAAAAAATCTGACGCAAATATAACTGAAAAATATGTTTCTGTAGCCATTACCTATCCTCGAGAGCCATTTAAACCAAACTCGTATGAATATTTTAGCTAATTGATAAATCAACCGGTCACTATACACTTAAATGATTAAAATAAGTATTTTAAATTCAAAAGATATAAAATCTGTTGGCGAGCTGACAATCGAGACGATGGCAAAGTTAGAAAACGATTCGCATGGAAAGGCCGAAGAGCTGATGCTAAGCTTAAAGAAAAGTCTGTTATGTTGTAAACTACGAAAAAATGCAAGGAAAGAAATCGAGACGGTTTTCTCGGTACAAAATGAAAATCTCAGTACAGTTGATAATTTGTTTACATTTCACTTGTAGTGGGCGATCGGGCAAAACATTAATATTCTGGAACGATTCCACGTGAATCACCTGCACGATTTTAGAACTGATGCAACGCTGAACTGAAATTTACAGCAATGACTGCGACATCATAACTATTTTCTACGAGATATTTTTGGAATGGATGCGTGTTTTCGTGTCTGTAAGTAGTTGGAAGTGGGTCAGTTAAAAGTTGCTTACAGTTACCACATTCATTGTTGAAAGAATATCCGAAATGTTTTATTTTCTCCAGGCTAGCATGCTACATCTATAGATGCATTATTGCCTTTCATTAGCTGAGTATTGGCCAAGTGCATTATAACTAGCATGTTTTTTTTTTATTAGCTTCAATCTATTTAATTTCAGTAAAATAGTTTTTTTTTTATTCATTTTCGTTTACCTAATACATTACATTTATATTCTTCTAGGTTTATCATCCGTACAGCGAGGGAGTGGAAATCATTGCCTTCGTCTTTGTTTCTCGAACGTTACAAGTGGGTGTAAGTCTAGATTGAATAGTTATCTTCTAGGCAAGCATCTTACATCTTCGGCCTCATCCTCACTTTCCATCAGGTGAGATAGTGGTTAAATGCTTGCCTGTATAGAATTAAAAAAAAAAGATTCTTCAATATACCTAATATATTGATGTATCCGAAACAGTTTATGCTTTGACATTTTAGTTTGAAAAATAAGTTAAGAATAGTAGAGATTGAGGATGAATAAGATTATGATTTAACTTTTTTTTACCTTAGCTAGTCTAGAGACCCAAAGTTTTGGTCTGCCAAAATTGGCAAAGAACCTTAATATAAACATAAACGCTTTCACAAACACTAAGTTCGAAGACTTGTGTCGTTCTTCACCGGAACACAAATTGTTATTGGGGAGAAGAGAGGCAGATGCGCAACTAACTACGCCAACGGGCAATGCAATTACTTATTATAATTTTCGGGACCACTGAACTATACACGAAGAAACAAAACAATGATAACACAAGAAGCAAAATCTAAATCTTGAAAGTACTCGTACCTCTGCTGCTCTAACTGGAAAACGGCTCTTTCAACTCAACTTGCAAAACAAACATTCTCGAATACATCTATGCAAAAGTCTGAAATGATATCTAACAAAGGCTATTAAGTAATAAAGTCAATAAGTATTAGAGCCTTGAAACAAAAACTGCATCAGAACCAGATTTGTAAATAAGCAAAAGACATTACCAGATACCCTAATCTACCATCAATAAACGGATGCTCCACCGTTAAAAACTATGAAGAACTCACAAGCTCGCAGCACACATCACAATTTTTAACACTTACACCACAAAGAGATAGATACTTAATACATAATAAAATGTTTTAATTGATATTTTTAAAAAATCCGCTGACCTTAAAAATTCGTTGCAGGCGCGCGCTGCTCTGTCGAGAGACTATGGCAAACACGAACGGCCAAGTGATTTAAATAGAATTTTCAGCGGCCCACGAAACTCTCTGATTCATCATACGCCTTGAACTTGAACATTTTAGTAGTGGCCATGCTATGTAATTAAATTCAGGACTCGATTAATTTGCTAGGTGCTGTATGGTAGTAAGTAGTAATTAGCTTTTGAAAAGGCAAGCATTTGACCACTATCTCACCTGATGGAAAGTGATGATGCGGCCGAAGATGTGACATGCTTGCCTAAAAGATACCTATTCACTCGAGCCTTTAAGACTCCCAGCTGCCATCTACCATGCTCATTTTCACTATAAATGTTCGTGTTAATAACATAAAGTATTGGTAATTGGTTTTTGTTTATATGGCATTAGCCATGCTAGGCAGCTATATTTATTTATACTTTATTGCACAACAAAAGCGATGTACAATTAGAGGACTTAATGCTAGGAACATTTTCTACCAGTCATCCAGCAATGGTAGGAACAAAAATAAAGCGTGCATAAAAACAGTTAATTATCCATAATTTAAATTATAATATTACATATAATATTATAAGGCTCATATGTATACAATATATATATATATACATATATATATATACAATATCAATATAATATGTGTTTAATGAGAATGTATGATAGTTAAGATGTAACAGTGCTTATCTTTTTTAAGAAGCACTCTCGGATCTATAATGCGAACACCTATAGGGCATTCAGTCAGCTATAGTGGTAAATTTAGAACGGAAAAAATATCGGGGGTAGAACCCGAGGCCATAGGGTGTCACGCCCTATAGCCCTAACACTGAGTTGAGTTGTGGGTGCCGGAAACATTCACATATCATATACCCAGAACCAGAAAGGAGATCCCTTGGAGAGAAAACTTGTGTTCCCACCGGTAATCGAACCCGATACCCACTGCTTAGAAGGCGGACGGCCAACTACGCCAGCGGGCAATTCATCAGTTCTCTAACCATTGAGATGCTTCATACATGTCATAGTAGAAATATATAAGTAAGATAACTCGAGGCCCGTAAGAGATTCAAATGTCTACTCTAGCCGAATACGCAGTAAAATAACATGTAAAATTTATATTATAACAAACCAACAAGTAGGTACAATAAAATAGTATAAAATTTGGTGGTAAAATAGACACGATTTCATTTGCATGAAAGCTGTAATTTGGCATGAATATATATATTAGCCACGCCGAAAGAGTCAAAACAAAATCTTGAAAAAAATATTTTTTGCATATGTGAAAATAAATCACGGTAGCAGTATATATAACAAGGTTAAAAGGAAAACTATCATAGCTGATCGGTTGACAGTCCAGATGACCGAACTAGTGGTTCCAAACTTTTGAGCGCCAATGATCCGGTTGGTCCAAAGTACCTACCGGATAATCAATACCAATAAGTAGCAATAGTTCAGGTACTAATTAAATCGTGGTGAGATCTAACCGACATAAAAAATAATGTTATTTTTTATGTCGGTTAGATCTCACCACATGCTTGCCAAGAAGATACCTTTTCACTTTTGCCTTAAATACTCCCAGATTATGTAATTCGGGAAACAAAGACAATAAGTTTCCTCCTTCGCTACGCAGTAAGGATGATAAATATATAATCGGAACGCTTCAAGCGAGCTAGAGGTATGTCATCAATATCGTTTGACAGTTTGTCTTGTTATTAGATTCTGATGTACATAAGAAGTTCTTATGTATATAAGCCAGTCGGTTAATAAATGTTCTTATTAAGAACATTTATTAACCGACTAGCTAACCAGAACGGCGTCGTCGCCAGGGAAAACAAAAAATACACATAAATGCTTTCACACTCACAGTCACAGCCCTACACTAAAAGTAATATGACTTGTGTCGTGTGGCCGTAAATATTAACAACACACACACAACTTTCACATCATACCCAGAACCAAAAACACAAACTTCCCGTGGGGAGAAAACTTGTGTTCCCACCGGGATTCGAACCCGTTGCTTTGTTGAAGAGTGTCGGAGTTATATGCGATTCAAATCGGTTATTAGTACTTATTAGTTTTTTAAACTCATATCATACTAATTCTTATATTATACTTAAAATCCAGAAGATAGTCTATAAATCTGAATATTTGTTCCTTCTTCACGCTTTAACGGCTGAACGGATTTGAATGAAATTTTGGATGTACACAGGTTATACCTAGGATTCAAACATAGGCTACTTTTTAACTTGATAATAGCGGGCTAAGCTGCGGGGCATGGCTATTAGGTATATCATAATCGTATGTAGACTCATATTGTATTACAATTTGATGCAAGATCCTTCAAAAACCATAATCCGGGACCACCACAAGAATACGATTGTGAACTAAAATAACTGCGGCATAAATCAATGGAAAGTCTGGAATCCTTCGAGAACACCTTTACAGATGACGGCATGATTGTTTTCTTTATTTAAACAACTGACTATTCAACAAACTCTTGTCACTTACAGGTGACACGCGCGATGACTACGTGTTCAAACTATAAATAATCTGTGTTCGTCATGCGTTGGTACTACCTGGCTAGAAGCTATCAAAATAAAATCTAATTTTAATTCGGTGACAATAACCTGAAACGCGTGGGGGCTTGCAAACAATTATTTAGAGATTAATTCTAGGAATCGCATTGGACAACCGTGAATCCGCGTTGCAAAGCGAAACACAGCGGTGCTTGCTTGTTTTTCGTCTGGACTAGTAGGTAGTCCTGGCGTCAGGGTTTTTCATGGTTTAACGACTGTTGTCTTACGACTAACAACTGGGATCGTCGTCTTAACAAGAGTGAACATTGTTTAAACTTATCAATTATTTTTAAACACCGTGTAACACTCGTAGCGCGGTCGGCCTGGTCGATCGTAACTATAATTGATAAGTTAAAACAATGTTCAGTCTTGGATGGGTGAAGTGGAATTTTGGGTCGTCAAAATACCGTATTTACAATAATAATGTATTTTGACGACCCAGTGGACAAGTCTCCGCTCTCTGCGCCGTGGGTCCTGGATTCGATTCCCGGCAGGAGCATAATTTCCTTCCCAAGGGACATTTGTGCTTCTGGTTCTGGGTGTCATGTGTGTTTGATGTGAATGTTTCCGGCACCCACAATACAAGTGTTTGAACTTAGTCTGGGGCTGTGAGTGTGAATGCGTTTGTTTTTGTTTTCTTTGTTTATTGATAGTGGGCACTGATAATTGACAATTAGTTCATAGTTAGTAATTAATTAAGATAGACGATAATTTAAAAACTAAAACCCGACTCTAGGTATGTACATAAGTGACTTTAGAGTAGTATATACATGTTCTGCAAGGCAACCTATAATTAAAAAAAAACTACATTATATTTTTATACATGTGTTATATCCTATTTCTAAATGGTATTTTAGAGTTCCTTCACAATTACGAATACTTTATAGAGAACCACAGGCGCCATTGTTATTATTTTATTTAAACTTAGCCTATGACACCCGTAGAAGTGAGACGAATTCAAAGATACTCCATACGTTACAAACGGTTTATTAGTTTGGACGCTCTGACTTTTCGAAAATTACTTAATTACATAAATACGAACATGCAGTGCTAAAAAAACCTTCATCCTTGCTTCGTCGTAGTTGGGTAAAAAATACAAGTCATTAATAAACAATTGAACGCGTAGGTAAAGCAAGTGACACTGACCTACGTAATAATACATTCCAATATTATGTCTCATACCTCCGTGATAAATACCTGTGCTATATATAACAAAATTACAAAAGTTGGCTACACTTCTAACATAAAAAAAAAAACAGAAAAATCGATAATGGAATAGATACAGATAAGTTAATGATTAAGATAGAACTATTATTTGAATGGGATCTACGAGTCAAAGTATTATATATGTAACAAAGACTTCAACGACCCAGATGGCGCAGTAGGCAAGTCTTTGATTGGTCCGATTACTACGCTGGATCCGGTTCCCGACAGGAGCACAATTTATCTTTCTAAGGGCTTCTAGTTCTGGGTAAGATAGTGGATGTGTTTATGTGGCTAAGTGTGACGCTATGAGTATGGATAGGTTTTTTTGTAATACGCACTCTTATCAGTGCTTGAGCTTCAAATAAATAAAAGGTAATAATTTTAACATCGATCGTGGTGAAATCAATAACCTATCAATTATAACGATTTCCGGTTATGAGCACAAATTTTATCTCCAATAGAGTTGTATTTTTGTATTATGTTGTAATATGTTTGTATTTTTGGCTATATTTGTATAGTGTGTTAGGTGATGTGTCCATCAATCACGATACAATATAAAATATGTCGTGTTAACTCCCGGTAGGGAGTAGTAGTATTGTGTTTGTTATACACTGAAATCAATGAAAAAAATTTCCTTATACATTCTACACATCGATTTAGGAAACATCCTTAATTCTACAGTTTCATTTTTTCCTTATTTATTTGTTTGTGTTATATAATGTATAATGCATAATGGTTTTTTTTGTGAAACTGTCACTTCTATTCTTTACCTTGAACGAAGCATCTACTTTGCAATCGTATCAAACGCTGAGAGGAACGTAACCACTGTCATTGCTAAATCAAAGTCACTTTGACAAAGTGTAACGTCTTATGTCATCTACTAGTCTTTGGTCAATTCAATTTGCCAATTCAAATCGTTCTCACTCGATGTATGTTTTGCGTGTTTGCCGCAAATTAGTTTTCAATTTTGTCAGTGTTTTTGTATTAATTTGTCAGTGATTTCCTATTACAAAATAATCAATGAGCTTCTTTTAGAATGGTTACTTTGTAGTTTTGAATTTACTTATTCCGGTTAAGTGCCACCGCACGCGGTAACATTATCGGCACCGAATCAGATAAACATTATTCGTTTACGATAGGCGATATACTTGCGATATTAGATTGGACCGAGGCATAGATTGCTCAATGCGGCTTGCCCGCGGCCAAGCATGTGAACTCTAAAGATAGGTGTAGCGAAAGTTTCCTGGCCACAAAGGTAGCCGGCACGGTCGGCAGAACTTCCTGCTTGGGGAAGGCTCTGTGTATACATATCCTTAATTACGATGTTGTCATGGCTGCAGCACCGATGGACCAGCCTCTGGCTCATGTTTATGACTCTTGGTGCCGTCATGATCTTCCTGTTTGGATTTTTTCCATTAAAATATCATTCAGGAAAACTAGCCGATATGGATGACCTTCCAAACTTCATCGACGGAGTCAGGTATGTTACATTTTACTATAAAATCTTAATGAAAAATATTCAGGCCTGTCCCGAATGTGGAAAGGAAAATATGGCCACTTTTACTTTGAATGTAGTATGTAACACTTATCTATTTCTTGTAACTATCCAAAATTATTTTATGTTAATAGTTCCTATGTTCAATAATCAGCATATCTAATTTACCTAATTATGTATGATATATTTTTATACAGACTTAAACTTCCAACATATTTTTATAGAACCATAAAAAAACAAAAGAGAAGTGACTTCGCACATGGTAGACATGAAACTAATAAAAGAGACGTTAAATAAGTTGTCTTTTTTTAACATCCAATTCACACCATCCTAAAAGAAGTTTCACTTCCATAAAACACATCCTAATATAAAAAAACATGGGAGTTTAGCAATCTTCCTCTTGCCAGTTTTGAATTTAATTTATTTAACCCTTGAAATGCAAGAAAATTTGTCCGTAAGACATTTTGTATTACAACAAAGCAATTACTAAAACACCCAACTCAGTACTAAAACACTCACTTTTGGTACCCAACTCAGGGGTCTATCTTGCCTTTCACATTTGACAGGTGTGCTGATTGACTAGCGATATGTTTTTTTTTATGCTGGATAGGTAAGCATTTGACTTGATGGAAAGTGCCGATGCAGCCGAAGATGGAACATTTACTTAGAAGGTACCTATTCACTCTAGACTTAAAGACACCCAGATTGTACTGTTCAGGGAACAAAGACTGGCACTGTGTTCCACTCCTTTGCTGTACGGATGATAAACATAGAAGTGAAATGCTTCAAGCGAACTGGAGGTATGTCAACCATGAAAGGATGACGTTTCACAGTTTGTCTTATTGTTAGATGTTGTGTGTCACCATGTCACCTGTTTAATTTATTTAGTTAGTTATTATTTTTCGTCACTTTCAGCATTGATGGTCACCAAGTATATGATGCAGGTGAACACAGTGTGATCCTAATGGTAATAGACGGGTTACGGTATGACTTCGTTACTGAAGAGTACATGCCATTCACTGGACAGCTACTTAAAAATAAATCTGCATGTATTTACGTGTCAGTCGCTGAACCACCTACAGTTACGATGCCTAGGATTAAAGTGAGTACTGAAGTTTAAAATTACAAATATTTCCGACTTATATGCACTTATAAGTGTCAGAATAGGGAATATAGCTTCTGCAAAGTCAAAGTTAAATAAAAGATGTTCAAAGTAAATATTCAAAGCACTACAATCAAACACCCACTTACAGCCCTGCTCTGAGACTTAGTTTTTGTATCACTATCTCACCTGTTGGTAAGTGATTATGTGGTCAAAGATGGCAAGTCATAATCTGCAGGTGCCGGACACATTGACTTACAACACATAATCATATTATGCAAAACTAAAAACATACATTTCTAGGTGAGAAAATTTGTGCACATATCAACCCAATGTATAGAACAAACAAAAACAATCAAACACATTCACACTCTCGGCCCCACATTAAGATCAAAGACTTATATCGTGGGTGCCAGAAACATTTATATCACACACATTTATATCACACAAAAATTGTGCTCATGCCAGGAATTAAATCCAGTATAGAAAGCAAAGCATTAGCGGCTATGTATAGGTATATATTGCCTGCCATGACTCGGGATATATACAGATGTGCCTTTAGTTCAATGACTTTGCCGATCAGGAAGTCTAACACCACTGCAATGCTTGCTTTAAAAGTCAGCATCATTTTATTGTTGACTCAAACACTTTGATGCTGAAAATTATTTCAGTATTGAATGGTTGCACTTTAGATATAGTTAAAAAGGCATTTTAATATTTATTTTAGTAATATCTAAGAAATTAATCATTAATATATTCAATTATTTGTCCAAGTTTTACAATATGAATATTTAAGTTATAGTTTAGTTGTGGTAGGGCTCGCAAGTGCAGACCTTGACTCGCCTCTCAATTAAATAAAAAAAAACAGAAACAATCAAAGATTTTGATGATCTTTAATTTTTATCAAAGTGCCCAAATTGCTGACTGCAATACCATGCATAAATAAAAAAAGATACTCACCATATTCTAGGTTGTTTGTACTTTTTTATTGTTTGTTTTCTTTATTGTTATATTGTAAATGTCAATACCAAAGAAAAAACTTCTCTACACCCAATGATATTTTACTAGTATATAATATCATTACACTCCACATATTATGAACTCATTTTCTTATGTACAGTCACCAGAACGAAAGAAGGAAAAGGCACAGTGGCGGCGCACCATAAACTTCTGGCGGGATATATTTGCAAGTGTCACTTTTTGTAATTATAAAGCTTTTTATCTAGAATTATTTCTTAGTAACTGCTTCATAGGAGAATCCAAGGAAAAAACTCTCCAGTAACATAAGGCTGCAGTCTCGTCCAGTGACTACACTCTAAAGAACAGCTAGTCATGAATACTCAAAATATAAAAAAAAATTACAGCTCATCACACTAATAATTACTACGTTTGTGTGTTTTCTCATAACGCTTTAATAGCTGAAACACGGGTGAAGCCACGGGGTACGGCTAGTTTTAAATAACTTTTTCTTCATTATTTTCGGAAGAAATAGAGATAAAGAGCTTGCGAATTATTCTCAAACATGTAATAGCTAACATACACGTATTGTTTAAAATTTCAATATCTTGTGTATAATGTGAAGATATGTTTTTTAAAGCGTTGCCAATGGATTAGGACTGCTGCCTTAATAATGATACATATTTCATTCTTGTGATTGGCAAACAATTGATTAAGTACTCACATAAACATGATTTATTGATAATTTCAACTTTCGCTTGGGAGTTTTTTCTTTGGTGTTGTGTTTTGAAACGCATTGATTGCTTACTGTTTGATTGTTTTATGTATGTGGTAAAATTAACCCCAGGATCATCCCAGGATGTACTTTTGGGGATGGACTGAAAGTAGTCAAGCATAAATAGATAACCTTGGCAGTCGGTCTTGTCGATTTGGTAGAGGACGCATATTTAGGATTTACGATACACGAACTGTTTATGCGCGTACTCGACTGATGACTGCACCGACTGTTCCGAAACTAGTCCCGCAACAGTATCAAACTGTGAGTAAATCGTAAATCCTAAATATGTATAATACTTACGAATCTTTCAATCAAATAAAGAAAGCATGGCGAAATTAGCTCATTTGATTCCTGTGCACTCTCTGTATGTAAATGTTAGAAGACCTATTTGCCTTTGGAACCGTCAGCACCGTTTATTGGGATATCTCGCTTGTTACAACATCCTTCTTCACTACCTATCTCACTAGAATAGCTATGTCAGCATTCCAGAGCCAGACTCTAATGGAATTAGAATGGCTCGAGTGAGAATTGCCTGAGCACAATGCGCCCCAAAGCGAGACGTCAGTGCATTCAGCATCGCCACTTGAAACCAGCTTAAACCATTTATAAATACAATTAGAACACCATAGACCTGCGACCTAACCTTGGTGACTACGACTGCAGTTTGGACTCGACTATCTTATTATTGCCAATTCCGGTTGGCCTGATTGGTCAGTTTGGACCAAAAAGCTGGAACTTAGCAGATCCATCTCAGAGATAGATACAACGCATGGTATACATTAAGAAGTGATCATCCCCATTACGTATCTTTGTTCCACTCAGTTTCTATTTGAATTAAGCAAAAATGAATTTACGACGTTATTTTTTAAAGGTTTTGTCAATTTAGCATTGAAACTGTTTGCAGCAGAGATAGGTAATAGAGTATCAGTAAAAACACATTAATTTCCGGAAGCCTTTTCAACACATTGAAACCTGTCCTAAAGAATCAGATTTCTCAGGTTGTTCCAATGGTTGCCCAATACATGGAAATGTCTGCAACGCAATTGCATATATGCTTCTATTCATGCATGTCGCCTGGACGGAACACATAATAACTCGGATCTTACTACATTTTGTTACATCAATTGTGTTTGCTTTCGTTAACCCTCATAGCTTCATTGAATATTCATTTTGATTTGGATAAATTAATGTATATAAGAAAATATGGACGTCTACACAATATTCGGGCGATTCGGAATATACTGGTACTAGTCAAATTAGTCATTTATCATTGATGGTACAAATGGTACAATTATCAGTTTAACCATTACGCCACTTAATTAAGGATCGCCAATAAATGCAAATCAGGAAAAACCATTTTAAAACAAACAACGAGGGCGCTATCGTTTGCGGCAGATATGTTCTATCCTATTTATTAATCAATTAATTTATTTTTTTCTGATTCGATAGCAGACAGTTCTAAAAACGAAACAAAATAATATACCTATCCAATTAGTACACCCGCCTGCAGAACGTACTTACAGAACGCGATTGTATTTTATTAATGTATACATATAAAAATGAATTGACGTTTGTTAGTCTTACAAAAACTCGAGGACGGCTGAACCGATTTGCCTAATTTTGGGTTTGAAGTCTTTTTAGAAGTCCAAGGAAAGGTTAAAGGAAATATAAATAAATTGCAAGGAAAGTAGTAAAAACAACTATTTTATTTTCCCTTACAAACTGTCAAAGATTAGACACAAAATTAATTTCAGAACGCACTATAAATATTTGACCCCAGACATATGTGACATTATCAAAGTTAAAACAACTTTTATTACTTTTTTTACAGGCGTTACGAAGTTCGCCGGGTCTGCTAGTTGTAAATAATTATTTATTTTGTGTATAAGTTACTGTACAAATAGTTAGGTATAATAAATCGATGTAGTATTTATATGAGTGCGGAACTGAGTGCACCCGAGGCTTCCGCACTTAATACAAATAACACGCGTATAAATCCAAACATTTTAATACATTTCATGTTAGTTATACACATACACAGTAATTATTTGGTTCATAACTATCATACCAGTTAATTAGCGCAATCAAGTCATTGAACATCAGGTAAACCGGGGAGCAACATTGTCAGACTTGCATTGCATGTTTCTGTACTATCGCATGTAGCAACTAAACGCACACATATAGCGTACCTATATCTGCCCCCCTATTACGTATCTTTGTTGCACGCGGTTTCTATTTGAATTAAGCAAAAATGAAACTTATTTCTTAAGAGTTTTGTCAATTTCGTATTGAAACCGTTTGCAACAGAGAGGTAATAGGGGGTCTGTTACGCTTCCAGTTTCATTGGCGGAATTAATGTAATAAGTTATAAATAACTAGACGTGTTATAAAATTATTAATTTGGGAATACATTTCTTAACTTTCCACACACTCGTCTTTATTTTAGCGTTAATACATTACTGAAGCAATGTGTCTCAGTTAAACCGAGTGCTTTAGCACTTTGTCTGTCTGTCCGTCTGTCAGAGACTTATAAACTAATGTTAATATATAATGAGCTAATTTTTAACAAATGTATCTTCTCACAATATGCTAAAAAAAAAGTGTTTATATGGGCTTTAAATTACTCCCAGAAACACAAATTTCCCTTGGGGAAAAAACTTCACACCGGGAATTGAACCCGATAACCGCTACTTAGAAGGCGAACGAGCACCAACGAAATGGAAGTTAAATAGTATACAACAGTAACACTATTATTATAAATCCGAAAGTATGTTGAACAATAAGTAAAAACGAAATACCTTTGTAACATCTAGACGGATTTGAAAGGAATTACAATACAATATTTCTTTATTGAACACCAATAAGTAATTAAAAACAATAACAATAAATAAACGAAAAACAATAATTGTTTTACAATGGGCGGCCTTATCACAGTAAGCAATTTCTTACAGGCAACCTTTTTTTAACGTCTAGATTCTGAAATAAGACAATTATAGATACAGGACCTACATTTTTTTTTTCCGATGATCGCGAGAGATGACGCGGCGCAGAGCTAGTATTAAATAATTTGTATGATTTCAATATTACGTTTATAATTTTTTATCATTTTAAACAGGCGATGATGACCGGCAGCGTGTCTACATTCGCCGACGTAGCACTAAACTTCGGCGCGCCCGCAGTGAGAGGCGACAGTGTTTTGCGTGTCGCCGCCGCTAGAGGGCGCCGAACGGTCATGTACGGGGATGATACGTGGTTGAGGCTGTTCCCGGGACTGTGGACCGAGCATGACGGCACTACGTCATTCTATGTTACAGATTATACAGAGGTACACAAATTGTTTCCCGCGGCTTCGCCCGCGTAAATAAAAGGAACCATGGTTTATCGGATTGAATTGTGAAAATATCATTTTTGAATCGACCTGAACACACACAATAAATTCATTTAAATTGGTCCAGCCCTTTAAGAGGATTTCAGTCACATACAGAATAAATATATGAGATATAGTTGCAGAAGTAATGAACAAGCGTGCACACAAAATAAAGTCCAAATTTTGGTTAACAACTTAACAAAATTAGACGGTAGCTTTCAGCTTATGAAAAGCAAAGTGTTACTTTTCATTTTGTCCAAATTAACCATGTGGCGAATCTGAAAAAATAAGTGCCTTACATCATAAGCGCCAGGATATAGTTATGCACATTCGTTTTAAGCCACTTTATCATTATGCTCAATATTGTTATGCGGATTTTTTTTATGCCTAAAACGTTATGCTTATCATCATGTGGCGTATTGATGCGTGGGCCAAAATTTGTTATGCCACTTTAAATTATGACTTCACATTTTATGCGAGCCAATATGGACCCTATGGATTTAATTACGATACCTTTACCAGGTCAAGCCCGTAGATAAACTCATCAACTTGTTTTCTCTTTAGGTGGACAACAACGTCACTCGTCATCTCGACGCCGTCCTAAAGCCGAATGAACAAAAGAAGCCTTCGTTCGATTTCCTAGTGCTCCACTACCTGGGACTAGACCATATAGGGCATCTAGAAGGCGCTCGAAGCGTGAAGATCAAACCTAAGTTGCTGGAGATGGACGAAGTTGTAAAGAAGATATATACCGCTATGAAGATATGGGTGAGACATGTACTTTGGTAATATGTATTAAAGAGACAATATTAAAGCAATTTCAGAATGAGTTTATTAAAAAAAGTTTCTCATTGCCGTTACTAACATTCTAGTGCTATATGTGGCAACTATAATTATTTAGTAATAATCACATAATAAATATATTTCTGAATAATTTAGTAGTCTATATAAGTAGTCGCAGACTTTTTCTCCGTGTTCACAATAATATTCGGAACTTGTATAATTTATAGCACTTATTAATAATTATTAACACAGTCATTTTGTTGACTCGGGCATAAGTTTTTATTTATTGATTCAGTGAGCGCGAAGCGTCTCCGTTTTAGTATAGGCAAAATTGCTTTCGTATGTCCGCATGTCCGGTTGTTATCCTCTACAGATCGCATTTCTCGACCGATTCTCGTGAATTTTTTTGAGTGGGTTCGATAATTATATAGAATGTTTATGTCGAATGTGTTAGTAGTTTTTTTATGTAGCTTATACAAGCTTTCATTTAACTTCCAATGTGACTATGTTTTGTTCGGGTGGAATCTCGCAACTCAATTTTGAAGCTGATATCTACAACCGATTGAGCCGAAATTTTGTATTCACAATTAGTTTGAAAGACAATGCATGGTTAACTGTGTGACGTCATTCTAAATCCAAAATGGCGGAACACTCAAAATGGTGGATAAGTTATTTTTAATGCACTCCTACAATATTGCTATCAATTAAGAAAGGGCTTGCTGAGAATAACTCGAAAAATAATGTGACGTCAGTCTAAATCCAATACGAGGGACTTCTAAAAGCGTGTTTCTTTTTAAGTTTTAAATAAATAGATAATTATTCGTTATCCAGGACCGAAACGGAGTTCTTTTTATCTGCGGTGACCACGGGATGCGCGACGCGGGGGGTCACGGCGGGGCCACGCCGGCCGAGGTGCTGGTGCCGCTCGTTGTAGCCAAGAGCCAGGACTATGAGTGTCCGCACCCGTGAGTAAACAACTATTACACTTATCATATAGGTTAAAGAGTGTTTTATCTATGTTAGCTTCGGTATAATCCGCGCGCGGTGAGAATGGGATCGAACCTTGTCCAAGTAAATCGAAAATGATGTTTCTTAAGTAGCGTTAGCAAAAAAGTTCTGAATATTAATTATAAATAAGTTATTTCTATGATCTATCTTAGGGTTATGAAAATACACTTAATGTTTCATGGTTGTAATCCTTGTAATAATAATGTTTAGATACTCATATTATTAAATTTTTATATAAAATATAATGTATTTTCGAGCAAACAATATAATTCCTGAATCATTAGATTCGTTACCATAGCCAACTGTGTCATTATTTTAAATGCGTTAGAGCTTCGACGCGAGTTTGCCGACGCTACGGCTGGCCGCCAGACCGCGCGCGTTTCAGTTCCTAAACGTCGCTCCAAACGACGTTCCAATAGTTTTACATATTCTCTTAGAATTTGAAGTTAATCGCTTGTACGGTTTAGACGCTAGATGCCTCTGACGGACGGACGGACGGTCAAAGTGCTGGACCACCCAAGTCTTCAATCAATTATGTAGTCCCCAGAAATAGAGATACCTATACCCTATAGTAAAATCAAAAGGGCTCTGGATGATGATGATGACTATAAGGTTTTGAACAGGGCCGGGCCGGGCCCCACTGTGGCTCAAGTGGACCTCGCGCCGACTATATCCTGGTTGCTAAACGCGGCGCCGCCCGGAGACAGCGCGGGCCGCTTCCTGCCGTCTCTACTGCCCACCGACACGAGGCAGCACCTCTATCTACTGCACGTTATAGCGAGGCACAACACGAGGCAACACCTACCCACGGATACAGGTAATGTTACCACCATAATTATATACCTCCATTATTATAATTAACCACCACTTTGAAACTTAACAGTACAAATTGACATGTTAGTACCAATTTCCTACATTGCCTCTCTGAATTGCAATGCTAATACGTTGAGCCAAATAAGTGCCAGCATTTTGGTCACGCGTCGCCTAAACCAGGCGCTCTGATAGAATTTTGAAAATAGAGTGAGCTCCCGGTCCCCACGGACCCAGTGTCTCAACACCAAACGGCTCAAATATGTAACCACTGCCGAGGTTTCCATATTTTCACCGTTCAATGCAGCCAGCATGATGTGAACGCTCCCCACTGGTAGTGGGCTTGAGCACTTGAGTTACCTATAGGCTCGATCGTCATGTAGGTAACTTGGTTCTTTGCTGTATATAATTTTAGTTTAGTTTTAGGAAATATAGGCAATTGGCCCGTAGATTTCCTACAAGTGAGATAGTAGTCAAACGTTAATCATACTAATATTATAAATCCGAAAGTTTGTGTGTAAGTGTGCAAGTATGTTTGTTCCCTCTTCGTAGGATTCGCATACATATCTACCCCAACACTATTTGGGCGTTTGTATACTTCACAAATCTCGTATTTGCCCATTGAAAGAATCCACAACTATTTAATCTACGCGGTAATTGCCTATATTTCCTAAAACTATATACACCTATAGATGTAGTTGTAGGTGTAGTTGTAGCAAATATAGGCAACTCTGAATTGCAATGCTAATACGTTGAGCCAAAACAGTACCAGCATTTTGATCACGCGTCGCCTAAACCAAGCGCTCTGAAATGAATATGGATATGGATGAATCAAAATTCATAAGCCTATAAAATATTATAATAATATGTCAAAATAAGTTTACTTTGTCCTTAACATTTCCCTTAAGGCTTTTTTTCTTGGGGGTCATAAATTGTACAATAAATATAATAGGCAATTGTATAGAAGTCTACCTATACATTGAGCAGATAAAAAAAACACGTGCAGATAAAACAGTGAATTCAAGTCTCATTACTAAAATATCAACAAACCAGCTAATATCGAAAATCAACGATGCAGCGCAGGTTTAAAAAACAACTAAAATACCGGCATTTTTTAAGCAAGCCTAGATTCAGATCACTACATTTATTATTTAATATTTAATACATTGTTTCCACTGTCTTACAGAGTTCTACAAACAATTCGAACGCGCCGAGAGGCAATTCGCGCACTATCTCGCCACTGGGCAGCAGAGCGCAGCCAAAATCGCCAAAGAGTTCTACGAGGAGTCTCTCGCAGAAATGTCCAAATATCTCAACGAGACGACGGCCAATTTCGATCTTTTCGCTCTCGGAATAGCGATAGTGCTGCTTTACTTTGTAAGTTCTACTTCACTTGCTAGTGCTACATTATTTTGAAAGTGCTGCTTCACTTTGCTAGTGCTGCATTTCTTTGTAAGCGATTTTTTTTTTATTTGAGCGTTTGACAACAATCTCATCTGATGGAAAGCGACGATGCGGTCGAAGATGGAGCACGCTTGCTCAATAAATACCTATTCACTCTCTTCTTGAACAACCCCATAGTATACTTTTCGGGAAACACAGAAGACGGCAGGGCGTACTATACTGTGCTAGTGTTACATTACTTTGTAAGTGATACATTACTTTTTAAATGCTACTTACACTCTTTAAGTGCTACTTTACTAAACGTGTTGAGCAATAATTAGAGCACTGCCTTTCTACTAGACTATAGAGCTTAGCAAAGATAACGAAAGCTTTCTCGACGAAGAGCTTTTCGAGGGAAATGTCCAAATATCTCGCCGAAAAGACGGCCATTTTCGATCTCTTTCCGCTCGGTATAGCTATAGTGCTGCTTTACTTTGTAAGTTCTACTTCATTTTGTTAGTGCTACATTACTTTGTAAGTGCTACTTAACTTTGCTAGTGCTATATTATTTCTTAAATGCTACTTTCACTTTGTAAGTGCTACTTTACTCAACGTGTTAAAATAATTAGCGCTCTACCTAATTCAAAATCGTTTATTCACATGGGCCCCGTAGAGGCACTCATGAACGTGACTGGGCAACAGAGTGTAGCAAATAATAGTTCTTCACTTTGCTATTGCTATATTATTTCTTAAATGCTACTTTCACTTTGTAAGTGCTACTTTACTAAACGTGGTGAAATAATTAGCGCACTATCTAATTCAAAATCGTTTATTCACATGTGCCCCATGGAAGCACTCATGAACGTTACTGGACAACAGAGTGTAGCCAAATAATAGTTCTATGAAGAGTTTTGGGGAAATATTCAAATATTTCACGGAGACGAAGCGACATCCAAGTTCAACCTCTTCGCCCTTATTACTTCTTTACTGCCATAGTACTACTTTACTTAATAATTGCTTTCATTTCATACTCGTTTTTTAACTTTAGTTACGCCACCACAATGAGAATGTAAAAGATAACATAAAATGTTTAATAAAATTATAAATGTGTTCATATTACAGATTGTAACGTCACTCATCTGCATAACTCTCTTCTCGCTTCAACCGGACACCCAACGCAAGCTCAGCGTCACAAGACAAGGCTACCCAAAGTCTAACGCCGGAACAATCGTGGCTTTCGTCGTCATTCTACTCATATTCTCCTTCGTATTAGTCACGTCGTGTTTCATCAGTGAAACTAACAGCAAACTATGCTCTTTCGACCCTCTATGGACTTCAGCATTAATTCTGATAGCTTGTGCTATGACAACTACATATTTCATAATCAAAACATCAATAGAACGAATCAAAGATCTTTCCACGCTTCGCGAACTGAACGCAATCGATTACTTACTAATAATCGGCACGTTATTCCACTCTTGGTCGTTCTTTGGAACTAGTTTCATAGAAGAGGAGCACATGACTTGGTATTTCTTCTGGAACACGCTTATGTTCTTCGTTCTTATAAGGACTTTAGTGCTGGTTATAATGTATATGAGTAAGAAGTTGGTCGGTGCGACTGAAGTGCAAGAAAAGCCGGGACTGGATTTGAAGATGAGTGCGGTTGGATTGGGGATCGTGCCGCAATGGGTGATGCTTATTGCTTTGCACAGGTGAGATATTCAATTGAGACACACTTACATCATACTGTGTGTGTTTAACATCGTATATCCCTCACGTGTCACCTGTTAGTGAACTGAAAAGTTAAATGTTTTTACCGACTTCCCAAAAAAGGAGGAGGTACTCAAGTCGACTGTATTTTTTTATTTGTGTTACCTCATATCTTCTCTCCACGTGAGCCGATACCGAATTTTTTTTTTTAGTTTGAAAGATGTTGCTTTTTTAATTGGTCCCATTTAAATTTGATCAAGATCTGAACAGTAGTTCTTGAAATATCGTCAATAATGTCTATTATGTGACGATTAATGCGTGCTTTGACGATGTTCTCGTTTACCCGACTTCATAAGTTACCTCATAACTTTTTTCGTTGTGAACCGATTTTGATGATTCTTTTTTTATTTGAAAGCTGGTGGATCAAGGTTCCGATTATAAAGCGGTGAAGTCGGTTTTTTTAAGCTTTGCTTGCGTTTAATTATTTCTTTGGACGTCACTGTAAGATCCCCATGTATTTGATATCCTCGATTAAATAAAATAGCCTGTCGTTTATAGGCTAGTTGAATTTGTCTTGAAAAGAATAAAGGTGTTGGTTTCACTAAGTATTTTTTTTGATTAGCAAACGCATTCAAATTCACAGCCACACACTAAGCTTAAAGATTCGTATAGAAAACATTTACATATCACACACAATCACACCCAGAACCAGAAGCACAAATGTCCCTTGGAAAGGAAAATTATACTCCTGCCGGGATCGAACCCAGGACCCACAGCTCAGAGGGCAGCGACCTGCCCTCCGCGTCAACTGGGTATTGTGTGCGTTCGGATTGTATATGGATATTGATTTGATTTAGATAACTTGGGTTTTTGCAGTATAGACGTATATAATTTAATTAAGTTTTAGGAAATATTATATGCAATTGGCCTGTATATAGTCAAATGTATTGTCAAATGTATTGTATTTTATAAAAATAGATTGTATAGATATAAACATTATGGAATGTCAATGATCCTAGGTATCTAAGGACAATGAACCAGACAGGAGACCGATGGCTATTCCTTCCCGACACAGCGGATTGGCTCAACGCACCAGAAAACGTTTTTTATCTGCAGCTTCATCTAGTCATTGGTAAGTATATCTATGTGATTATTTTATTTCTTTTATTGGAGAGAATCCAACATAATATTTTTTATACATAGGCATTGACTACTGTCTTACTTGATGTTAAGCGATAAGCCAAAGCTGTAGCATGCTTGACTCGAAGATATCTATTCATTTTAAAAGTTTTGGGGGCTGAGTCACCCACGTCCGTAGGAGGATACCCCTTAAGTCTGACTCCCTACATGTGGTCCCCGGGTGGTGCTAATCAGGTGACATTTGAGAGGTGGTAGAGCATTTTGTGAGTTGCTCGCCTGGCTTGCTACCAAAGTAGCTTACCACCATCAAGTTGAAAGTCTGCCGCCAAGCCAAATACGGTGTTCCAGCAGTTATCCTTGAGAGCCTGCGTATTCCAGGTCTAGTGTGTTTACCAGCTTCGATCACATCGTCACTTACCATCAGGTGAGATAGTGGTCAAACACTAAGTGACGATGTGAACGAAGCTGGTAAACACACTAGACCTGGAATACGCAGGCTATCAAGGATAACTGCCGGAACACCGTATTTGGCTTGGCGGCAGACTTTCAACTTGATGGTGGTAAGCTACTTTGGTAGCAAGCCAGGCGAGCAACTCACAAAATGCTCTACCACCTCTCAAATGTCACCTGATTAGCACCACCCGGGGACCACGTGTAGGGAGTCAGACATAAGGGGTATCCTCCTACGGACGTGGGTGACTCAGCCCCCATAAAGTAGTAGTTAGTGTACTAATACTAGTAGTGCTAATATAGTAGTAGTCTTTATTTATAAGTCAAAATCATAGTTAATAATGCTAAAGGCCAATGATGATGATCATGTTTTAAATATATTTTTTGCTATTAAGAAAGTAGTCAAGTCTACCAGATGATAAATGTTTTGCTGCTTATGAAATTTGCAGTGCCACCTATTTTGTGCTTCTCTCTCTGAGACTTATTGTCTCACGCCCTTTAATTACAATGGCTACTTGACCTTTGAGCCGAAATCAATCCTACAATCCGGACGTTACGTAAAGGGGTATTTTTAATTACTCGAAAGAAGTCGCCCCACCCTGTTCGTTCAGATTCATCTCTCTAGCCTTGTGAAAAACCGCAAACACAAGGCCAGAAACCCCCTCATTCTCCTCCTTTCCATCCCTTTAAAGGTTTACTTTGCAACGGGCATACTCTTATCACATTGTCAAACTTGTTATTTGATTTTCAGGCACCCTCGCCACATTAGTTATATGCCTCTACAACCTACGCTTCACAAACAACATGATGCAGATCCAGTCAGCGCTAACCATCGTCGCTACCGCCTGCATCTTCTGCTACCGAATAGCTACCTCTGCCCTAGACTCCCCCTTCAACGACATCAAAACTTGGGATACAGTTCATATAGTAAACGTGTTCTGGGCACTGTTAAGCGCACAATTTATAATAGAAATATCAACTTACGCTGGCTTATTTAAAACCTGTGGAGTCAAAATTGAAGCGAACAAATTAGATAACAACAAATTTATATACCACAAGCCCAAAGAGAAAACTGAGGATTATTTCTACGATCCAGTAATAGAAGAGCCATGGAATATCGATGAAGTGAAGCTTAATCTAGCTAGGACTATATCACATCTGATGTTAAACAGTATGATGTTGATAATTGTTCTGTTGATGAGGCCGCATAACGTGGTGATGGTGCCTAGTATATTTATAACCTGCGCGTTGACATCAAAATGTATGGACCACAAATTGTTAGATTTTAAATCTACGAAGAGGACTGATGTGGTCGATGTGCTAAGTAGGACTTTGGTGCATATGTGGATTGGAGTGCTGTTCTTTTTCTATCAGGTACGTATATGTTGGACTAGTTTGATACACGAATGTTTGGTGTAACAAATATCCAACTCGGTTGAATTAATTTTAAATAAATTTAGTGGGGCAGTTTGAGACATATCTATGGAGTACTTTTGATACATCCTACTTATATACCTATAGAGACATGGGTGAGTGGCATATAGATCAAAATATATTAAAATCCGTGTTGAAAACGCTGTAGCTATAAATTTTAAATTTGTTAAGTCGGTACATCTACAATAAGAACTCCCACAAACAAGCGGTGAACTCCCGCGACACAATGTCACATTTATTGTGGAACACACAAATTGTTCGTCTTTTCTACCGCGCCGCCATGCGCTACTCCAATGCTGCTCGACGCGCAGGGCGTGTTTTACTTCAAGTATGGAAATCATTTATCACCGTAGAGGAAGGCGAGAACTTTGTATGATATAGATTTTTGTTTAGGGCAACTCCAACAGCCTGGCGTCAGTGGATCTGGGCTCGGGGTACGTGGGGCTGCGCGAGTACTGCCCGGCGCGCGTGGCGCTCCGCATGGGGCTGCACGCGTACGCCGGGCCCGCGCTCGCCGGCGCCGCGCTCTACTGCGCGCTCGCGGCCTCCGCAGACACCTGGCAACAGTCAGTATACACCGTTATTTGTACAGAAAGCTCTAACACCCTGATTCTTGTTCTACCCTTACCTCTTGAACAGTTGATGCTATTTTTCTACCGACTTCACAAAAAAGGAGGAGGTACTCAAGTCGACTGTATTTTTTACGTGTGTTACCTCGTTAACTGAAAGAAGTTACATGAGAATCAATTTTGATTTTTTTTTGTTTTAAAGATGTTGTTTTCCAATTGGTCCCATTAAAATGTGATCAAGATCTGATCAGGAGTTCTTGAAATATCTTCAATAATGCGTGTTTAGTACATCTAATGCTCCCCATTCGCGCTCGAAGGAATACTCATATTCTAACTCTCCTTTACAATATTCTCTTCAACCCTTCCTCTCCTCGTTACCTTCAGGAACGTTTTAAGTTTTTTGACCTCTCTAACTCGCTAGGGTTGAGGTCGTCGGAGAGCCTCAAGCTCAAAATGCCACCACACGCCAGCTCGTTCTATGGCAACTCATTCACAGTCGAAGCCGTTCGACTGTGGAATGCGCTTCCCATAGAAATAAAGCGAGCTCAGTCGCTGCCTATATTTAAAGAACACGTCAAAGCTCACTATCTCGCTGAAAAATAATTTAATTATGTTGTAATCTGTCCCATTAAATCCAATCTTTACATTGGTATTTATATATATGTACTTATATTATGTAGTTTACGTATTATATTATTATGCGTAATCATATGTATTTATATTAGGTCATAATTGTACATGGGTATATATAATAATGTTTTTTTTATTGTTATTTATCATTATTTAATTATTTGTAATTAAGTAGGTATATTATAGTTAATATTTTTTCAAATCTTGCACCTTTCTAAATTTTTGTTATATAAATTAAAACACCGACGTCCAACTTTGTTGCGTTATTCCTCTCCATCCAAAGGTTGTCTGGAAGAGATCGCTTTTAGCGATAAGACCGCCTATTGTTACACTTATTTTGTAAGTCATTATTTTCTATTCTGTTTTATCACTAATATGGTGTTCAATAAAGAGTTTATCTATCTATCTATCTAATCTGTTCAAGAAAAAGCGGTGAAGTCGGTTTTTTTTAAGCTTTGCTTGCGCTTAATTAATTTATTTTCGATAGGCAAGTATTTGAGCTATCTCACCTGATGGAAAATGATGTTACTTAATTCTAATTATTAAATTTAGTTATTAACTCAATTACTAATTTTAATGTTTATTTCAGACACATATTGTTATCACAATATACTATATTGTTATGATAAAAAATATATAGAGAAAAAAAAACTTACCTCATTTGGTTCAACGACTTTCTTCTGAATGCTATATTTATTTCAACACTTACAATGTATCTTCCCAGGTACTTGCAACAAGCGTGGCGAGCCACCAACATCTTTGCGGCGCAACGTGTATACTGCCTAGTCATTTATGCAATCATAGCTACAATATTCCGACATCATTTATTCGTGTGGACAGTATTTTCTCCAAAACTCCTTTACGACTTTGTGGCAACAATCTTCACAATACAGGCCTTAGGAACAATAGCACAAATAGAATTGGTCACTCATGTGACAAGCTGGTTAGCTAAAATGGCCACTTTGAAAACGAGGCTTTGACTGTGATAGAATTAGGAGTGAGTGTGAACTATAGACTGATCTCACTGTAAATGAAAGTGTAGATTGGTAATTATTTCCTAATATACAACACTATAATCCGCGCGCGATGAGAAAGGGATGCGACCTTTTGGAACTGAGATGCACGCGTTCTGTCCGCCAGCCGTAGCGTCAGCAAACTCCCGTCAAAGCTCACATATGCTAGTTGTGTTTTGGTGTTCTAACGCATTGAAAATGATGACACAGCTATGGATAACGAATCTAGTGTAGTATTCAGGAATTATACTGTCAAATGGATTTGCTCAAAAATACAAAAAATATATATACCTTAATATTATTATTAAAAGGATTGCAACCATAAATATTTATTTTTGTGTATTTACATAACCCTAAGATAGATTGTAGAAATAACTTATTTATAATAAGTATTCTGATCTTTTTTGCAATCGCTACTTGAGAACTGTCATTTTAAATTTACTTTTACAAAGTTCCATCCCATTCGCAACGCGCGAGGATTATACATAATATGTTAAAGTATGTTGAATGTGAAGTTGAAAAATTTGTGACAAATATTTTTGTACTGAGAAGTGCCAGATAAAAGAATGTTTTAATTAAGTATATAGGGACAAGTCTTCCTGAAAAGAGATCAAGAGACAAATTATCAGAGCAAATTAGGTGCTTAGACATTCCATTCAAATAGGAAAAAGTTAACAACTTTAATATTGTGTTTTACGTCATGTCTAGTTACCAAACCGATTTATATTATGTTGATGTAAATCCTGTTACTGAATTATTCTAGTTATTGTAAATAAGTCGGTTAAAAAAACTACATTATAATTTCAATGTTTTTTATTTGTTTTTAAATGTATACTGAAACCACCACTTTTGTTTCTTTTTATTGTTTTTACATTATAATACCAAACCAATTTATTTATTAAATAATCTAAGTTTTACACATTGTTTTATTTATAATCAATAGTATGTTATTAATACACAGAAGCTAATTTGAATGCTGGAATCACTCTAGAATGTAATGATATATAATGTAAAAAGTTTTACGCCCCCAGCATAACGGAAAAACATCACGTTACGCACAAACTGCAAGCCCAACTAAATAGGTTTCTCAACAATAGATAAGAAACGTTTCGAAGAGCACAAAGCGAAAGCACCGTTTCCAATTAAATCCCACTGACCCATGCGAGTCAAAAACTTTTATTATACTGTGGAAAGTGGGACAATAAATAAGACGTTAGCTTGCCACGTCCACACTTTGCTGTTTTTCGCCAAGACTTACGCCTCAAAAGAAGACTACTATGAGTATACATATTTTGTGTACAAGATAAAAGCCGTCACACTACTTTCACTTATTTACATGCCGAGATACATGACCAATTTACCTTAAATAAATTATAGAACGCAGTCCTCGTTATATTAAATTTACGCTGCAACGTGTTGGCTCAGGGGTTGAACAAAATATGACTTATTATAAATGTGCCGCTCAGTGTGATGGTTTTTAGCATCAAAAAGGTGTAAGCGTCAAAAATGGTAAATAGTTAAGATGGGCAATAACTTACATGAACAAACGTAGCTCGCAGTCTAACAAATAGACTGCTTAGCTTTTAAGTAGTCAACACTGCTGATAATATAACACCCATTACGCTGTGTAATGACATGACACGCCACGCGTGTTTCACTTCTGTCGCAATTGAATAAACACACGGTATGTGTTCTCAGCAATCAAAGTGTTAGTACGGTACCAAGTCGAGATAGTATAGTATCTTACAAACAATATATAAATTACTTATCAATAACAGTCAATGGAATTCATGGTCAATATAATCGTATCACCAAACTAAACTAACATCATATTGGAATATACCATTATTGACCAGTATGGTTAGATACAATAATACGTAGTAAGACTGTGATTATTAATGTATTCATCTGACGCTTACATCAATTTGACGCAGACTGTACGTGACAGCAATGAGAAAAATAGACACAAAAACTTATATTTCTGATTAAGAAAAAAGATAACTTCAATAAAAGCCGACAAAAGTCATAAATGCTTAAAAAAGTTTAAATACTAAAACTTAAAGACTCGCTTGATTGTAATGTTACTAAACTGGACGTTTTGGAATGCTTCATACTTTTTCCTTTCTTACTTTATAAAGAATCGAAAAATATGTACGTTTTTTTAGTAAGTGAACTTGCACTGCTGTTTAAACGATTTGTTCTTGTAGTGATAAAATATAATAGGTTTATTAAAATTTTGGCACTAATCAACAAATATAACAACAAAAACGATATGTACATACATAGATATAATTTAGACATATACGACATTATTTTATATACATACAAGCCGATGATATACAGTAATTATTATCCTATAACAGTTTTTACTATAAAGTAGGTACATTCAAATTACTAAAATATTTTATTTTATTTTTCGGTACGGCCAGTACAGAAAGCAAGAAAACGAATTTATATTTGATTTGTTTCGAAACATTTCTTGTGCTTTAACCGAAGAAATATTGTTAAATATGTTTAAAATTATCTTTAATTATAACCAAGTAATACAAACCAGCTTTTAGTAAAAGTTAGATAATTCTAATAACTAATATTTAAGTCGGAACTGATAAATGTCCGAAATTATTACCAATATCAAAGTGTAAGGCCATTTTTCTATTCGGTTTTTTTCACTTTAGATTTTGAAAACGTTAGGCCCTACACATTCTTCCCGTCAGATTAAAAAGAACAACAGAATAAAGATATGTAAATATTAATCGCAAATTAATTGATATTATCTCTCTCTAGCCATCTTGCTTAATTTTGAATTGAAACCTTACGGAAAGCTGGTAATTATAAAAGTAATTAAACTTTCAAATACAAATGTCTTCATACACAGATTTGCTATCACTGGGACCGAATCAAAAACAATCGTAAATTTAATGCTAATGTATAACAAATCAATTGATAAAACATTAATAATTCGATACCCGACTTCAAAATCGAGGAAGACAATCATTTAGCTACAACAAAATTGTAATAACCAAAATGGTTCAGCAAATTGAAACAATAGATATAATTTGACAAGGATTCAAAAGAACGTGTCGTGGAAAGATAACTCCGATTCTATTTACACGTCACGTTCAATCAAATCTTTGTAGAACTATCTAATTCGCAATCAAATTTTAATACACCCGAGTACTAAACATGAATACAAAAATACGCCGGAAGCTTTACTGGAAGTATATACATTAACCGGCGGCTAATTTTAAAGCTATCAGCTCTGTATCGATTTTATCGTCTATATTACGTGGCCTTAAGTATAATGTGCACCTCCCCCGTCTAATCACACCGATGGAATCCCTTACCTGAAAATAAGAAAAACAAAAAGAATTAAAAGCAAGCAAAGCTTAAAAAAACCAACTTCACCGCTTTATCTTCGGAACCTTGATCAGATTTAATGTATTAAACACGCATTATTGACGATAACTCAAAAACTAGAGATCAGATATTGATCAAATTTCAATTGGACCACATGGAAAACACCAGCTTTCAAATAAAATCATCAAAATCGGCCCACAACGAAAGAAGTTATAAAGTAACTTTTGAAGTCGGTTAGACACGAGAACATCGTCAATGTAGTCCACAGAATATGCTTTATTGACGATATTTCAAGTTACTGATCAGATCTTGATCAAATTTAAATGGGACCAATTGGAAAGCAACATCTCTGTAACTGAAAAAAAAGTTTGAAATCGATTCATGTGGAAAAAAGTTACAGAAAAATACAGTCGACTAGAGTAACCTCCTCCTTTTTTTGTGAAGTCGGCAAAAATACATGTACGTACATTATGTACGTTAGAAATTATATAGTATAGTTTTTTTATGGTAATTGAGTGACGAAATGAGCAAGTCGCTAGCCTGATGGTAAGCTTGCCGATTACAGTTCAGTGACACCCAGAGTACAAACAAATAAATCGAACTCCTGCGCGGCATAGCACTGCGGTCGTTACCCCGAGATATTAGATGTGAAATCTTTAAGCCCTGTAATTTCACTGGAAATATAGTCTTATTGCATACTAGCCGTGCGGCTTCGCCCGCTATTATCAAGTTAAAAAGTAGCCTATGTGTTAATCCTAGGTATAATCTATGTACATTCCAAATTTCATCCAAATCTGTTCAGCCGTTAAAGCAAACACTTACACACAAACTTTTGTATTTATAATATTATTATATAGGATTATCCAATTATTTATTTGTAAATGTATGAAGTCGGTTTTTTTAAGCTTTGTTTGCTTTTAATTAATTATTTTATGGTTGATAGGCAAGCATTTGGTAACTATCTCGCCTGATGGAAAACGATGGTGCGGCCGAAGATGTTCCATGCCTACTTAGAACATACTTATTCATATTTTTATTTGCATTTCACTTATTCACTCTTGATTTGAAGACTGCTATATTATACCGCTCAGGAAACAGAGACGCGGGCAATGAGTTCCACTCCCTCATAGTACCTACGGATGATAAACGCCATAAACATAATGCGGGAATCTAACTATATTATATTCAAATATACTATACCCTATTCCTACTCCTATGATGTACATATGTATTTAAGTTACCATTATTATATTTGTTATTTTTGTAATGACTGAAAATATACAGCACACTGTGAATAATTTTATTCGCTATATCCTACTAATATTATAAATCCGAAAGTTTGTGTGTAAGTGTGTAAGTATGTTTGTTCCCTCTTCACGCTTTAACGGCTGAACGGATATGGATGAAATTTGGAATGTACATAGATTATACCTAGGATTAACACATAGGCTACTTTTTAACTTGATATTAGCGGGCGAAGCCGCGGGGTAGGGCTAGTACAATATATATCGTGTACTCGTGTACAATGTAAAAAATCTTTACCATAAGACGTGTAAACGTTGGCGCGTTCGTCTTCTAAGCGGCAGGTAACGGGTTTGATTGCCATTGGAAACACAAGTTTACTCCCCATAGGAACATTGTTTCTGGTTCTGGGTGTGATTGTGTGTGATGTTTCCGGCACCCGTCATCGAACATAATGTGGGGCTGTGTTATATACACAAAAGGTATGTGCATCGATGGTTACTTACGCGGTAACATCTCGTAGAAGCGATCAATGCGTACCGGTCAACTTGTACCGGTATACGAGCACGCTGGCCACGCCCACTAGCAGGCTTAGTAGCAGGGAGCCCCACACCAACATCTGCAGGAATAGCACCAATAGCATACCACTAAGCTTAGGACACTAGCACAGGAGTCTTAATTTTCTACATTATAATTCAACAAGCGGTCTAATCGCCGTCATTAGATTTATTCTAGTATCTTAAGAACCGGCTTTACTTGTACTTTCACGTAGTTCATTTACTTAGTTAAATATAAAAATGTTATTCCCTACTAATATTATAAATTTGAATGTAAGTTTGTTTGTTACGCTTTCACGCGAAAACTACTAAACCGATCATCATGAAACTTTGTACACATATTCTTGGAGGTATTAGAAGTAACATAGGATACTTTTTAGTATTTTTTTTTACGAAAGATAAATAATCAATGCGGGTGAAACCGCGGGTAAAAGCTAGTATTTTCAATAAATTAACTTATCTAAACGACGGGCAAGCAAGTATCAAATAATATATATTTCAAGTTCAGTCATATGATGTATATGACCAGCAAATATTAATAAATAATCTTTGGAATTTATACCTTAGCTCTAGAAGGTTTAGGATCAGAAGGGCTTTTCGGATGTTCGGATGTAGTTCCCAGCATCCTCTTAGCGAGCTTTCTTTCCACGGATCTGTTAATAAAAATAAAGATATTGTTTTTATTATCACACCTATGTACCTATATATATTTTTACAAAAACCTTATCAACTAAGGAAATTAGAAACATAAATAACTATACATACATAAATCAAAACAAAATTTTACTTCAAAACATAATAAACATAGTGCTATATCCTTAGCCGCATTGTATAGTTCGTTAAGCGAGCAGTTAAATAAATAATAGGTAATGAAAGATCTATCTGGACTGGTCAATAAAAACTTAAGGAAAGGAAAATTTATCGCTTGAGGCAGGGATTAAACCCGCGACCATAAGGGGTGCCCTATTGCTCCAACCGCCTAGCTACTCAAGCCCTGCCTGACGAAACGAAATTATCCTTTCCTTAATATTAACGTCTTATGGGTGTATTTAATATGAACCTCTTATGGTGGGTATACGTGTGACGCCATCTACCGAAATAGTTTAAAAATGATAATTTCGTCTTCAGGCAGGGCTCAGCGGTTAGAGCAATAGGTCATGACACATCGCCTCAAAATTTTGCCTTTCTAAATTTACTCCTTTAATTTTGCCTAGCATGGCTAATGCTATAACTCCAAAACTCAATCAATAAATAATTGACGGCAAAGGGTCACGGGTAAAGTAAATGTATAAGCACCGGAGCCTATCCAAAATAATCAAACACTTTCACCATCAAGCCCTCAAGAGTGGAAACATTTTTTTTGACATTGACATTACCTGTCTCTGGTAGCCTTGTGCTCGCACCGCTGCAGTTCCTTCCTAGCGCCGGCATCTTCGGGCGCGGCGGCGGCGGCGGCTCTCGCAGCTTCAAGCGCTTCAGAGTTGCGTCCCATCGCCGAGAGTATCTTCGACTTGCGGTACAGAGCCTTGGCGTTCTTCGGCTGGCAGCTTAGCACTCGAGTTACGGCCTATAGTAGTAAACATAAACATTTTCAAACTCACAGCCCCACACTATGATTTGTGTCGTGGGTTCCGGAAACGTTCACATCACACACATAATCACACCCAGAACCAGAAACACACATTTTCCTTGGGAGAAAACTTGTGTTCTCAGCAGAAAGGAACCCGACACTGCGACGTGCTTAGAAGGCGAAACCAACTATGCCATCAACGGGCAGTTTACAAAAGCAAAGTTATTCATATGATACTAAGATAATAACAGCGGTTATTGTAGCTCATTATTTATACTCCAGTTCTAGGCGTGTTTCGATATTTACTCTCGACTGCGACAAATAGGACATAATTATATAAAGCATGATATTTGAGGAGATAGCACACATATAGCTTAGTTGCATAAGTAATTGCACCTAACTAGGTATTTTTATGCCATAGGTACGCTATCTCACCTGATGGAAAGTGTTGATGCGGCCGAAGATGAAGCATGCTTACCTAGAAAATACTTTTTCACTCTAGAAGATTCCCAGATTATATCCCCTGTTTTTATTATTAGGTGTTATATATCAATAGTACAAAGTGTGTTGATAAAGAAAGGATGCGTGGAGGCAAACTGCACAAGCGCTTTCTAGCGACTTCATAATAAAGATACACCTAGGTTAACATAATTATGTATTAGTGTTTAAGAAGGATTTAAATGAGCCGCCGAGATTCTTGCCAGGTTCTTCTCGAGATGGCTGTAATTTTGCGAATTTGGCAGTAGTCATTAACGTTCATGAGTGCCTCTTTGGGGCCCAAGTGAATAAACGATTTTGATTTTGAAAGCTTATTAAAATAAATACTACGCTTCCTGGCGACTTAACTAAAAAAATATAGATAAACCCAGGTTATTTTAACTTATATTTTAGAGATGTAAGTTTTTATGTTAACTAAATAAGGTACAATTTTCGACGATAAAAATCTATCGAATGAAACTTATTCAAATTTGTGAAACTGGCTAAGTGGATGACTGAAAAAAGTCTGAAATTTTTCATATCAAAGTTACACGTAGATCGGCTCAAGATATAATTGCAAAACATCATAATATTTATACATGTAATATGGGATATTACAAAGTCACAATGAGTATAAGATCAGGCTCATTGTGCAAAAATCTACTTCTAATAAAGACAAGAATATTATTAGTACACCACGAGTAGCTTACCTGTAAAGCAGCATCATAAGCTCCTGCCTTTAATTGCGCTGCGGCCATATTGTTATGTACTCTCAATCTCTCTTCTAGCAAGGCATGTAGCGCGTCAGAAGTAACTGTCAGTTCACCCGTAGGTGTAGGCTGGGTAATGCCACCTTCTGTTTCATCTAGCACGTCGAGCGCCCGCCTGTACAGTTGTACTGCTAAAGTTGCTTCGCCCCGCCCGTACCACCAGTTGCCGCGGGACCTGCGGCGGACCCTGGAAAAGGCAATTTCGGTACTTTCTTCGAAACAAAAGCCCAACTAGCTGCAAAAAGCTGGGAATCCTTGCAAAGGTGAGACGGTACTTCACACCGGGACAGCTCAATTTGTAGCAAGCACAAGTCCGTTCATGTACCTATGGAGTACTATTCTCATCTTTGGGATGGTTTAGCTAGGAACCAGCTCGAGGCTCTTGACACCAGCGTAGAGCCAAGAGACTCATTGGTAGCGAGCAGCTGACTAATTCAATGATAAGTACAATGTGGGAGTCTTCAAGTCGCGAGTCAATAGATATCTTCTAGGCGAGTTTGCTCTATCGTCGACCACATCGTCGCTTACCATCAGGTGAGATGGTGAGTTAGCTTAATTGGGTAAACGTTCGCCTTCTAAGCAGGGGGTATCGGGCTCGGTTCCCGGCGGGAGCACAAGCTTTCTACCCAAGAAAAAATGTGTTTCTGGTTCTGGTTGTAATTGTGTGTGTGATGAGAATGTTTCAAGCACCCACAACACCAGTTATCGAACCAAGTGTGGGGCTGAGAGTGTGAAAACAATTATTTTGTAAGCTCCGACACGTGTTTCGCCTCTCCACAAGACATCCTCAGAAGCTGTTGACTCGCCGGCGGATAGTGCATCCCAATAGTAGAAGGGGATTAAACACTTTCACACTCACAGCACCACTCAAATATTCTAACCGCAGGTGCCGGAAACATTCACATTACACATTCAATCACACCTAGAACCAGAATGTTCCCTTGGTGAGGAATATACCGGAAATCATGAGAGTACAAAGTATAGACATTCCACCTGCGCAAATAAAGTAGGCAATACTGATTGCATATTTAACTGGTATCTTATAATAAGGCCTTGACTCTATCAGAAGTTCAGTGTTATCCAGTTTATTGGATTTGTTAATGATTGTATAGAATGGTGAAATTCGTTAAATTAATTTATGGATAATTTCGTAAATATAAGAAATGTGTCACAGGGTAACCAGATTATACCGGTAAATGTTTTAACATTAAACGTGAGTAATGTACAGGCAAGCATTTGAGCACTATCTTGCCTGATGTAAAGTGAAGATGTAATATGCTTGCCTAGAAGATATCTATATTCACTCTAGACTTGAAGACACCCAGATTGCACAGTTCGGGGAACAAAGATGCAGGCAACGATATTTCATGAACGTAGAACGACGTCCTATTACATTGCGTTATTCCTCTCCATCCAAAGGTTGTCTGGAAGAGATCGCTCTCAGCGATAAGACCGCCTATTGTTACACTTATATAATTACTAGCCGTGCCCCGCGGCTTCGCCCGCTATTATCAAGTTAAAAAGTAGCCTATGTGTTAATCCTAGGTATAATCTATGTACATTCCAAATTTTATCCAAATCCGTTCAGCCGCAATTTTTCCCGTTCCAACTACCCTCATTTTTCGAAGAATATGCCAAAGAGAAAAAGTGATGAGGATAGTGACGAATACATTAGACGCAAGATAAGAAAAATAGAAAAGAAGATGCGTAAGCGTAAAAAACATTCGCGTCGTATAAGTTCGAGTAGCAGCGACTCGAAAACAAACTATGCTTCGCCGGAGCTGTCACTACCTGAAGGTAATTTATTTTTTATTATCTGGAGGTAAAATAGAAATACTTTATTTTCTTTTTCCATTTAACAAAATATTAACGTACAAATACTAGTGCATAATGTTACTATCCCACAGTGGGGCCCATACAAATGTGCTTAGTGAATAATTTTGTACAATTGTGAACAATCATCACATCACATATCATAACTTTATTTTTTACCTCCATAATTCAAATTCTCTACCTTCCACATATTTACGAAATAAACAAATACTTAGCTTTCAAAGCTTTGTAGATAATTTTGTTTCTCGTAATCAGATACATTCTAGTATTCATTTTTTCCGACGCTAGTAAAACAGGGTGGGGGGTAGTATGTGGCGAGAAGACCGCAAGCGGTCAGTGGAGCGTCGATGAAGCTTCTAAACATATTAACTTCCTAGAGTTATTAGCCGCATTTTTTGGTCTGAAAATATTTGCTTCTAAAATTAAAAATTGTCAAATATTGCTAAGAATTGATAACACGACTGCTATATCGTATATTAATCGTATGGGTGGAGTCAGATTCCCGCACCTTAACAGATTGACTAAAGACATTTGGAAATTTTGCGAAATTAGAAACTTACATATCTATGCCTCATATATATGCTCCCGTGACAACCAATTAGCAGACGCAGAATCTAGGCGGCTTCATCCCGATACAGAGTGGGAACTTAGCGACCAAGCTTTTGAAAATATAGTTAGCACTTTTGGTAGCCCCGAAATTTATCTTTTTGCTTCAAGACTAAACTCAAAATGTCATAAATATGTGTCTTGGCATAGAGATCCGGGATCATGTGCTGTCAACGCTTTTACCATAAATTGGAACAATATGACATTTTATGCCTTTCCTCCATTTTCAGTCATTTCAAAAACCTTACGAAAAATCATCACTGACAAGGCACAGGGAATAATTGTAGCTCCCTACTGGCCCACCCAACCGTGGTTTCCCTTATTCAATAAATTACTTATATCTGATCCTATCATCTTTGAATAAGCTGATAACCTATTAACTTCTGTTCCCAACAGCACGACAACGTTGCCGCAGTTCAAACTTATGGCCGGCAAATTATCAGGGAAGCTTTTGCAAGAAGAAGTGTACCATCAAATTCATTAGACGTTATTTGTGCTTCTTAATCTAACAGTTTAGAAAAACAATACACTGTGGCTTTTAAACGTTGGTTTAGTTTTTGCGATGCCAACAATGTTGATTATTATGAAGCGTCCATACCAAACATAATTTTTTTTCTGACTAATGAATTTAATACAGGGGCACAATATGGAACGCTCAATAGCTACCGCTCCGCCTTGTCACTAATTATAGGATCAAGGGTGTCCTCCGATGACAGAATTGGCAGACTTTTTAAAGGCTTTTATAGACTCCGTCCACCTCTACCCAAATATAATATCACCTGGGATACTTCCATTGTGTTGGATTACTTGACAAATTTGTACCCTAATCAAGAATTGCCTTTAGAACTTTTAACTAAAAAGACAGTAACGTTAATAGCTCTCATCACTGCCCACAGAGTGCAGACATTATCGCTAATAAAGATCTCACAGATTCAACGCTGCTCCGATAAAATTTATATAAAAATACCGGATATGATAAAAACCTCGAAAATAGGCACATATCAACCGTGTCTCAACATACCATTCTACCAAATAAAGCCCGAAATATGTCCTGCACATGCTTTATTAAATTACTTAGATGTTACTCAATCATTAAGGGGCAGTAACGATAACTTATTTATCAGTTATAAAAAGCCTCATAAGCCAGTTACCAGCCAAACTCTAAGTAATTGGATAAAGAATACCCTCAATGAATGTGGAATTGATACGTCAGTATTTTCTAGCCACTCTACCCGGCACGCGAGTACCTCCGCCGCAAGCAGACTCGGTGTTAATATTGATGTAGGTAATTAGAAATACCGCCGGGTGGAGCGGAAGATCTTGTGTATTTGGAAAATTCTACAATAGAAACATTGAAAATCAAAATACAAATGATTTTGCCCTATCCATCTTACAAAATGTATTGTAATCAATATTTTATTGTAATCAATATATAATTTTGTTGATGTTAATCTCAAATAAATAACTATTACCGACTCAATATGGCCTAGATATATATTATGAATATTTTATTGATAACCAGCATAAATTATGTAATTAGAATTGTTATGTTATTTTGATTTTAAAGTAAGCTAATATAATAAATAATATTACTTTCTTGCATTGTTGACATTTCATTCAAATAACATTTCGGGAGCTCTCAAGGTCTACAATTGTTCTCTTATCTCGAGGATGAAGCGCAAAGTATAATTAATGATTAAACGAACTTACCTTAAGTGATGTTCTATCATAATTATACGAGGGCTTCATCCGAAGAGATAAGAACCCGCCCTCCCATTATGACCCATTATTCCGAAATATATATTATTTGAATTGGTTGGTTCTAAAGTACTTCATCTGCGATGGATATTAATATTATATAGATACTCATACATACCTGCTTCTTTCAACTAAATGAGGTTCGACCACAAAGTGACATTCCACGGGGAGCCTTGGTGATACCAGTATAAAAATGTTTTTTTTTTTTTTATTACTTTTGAAAATGTTTTCAACTATAGTGTAAGATTAGCGAGTAGTTACGCGAAACTACAATTGTTCTCTTATCTTTTCGGATGAAGCCCTCGTATAATTATGATAGAACATCACTTAAGGTAAGTTCGTTTAATCATTAAGTATTTATACCAAAGTCACTTTTTTTAGACCTATTTTGTCCCGGGGTCTATCTCAAAAACGGCTTCACACTGAACACTGAAACTTACGAAGGTATATTATTCGTTATATCCTGTACTTGAACAACAAATACAGAAATTAAACAATTATTATATAGAAAAAAGTTATAAGCAAGTAACCTTAAAAAGATTTCCTCTATGAGGCAAAATGTAGGCGCGAGATCTCAGTTCGGCGCGAACGACTAGTTATATGGTTAACAAATACATTGTTATCATACAAAGTACACGCCTTTTCTACAAAATGAAGTCAAGGTTAAAATTGACCACTTACGAAATAATGTTGATAATAGAACCTTGATAATATATTAGGAACATCATTTTAATGTTATCATAAATATAGACAAGGCCAATGATAAATTCATTTTGTTATATGGCAAGGCATTAATATAATAATAATCATCACAGGGTTGCGACTGAAAATCAGTGACTTAGGTCCAACATTAGTCGTATGCTGAGTCATGACATCACAACATTTTACACTTCTAATTCTTGTTTTATTTTTGATTATTTTGTTTGTATATGTCTGTGTATTTTATTTATTTTGCTGTTTGTTTGTAGTGTAAATGTAGTGTGTGTCATTAATAATAGATGTATTTTCTTTCTTTCTTTCTAGGTTTTTTTTATTAGCAGAAAAATAATACAGAGCAGATTGAACTTACATAATACTATCGACCTAATTAAGTAAGCGCGTTGACAAGTCGCAAACAAAACACGTTTAGCCTTGCAAGCTTCAAAAATTAAAATTCTATTTACAATTGCCATTCATGCATTCATACGAATGCTTAGTTGTAAAACGGGCCCATATGTTTATCAAAAATACAGACAAAGATAGAAATTAAAGCAACAATCTTTGTTCTCAAACATATTTGTTTTTGAAGCAACAATAATAAAATTGGTGCCAATTACATTAGTCCTTTTAACTCCTTTCTCTTGAATAGGCAATTTGCCAAATTAGCATTAGGTGAAAAACAACTTTAAAAAATGTGCTAATAATATATATGAGACAATAAAAAACTGTAACAATATAAACATTTTGATTGAAAACTACACCTAATTAATTTTGAATTGTTTTGCCTTGTATTTTGCCACATTCTCAAAATAACTAAATTAATTACGTAAGTAGTAGCTACTCTACAAAGTCACTTAGGACTTGGCTAAAAATTTCCACATGGCATTGCAATGCATGCCTCACCCGAAGACTTAAGCTTTTGTCGCATATGCTTGGCAACACGCCCTTTTCATTTGGAACCAGTGCACATTGCAAGATAACATAGCATAAACGCTTTCACACTCACAGCCCCACACTGAGCTTGATGACTTATGTAGTAGGTGTGAAACACTCACATCAAACACACAATCACAACCAGAACCACAAATTTTCCTTGGGGAGAAAACTTGTGTTCAAGTCGGGAACCGAGGCAAACGCGCATCCAACTAGGCCAACGGCAGTTAATTACAAAGTTAATTTATTTAGCCATTTGGCTAAAGCGTGGCCTCCTCTCATCATTTGCTAAGTTCCATAATTTTCTGGTTCAGAAGCAGCACTTTACTTCCTTCTTACCCTAAGGAGTTTTACCTCTTAACAAGCATTCAGCAAATCTGCCACCTGGAGACGCAGCTTCTCGGGAATGAGTCCACCCTAAAACTTGAGCTCCAAAATAAAAGAAAACTTAAAAACAAAAAGCTCATACCCTATCTCCATCCTCTCAGCAATAGGCAGTGTCTCAATATCTGGCTCTTCTGCCCAATCGTGAAGTGCCAGCCGAGCTTCCAGCCATGTATCCAGTCCAATTAACTCGCCTTCATACTTGGGACTGTCGAGTTCTCCAATCAGGCCTAAGCTCTCTCCCTTTTTTAATCCTTGATCTCCATAGGCGAACCTTGGAGCTATTTGTAATAGACATTCTTCCCCTTTGTACATTAGAGTTAGCGCTAGGTCCAAGCCTTGTAAAACCTAAAATTAATTGAAAAATATTATCTATAGAGTGATAACAAGATGTTAAAAATTAAGAATAAAGGCTATCGAAAAACAATAGAATGCTGCATGTTGGCTCAGTGTTATTTTACCTTTACTTCTTTGTTCTTCCCTCACTGATGAGGATCATAAGTATATATAACAAATCTCCATTATTCTCCATCTAACACCAGTATAATACTATACAGTTCCTTTACTGTTTCCCCTCTATTATGCTACTTGACCATCTCACTGGTATATTTCCTCTGGGTTGCTTCCCCTGCATATAGCCCACTATCAGTTGCTTTAACCATTGATTTAACCTTTACAGTAGAAGTATAAAAGAATTAATCATGAACTTGTGGGCCATCTAACCTACTCGTTGTATAAACATATTATTTTTTCTACTTCCTCTTGCTCTTACTTGTTGTCAGGATAATTATCAGTGTGGCGTTGAAATTATGTTTTTTGTAGAATTGTTCTGAACATTAACGATAAGTTATTTAAACAGATCCTAAATGTTGCTAGATATATAATCTCAAATATTAACATATTTAATCATTCAATGAGACCTGTAGAAGTTCCTAATTTATAAAATGTATCTAGTGCAATATGAAGTGATGTAAACAAAGGAAATGCTTAGCAAAACACTGTTATCAATATTATACACAAATAAATTGATAGACAGATTTCTAGATTAGATTACTTTGCACATGTACTAGTGTATCTAATAATCAATGCAACTGCTGATTGTGAAAATGTTGGGGTCAAGAAACCTTAATTACATTTAAATTTTAATTGATAAGATACGTGATTGTTGTAGTGTTGATAATTGAGCAATAAATGACCTTAACATGTAAAGAATAAGCCCAATCTAATTTTGTTTGACTTAGTTTATTATAACATTTAAGTTTAGGTTACAAATAAATGATTCAATGAAACAAAAAGAGCAAGTTATGTTATAACTAGCAGTGCCCCGCGGCTTCACCAGCTATTATCAAGTTATTAAGTAGTTAAATGTGTTAAACCTAGGTCTATGCACATTCCATATTTCATCCAAATCCATTCAGCCTTTAAAGCGTGAAGAAGGAACAAACATACCTACACACAAACTTTCGGATTTATAATATTAATACTATAAATCCGAAATCCTACTAATTAGTAGGATTGATATCATAAACAAAAACAAACGCATTCACACTCACAGCCCCACACTAAGTTCAAAGACTTGTATCGTGGGTGCCGGAAACATTCACATCACACACACAACTACACCCAGAACCAGAAGCACATATATCTCTTGGGAAGGAATTTGTGCTCCTGCCGGGAATCGAACCCAAGACCCAGAGGGTGGACACCTGTCCACTGCGCCAATTGGGTCGTCATCATATGTTATTATATCATGTAGTACTTACAGAGAATAGCAATGTTTGTATTTGAACGTTAGTGTGTATTTTTTTTATGCTACATAGCCAATCATTTGACCTCTATCTCACTCAACATATTTTTTGTCATGTTTTTTTAATGATGAGGTAAGATTCACATTTGCCCACTACAGTTCACCCAAAGTTTAGAATGTATGTAGGTAAAAACCCTGCGCGGCAAAGCACTGCGCTTGTCACCTCAATATACTATATGTTAAATATCTGTATGCCCCGTAATTGCACGAGAAAAATTGACCATCAATATGAAATATAGTAATATTGGTACACTACTGCTTGGCGGGCAATGGTGTGGTAATGCCCCAGGTGGACTCTGCAAAAGCGTCCTACCACAAGTTTTAAGCTATGCAAAACCTACAGTAACATAAATTTACCCTATGAAGTAAGAAAGCATGGTAGACCTAAGCCGAAAAATCTAACTTTATAAAGTGCGAAAATTATTCAAATGCACTGGCCTTTGGCTTAGTCGGATGCACATTCGATTCCCAGCGGAAACACAAGCTATCTCCCGAAAGAAAATATGAAATATGTGTTTCTGGTTCTGATTGTGATTTTAAATGTGATGAGAATTTTTCCAGCACCCACCACACAAGTCATCAAACTTAGTTGGGGCTGTGAGTGTGAAAGCGTTTATGTTATGTTACCTTGCAATGCACACTAATTCCAACTGAAAAGGGCTAGTTACCAAGCATATGTGACAATAGCTTAAGTCTTTGGGTGAGGCATGCATGGCAGTGCCCATGTGGAATTTTGCTAGTCCAAGTTCTAGTGTGGGGTTATGCTTGTGAAAGTGTTTATGTATGTTAATTCTTAATTACTGGCCTGTATTAAACCTAAATATTTACTAGTAAACATACTTACTTCACTGTCACCCAAATAAATTTTGATGTGATCACGCTTTTCAAACACATTATTGCTGTCTTTGAGTTTAACTTCATAACTAATTCTGCAAATGTCTCCTCTGTGAGGTCGGAGGCCGCTGTCTTCATCGCCAGCTTTTAATATCTATAAAAAAATATTTGCATTAATTAATATTCATGCAAGGTCAAGTGGTTGATTGTTTTTGACATTATTGACCATGGAATTATTTTCGTAACGTAGGAGTAGATGGTGTGAATTAATAAAAAAAAAATTATTTTTTTGAAAATATCAAATATATATTTAACAGTACCTATTACATAAGAGTGGATCACATCTAAGCTTCAAGAGAAAGTATACTTATAGATTTATTTTGTATTTTTCTTAATTAAATTTTTAATTACGGGCCAATAGCCTAAATTCCCTAAAACTAAACTAAAATTATATATTATTAATTAATTGTTACTATTTATTTTGTATTGGATATATATTAATATTAAAAAGAGAAAGTAAAAATTAAGTAGGTGAAGTAACCATGATTTAAATTTGCATAAGCTTGTTTATCGTGCTACCTTTTTGAGTAGAGCTCCTGACCCGAGCACGTCCTGCCACTCTTCAGGTTTAGCTGTTTCTCCAGATTTCTCTTTATCCGCCGCAGCAGCTGCCTCGGCTAACTTCGCCTCCTCGATCTCATGGGCTGCAGCTGAGGCTAAGTCCTCAAAAGAACTGCTTTCAGATTTATCCACCAAAGTGCCTTCGCCTTCGCTCATCTGCAAACAAGCGCGATATGCCACTTGATTAAACAGATACGTAATAGTGAAACAAATACATAGAATCTACAGTCGTGTAAACACGATCTAGACATCTTACTTACACTAATGTAATGGATCACTTCTATGAACTTACCTTGAATAATTTGTAGAACAAAAGAAATTACTTTTTTTCAAAATAAATACGTAGTGAAAATGACAATCCAACTTTTCGGATTTGTGAATTTATTTTCTGCTGATTGATTGAAATGATTGCGTTCAAAAGTTAGTTGCTGTCAAATTGGATTTTTCATTAATATTTTTTACTGACCCGGATACTATGTCTTTTGGGCCCTAGGATCGAGTTTAATATGTAATAAACCAAGTAATATTACGAATAAATAGGTTGTTCTTCGCAAACTGAGACCTCACGCTTACATTTTGCGTAGTGCAAAATTGGTATGACGTTAATTGCTCATAGCTTTATTCCTTTATTATAAATGTTTGTATCTATTATTAAAGTAAAGCCTTATACAACTTATAAAGCTCTTTTCGACAAGACAACGTACAAAAGTAAAAATAATTTGCCTTGCTTACGATTGGAACGAAGGGTTAGCTAGGGTAAGAACAAAATATGCCATCAACGCTCATGCGGCATGCCTTATGGAACGGCAAATCGGGCGTCGCGTCGTCGTAAGCGTGAATGCCGCTTTTGCTTACGAACTAGTTTTGGAACGCAGTGTATGATGTAGTGTGCACTAAGTTTCTGTGGTTTAAAATGTCAATATAACTAAACGGAGTGATTATATTATCTTTGAATTTAACAAAAGCTGTCAAAAATTTTAAAACGGTAGAGGATTTTGCGGTGAAAAGTAAAATCAATTAAAAATATGCAGAAATATGAAAAGCTTGAAAAAATTGGCGAGGGAACTTACGGGACAGTCTTCAAAGCAAAAAACAAAGAAACTCATGAGATAGTTGCTTTGAAGCGGGTGAGGTTAGACGATGACGATGAAGGAGTACCATCTTCCGCTCTGCGGGAAATATGTTTGCTAAAAGAGCTCAAACACAAGAATATTGTTAGATTGTATGACGTGCTGCACAGTGAGAAAAAGTTGACCCTGGTATTTGAGCATTGCGATCAGGATTTGAAAAAGTACTTTGATAGCCTCAATGGTGAAATAGATTTGGATGTGGTAAAATCGTTTATGTATCAACTACTGCGTGGGTTAGCGTTCTGCCACAGTCACAATGTTCTGCATCGGGACTTGAAGCCACAGAACTTATTGATAAACAAGAACGGGGAGTTAAAGTTAGCAGATTTTGGCCTAGCTAGGGCATTTGGTATACCTGTTAAGTGTTACTCAGCCGAAGTGGTGACATTATGGTACAGACCACCTGATGTGTTATTTGGTGCTAAATTGTACACAACGAGCATTGATATGTGGTCAGCAGGCTGTATATTTGCCGAGTTAGCCAACTCTGGCAGACCATTGTTCCCTGGATCAGATGTAGATGACCAGTTAAAGAGGATCTTTAAAATGCTTGGTAAGAAATAGTAATTAACCAAGATAAAATGCATTCATATGTACATTCAGAACCTAGGTGATCTGTAGAACATTCATCCCCAATAATCTATATCAGCTCAAGTTTGTGTTTAATGTACACACTCAAACTTGAAATATATTATGTTAAGTATTTACTACTTATAAGTTTTCATTATATTATCTTTAAAATGCTAATCATCTTAAACTATCTAACTTAATAAATTATGTGGTACAAGTTAAGAAATAAATTACTTAATTTATTGTTTTTCATTGCAATTTTGTGTTCATGTATGACTTATTTCTAGTTTCTTATTTAGCATCAAATTCAAATACTATTTTGAGTTGAATTTATCTAAGTCGAAATCTCTACTCTTTGGTTTGCAAAGTTTAACCCTTGACCACCTACCACCTATTTTTGTCACACAACCACCTACCATGCGTCTTTGGGACGCGTGAGAAAAAATAATATTTTGAAAAATTTAGGAACGTATGAGTTTGTTATTAATTAAAAACAGTTTAAGGACATTTTAAACTAAGTATTAGACAAAAACAAGGCACATAAAATCAACAATATTTCTTATAATTTCAATTACTTTGTAACATCTCTAATTTCAGCCTTACAGATTAACATATTTGGAAAATGAGATCCACAAAATAATAAAAAACAGTAGAAAGTTTTTACACTTTTTTTTTACTAATTTAATAATTGACAAAGACAAGAAAATTGAAATTTTATCCCTGGAATCAACATATAAACAAAATTGCAGACCCGTAACTCATAGCTTTTCCCGACAGTGAATGCACAACTTGTTTGAGCATTCAAGGCATATGGGTTGTTTTGCATTCGAAATACATGTACTTATTGTGTCCTCCGTCTCTTTTTGGATTCACAAGTTGCACAGTTTTTTCGAACCGCCAACCTTTCTTCAGCTCTGCTGCCACTTGGAAGCGCTGATAGAGTGGTTTCCTCGTTACTGTGGAGGATGCGTCAAAGAGCGATTTTGATGTCACGTTGCACTTTCAAATTGTTTTCACGATGTGATTTTAGTTATTCTGAACTGCCCGTTGGCTTAGTTGGGTGGCGTACGCCTTCTAAGCAGGGGGTATCGGGTTCGATTCCCGACGGGAACACAAGTTTTCTCCCCATAGAAAATTTGTGTTTCTGGTTTTGGCTGTGCTTGTGTGTGTGATGTGAATATTTCCGGCACCCACGGCACAAGTCATCGAACTTAGTGTGGAGCTGTGAGTGTGAAAGCGTTTATGTTTATGTTTTATACTCTAATACAGTTGACTTTTCACACTCTGAATATGACCCGCAGCTTTCTTCTAGAACATGTTGTGCTCTAATATCAGACTCCACATCGCTACATTCGTCGTTTGGTATGTCTTCATCTTCTGACGGATCTCGTTCTAACCATTCCTCGATAGCGACGTCATAACAAGTAATTTTTAACTAAAACAATAAAAAATACACAATCACAAAAAAGTCACTTAACCACCTAACATGCATCTCTCAGACGCACGGTGAAAGATTTTTACTTACCAGAGTCAAACGCGCGCTCTTCCGACCTCGACGAGTGGTTACGCGGCACTGAGGGACGCGGGGAAAAGGTACAAGAACGTACAAGTTCATACGAAACTCGCACGCCGAAATATTCACGATTTTAAAATCGTCAGGATCTGTGAGACGCATGGTAGGTGGTTAAGGGTTAAATAGACTCCTGTATCAGTTATAGAGTTGTGTTCAAAACTAACATTATATTTTTGTCTTTTAATGTCTAGTGTGCATCTGCCAATGTTAACAATATTTATGTTATTGCAGGCACACCCAATGAAGACACCTGGCCTGGTGTGACTCAACTACCAGACTACAAGCCACTACCAGTATATCAACCCAGTCTAGGTCTAGCACAGGTGGTCCCACGGCTGCCAGCACGAGGAAGAGATTTACTCTCCCGCCTTCTCACATGTAACCCAGCCCTACGCATGCCTGCTGACGATGCCATGGCTCACGCATACTTCCATGACCTCAATCCATCGGTGAAGAATGACCGATGTTAACAGTCAATTCACCCATACAAGTGTACCTCAGAACTTTTATTTAGTGTTAAGGACAATGAGGATGAGGTGCAAGAGTATCATGAAGGTGACATTTAGGATAAGGTTTAGTAATAAGTAATTCAAGCCTACTTTTATACTTGTTTACAAACTGCTGTAAAATATTTATGAATAGTAATGATGAGAAGAATGGAGGTGTCTCGTCATGGAACTAAAATAGTTTCGAATTGTATGTAGTTTGTAAAATAAAGTGTTCTAATTCAGTGAAGAATGTAATGTTGTGCTGAATCGTATTTGTGGGAAGAGGGAAATTTGATGATGATAATGAGAACATGAGTGATACTTAACTAAATTTATAATTATGGTTTTGGTGTTGATATAGTTCTTGGTAGTCATATAGACCTCATTCCTCTACAACTTTGTGTGATATGGCCCCAAGAATGACAAATAAATAGTGTACTATATTTAATATACTACCATTTAATTAACCTACATTCACCTAACATCTAAGGTTCATGGCCATTAACAATTTCTCTGCTAGCACCACAAGTGGGCTGTCAAGGAAAAGAACTGGCCTGCTCGATAGCATAATTAAAAAACAATTTAATTTAAAAAGAAAATTAACACTGAAAGCTTTAATTTGAAGTGTTTTTTTATTATTATTATTTTATGGTTATTTATTGCATTGTTTTCTAAAGATATTGACACTAATGCAGTCAATTGCTTATCATAAGCCTATAACTGTCAAAGATAATACAATTTACAGACAAGCTGCAAACTTAAGAATGAAATATTCGGAGTATATTAGTTAAGGTGTGTGTATGGATTACTACAATGTAAATTATAAGACTATTTATTAAAATTAACTAGTTATTTAAGCAAATTACTAGTCTAGGTATAACCTAAGTAATACTGTAATTTATTATTATTATAGTAGAGATTGTATGATGGATGATGGATAAGTTCTCATTATTGTTTGTCCCATGCTTGCTGTTACTGATGATTACTATTTCCTTGTTATACATTTATAATTGACATTGTTTTTTTGGGTATGATTTGGTTTACAATTTGATTTCTAAATATATACTTGTTATTTGTTTTTAATAGTGTTTCCTATAAAGTTGTACTTATAAATTCCAAATTGTTTCTCCCCTCTGTTAATGTAAGCCTGCTCTCCTCTGCTAGTGCAGTCTACATTAAGCAAAGGTGCACTAATAGAGGAGATTGGGGCTAGATCTGTTGGTCTACTAATCAACATTTTAGTTAAAATCTATCTTACACATAGACATGCATGATTGGTGGCTCTGTATATATAAATTGGCATTAACAATTTAGTTAGCAAGGACATGTTTACATAGCATATAATCCAACTAGTGATCTTTCAAATTAAAATAGTGTGGTTCTTCAATTTTTACTTTCTTATTGAATCTTGCTACCTTGAAATTCCTAAAAATGCAGTAAATTTATTATTATTTAAAAAAAACTTACTACTTATAGCAAAAAATCTAAATTATTTTAAGATTAAGATTGTCGTTTAAATTAAATAATATGTTGTGTAAATTCTGTAATGTTTTATTTAATGACAAATAGTGCACCATTACATTTCCATAATTAAATTACTAAATAATGATATGAAATTCTCACTACATAAAAAAATATCTTGAAATTGCACTTAGTCACTTAAGGCACTATATTTTTACTGTAAGCTAGTCAATGTATTCTTATTTTAACTGGGGACAGTAAGGTCTGCATTGATATCCTGCTTGAGGTGTATTATGCATTTCCCCTGCCAGCATTTAGCCTAGCCACCCCAACTTTTTTGGTAGCTAAGTTTGGAAGGTTTCATGAAGAAACTGCAGTTGCAAGTGAAAACCTGGGCATAAGTGGGTACCCATTCAATAGAATCTAGATCTGATTAAAAAAAGAGATGATTAAGTTTTGTATTTTTATGTAAAAACCCCACCTGGTTTCAGAAAACAAAAATTAACACTAAGACATGTTCTAACAGTCTATGACAATTTTATGATAAAATATTATTTAATTACAACATTTCCATTTCTGCTCTTTTTCTTTTACGATGATTAGCAACCATGTTGGCCGTAGTGAGAGGGCTGTCTCCTCTCTGAAGCCAAGTTGCTAGAGCCTTTTCAGTGCTTGCTGCTGCAGCTGCATGTAATCTTTCACTGGCCGATAGTGGTTGCATTGAGCTGATATAATCGCTAGAAACACTGGCTGAGAGTATAGATCGAAATCTCTGCCTGAAAGTCTGAAAAAGAATATGCTAGTCATTTTGGCAGTTTTCATTGTGAAAGACCATTTATTTATTACCCTTTGTACTTACGTTTATCAATGTAGATCCAACTTCACCTTTGATGTCATGCTTGGCAACATAACACCCAAGTTCATAGAAATATTGGCCCAACTTCTGCATGTCAACTGTGCAAGCATCTGCATTAAATATTTCTCTATAGGAATCTTTGTAGACTTTAGGTAAATCCACACTAACCAGTGGAGGCCTCCTGGAGTACAGTGATTCTGCCAGCCACAGAGGGATTTCTACACTAGTCCCCGTTTTTAAATCATCCTCGGTAGCTGAAGGATCTATGAAACCTGAAAGTAACAATAGTTAAATGAAGATTGTACATCTACTTACTCCCAAATTTTCCGCATATATGGTGTTTAAAAAAAATTCATACCCATTTTAGGTAAGTCGTGTAAAAATTTGCACGGCACTTTTTCGTTTGTGACTAATATGTCAGTTATTGATAGATACGAGTTTTCCATTCTGGGATGTAAATAATGTTACAGATTCTAATTCGTGCGGAAAATTGTCGTCCGATGTTTGATATCGGTTTTGTAGTTTGCAAAAAAACATGAATGACTTGTGTACACTTTTGAATAAATATTTTTGGTCGCCTTGCGTTCGCCTAATTTCTATCCGGCCCGGCGAAATTTCTATGTATTCCTTGGACGTATAAAAAGTTCCTCTATGCTTTGGGCCGTTTACTATTTGGCAGTATGGCTGTAGTTCTACAGTTTGCTGGTTTGTAAACAAACAGCAACCAGCCATCCGTCAAGTTCCCGCCACATTCTCCGCAACAATGACATTGACATTTGATTGACAAAGTTACGCGCAAGTGACTAACGACCATAAAAAAAATACTCTAACCGAGAACCGAACCTTTCCCCTCGATGACGAAATGATTCGCTTCGTGTTAGCTTTAATTCGAAACGAATAAAAGCCTTGGTGTCGGTGTAACTAAGTGATTACCATCGAGATAGGAAACAAACCTACGGTTTTAGCTACAACATCCTTGGTGATTACATTATCTTTAATAAAAAGTTCCTCTATGGGCTTAATGCAAAGATCATAGAGTAATCTGTGGCATAGATAAATAAGATACACACGTAGTACTCTTTGTGGTCTGTGATGTTATCATGATACACATAGCTTGCTACACATTTAGTAATCTGTGGATACACAGATACATGCCATGTATCTTACATGCTCTATGTTAGACTATGTTTGGTTGTTGCCCTTGGGTACATATCTTATTTATCTCTGGTTGTTGCTGCTCGGAGTGACCGGTAAACGGAGTGATTACATTATCTTTGCTGCCCGGTGTGATTTTGATAATTTTGTGATTTGTGTTACTACAGCTAACTACAGCTAAATCATCGTTGTTGGATATTGAGAACATGTAAAGTTGTGCGGCAGCTTAGGGCAGTCTTTCATTAGTTTCTATTATACGACTTTATGTTCAGCTCTCCCGAGTTTTTGGCCTCAAACAATGGCGGGGTAAGTGATTATCAAAGTTTCATCATATATCTCAGGGAAGAATTCTAAATACTAAGAAAGAAGTGGGTAGTTTGACTTATCTGAACTCAAGTAATAATGAAGACCCAATACTGACTTGGCGAAATAAACACTGACATAAGAATTGTGTTTTCTGCCTATGTAGGTACATCTACATCCTTCTCAAAGTCGGCATCGTGATAAAATCCATTATGGTAAAGCATATTCTCATGCTCATCTGGCTAGCTACACTGTACTGAAATACAGTCAAATTCAGTCGTAGATTACCCCCTCATGTAAAATATCTATCGCCGAGCATTAGATGATGTTCCGGCAGCTATCCTAGAGCCAGTCATAATCTGGGCCTACCACCCTTGTTTTACACCCTTTGTGACATTACACCATTTCTTACTAACAGGTGAGATAGTGGTCAAATGTGATCCTATCTATACATATGATAAAATTGTAACAGGCGGATATCTTAACAGTACAGTTATACAAGAAAAAAACGAATATGGGGGTTTTTTTTAGAATTCTTGTTAAATTAAAGTGTGTAGTTTAGTTTGGTGAGTTTAATCACTGTCATATTTTTAAGAATTAATAATAAAACTCTTTCAGCAAAGCATATACCATGAGGGAAATGAAGAACATAGTAGAGTATTTGACAGAACATAAAGCCTATGGAGAAATCAAAGGAAGAAAAATGTGGATGGAATTTTCTAATTCCCAGGTAAATTATAATGATATCACATTAATATTATAAATCTGAAAGTTTCTGTGTAAGTCTGTAAGTTTGTTTATTTTCTCTTCACACTGTAACAGCTGAACAGATTTGGATGAAATTTGGAATGTACATAGCTTATACTTAGAATTTACAAATGGGCTACTTTTGAACTTGATAAATGTGGGCAAAGCTGCAGGGTATGGCTAGTATAAATATAAAATATTTCATTTGCTTGTTATAATAATTAGTAGCAAAATATAATGATGTGGTGAATTTTCTATACCTACATTAAACAAAGTATGTGAACTATGCACTGCTATGTAGATACCTACCTATATGTCTTATCTGTATAAGAGTAAAAAAGTGGTCTGCTGGTAATGGCATCAATAAGTTCATATTGAGATTATGTTTAAGCATACAACAAGATCCTGGCAAAGCTTGAAGGAAACATTCCTGAAGCGTATTCTCCCTGACCTTCATAATCCATACTATAAACTATCTATGGAACAAGTGCGCAGTTTCAGACAGGGGTAAGTACTCTACAACACTTGCTTGTTAAAATTAGTTAAATATATAAAATGATAGATATCTCATTCTAAGAAAATGTTATTCGAATATCTATGGGTTCCTAATAAATCAACTAAAATAAAAGGAAAAATAAAATTTTATGACATGTTAATATTACAACCAAAAATGTGACCAACGAGAAATAGGGATTGTTTTTATTTAATTACTTGTACATTAATTTATTTGCCATATTATGCATTTTTCAGACTTAAATAAGGGTTCTTTCTTACAGATTACTTAACCTATTTCAAAATAAAATTGCTTATAATTAGTATGATTAAAAGTCACATACATTTTGAATTATAGAATTAAAATGAGAATTGACGTGACTTATGCATTGTCAAAGTCAAAATTGGCGATTGTTTTGGCATCAATCAGAAGACTTCTTCAGGATGAGAGTGGAGCACTCGCTATATGTAACTGTATTTGTCACAGTGAATTCAGCATAGCTATAGGATATTTTAAATCATACACATCTTGTTGATTTAGTTCCGGTTGTACTCACGTTATTCTTTATTTAATCGAGAAACTCGACCGGTGTTCGAGCGATATAGACGCTCATCCTCGGGAGCATGCGACGAGAGCCTGGCGCGTACTGAGTACGCGCCAGGCTCTCGTTGCCGCTACAGCGCATGCTCCCGAGGATGAGCGTCTATATCGCTCGAACACCGGTCGAGTTTCTCGATTAAATAAAGAATAACGTGAGTACAACCGGAACTAAATCAACATGAATACGACTCACGATAGTTTTAATAATAACATACACATCTTGTTGTGGAGCAGTTAGATTAAGACTATAGTTGTCCTTCTTAGGGTGTTAATTTCCCTGGCGGCAAAAATCCAAGCCATCAACTTTGAAATATGGCTTCTCTAAAGTCTTAATTACATATTTTAATACATTACAGATATGATGTGGCTGAAATGGAAAAAAACAGACTAGAAATTCGGACTACAAGTCAAGAGTCTAATGCTAATGGTATTTTGACATTATCATTGTATGAGCAAATGTAATTATTTCTTATGTAAAATTTGTTTTCTATATAATTAATAAATAACTTGTTTTCAGATAAAACACATAATAGAAAAAATCTATCAAAAGCTACAAGTGACAATGACCCGTCAACAAGCTGTTATGATGGACTACCCACTACTGGCTTTGATAATGAACCATCAACTACAAACATAGAGAATGAAATGGAGAAAGCAACAGGTGAGACCACATCTGCTAAGATAGCATCTAGAAACAGGTCATCTGCCGATACGTTAGTTCTTGAATATGAAAATGCTGAAGATATTCAACGGGAATTAGAATCTCCCCAAAATAAAGATAAAAAAAGCAACTCAAAGTCTCTTAAGGATCTATTGAGTTTTGAACCAATGACACCTCTAGTAAAGGAATTGCTAGATGATTTTGAAACTGAATCTGAGTCATCTGATAAAGAACCTCAGTTGAAAATTGTTGAAGAAACGTCAGAAAATTCGAAAAAAACAGATACAGATGCTATGCCAATGAGGGTAGATGTTACACCAGTGGGAAATGGTGAATCAGATAATGATGTCAAGCCTATTGTTATTCAAGACTCTGATGATTTAGAGCCAGAACCTTTAGAAGATTTGGGGCCTATACTAGCTGAAGAAATAGCAATTACTGAAAATCAGCATGAAAATAATAAACAACATAGAGATTTGGCACTGAAAGAAAATCAAGATAAAAGTAAAGAACCTCTAAAACATTTAGCACATGCAGAAATTCGGAAGGAAAATGATAAACCGCAAAAAGATAATCTGCAAATAAAGATTCAGGAAAAAAATGATGAAAATCAAAAAAGTAAACCAGAAGTTCAAAAAGACAAACCAGAAGACAATAACAATGATGTGTCAAAAGCTCAAGAAGTTAATCAAGAAAGTGTGAATGATAAAGATATCACAAATAATACTCCACAAGACACCACAGAATTTGTGACTGCAGAAACATCTAATGTGATAACATTAAATGAAAATAAAACTAATGTCATTAATAACACTGGCAACTCTATCCAAAATACTGGAAACACCTCTTCAGACACAATATTACCTAACAACCAAGAAGGTTTAGATGATTCTAACAAATCAACACAAAATGCAAATCTGGATAAAACTACAAATGAAGTGAAGAAAGTAGAAAACAATAAAAGATCTTCACATGATGACACAAAAAATAAAAAACCGAAGCTCTCTGATGATAAAACAAGTGAAGCTGATGATATACATGGAAGAGTAACACCTGTAATTGAGCTTTACTCAGAGACACCCTCAAACGGCCATGATACTGCATCTATTGTTACAAAAAATACAGAAATACCTAATAACAGAATTATTGAAATTAATACCGATACCCCAACAACTGAGATAACAGAAGTACAGTTCAATACTCATCTTAATCCAGAAAATAATCCATCTACGAGCACTCAGAAAAATGTCCCTGATGTTTCTACAAATGAAGATAAAAATGCTGAATTAGATGGTGACAAGAACCCATGCCTTCTTAGTGTCAGCTTGTATGATGAACAATTTAAAAACACAAAATATTCAGATGATTCTGATGAAGAAGCGACCCCTGCACCTAACCATAATGAAGATAAAGATAAAACAGAAACATCTAAAAAGATAGAAGAGAAATCGCATAAAGAAGCGAACGTTACGAAAAAACTAGAAGAAGTCATACAAGATCCAAATAAAGATGCTGTCTCGGAATCAAGTACAGATAACGATTTACAAAAACAAAGAACAACAGATCGAAAAGAAGAAGAAATTAGCTCACTTTGTAACAAAGCTTTAACCTTACAACGGGAGAAAGCTTTAGCAAATGTATTCGGATTTGCGCATGGTAAGTTAATGGTAGCAAAAGTCGCGCGACTGCTTTGCATGACCTGAATGTGTATCGAAATTCAAAAGAACAGAACTACATAAGAAGTTTGAGGGTATAAATGTATCAAATGTTATGATTGCTTCATGATAATATCATACTGTTAATGTAATTTTTAGGTGCCGCAGCGTCGACGAGTCGTAAAAGACACTTAAGTCATAGGAGGTCACATCACCGTCGACGTCGACGTTACAGGTAAATGAGAGACTAGAAAATGTTTCACTCTCGTCAAGAACTTAATCATTTATCTTATTTTTATTGCTTTTGCAAGGTTCATCTTTGGGACCTATTACTTAAAATAAAACTCATAAACATCCACCAAAAAAGATATAAAAGGTTTTAACTGTCCGTAAAGTCTCAAATTGAACTTAAAATAATCATAACTCAAAAATACAAAAGTTTGGGAAAATACATGGGGTATTTTCAGATACCCTGGGGGCCAGGCATTTTTTTTTTGTATGTCACTATATGCGATATCTAACTTACGAGCAAAGTTTTGTAAAAAATTTTTTTCACTTTTTTCGCAGTCGAGTATTTTAATTTTTAGTATATTATTGACTTATTATGAAATGGGATAGACTGTAGTCTTGACAAATAAAATATAGATTAAGAGTAGCTAAATTTTCTGTTACAGTAGACGTTCTTCTAATTCAAGTGAGTGGACATCAGAAAGCGACAGCGAGGCTTATGTATCGCCGCCGCGCGGTCGTAAGAATAGACAAACCAGGAAATACTTGTAAGTACAAAAGAAAGGTCATCTTGCCATGCCAGGGCCTAAAAGTGGAACGTCTATGTGAGCGAGTGTTTGAGTGAGCATTGTGATCGTTGCGGACTATATCTGGAACGTGGATCTAGTAAAACTAAATGTTTGTTTAAAAGCAGTGTACCGTGCTAAGGAGGGCATGCTAAGCTGTCGGTCCCGGTCAGTAGTCGTTAAGCGACATCGGATGGCTTCAGGCGGTCTGAAAAATCCTGACAATATGACTGTAGGACAAGCAAGCAAGCAAGCTACGTACCAACTTCGGAATTCTATTTTCGTTGTGTTGCGGTTTGCATCCTGCATAGACAAAGATGTTCTATTTTTTTTTTACTCTGGATAGGCAAGCGTATAACTACTATCTCACCTGATGCTAAGTGACGATGCGGCCGAAGATGGAACGTGCTTGCCAAGAAGGTACCTATTCACTCTAGACTTAAAGACAGATTGTACTGTTCAGGGAACAAAGATGCAGGCAATGAGTTCTACTGCTTCGCTGTACGGATGTTAAAGGTAGAAGCGAAACTTTACGAGCGAACTGGTGGTACGTCAACCATAAATGAACGACTTTTGACAGTTTCTTAACATTATTTTTGTGTTAGGAAGCAAAATCACACAGTAAGTAAACATATTTGTTTCAGAAAACCAAAATCATCGCGCCTATTGCAAGACCCAGAGGAAGGAATGCTTTTCGTGATGTTCGGCAAGGACATCTACCCCCTCGTGAAGGATGGAAAGCAAATCAAAAACTTTCTCACTTACCGACCAGACAGTAAGTAATTCAAAATATTCTATTATTATATATATTATTATATATTATATATATATTCTATTGTCTCATTTATAAACCAACTGGGTAGCTGGTCCGGCCACGGTTTGTATTCCTTCTATAGGTAACCGCGTGGCCATTGTTTGTGTGGGTGAACTATGAAGCAGCTCTTGGAAAGACCAGGATGCGAACTGCATAGAACAGAATTGTTTGGAATAAAGGAAAGGAGGCTTATATATATCCACAGTGAGCCGATACAAGCTAGTGGATAAACATTATTTACCTATTTGGTATTCAAAAGCGATATGTACTATTATGTAATGACATTATTATTAAAGTAATAACAAAAACTTGTGACCCATGTATTGATAAAACATTTCAGAGTCATATTAACCAGTTTTTTATGAAATACTACACGATTTTTAAGTGATACATGGCACAAACTTATACAACGACTCACGTAAAGTAGTAGCATTATCTATGTTTTCATATCCCAAATTGTCGATGCAACTATAACGAAACTCGGACTCGAAAGAGATATGTAATACCAAAACGTCTTCAGAAAGTAAGAGGATGAAAGTCGAAGATGGAGTATGTTTGCCTAAAAGATATCGGTTCACGCGTGATGTAGGTTCCCAGATAATACAATACATAATCATAATCATAATTCATTTATTGCATAGAATGTAGGTTGATAATACAAGCTGTTAAATTAATAATAAATCCCATACAATCTACCCTTTGTACATGGGTGTGCAACGTCATAACATGTTTCTTCTATTTAGTTTTTAAATAAACAAAGTTTACAATGCCATTTGAGTACAGTTTAGTATCGACTTTTCTTATAGGTTCTTATAGGTAAGCTTGGCTAATTTGGCCCCTAACTCACCTAATGGAAAGTGATGATGCGGCCGAAGATCTAGCATGCTTACCTAGAAGATACCTATTTACTGTAGACCTGAGGACTCCCAAATTATACTGTTCGGGTAATAAAGACGTGGGCAGCGAATTCCACTCCTTCACTGTATGGATGATAAAATTAAATTTAGAAGCAAAACGGATTGAGATTCTTATTTAATATGTCTCATATAGCTGCTCTTTGTTAAGAAAGCGCATGGTTTGTGGTGAGTAAATGAAAATAACATTACATTCTCAATGCATTTTAGGTGGTTCAGACATGGAAGAGGAAGCTTACTGGAAGCAGAAGTATATAGAAGAGAAGAAGAGAGTGAACGAGTTTAAAAAGTAAGTACATATTGTTTTTTTTTGTTAGTTACAAAGAAAAATAGCTTGATAGTAAGCAATGCCGGTGTTTGTTAGTCGTAAGGCCATGTTGTGTGCCTTCAGGTGTCCTGAAAATTCCTGACACTAGGGTATTCTTAGTGTCAGGAATTTCCAGAACTAGTCCATACGACAAATGAGCAATAACATTGCTGGCATACCCACAAGTTTTGATCATCACTGAAATAGGTAAATGTAAACTGAGGATGTATCTAATACCTTTAAACGAGCAATTCTTGTATATATATATATATATATATATATATGTGTGTGTAATCAGGATCTCGGAAACGGCTCCAACGATTTTCATGAAATTTTGTATGCAGGGGGTTTCGGGGGCGATAAATCGATCTAGCTTGGTTTCAATTTAAGAAAACGTCGTTTTATCCGTGTTTCCAGCCGAGCAAAGCTCGGTCATCCAGGTACTGTATATAAAAACCACATGAAAATGAAGCAATACCGAGTAAAACCGATAATGTCCTAATGATAAAACCTCCTTTAAAACCGTTACCGTTAATTACTTCAAGGTCACTTAAAGGTCTAACGTCTATTGGTCAATATATATTTTGACAAGGATCGATAACTATGCGCGGTAGTAAAATAATACAATTAGACTTTATGTAATATCTGTTTAATATGTACATTAGCAATAAATATTATCATTATCAGATAATAGTCGAATAGTACGAATCTACAGATTTTTATCACCTTTACCCTTTGGCCGAAGTCTTCAAAACACAATTGTCCTGAAATAATATTATGTTTGAAAAACCAGCTCAGCGATAGATAAATAATAACTGAAATCTTATCCTACTATATTTATAAATCCGAGAGTTTGTGTGTGTATGTTCGTTCCCTCTTCACGCTTTAATGGTTGAATGGACTTAGATGAATTTGGAATGTACATAGATTATACCTAGGATTAACACATAGGTCATTTTTTATCTTATAATAGCGGGCGAAGCCGTGGGCCACGCTGGTATAAAATTAAACTGTTTTGACCCCTTTTAGGATGCTGAAAGGAGATGGAGTACAAGACGTAAATGACCGCGCTCTACATTCGTCGCCTCGGTGAGTACTGAGCATATAATTTTTCTTTTGCAAGGGCTAGTGAACTTACCTCCTTGTCGCATCATCACTTCCTAACAAATTAACCAGAAATATATATCGAAACTAACAGGTATTCTGTAACCGGTTCACATTTTCTAGGTCTAATTGAAGAGATTAGTGCTAATTATAAAATAAATATAAATGCGTGATACCCATTTTTGGACCGCGCAATTTCTGTTCGTCAATGATAGTGATAAGAGAGCAAAATTTGCTTATAATAATAATAAAAGACTCGCTAGATGGTTGGATGACGGGTCAGATTCAGCGCGGCAGTACTTCTGGACACGGCACGCATTATCAGGAGATTCCACACTGTGCAGCACTGACCTACCGGTAGCTCGGGCCCTGCCCTGCTGCCGGCGGCACACTAGGCTTAGGTTTCTTTTTACAGGTCTTTATATTGTATTGTTTATTACTTTTAAAATATTATAAAATCATCCAGATTCAGAGAATAATAATAAAAACATTTATTTGCACTAAAACTTAAATATGTTTACTAAACTTTAGACCCTGGGTTCCACACTAGGACCTGTGTCGTGGAATCCAGTCTCTTGCCTATATTAAACAGTGATTACGTACTAAGTAGAATTTATAGTTAGACTTATGAATAGAAAAGTATAACATTATAAATATCCTACGGTAAGTTGCTTTAGTTTTTTATTACCAACCTTATGAGTATATTATTATCACTTACCAACACAGTAACCGGAAATACTAACCGAAATAAACCGGTATTTGATAATCGATTTTGACTTTATGGGTGCAGTTGCAATGGCCAAAAGAATGAAAGAGAGGTTGCCGTAAATAAAAGAGTTTGAAAGTAAAGACATCTAGCTTAGACTTTTTAATGGTCTAAAGATCTGGAACGTTTAAATCGACCTTTATATTAACCTTGGTTATTACCCTGGAGTAATGTTACCTCTAGGCTATTACATCCTAAATATACTACAGATAAAAGAATGAAACATTTTTCGTCATTATTTTCAGCAATAGCACCGGGACGACCCGATCTCCTCAGAAACCAGTACAAAATGGAAACGGTAAGAAAGAAGTCAACATTTCTTATTAATAAAAGTAAACGTTTATGTTTAGGTCCTTAGACCTATGTTAATATTAATTGTTTGTTAATTCCCTTTCTATTTGTATATTGTAATTTGTACCTACAGTGTATCTACAACGACCACATCACCAATTTCGAAGAGGTGAGATAATGGTCAATCACTAAGGCGGTTTGCCTGTTTAGTGGGATTTTCAACTGAGTGTCGGTCCTGGTTGTCAATCATAAAAAATAACTATTCTATTGGATAATTCCAATTTTAATTAAACCCAATGACTGTTAATGACTATCAAATTTATATCGTTATCGTTTTGCCTAACGCGAATTTATAAAAGTCCTATTAAATGCTTGACTGTATTTTGTTATATTGTATTTTTTTTATTGGATATCGAAGCCTCTATTTTAGACCTATTTTAACCCGTGGTCTATCACAAAGACGGCTATACACATATTTTTATTGTATTAAAAGGGTTTATTCCTTTGCCTTCTCTCTCGCTCACACATTTCGATATTTTTAATGGGCATATTTTTTCATATTTTGATATTATGTAATTCATGTGATGCTGTAACTGTATTCCCAATGTTACGTTATTTATTTCAGCCAATGAATTTGCAGCACCAGCCGAGGCAGAGCCCGAAGTAAAAGTTAAAGAGGACAAATTGGTTCTAAAAATAGCTTCGAAAAATGGTTTGGTAAGTATTTTTATTACTATTTAGTCTAGAAGCTTCCCGTCCTATCTCCTCGATGTCTCTAGGCAAGCATGTCCCACCGTTCGACCGCATCGTCGCTTTCCATCAGGTAAGATTACGGTCGAATTATAGTCCATTGATCATAAAAAAGATTTAATAATACGCTTTTACAATCACAGCTTGAATCGAGACTTGTATCGTGGGCGCCGGAAAAATTCACACCACAGGTCACACACACAACCAGAACCAGAGACACAAATTTCGCTTGGGGAGAAAACTTGTGTTCCCAACGGAAATCGAACCCTAATGCTTAGAAGGCTAACGCGCACCCAACTAACCTAATATGCAGTTCAGTTTAAACAAAATGTCAGCATATGTAAAAAAGAAAATTAATGCAAGGCAGGTAAGCATTTGGCCACCATTTCACAGATGGAAAGTGATTATTAATGAGTATATTATATATTACTATATTTTTTCTATAGGAGTATTGTTTAGAAGGAGGCTGGACCCAAATAAGCAATGCTATGCCACAAGTGGTGCAGAGTCTAAGGAGCGAATCGAATCTAGCAGAGAATAAGATCAATCCATCACCAGGGAAGAAAGCTAACAACGACCGCATATCATTCAAGAGTGAGGAAGCTTTAGAACTAAGCAGCGGTATTAGCACGCCCGTCTACAATATTGTTGACCCAGGTCAGTGACATGCCAACTATTCTTATTAAAATTCAATCTTATCTTTATGTGTATATAGTATATTGTCGACCCAGTTGGCGCAGTGGATAGGTATCCGTCCTCTGCGCCGTGGGTCCTGGGTTCGATTCCCGGCGGGAGCACAAATTCCTTCCCAAGGGATATTTGTGCTTCTCGGGTGTAATGTGTGTGTGAAGTGAATGTTTCCGGCACTCACGATACAAGTATTTGAACTTATTGTGGGGCTGTGTGTGTGAGAATGCGTATATTTTTTTTGTTTAATATAATTCTTCTGTACGTGTGTATGTGACTGTCCTCCTAAACGGCTGGACCGATTTTGATTATTTTTTTTGTGTGTGTTGGGTTTAAGTATGGTTTTCGATCCTATAAATAATGTTTTTTTTAATTAACGCGTGTGACGCCGCACGAAGGTGAACAACTAGTAATCAATTATATAATATGATAATATTTTATGTACAAAAAGTAATAAAAAATAAAAACTTATATAAATAAACACTTGTAAGCGTTTCCATTCAGATAAACTATTGAACTAATTATCTATAGATTAAAGAGTACCATTTACATATTTACTAATATAATATACTTTATATTTGTTTTATTTTTAAATTTTATTTATCTAGTAAGCTACGTTGCTTTTAGCGACCGTAACGATCGCAATCGTCATATTGCGCGATCGATGCAGTCTCGCATATTGTTTTCTTTTTTTTTGACACAGAGACTTCATAAATTGATAGTGTTTATTCACATGGGCCCAAAAGGGCGCTCTTGAATGTTAGTTACTGTTGTCGCACACTGTTACACGGCTGATATTAAAAAGCGGTGGTACTAAAGCCGGTATATTTGATTTCCATGCAATAATCAGCTGCGGAAAATCACCATTTTAAATTTCTACCTTATTTTTTTATTACAGAAGTCCATGAAAAAGTCAATGTAATAGAAACGGAAATATTCAAAGAAATAGAAAAGCGGGAGAAAGAGGAAGAAACCAAACAAAATGAGGTTGAAACCACTAATGTTACTACAAGGTAAATTTGAGATTGTAATAAATCATATTTATTACAAATAATAACTCGTTCGCGCCGAACTGAGATCTCGCGCCTACATTTTGCCTCATAGAGAAAATCTTTTGAGGTTCAAGTAAGTAACTTATAACTTTTTTTCTATATAATATTTTTATTCTGTATTCGTTGTTCAAGTACAGGATATAACGGATAATATACGTAAGTTTCAGCGATCAGTGTGAAGCCGTTTCTGAGATATACCCAGGGACAAAATACGTCTAAAAACAGTGATTTTGGTGGCTTACCAATTTGTTATTTGCCAACATAGATTTTTTTTAACCGGTTTAGTACTCTACTTTTCAAGCCCTTTTAAACGATACCCCACAAAGGTAAATAAAAAAATAAGAAATATGTTGCTACCTTACATGTATGGGAGCCCGCTTAATATTTTCCCTTATATACTTTTTAATGTCATTTCTAGCTTTGGACCGTAGTTTTATATATTCTATGAGAATTTAAAGTCATTCGCTTATATGGTTTAGACGCTAGATGCCTCTGACAGACGGACAAAGTGCTGAACGACCCAAGTCAATTTAGAGATCTCGCTTCGCATGGTCAATTAATAGTTGTTTATACTAAGCGAAAAAAGCGGCATCGTACACTCGACACCTTGTGACCTTACGACTTAGCAGAAATGATAAATAATATATTTTTATTTGGAATCAAAACTTGCTATAGTACCTCGTACCTCGAAAGATGATGGTATCAATGATTGCATTTTGAAATTATATAAATGGGGCTTCCATAGATGTAAGTGGGGAGCAACACATATTTTTTTATCTACCCTTGTGGGGTATCGTTGAAAAGGAATTGACAAGTTCAGTGAGAAACCGGTTTAAAAAAAACTGTGTTGGAAAATAACGCCTATAAAGTCACTGTTTTTAGACCTATTTTGTCCCGGGGTCTAACTAAAAAACGGCTTCACACTGAACGCTGACACTTACGTATAATATCCGTTATATCCTGTACTTGAACAACAAATACAGAAAATAAACTATTATTGTATAGAAAAACAGTTAAAAGCAAGTAACCTCAAAAGTTTTTCTTTATTTGGCAAAATGTAGGCGCGAGATCTCAGTTCCGCGCGAACGACTAGTTATATACTGCATAGAATAAATCATACTAAATTAATACGGAAAATATAGCATTCTGCACATAGTCGTAGAATTCAATGAGCTAAGGTCTAAAACAAGAATCAGGGTCAGCTTCCTGTTATTTTACAAATAACTGTGTATATACTAGTTTTAATAACGTTATAATGCGTATTTGTTATTTTATTAGAAGGGGCAGACCAAGAAAAGAATCATCATCATCAGTAGTTACAGCCCAAACCACTCCAGCAAAAAGAACTAGAGCTTCTAAAGCCTCCACCGAATCTAAAGATGCTAAACCTGTTAGCAATAAACGCATTAAACAAAAACAAGAAGAAGAATCAACAGTTAAACCAGCAAAAAGCAAAAGAGCATCTAATCAAAAAGAAGTGACAATAGAGAAATTAGAACCCAAACAAAATGAAATAGAGAAAACAACAAGAGCAAAGTCTAAAGCTAAAACGGACACAGTTGAAGTAGTAGAACAGAAAATAGTTCAAAACAACATGGAACCAGCTATAGATCATAAACTTGAACAAGATACTAAGGAGAAAGTTGCAGAGGAACAAACGATTGTTTCTAGAAATCGGAAACCTAGTCGCAGAGAAAGTTTGCGGCTTTCTAAGCAAAGAGAAATTGGAGAAAAAAGTAATGTTGGTAGTTCTGGGATATCTCCCTCGCAAATAAGGTCTTCATCAAGACAGACAATTACACCGCGCAAATATGGTAAGAAACATATCCATCACTACATAATATATAACAAAGTCTCTTGCCGCGTCTGTCTGTCGGTCTGTATATCCACTAAATCCTCGTAAACCACGCAACGGATTTCGATGCGGTTTTCATCATCAGTTAGAAAATTGTTCACGCAAGGTTTATAAATATATAACAACTTCTAATTAAGTTTTTATGTAAGTAGAAACTAACAATATTTAGCAATGGAGTCGCCGAAAAATAATTATAGCATAGCTAAACATGAAGAGACACATAAAATATTTACTAAAGAATTGTAGTTCCATTAAAATCCTAAGGAAAACTCCGAAAATATCATCTCTATCTGATACGGTGAACTCACATTAACCATTTGTTTCATTAAAATAATTAATCATTGCATTACTTGCGATATTGTTAATAATAAAATTAGCCGTGCCCCGCGGCTTTGCCCGCTATTATCAAGTCAAAAATATAACCTAGGTATACGCTACGTACATTCCAAATTTCATCCAAATCCGTTCAGCCGTTAAAGCGTGAAGAAGGAACAAACATACTTACACACTAACTTTCGGATTTATAATATTAGTAGATTTTTTATAAATATTAGTTTTAAATGAAGCCTACTTTATCGCCACTACAGTATCTTTCATGGTCATATCGCCTTGACCTTTCATCATATAGGTTATAAATATATTTGTTTTAATTAAAATCTACTTTATCGCCACTATCATATAGATAACCTGTAGTGGTATGTTACAGAGGTTATACAAATATAATTATTACGACTTGAACCTAGTATTGAAGCTTGATGAAGACTACTTATCTTTCTTTTTTTTTTGCGAGACTGCCTTGGAATAGTCTTTCTGGAAGTAGGACGTCAGCAGGCCGTGCGATCGGGTGTACACAATGAATAGCAATCACGATAGTTTTCATAATAAATCTTAATTAATAAGTTAAGGGGGTGATACTATAATTTCTCTTAAAACGCGTGTTTTTGAAAGCCTACTCGGAAATCATATAAAACAAATTCTGATAAATAAAAATATTCGTCGGAATCTATTATATACAACAATTTACGCAGTATACACCTTTATGTGCAAAAGTGTAAGGGGGAAAATTGTGTGTGGTTAAAAAAGGCTCGCATTGAAGTATATCTGCCCCTTAACTTGGGATAAATCAATGCCTAGTGTAACACATGGCATAAATGCTTAGTCACGACACTTTGTTTTGTTTAATTATCTTCCTTTGGATATATACTTGAGATAACAAATACAGCATACAAAAAACATTTTTTTTTTGCAAGCTGTATTTGTTGTATCTATTTATGTTATGTTATGTTTTGTTTATAAAGACAAATAAACATATTTCATTTCATATAAATTATTTGTCGTCTTGATTAGTTGATAGGTCTAGTGTCCTGATACCAGACATTAGTTCTGACTTTTAGGCATCTGAAAGGCTCTCTACACGGCTTAACACGTGTTATCTTATTCCATATCTTTTCCGTATTCCAGGTATAGTGTGTTTACCATATGTTACCATAGGTGGGATAGTGGTCAAACACTAGTCTGTCACAAATAAAAAAAAAAAAAAAAAAATCTTGTGTTAAATATCCGAAACAGAAGGCAGTACGGCATTACCCGGACATAACTAATGAAAAATTTCGTTTCAGATACAGATTCGTCAGCCAGTGACACCAGAACGCGCACAAAGAAGTCTACAAGCAAAGATTTATTGTTTGGGCTAGACGATGAAGACGCCCGGTATATGTTCCCTCCGACCCCAAAAACCGACAAAGTGTTACCCAAAGAGACGAGGCTTAGAAGGTAGTTTCTTTTTAAATTGATCATAAAACGAGGTTCTTATCTCACAAAAAATAAGAGCCAATTATCTGAATAAAGTTCAAATCATTCAACAAAATGATAGATAAATTACAGATGAATGATAGATATATTACAGATTTATATATATATTGATTCTTTGGGTTTTTAGAAATAAATTGTGAAAGTAAAATGTGTGAAAAGTTAAAATTTTTGTGAATGTAATGTCATTATTCTACGAGTTGGTACAATGTGTTAGTATGTACATTTAATTATTCTGAAAGTGATTGTTAGACATTCAATGGAATCTCAACAGGGAATAGGCATTTTCTATTAATCGATTGTTTACGTTTTTTTTTATGACTTGTAGGCCAACATTTGACCGCCATCTCACCTGATGGAAAGCGACAGTATATTGCCGTAAATGAAATTTCATTAATAAAAAGATCACATTTCATATCAAAATAAACATTTGAAAATGCTTGCATGTTACATGTTAGGTATCTTCTAGGCAGGCATGCTACATCTTCGGCCACATAATCGCTTTCCATCAGGTGAGATAGTGGACAAATGCTAGCCTATCAAACATAAAAAAAAAAAAAAAAAAACATCTTCGGCTGGAGATGATGGTCAAATGCTTGCCTATATAGCATACAAAAATTCAAATTCAAATTCAATTTATTCAAAATAACAAGTGGGCACTTACAAAAACGTAGACAACTTAAATAATATGTTTTATTAGTATAGGCACAAAAAAATACAAGCATTTTCAGACACGGCCATTTTGACGTTCTTTCTAAGACATCCGCAATCCAATCACAGTTGCCGGAAAGTTGATCTATCGTTGACATCAAATATATGTAACATCACCAATCAGTTTTTCCAATAGCGTGCGTTGCATATTATTTATTAAAATTTTAAATAAAAAAACAAAATTTACCTATATTTAAATTCATGCATATTCCCTATTATCGCAGTCTTAATAAACACAAAATTATAGAATATTTTACACACTAATAATAGCGCTGAAATTATGAATGTATGAAAAGCATTCTGTCTTTTAATGTGTTAATTAAAATTGAAGGGTAGTTGACTAAACTTTAACAGATCGTCGACTGGATCATGAATTAATATATTAATTGACAAGACTGTTGTTTAGTTATTCAGTTATAAGTCCATGAAAAACCATGGATTCATGGACTTGGCCAAAATTCTTGGGCACATGCCCAATAAATTAAATATAGTTAACTATCCTATTTATTTAGACCAGCACACTCTCAAATAGAATGTAAGTATGAAATAGTTTGAGTGTTCTAATGTATGTCCTATAGCTGAAAATTTCATATAAATTTCCATGGAAAGAATCATTGTTATCTTTTTAATCATATACTTTATTATTATATTTTAAACTAGTATTTAAAGTTTCATCAAAGGTAAAAAAATCTCAGTCAAATTTCAATAACAGATCTTTTATCTGTTAATTATATGACCTACACTTATTAAGATCTTCTTTACTTTGAAAAATCGTTTTAAAAATGCGTTTGAAATTAAATATATCGAAATCCAATGTATTTAATTTTTAATAAGTGTGACAGTATGTATAAAAGAAGAAAATACCTGTATTTTGTAAATAGATAATGGGAGCAGGTGTATTTTACAACCAATAAAGATGTGTTGTTATAAATCGTGTATTATTTATAGTAAGTAATTTTTACGCTTAAGTTGTGTAAGTTAATGTACAAAGTCTGGTAAGTTTAAATATAATTACCTGCTTCCATTAAAATTTGCATGTAGCTTCTTCACCTCTTTTATTCGCATATCCAATATTTTTACCCGTATTTTTTTTGCACATATTCTCATGTCCATTCTATATATGCGCTTTCGATACCCTGCTGCTTGCCATCCGCTTTACCAGCATGTTTCTCTTTCTAGATCGCCAAGACTAAATAAATTGTTGCCAGAAAATTCGTCTAATAGTTCCATCGATCAAGGTTACCAAGATTCAGACACTGGTCCGATGCTAATCAGCTTATCAAAGAGAAAGAGAAAATTAAGCTTTACTGCTCAAAGAAAACATACAAATAGACGCGTAGCACGAAGGAAATCCTATCCAACCGGGCTCCATGATCTATCATCGGATTCAAATTCCACATATTTCGTACCATTGCGAAAATCCCAAGGTTCAATAAATTCAGATATTTACAGAACAGACTCCTACTTACAATTGTTTCCAAATAAAAAAGAAAGGCTTTCGTTCAACAAATTAGCTCCTATCGACGAAACCGGTCTGGCACATTTCGACCAAAATATAAGACATTTCGATTCCGTGTCTAAGGAGTCAAATAAATCAAACGATAGTTCAAATATCGTTTTGGGAACCGGTAGCTCCAGTAATGTTTCATTGCCTCCGTCTCCAGAGTTATCTGTTGTGGAAAAGTTGTCTGTAAGTAGAGAGTTCATTAAAAACAGCTGCAATCAGACAGTCAACGAAATACAATCAAGTCGGAATAAAAATGACATGGATTTAAGTGAATACATGATTTCGAACTTAGACGTATCTGTGCCTCTTATGGACCAACAGTGCGTACTTCAATTAAGTGATCTAAAGACGCCAAGGAAGACTTCACAATTCAATAAGAAGTGTACAGTTAAGGTAGAAAACTTATCATTATCTCAATCCCTAGATCAGAGGCTAAAGAACTTGTTACTCGAGAGCGGTAAAAAAGATACCAGAGCAGACCATCTTAAAGAACACGCAATGGAAGTGGATGGAACTCTCATATCAACATCAAGAAAAACCAGATCTAAAACCCAAAAGGAACAATCAATGGATGTGGGTGGAATTATAATTACGAAGACTTCAAGAGGAAAAAAGACATCCAAAGCAGACAAGGACAAAGAAAATACATTAGCAGATGGTGAAATTCAAATTCCCACAATGAGAAAAACCAGATCTAAAAGCCAAAAAGAAAAAGAAATAGACATTGATAAAACCAAACCTACTAAGACTAAAAAAGGAAAAACGAGGAGTTCCACACCTCAAAAGAAGAAGACTGTCCAAAAAGCAAAGGTTCTACAGAATACTGTTATAGAAGAGCACATGGAGTTCTGTTCGATTGGTGGCAGAAGATCCTGTCCGCCAGTCATTGGATTCTTTTCAATCGATGAAAATGCCAATAATTGCGATGATGTGAATCTCAACATCACTGGAAAGGTTACAGCGAAAAAGAAGAAAGATATAATTCGAGTGAAGATCCAAAGACCAATGTCTAGAGATAAGTTAGGTGAAACTTCTGTAGAAAAAGCTAGCACTACATCAATTTATACAGACAGCGGGATAAATGATAGTGGTAACCTATCAGGGTGTTTATTAAAAGGCAATGACAGCGTAGACCTTATTCACAATCATTCCGAAACTTGCCTGTTGGCAAACGAATGCATTGGGAATAGTGTAGAGTTTGTTGAACTATCCAAATCAATAATTTCTGTGAACAGTGACCACCAATCTTTTGATAGCGAATTGAAAAGACTATTCGAAGATGCTGCAGCTAATATGTCGGGAGAAATGTTTAGCAATAACAAAGACAACGCTCCAGGTAAAGTGTTATACTTTATTTCCTTTTTACGATAAAATTCTAAAATGTTATAAATATAATTTTATATTGATTTGGTTAATCTAGAAAGTCGTACCCAAGCAAGCTGCCGGTTCAGAGTTCAGACCAGATTGTTTCGGTGTATTTAATTCATGGTTATGGTATTGGTCCATGGCACCGCTTATTCCTGCAGCTCACAACCATGCTGACATCATTGTTGGTAGCGCATTGCAATATGTTTGGTGAATGCTGTTACGCTTGGCATGCAAACATTTCTCTTATTTTTCAGTCTCAGTCCCAAAAACATCTGACGATATATCCCAAAGCCCTGAAACAGAGTTCTTCAGTCCCGCTACGATAAACAGCAGCCTAATAACGGATGATCTATCAGATGAACCTCCTCCACAACCGACAAAATGGTACCTACTCAGTGAGGATGAAACCACTTTGTCAGCTTCAATTATGGGCAGTTTTGGTTCAAGTCTCAGGCAAATATTTCCCGTCACGTGTACCGTGCCTGATTTGTCAACAATAACTGAGGCATCTAATAGTAATAAGCAAAGTTTTAACAGCGATGGTAAGAGCTGTCATTCGCAGAGTCTGCTGTAATAACACTTGGATGTTTCAAATCAATTATGTTCTCATTCTAATACTCATGCTTACCATTGCTTACTTATTTCTATTTAGTGGTATTCCCTTTGACACCATAAGTTCTGAAAATCAATTTTCTTAGAATATACGAGATACAAGTTAAAAAAGATTTCCATAACTATCTAAAAGGGACAATAACGATGACCTGCCTTCTAGTTAGTGAAATAACCGTTATTTGTTAATTTTGCTATTACATAATATAAATGTACTTTATTTACATTGTGATACTTCACATTAATTTAAGTATCTCAACGATGTTTAACCCTCAAGGTAAAAATATTACATATTTTAATACATTTGTGAGAACATACAAGTTTTAGACAACATAACAAAACTTTAACAAAGAAATTAAATTTCGATTAATTTTACCCGTAAAAGCTTTTATTAATTAATAATTTGTTAAAAACTCACGCACATTTTGAACTATTACACTATAATTAAAACGGGAACGAGCGTTTCGAATGGTGCCGAAACAATTGTTGATCTAGACAATGACGACGCGTAAGTCATGTTAATTCCCGTTTTAATTTTATTGTAATAGTTTTTATTGGCTTTATTAAAATGACATTTGTAAAATCGTTTTCGTAATATCTATGAACTGATTGATGATTATTTTCCGAAACCATTGTTTTAATAAGTTGCTGTGTAAATTTATTACGTACTTTAACGCGGACACTGCTGCCCCAACTATGCAAGCTGTATAAAAGCAGAAGCACCGATTGGTGGTTGCCGACATATTTTCTAATTTAAAGGTGGCTTGGCGAGCATTAGTAAACTAAGAAAGTACCCTATCATCATAAAACAAAAGTGACGTTAACAATTACGTAACGAAACACGCGCGGTTGCGTATCCACACTTGTCCTCTAGCTACTGCTATCCATGCTGGAAAGTGAAACGTATGACGTTAATAGATTTACAACCGCGGTCTATATTGTTTTCTTACTCAATCAATTTTACTAATATGATGAACTGTCAGACCAAAACGTTACGATTATATTCGTTAGATAAAGTTCTGGATAGAACTAGTTATTTCGCGATTGTATAACTGGTACGCTGCACTGGTATTCACGCACACTAGAACAAAGAGAATAAAGCAACGAAACGAGACCCAAGTTGCTTTGGTTCCTTGATACACTTATGGCTCAGGAACGTATTAGTTTTAGTGATAGTACAAGAGACAGGGAAAGTGCTAAGTCATATTCTCAGTTCGGCGAAGACGACTAGTATACCTAAGTTGAGTAATACCACTAAATGTGCACACTCCACAAAAAAAAAAAAATTTGACAATCGATCGTTCGAAAAATTTGGGGGAGGGTTCTACTCTACTTGTATCAATTTTGTTGTTTTTTTATTGTTAAATGGTTCAAGGCGCAGGGCGTCATTTGATTGATTGCTTATTTGACCTAAGTCTTTTTCTAGTCTAAGTTATTCCTCGCAGTTTCTGTATGGGAAAAAAATATGTTGTGTAGCTCTTTCCTTTTCTATCTCATCAGTAAAGCCGCGCATTAGAGTGAGAAATATTGCTGTATCATTGCTGATGCGTGTGTGCTAGCACACGTCGCAACAATGGTCACTCAAGAAATCGACACTAATCTTAATAGAAAGGGAGAGAGCGACAAGCTACGTGAAAGTGTGACTCCTTGCTGTTGATTACTGGGGATGGGCCCTACAAAGTACAAGCTGTTACGTTTTTAATCCAGTTTTTATAGATTAAGGCTTGGGTAGTTTCATTGACATTTATTAATATTTTTAAGTTTGCAATAAAATTACGTCACCTATATTTTGTTTATTATTCCTTTTTTAATCCTAACTAGCTCAACCGGCGAATTTCATTCCGTCCATAGATGTAATGTGGCAATGCAAGGTTAAAAGTTAAAACTAAATTAAATCTAAGTGGGTACTATCACTATATAGATACCTACTGAGATTTTGAGAAAACCGGGAATCCAGTCCTGGATGTGCTCCGTGTTCTTAAAATTGCTTCGCTTCTATAATAGTTGACGGAAATCTGTCGAAGAAATGTACGGAGTAAGTGGCAGGCACGTTATAACTAGTAGTTCACCCCGAACCAGACCTCGCGCACATTTTGCCGTAGTGGATAAAACTTGACTGAATATGACGCTTTTTATATTGCGTGGGATGTAAATGCAATAAAAGCCTGCGAACTTGGTGCGGGACTGTATGAGTGTGAGAACGTTTATTTGATCAGAATAACAGGATTGATATAATACCTACGCACTTATATATTTTCAACTTTATATGTAGAAAAGTGTACTCATTTGAGATTCTCTATCGAAACGTAATGAAACTGAACCATTTTTACTCGACTACTCAAAGTCAAGGAGAGTAAAGTATCAGCCTATGTATGTTTGTTTATTTGTGGCGTCCTAGAGATCAAACACGGGGGCCGATTGTAATCTTGCGTGAGTTACTAAAGATATGACAGTAATCAAAATTCAATATGACGATAACCAGTCGCCATATTGTGAAAAAAAAATAGGTCACTGAGCTCTGCAAGTGGGATATTGAAATTTGTAAAATAAATCATTTTTAGGTTTCTCTTATCATTTCTCATTTTGGATAACAATTAGGGATCTTAACGATTGAAAGTTTTGCATACATTTTCATAGTAGGTATACATTTTAGATTATTTTTAATGCCCGATAGGCAAGCATTTGACCACTGACACCTGATTGAAAGTGATGATGTGGCCGAATATGTAGCATGCTTGCCTAAAAGGTACCTTTGAAGACTCTCAGATTATATCTACCGTTCGGGGGATTAAGACGAGGACAATGAGTTCCACTCCTTCGCAGCACGGATGATGAAGTAGAAGCGAAACGCTTCGAGCGTACTGGGTGTATGTCAGTCAACCATTATATGGATGACGTTTGACAGTTTGTCTCGTTGTTAGATGGTAAAACGGGCATGGGGGAGTTAACTCGTGTAATTCCTGCGCACACGCTCCAAAATGTAAACGGTAGAATACCGATAGGCTTGCGACCCTACGTCACGTCACGGTGACCGAGACTGTATAAACGTCTCTTGTCGCATTTCTTTGATCAGATCAAGTTTCGAAATTTAGTCAGCAAAGGGAAAATGTTACTACGTACAATATGGCAACAAGTTATTATAAATCGGAAAGTTTGTGTATAGTAAGTGTGATAGTAGGTAGATATGTTAGTTTTCTCTTCACACCGCTGTTACCGAAGAACGGATTTGGATTAAATTTGGAATGTTCATAGCTTATCTAGGATATGAACAGCATGCTTTTTAACATGATAAACGCGGGTGAAACCGCGGGTGGTATTATAGTTGATAATAAAAAAAAATTGACAAAATGTTTTGCATGTTCACCACCGTTTTTGGCTTTGAGTCATAGATCTACATATTTTTCCGTAAGAAAACTTAATTTATTTAGAAGGTTTAACGTAGCTAGATTGGCTCGATAGAATGTACATAGATTGTGGAGCCAAAATCCTTGTCTTATAAATCTTATTTATCTATGGCCAAAGTTAAAACAACAAATATGTCTGTCAGAATATCTTATTTATCTATGGTCAGATAAACATCGATTGGGAAACCGAGTCCCTATATTGTACGACCAATAATGCACGACATGATAATGTACGACCAATAATTCGCACCTGTATTCCGTGACATGGTTTCCAATTATCAGGATGTGCAATATGGGCCGTACCTACATTATTGGATGAGAAATAACAACAAGGACCAATTTTTTACAGCTGATAATACGCAGCCAGGATAACGCAATCAATATTTGAATTCAATGTACACGAAATATCAGGTCGTGTAATACAGGTCGGAAAATATTAGCATGAGCTGATAATATACAGCCAATAACCAATAATGCACGGCCGATAATTCGTGTACATACAAAGTGAAAGTCAAAGCCTTATTTGGATGATCCAGTAATTTCAAGAGGGCATGATATGACTGTAAAGTTTTCGAAAGAAATTCGTAAGAAAGAATAGCGTAAGGATTTTTTGTTTATTTTTTTTCTTTTAAAAACTTTGTTTTTAGCGCTTCGCCGGCCGCTGCCGCGGCACGCTCGCTTGCTCGCGCTTTGTTTTGTCGCAGTTCAAACCTAACCTAACCTAGACTTGCAGCCACTTTTATAAAGACCACAGAGAAGCAAATGTTTTTAATGTTCTAAGGTTAGTCTGTGCCAACTCTTCTTAGCAACTCACCTAAACAAACGAGGCATCGCATAGAGAGTATCAGTTGTCTATGGTTGGCTTCCAAATATCAGTGTGAGCAATACTCGCCAGTATTGCTCGCACAGAATTGCACACCCTGATATTTGGCTGCTATGTACGTGAATAATCATCTGTACATTATCGATACGGACCGATTTTGTACAGGCAATAATTAGCGAACCGGGAATGCACGCCCTGATATTTCGAATCTATGTTCAGTAATTATCAGGGTGTGCTTTATTGGCTGTACAAAATCGGGCCGTGAAATATCGAGTCGTACATTATCGTCTCCCGGGAAACCGAGAAAGTGTGGATGAAATTGTGAAATTAAATTGTTATTGGTAGCTAGAAAGTGGCATCCAGAGAAGCATCGGTACAACTAAAATTGACTGAATTACCTCTATGGTGACATGTGTTTTGGGATATAAATTAATATCGATGCCTAATTAATAAGAAATAATTGCAATGTAAAATGTAAATTTTCCACTATGCAGCGATCTCTGCCACTACGGCTCAATATAAGAGACAGTTTAGTTTTAGTTCTTTTAGTTATATTCAATACGATACACACTACAGATATGGGTAAGTTTGTAATAGCATGGAGTGTAAAATATATGCCTCATACGGTTCACATCTGGCTTAGTTAAAAATTAATTATAAAAAATAATTTTGTGCAATTCAATTAAATTATTTTTAAGACTAGTTTTAAAAACACAACAAAACATGTAGGTGGATATACTCATCTCCTTTCCCAAGAGCATTAAAAACTTATTGCCACAATTAATTAACATTAACGTTTTTTACTTTATTATAGCAAATAATGATATACAAGGCAAAGCAAGTAAGCACAAAGAAGAATCAAATGACAGAGATGTAAGTTTCAGCGAAAATTATGATTACCTGAAAAGCTGCCCGTCTGAAAACACAGAGTGCTCAAGCCTGAACTTTCCATGTATATTATGTGAAAGAGGTATTGATTGCCGGTATGGTAGTATGGACAACTATATTTGTAATGTGAGACCTAAAGTTGTCTGCAATGTAAGTAACAATCTTATTTTTTAATTATGTTCGATATGCAAGCATTTGACTACTATATCGATGGAAAGTGATAATTTGGCTGAAGTTGTAATATGCTTGTTCCTACTCATTCACTCTTGACTTGGAGATTCCCAGATTATACTGGTCAGGGAACAGACGAGGGCAATGTGTTCCACTCCCTTGCAATCCTACTAATATTATAAATCCAAAAGTTTGTGTGTAAGTATGTTTGTTCCCTCTTCACGCTTTAATGGCTAAACGGATATGGATGAAATTTGGAAAGTACATCGATTATACCTATTTTAACTTGATAATAGCTGGTGAAGCCGCAGGGCACGGCTATTATGATTATAAATTATGCATATTGTTGAGTGGCCCATTAGTAACTAAGGAGCTACATGCTTACATTAATTTGTCATTGTTACATTAAGTGTTTTTGGGAAATAAACTATTTTATATTTGTATTTTTCATATAGTGGTCAAATAATAGGCCATCACAGATATAAAAAAATCATATCATATATAGAACCAATGTCGATTCCTGGCAGAAGCACAATTTTCCTTCACAAGGGAGATTTGTGCTTCTGGTTCTGGGTGTGATTGTGTGTGATATGTAAATGTTTCCGACACCCACGATACAAGTCTCTGAACTTAGTGTGGGGCTGTGAGTGTGAACACGTATGCGTTTGCTTTTAATGCAATATGAGCCTCATACACTATAAGCTTATTTTAAAATTAAATTTTATTCTTTTTCAGGGCGAAAAACCATTCAACAGGACAGCAATGTGCAGGTTTTGTTACCAGACCGAAAAATGGGAGCATAGATGTGAACAAAAAGCCAATTGCAACTCGCTGGCGTCACCTCTGAAATACTACTTGTATGTGTTTTATATTATGAACATTGCATGCATTGCTTGCTTTTGATTTGCATGGTTAGATGGTTAGACTATCACTGTGTATTGTATTGTAGTAAACAATACTTGACTACTACTAATTAAATGTGAGTGAATAGGTATCTTCTTGGCAAGCTTGCTCCTTGTGATTAAAAACAAAATTAGTACTCTTACTTTTGTAAATATTCATCAAGAACTTTCATTTCTAGGTGGCTCCTCAATTCTTATGATGTGAATAGAATTCGAACACCAAATTTTCGCATTTATAAAATTAGTGAGATTACTTTTATATATATATTTTTTATTCAAGATAGGCAAACGTTTGACCGCTATCTCACCTGATGGTTAGTGACGATGCGGTTGATGATGAAGCATGTTTGCCCAGAAGTTGCCTATTCACTCGTGACTTAAAGACTCCCATATTGTATTTATTTTTGTATTTTATCATTCTTCTGTATGTGTGACTGAACTCCTCCAGAACGGCTGGACCGATTTAAATTATTATTTTTGTATGTTCAGGTGGATTCAGGTTCACAATTTGATCCAATAAATAATGATTTTAAATTATGCGGATGAACCCACAAGGAACAACTAGTGTTAGGTATGATACAACACCTATATTATTTTCAGGACTAACTGCACGGTTTCTGATGATGTACTTTGCATAGGCAAAAGAAGGTTTCTCAAGAAGATACGATGTTCATGGACTGCTGGCACCAGATGGGGCACAGCTCTTGTCCTTGCTCTGACTCTTGGTGGGTTTGGTGCAGATCGTTTCTATCTCGGCCATTGGCAAGAAGGTATCGGAAAACTGTTCAGCTTTGGAGGTCTGGGAGTTTGGACCCTTGTTGATGCTTTGCTCATTGGAATACACCATCTTGGGCCAGCTGATGGGTCATTGTATATTTAATTTATGTAAGATACAAATTGATACAATGTAAGCTATAGAATTTAAACAATAATAAATAAGTTTGTTTTACAAACGCTTTTTATTATAATTAAAAGAAAATACAAAAATATTTATCTTCTAACCTTACACATCAATCTTAGATTGTTTGTTACGGCATATACCTTATTATAAATTTATTTAAAAATGCCACTTCCAGCTCCAAACGACCAGAATTCAATGTTTTGCTTATGAGAAATATAACAACATAATAAAAAGTAGGTAAACAGGTTTCATACACTTTTTTTATTTAAGATAGGCAACCCTGAAAAGTCCAATCTCTTGTAGTGTATAATTATTATATTGCATTAAAACATGCATTACAAAAAACATAATAGGGCTGCCAATAATCTTGCTAAATAATGTGCACTTGCAATTCACAGTAACCTTTCTTTAGATTTACCAAAATAAAACTAGATATTCAAAGTTATAAGTAACATTGCAGATGTAATGCTTACCATTGAAACGTGAGACTAATGTCTAGGTTTTTATAAATAGGATCCTCAAATAAAAAAACACCAATAAGATCAATTTGCTGTAAATCTGTCAGTCTGTCTGTCAAGCCATATAATCTTCCTTCGAAGCTTATTAGAAAACTAATGTTCCTTTGAAAACTTGCCTTATCAATTAAAAAAAATAAACACATTTTTATAGGATAAAAATGGCTAATATTTCGACTGGAAAATAAATCAAATCATGCAGGATTCTTCATAGGACCTATTCATTATATTTGGTATGAAGCTAGGTGTCACAGCACATGTTACTATCTACATTAAAGTACTGAACCCTGTATGCAAGTCAGACTCGCACTTGTCAGTTTTATTCTATCTGTGATAGTCTAGAGTTGACCACTATTTCTCCTGATGGTAGTGGTTAATGTGGTGGAGCTCAGTAAACAAAGGTCTACTTTCTACCTTTTAACATATCTCATTAATAACAATTTAACAGCCTTTATAATGTTTACAAACTAACTCTACAAGCTCTGATTTTTTAAGACCAGTCAGAGCTAATCCTGGAATGTCCATTGATCTAACAATGTCTTTTAACTCCGATACAGTGTACTTGTTGACTAGACCACCTTGAAATCGGCTTTGTAGCAATGTTTGATCAATTTCTTGTTTGGGTTTCTTATTAGATTCTGTTTCCTTAGCCGTTGCAGGTCTCTTTACAGGACCTAAAAGAAACGGTCCAAACATCTGGTAAAATAGTTCATTGTTTATCGATTCAAACCTTTCACTAGGTGCTTGCGTTGTGTCAACAAAACCAACTTCATCATCTGCAATTGTTTGTAAAGCGATTTGCTCAATAGCATGGTACTCAGACTGCAACTTTGGGTTCTCAAACATATCTGGTTTGTATATAAACTGCAAATCTCCTATTATACCCCGCATTACATTCTTTTCAGCATCTGATACATCCATCTCATCTGCATCTTCAAAGTTTGGAATATCTCTAACATTTTCCACAAATGGTATGCAGATTACATCAAAACCCACATCTACAGCTAAGCTGAGCGGGTTAGTACATGGTGCTAGAGCAACATTTATAGGTCTAGAGTTGACCCTAGTGCATAAAACACATATAGCTACCATCCCTGTATCAACACAAGCTTGATGCAAAGCTTTGAATGCTACAGTAGATCCTTCTATTATATCTTCATTAGGAAACAAGAAGTAAGACCGTTTCAAATACCATTTCTCTTTGCACAACAAGATGGCTGGTTTGAATCCAAGAAGTTTTAGCATTGGTGGTCCAAATGGATTTTTAATTGTTTTCATTTCATTTGCAGAGAACTCGACTCGCTCTCCACCATACTCCTGGGAGTACAGTAACTCAGATTTAAGAAGTTGCACTCGGTTTGTAGGTTCTCTCTCACAATTGTCCGATTGGATGCCATCTTCTGGAGAGACTTTCAATGTTTTGTTTACAGTTGTCACCATATCACTGGTATCTCTGGTTAAGTTACATGTTTTAAGTCTAGCTTGTCCTTGACTTTTCATTAGATTGTACACTCCAACGCCAATATTCAATCCATTGCCAATTTCAAAGCTAATTCTAGCAACAGCTAAGTGTCGATGTGAATGTTGATGTAGCAAATTCTCAATCTCTTTTGTAGACCATACTGGCCTAGGTAGAGTTATATCTCTGCCCTTGTTTGCTTCGGATAAGAAATCTTTGTAGAACTGGTCTATTTCATAGTCTTGTTCTGCTATGTTTATAAGTTTCAAATCAACATTTAAATCGACCAAATCTTCAACTCTCTTTAAGGCAGGTTTTTGATCACCATGCGCGGGAGGAGTGTCCAGTCTAGATAGTACTATAATGGTCCTGATAGATAGTAACTTCTTGCAATTCTGGAACATTTTGCTGCAATGCAGCAGAGCATCTGACATTTTTAGCTCCTTGACTTGTTCTACATCTGTTATTTTAAAATTTTTGAGGGTCTCATAGTCCTGCAAATTGGGTGGAGAAAGAGGAAATACTTCTACCACGCTTTTGGTGTCAAGCTTCGAAACATCTTTGGTGTCTTCGGTTCCAAATAAGCAAACAGCGACACATTGCGATGCCGATTGGCGCAAGTACTGCCGCACCATACCACAAGTAGCCGCATGAGCTACTTGCGCTGTGTTAAAGGAAGACGGATCGAAAAAATTTATCAGTACAATAGTGGCGGGAACGCCTTTATACGGCGTCTCTTCGAATTCGTCTTCGGAGTCCATGTTGCACGTTTTATTAGTTTTGAAATCAGAAAATAGTTAACATTACTTTATAAGTTCTGCACACGCCGGAGACCGTATAATTAATATTGTCAATGTGTGATTCACAATTTTTAGACCTACCTATTTGTTTTGTTGGTTACTCATAGAATAGAGTATAAGAGTATGTAGAAAAGATAATGTAATCACTGTAGAGAGGGCAATTTTGACAGTTTTTAGGCTCTTTACATCCGTGTCAGTTACCGCGGTCCGCCCGCCTTTGCCGCCTGCCTGTCTAAGGAAGACAGATAGTTTCCAGGCAGTACTGCCTAATTGGGGAATATAATATTCGAATGGGCTAACCATAATTATTATTATAGTATGGTTCATGCATTGTTTACCGTATTTTTCCTATATGTAATATGTAGGTAAATGTAATAAAAAAAAAAAATTGTGTTTCGTTGGTAGTCTCTCAATATCCACCTAGAACATGAAGATAAGATAAATATTAAAATTTTATTTGCAAAAGCAAGGCTGTACTGATGACAGTAACAGCGTAATTATTTATTTTCTTCTTACTCTGCCTTTGCAGGCGTGCAAATCTTCTATACATTCAATTTGTCAATATAAAATAAAATTTTTGGACGTATCCTTAAATCTTATTTCATACCAAATATAATTATCTTATCAATAAATATAATAAACAACTTTAATAGGTTCACATAAGGGAGAAAAGTTACTTTGCTGATTGCCTCCTTGTCTGTGCGGCTTTACAGCCTAAAACGCTCAATATAAAGCACACAATTTTATACTAATGTTTTTTTTTTCTTATCTTTATTTCAATCAATACCAGTGTTATATGTATACATGCAAGAAAAAAAAACGATCAAAAATACGAAGAGGTTCAGTTACATCGGTTTGTTTGGGTAACTTTAAGAAGTTGCAGTATGCGTTGCACAACCTCTGCACAAATAGGGACAAGATATTTCACTGGAAAATTCTAAAAGGCGCACCCTAAATCAAATATATAAATGCTGAGCACAATATAATATCACGTGTAAAACAACAAAACCTTTTATAAACTCATCAATAAATAAAATATGTTGTAACTAACCTTAAGAACAACATTTAGCTTATTTTGGAAATTTTCTTGTTGCATCCTCTGACACAACACTTGATGATTATAAACACACATAATTTTAACACATTTTAAAGTTTTAAACACGAACTGCCAGTTAGCTTAGTTGGGTGCGCGTTCGCATTCTAATCAGAGGTATCGGGTTCGATTCCCGGCGGGAACACAAGCTCCCCAATGAAAATTTGTGTTTTTAGTCCTGGATGTGAGTGTGTGTGTAGTGTGAATGTTTCTGGTACCCACAACACAAGTCATTGAACTTAGTGATGTAATGTGAAAGCGTTTAAGTTTATGTTTACTTGATTTTCTTCATTTTATTAAACAAGCACTAACAAAACATGCGTTTAAATAACGTTTAAATGGGAATACATCAATGAACAAGGAGCGTTTGACACATTAACACACAACATCTATTGTAACCTTGTCACGATTGATCATAATCGACCCTGACTCCATGATCAAATTGTAGGATTTTGGAGCCATCCACAACATGAGATACAATCTCGGATTGTCAATATGAGCCATGATTCCGATTCCTTCATACTAATTTTTATTGTAACCATGTCACGCTTGGTCATGTATGACCCTGACTCTAAGATCAAATTGTGGGATACTGGAGTCCATCCACCACAACATGAGATACAATCCGGATTGTCGATATAAGAGTTGATTCCGATTCCACCCTTTTATTTTCTATTGTAACCATGTCACGCTTGATCATGATTGACCCTGACTCCAATATCAAATTGTGGGATATTGGAGTCCATCCACAACATGGGATACAATTTCGGATTGTCAATATGAGCCATGATTCCGATTCCTTCGTATTAATTTTTATTGTAACCATGTCACACTTTGGTCATGTATGACCCTGACTCTAAGATCAAATTGTGGGATACTGGAGTCCATCCACCACAACATGAGATACAATCCGGATTGTCGATATGAGAGTTGATTACGATTCCACCATATAATTTCTATTGTAACCATTTCGCGCTTGATCATGATTGACCCTGACTCCAAGATCAAATTGTGGGATATTGGAGTTGGATATAGGTACTATAGTACCTAACAGCTGCAAAAAAAATTGCATTGCTTACCATGAGCGCTGGACCACTAGTCCTTGGTCGGAACGGATGAGAAAAACTGGCGTACATATTACTAATACCTACTCTTATATTTTTTTTCAGTTCATCGCAATGCAATGGTCGCTGTTTGAAAATATAGAAAGGCGTACCTAATTTCACTCTTATTGCGTAGATCCTATGAAAATACAAGTAAAAAGCGAATAAACAATAACGTATGAAAACTGAAAATGTAATAATAGAAGTAGGTGATAGAAGAACAATCAAATTCAAACTCTCACAAACGCATATACATACTTAATTTGATGCAATTCCGCTAAAAACAAATGGACATGCTACAAAATAATTAAAGGTTGCGTAGTCCTCACGCAAAGCGCTCCAATGATTGCAAGGCATTTGATGAGCGCGAGCGAGAAATAACGAATAATCGTACAAGGTTCACGTAGGGTGTAATTAATGTTCTGGGAAGGCACCGGACGGCAGGAGGCGGAGGCGGTTATGGAGCCTGCGCACTGCTTGCTTCACGACAAGCCTGCGCCGTCCGTCATTCGTACGCGGGTCCACGTCGCGACACCACCTCGGTCAGCTCGAACCTACGCACCGGGCGTCCGATAGCTTCCGTGCAGGAGATCGGCAATAGGGTTGTGCCGAGCGACGGGCGGTCGCCGTGCTGTGGTGTCGTGGCGCTGAGCGCGTCCCGCTGTTCCAGTGCACGCGTGCGCGACTGAGCGCGTGCGCGGAGCAACTTGCGCGCGACGACGGGCCGCGAGCATGCTAGAGGCACGGCGCTGCCGCGCGTAGCGAGCCAAGCCGTGCGTGCCATCGCCATGGGCTGTGCCTCATCCGCCGAGGAGCGCGCCGCCATGGCGCGGAGCAAGCAGATCGAGAAGAACCTTAAGGAAGATGGTATTCAAGCTGCCAAGGACATCAAGCTGCTGCTCCTTGGTAATTAATGGAGCATGCTTTGTCTCTCTCTATTATAAGTAGGTAGTAAAATGCGCGCGCACTATGTTGGCTCCAGCTCTATTGACTGAGATACCTACATGGAAGTAGTATGTGTTGTCATAATTATACTAGTTCCATGAAATACTATTACCAAGCTTAAAGCCGGCATATCATTGTGTCGATAACTGTATGAATGCATTGTTGAAATGATGATAATCTTAGCTTACAATGGTAGTATAGAATCGCACCCAATATCTTCATAATATTTATATTATATAGGGCCATGATACCTATGCCATATTGTCACGGGATTAGACTATCATTTACTAGGTACGTATATTGAAACGAGTGCCAAGCCAACAGTATCTTGAGCAAAGATCAAGGATATTCGCCCCCTTAAGTGACCCCTAAAGGAATTGAAAATCATAAAGGTACAAGGGCTATACTCCTAAGTAGGTAATATCGCTTTTAAGTGTTGCGCAGCTTACCATTATTTGTGTAGGTAGTTAGGTACCCGTATAATTATAAAGATTAAATTATGAGTTTTTAGTTGAGTATATTGATTTTAAATGTATTATGCCTGAAAACATGAAATCTTCAAATTATAGCGTGATACTTATAATTATGAATATCCTGTTCCCCGCTTAGATTTTAGTGTTTATTGATTAAACTTAAAACCTTTCACACTCCCAACCCTACACTAAGTTCGATGACTTGTATCGAGGGTGCCGGGAACGTTCATATCACACACACAATTCGTATCACAGTTCCGTATTCACTCTCTAAAGAAAACAATTATTTTTAAGCGAGAGAGAACAAGGATACAATAAGCAAACTTCTACACTATAACTACCTGATAAACAATATATTTGTGGGATTAAAAATATGTGGCCTATATTTTATTACAAAAAAATAAGTGCTTTATTTTTTTAGTTTTATTTTATTTCTATCGTACAAATTTAATAAAAATATTCAAACATGGTAACAAAACACAAGTGGCTTAACATTTTGAAAATATTCCGGACTTACATCGAGAAAACGACTGCACCGATTTTCACCACATATGCTAAGAACATTCTCGATTGAGTCACCTTTAAAGAAAAAATCTAATAAAAAATCGGTTCAGCAGTTTGATTCCACAGGCAGACACGGATACATACGTTAAACTCGTCTACTTGTGTCGCGGCTGCTGGACAGTGGACACTCACACGGTAATCATAGATACAATAGTCAAAAACATAAAACAATTATCTTGGGAAGATTGTGCTCCCTCCAAAACCACAGCGTAGAAATCACACATGTCTACCTCCAGCAACTGGACATGATATTAATATGTGCTATGATAATATTACTTGCTTCAATTCAATGAGCTCAAAACCAGCACATAGGAAATTTCGTGGAACTTTGAATGACCGTAGTGAAAATAAATTATTAAGGTTTTAATTATTTCTTCTTGTTTCTTATTTTGGACAAATCTAATTATTGGTTCATATTTTCAATGTTTGCAACCGGCTCCGAGAAGCCCCGAAAAACACCTACGCTAGTATTATATACCTACGATGCGAGTTTATATTATTTGATATATTGACCGACGAGCTAAAAGACTCATTGCGATGACAAGCTAGTTAAGTCCCAATTACAGAGTCTCGGTCACCGACGTCAGGTTGCCAGCCTATCGGTATTCTATCGCTTACATTTTGGAGAGTGTGCGCAGGAATTACACGAGTATGCCCGTTTTACCATTTTACGACAAGACTGTTAAGCGTCATCCATATATGGTTGACATACCTCCGGTCCGCTCGAAGAGTTTCGCTTCTACGTTTATTATCTGTACTGCGAAGTACTTTAGAAGAAATACTTTGTTGAAAATCGAAAAAAAAAACAATATGGACTGGCCTTTTTTAAATCAAATCAAACCATTTATGGCTTCGGGGTTCTAGGTTCTAGGCCCTTTAGGTATTGTGCAATGTTCATCGAGATAGGAAACAAACCTACGAGCTACAAAATCCTTGGCAATGTTTCAAAAACTACTTCTTCCACAGAATACGCTTACTCCCGTCTATTTCGTCCCCGTCCTAAGTCTATTTAGTCTGAGGTGGCTAACTCTGAGTCTGAAGTATACTCTACCGAGACTCTACCAATAGAAAAAACCACCAAAATCGATTCATAATTGGCGGAGATATCACGTAACATACATACAAAAATGAAGCATACAGTCGAATTGAGAACCTCCTTTTTTTGGAGTCGGTTGAAAACGAGAAATTTATACTGTTCATTGAATAACTCGTATTGTTCCACAAAATTTATATGAGTGGTAAGCATAGATCTGAAGGTACACATATAAAGGTGCAGTTAAAATGAGAACAAAAAGGTTCCAAGAAGAGAAGAAGGAAGGAAACTTGTTCATCAGACAACTCGTGTATCTCATAAGATCTAAAAGACATAAAGACATATTTATTTGTGGCATAAATTTTAATTGACAAAAGGGTACAAATAGATTTTTTTTTAACATTTTTACCACAAACCGTCCTCAACTCAACATAATGCTGGTTTAAAAAACCAGCGCTGGTCTTCCATTGAGAAAGGCAGGTGACGTCGCTCACGAAAAAACAACACTGCACAGCTATGACAGGAAAACAAATACACACAATTTGTTATTAAAGTGAAGTAAAACAGGCAACATTATTAAAACACATAAACGCAGCGCAGTGAAGTGGGTAGTGTGGCAACATTGTCGTCACACTACCCGTAACTATAACCATCTAGTATAAAAATATTAAAACTAAATTGATATACAGACATGGCAATATGTATGGCCTATGGCAATATTAGTTTATTTTTATAATGGATAGTGGACATTATATGTACCTAAGCCAAGAACATACTTCCGACTCAAAATTTTATGCCTAGGCTGAGTAGGCGAATATTTTTTTTTATGAATATAACAATCTGACTTTTCAATCAACTTGAATTAAGGAAGTTCTCAATTTGACTGTATGTTTTTTTTTGTATGTATGTTACGCGATACCTCCGCCAATAATGAATCGATTTTAAAGTTTTCTTTTGTTTGGTAGATTATACTTCAGAGGTGGTCCCATATACATTTTATCGAAATCTAAAAAAATATAGTCTAGGACAGGGGTCGGCAACCTTTTGAGTCGAAAGAGTCATTAATTTTAAAGTTTTATAGAGCCACAAAATTTTGTCTTGCCAAATTTAATCCTTAATGCCAACAATAACACCCGCTGTACTATGAGTATCGTATAGAAAACGCTATGCACGCGTTATACTTACCTGATCATCCCATAATTTACTTGTTTCAACTGTATAAATATACTTTTTTGCTACCTTCGGAGGCTTGTTAATGGCTCGATAGAAATGGCGCTATAATCCTCGTCAATGAATTCAGAACGTTTTTTAAAAAATAAATAGTATTTGCGTATGGAACTAAAGAGCCGCAGCTTCACATCCAAAGAGCCTCATGTGGCTCGCGAGCCGCAGGTTGCCGACCCCTGGTCTAGGACAAATCGTGATATTTATTTAAGAGTGAAAACGATGGTTCACAGAATGAGTTACTGCATAATCCGGTATAGGTACTTCTACGTTTTGAACCAACTTACATAAGAGGATATAAAATCGTATTTTTTTTTTGTTTTTTCTGTTATAACTTTCTTTTTATAACTTATCATTTAACATTGAACTGCCCGCTGGCGTAGTTATGTAGACGTTTGCATTTAAAGCACCGGCTTTGATTCCCAGTTTGATTCGCCCAAAAAACTCGTGTTCTCGAGTTTTTTCCCCACGGGAAATTTGTATTTCTGGTTTTGAACTTAGTGCGGGGCTGTGAATGTGAAAGCGTTTATGGGTATGTTTTTTTATTATTTTCTATCCGGGTGACGCGACGCGACGCCGAGCGGGTCGTTTTTGAACATTGAACTGCTCGCTCGTGTAGATGGGTGCGCTCACTTTTAAAGCAGCGGGTTAGATTGCCAGTGGTAATAGAAGATTTCTCCCCAAGGGAAATTAGTTCCTGGTTTTGAGTATGTTATGGAAATCTTGGATGCTTACGGCCCCACGATACAAGTCATTGAACTGAGTGTGGGGCTGAGAATTTTTTAACCGGGCGACCCGCCCGTGTTATCTATGAACGTTGAAGTACCCGCTGGCGTAGATGAGTGCACGTTCGTCTTCAAAGCCGAGGGTCCGAATCTCGGTGGGAACACAAGCTTCATCCCCACTGGAAGGTTGTTTTTAGATTCTGGGTATGACGTGGATGTTGTGTGTGTGGTGCTAATGTTTACGGTTCCATGACACAAGTCATAATACTTTTAGTGTGAGGCTGTGGGTGTGAAGCGTTTATTTGTATGCTTTTATTTACCCGGGCGACGCCGGGTGGGTCACCTTGTATTAATTAAATTTTATTTTAATTCTATAAAGACGACCACATGCGACGCGACACACCACGAAAGCTGGCAACGATTTTGAAATCTTTTTTTTAATTCTCAATAGGCAATCATGTGACCACAATCTCTCCTGATGAAAAGCGATGATGTAGCCGAAGATATAGCATGCTTGCAACATGCTTGCCTAGAAGAAACCTATCAAAATTATCAATATACCAATATGAATAATCACGCATGATCGGCAAGTTTTTCATATTTTATGTATGACTGAGATTTTTCAGTGATAGCAATAATTGAAAAATAAAACAATATATTCTATCCTAACAAAAAAAACATTGCAAAAAACATTATTGATGTTGACTAGTAAATTTCAAATTATTTAACGCAAGTACCTACAATTGTGGCTTTTTTAAACTTTGCGAAACACGTCTATGCAGAGATGTTATGGATAGTAAAATATTATAAATAGTATAATTTTTTTTTATAAATAGGTATGAACTTGCTTTAAGAAATATATTATATTTGAGTTTTTTAAATTATTATTTAAAGAGAAACAAAATTGTTTATAATAGTGCGTGAGGCACGGCCGGGTATTCAGTCCAACTATATCTAATAAAATATATATTGTCTAATAAAATACATTAAAAGTGTGCTCGTCGTTGGATTATTATCACTGAGAAACACGATAAGTGCCGATTTTAAGTTCTAAATTATTCTATTTGCGGAATAAGAGCTGTTAAAAATCCTACTAGAAGACACAAATCCATATTATTGTTGAAACTAATTGAGTGATATTCAACATGCTTCATGGTCGAAGTAAGATCGATGCTTCTCCCCGGCAAGCAATTTTCTGCTGTGAATGTGAAATGATTGCTTACCATTATTATTCGAATTTTACCGCGTTACAATGCATAGTAATGAAAAAAAAAACTTGTCTCTGATTTTAGCGCATTTTGGTTCATCCTCGGTTTATCATTGGTTTTTCTTCTCTCGCTCTCAGAGAGTCCTTTCACGCATGTGTGAGCGAGGCCGAACGAAGTTTTCCGAACGCTGCCGAACGTCAGTCGAGCGGGGCGCGGTCGCTGTCACGGAGCGGAGTTGGTGCTTGTCATCCGGCCGCCATTATCTAGTATTTTAAACGGATTTACAAAATCAATTAAATTTTGCCCTGGCATTGCGTGTTTTCAGTGTCAAATAGAGCATAGAACCTTGAGATTCGAACTGTGGTATCGTGCTGAAGACATTCGTGTCGTGTCCGAGTCGTAGGAACAGTGTAACGTTGTGGAACAGTTAGGTTACTGTGTGTTGGGTGCTATCATTGTGTAGGGTGGGTCCTGTAGGGCCGGAGCGGCAGGACGCGTGCGAGGCGCATGCAGAGGAAGCGGTGAGAGCGCGCCCGGCTCGGGGACCGGGGCGGCCGGCGGCCGAAGCACAGGACAGCTGCCGATATGGGGTGCGCCCAGTCGGCCGAAGAGCGCGCGGCAGCCGCTCGCAGCCGACAGATCGAGAGGAACCTGAAAGAGGATGGCATTCAAGCCTCCAAAGACATCAAGCTACTCCTGCTAGGTACGCAGTAATTGTAATTTACGCCTCTTGAAGGAGGCCGCACCCATCTCCTGAGATGATCGTTGGTCGTTGCTGATTGACTGCGATGCTTATCGATGCTTTACCGTGAGCATCATCGAGTGCCGACATCGGTGTCCGCAGTTACATTTAATTTGGCTTGTACTGGTAGTGTTGCTTTCTCTCGTAATCAAATTCATCATTATGCTGGTATGTGCTGGTTCCGCGCAAATGAAAGTTCCTATTTGATTTACATTTAGGAAGTAATTTAGTCTGAACTTATTGGGGCAAAGTGGAATAGCTCTGCTGTTTACAGCTATACCATAAAATTACCAATTGACAATAGTTATGATTCTATGTAAATCATGATAATGAATGTACATATTTACCTTAGTTAATAGTGTTACAGAAAATTGGATCTTACATTTTCTTCAAAACCATTTTAATTTGTCTAAAGACCAATAATTTAAACTTTTAATACAGAATTTTGTAAGTGGCTATCCCACCTGGTAATGTGTATGTGAGTGTAGATATTTGAATTATATTAGTAATAGCTGAATGCCTTGTAAAACATTTAGTTATAAAGTAGATCCCAGAAAATCAAAAGAATAAACACAAGTAAAATCACTGGGCATAGCATGTAGTGTTTATGTTGACCTACATTATACATAACAATCAAATATTAGTTCATTATATCTCAAGATACCAATAGCTAATAAATTAAATATTTATTATTCAACATTACTTACCAATAAATTAACCCATTTCTTTCCTATTTACAGAACCACAAAATTTTTTTTTGAGATACCTACACATATATTCATTATTATGTTTTAAACTAATAATTAGAATTAATAGTAACAAAACCACTTAAATTCAAAGGGGCTAAGGTATGCACTTAGATTAAGGTAGATCTTATTCTTATCAGAAAAAATCTCACCTAATAATCCTACATCTACATAGATGTAGGATTAGGACAGTAAAAACTCCCGAACCTATGCTTAGTAGTAATATTTGAAGCCTTAGAGAAATACAAATAAAAACAAAAGTTTCAGGGTGTGCTTTCAATTGTATAGGTAATTCCACATTTGGTTAAACTCAGATGCCTATCTCTGACAAACAACAGTTATCTCTCTAATCAAATTCTGTATGTACATAGAACTCGAAAGTATCAGTTGTTTTTCACAAAACATTTAGAACCCGTACTAATTTAATTTATTTGTACATAAGCATTGAATGTGTTGAGCTCTTCAGTCTTCATAGAATATGGTAAAGATCAGACTCTCGAAAGATTCACATAAGTCTGATCTTGAATGTGTTGTATCAATTTGTTGAATATTATAAAAAATCCTTTTTAGAGTAGACAAGTTTTAGTGTGAGGACATTTAGGCTATCTGTGTTTAAAGATAAACCACTGTAACACCTAGTCATGAGCTTAAATTCATTCTTAATTCTTCATAATGATAAAGCATGGTTAAGATCACTGCTAAACTTAGAACGCTAAAAACTGGGCTAGTAAATAATGTACAGATTTGTTGCCAAATGTCACATCAGTTAAACTCTTAGTGATTACAATACACTACACATCTCTTACAATACAACACACAGCCCCAAGTTTTAAAAATAGGTAAATGTGAATGAAAAATCGTTATTAATTATTTTAGCTGTGCCAATTTTCTTCAGGTAGGTAAAACAAGGTAAAAAGTAGTATACTAATCCAACCAACAAGAATAGTGACTGAGTGTAGATGCATTTTAGTGTTAATGAATGAACAGTTTGTATTTCAAGTCTAGAGTGAATAGGTATTTTCTAGGTAGCATGTTCCATCGTCGACCACATCATCACAAAACATCAGGTGATATAGTGGTCAGATGTTGCCTATGATAATAGATAAATAGAAAAAAGTTTACAAAATATATTTTTTTTATCTCTGATTTGGTTTTGGTGACTTAAAACTGTTTATTGCTCTGCTGTTTCAATTTAAACAGTCATATTATTTCATGTTTTTATGTGTCATAAAACACAAATGTTAACTTGTACTCTAAATTACAATTATTGCGATGGTTATAATGAAATTTCTTTATTATTCATATAAACATTCAACAGAGTAGTTAAACATAATAAATTGTTGCAATTTGTACCTGTTGACACTTTCTTGAAACATTGCCAATATTCAGATGTGGCGGGCTCTTCCATTGTTAACGGTTGTTGCCTTATATTTTCAATGAGCAAAATATATATACATTTATTAAGAGGTTTCTGTGGATGATATATAGCACACAATATCAAAATAATGTGATATTTCTTACCACATCAAATGTTTTGAAATGATTTTAAAACTATAAGCTGGTCACTACATTTTTTCTTTTATTGTATACTAGCGATCCAACCCGGCTTTGCCCGGGTGTGATAAATGAAAAACCGCTCGACTGATTTTGTGCAAACTTCACATAAACCATCTACTGAATAATCCGAACAAAGCCTAAACATTTGGTTTGGATAGGTGAGCCTGTTCTTGAGTTATAAAATTACAACAATAAGTGGCATTGATTTTTATATATATAGATAGGCAAACATTCTATTGTGGTCAAAGATGGAAGCAAGCCTTCCTAGAAGGTACCTTATTACTTGAGATTTAAAGAATCCCAGGTTGTTCTTATCGGGAAACACAGACTTGGGGCAAAGAGGTCCAGTCCAAAGCAGTGCACAGTCAATAGATGCAGCTGGTACTTTAACTGGTTTTAAAATTGAATGGATATGTGCGGCAGCTAGATGGCAAATGTCATTCAGGATTAAATAATACTTACAACTTAATATAATAATAACATCAATACCTAAAAAGTCTTTCATTAGATAGTTGGATCAAGGGTCAGATTCAGAAGGCAATACTCCTGGACACGGCACACATTACCAGGAGGTTTGTTGATGCAGTACTAACTCATGCATAGCTTGGGCCCTGTCCTGCTGATGGTGGCACACTTCTTTGTTTTTTTTATTTTGTTTTGTCATTTTAGTATTATATTGATTTTATAGAGATTTTATAAAAAACATCTATATCTAAAGATAAATAATGAAGGAAATTACCGGCTTATTTTATATATTAAATGAGGGTAAATCCCCCAGTTAATATTAATTTCTTAATTCAGGGTGTTATTGTGTGTGTGACAGTGAAGGAGAAAATGCTACAACTTATAAATTCAAAATATAATTTTATTCAAATACTACAAACTATATAAAAGTAGACTAATGCAACACCCAAATAAATTAGCTAGCCAACTTTTGGTATCAAGTAAATAAATGGCACAAGGGAGACTGAAATCTCAAGGATGGATGAAATAATCACTCGCAAACAAATCAATAGTTGATTTCTGAGATGCTAGTGATTATTTTCTTATATCATGTAGTCTGTTGACAACTTTAATTGATTATGAAAATAAAGTTTGATTTCCTTAATTCATACATAAAAAATGCATATAGAGACATATAATAGTTCAAACAAAATTAGAATTAAGGTTAATTTGAAAACATATTATGTTTACATTTAGTAGTTTATTAATAAACACACTAAATTCAATTATTTTTGCACTCCTATATTTTGTACAATATTAAATCATGTTATGTCTCACTGAAAACATTCTATATGTCATTCTACATATCTATATATCACTCAAATCATCTAAGGGAATTCCATATCGTTAATCTTACTCTAATAATCAATCAGTACCCGGATGACTGAGCTTTGCTCGGTTTTTTTATGTTAAATGACGTTTTCTAAGCATGAAACCTAGCTAGATCGATTTATCGCCTCCAAAACCCCTGCTTACAAAATTTCATTAAAATCGTTGGAGCCGTTTCCGAGATCCTGATTATATATTATATTATAAATACGAGAATTGCTAGTTTAAAGGTATTAGATTTAAGAAAACTTTAAAATTATGTAGGTACTATATTATATTTTAAACTTAAATCCATCAACCCCTATTTTTAACCCCCGACGCAAAAACGTCGGGGTGTTATAAGTTTAACGTGTCTGTGTGTGTGCGTGTGTGTCTGTAGCATCGTAGCTGCCGAATGGTGGAACCGATTTTGTTTTTTTTGTTTGAAATGTGAATTAGTTGGGAGTGTTCTTAGCTGTGTTTGATGAAAATCGATGCAGCTATTCAGATAGAGCGGCGCCAAGTGTTTTATCAAAATTTTTATTTTGTCACTTGTGATCTGTATTTTGTACATTTACAAGTTTTATAATTAGTAAAACTTATAGCGAATTCTGTTTGCAATCATGGCTCTCGACTCGCAGTTGCCGGAACACGATTCAGTACTTGGGACAGATTTTTTCTACATAATGTTAGCAGCTAGCTAAGCGAGAATGAGAAGATGCCTTATCGGGCGATCACCATGGATTTAATCACGTCGATAAATGTTACTTTTACTACTTAATAAATAATAGCAGCTTTATACCCTCCAATCGAGGGTGCTACAATACTAATAAGCTGTCATTGCTTCAAAATTGTCTCATCGTCGTATATAACTTATAACATAATAAACACGCTTTCATACTCCCATGTGTGGTGTCTGGTGTGTGCAAGAAACAATCACATCCAGATCCATATAAACGAAATTCGCTAGAGGAAAAAACCGATTCCAAACGCGAATCGAACCCGATACCTGCTGCATCCTAGCCAGACGCGCAACCAACTACAAACGGGGGAAAATAGTAGGACTGATGAATGAAAATAACCCATTCATTAATTGTAGAAAACTGGATTTTGTTCTGCCTTGATCTTGACATTGGACCTTGTGTTCATTGACACACACTTTTATTTGCGTAGCCGCATACGTCGTTGGCGGAAACACCTGCTTAACTTTAGTTTTTTTACAAAGCGACTTTTGTTTGTAAACAAACATACTACATAATAATGTATGTATATATATACTACATAATTATATTATAAGTATATGGCTGTGTGTTTATTAATTCGCATTCAGAGTCAACATTGTCCATGCTTTTTTATTTTAGTATGAAATGAGACAAGCAATACGCTCGACTGATGGCAAGCGACACGCCCGCCATTATAGACATCTTCTGACTCCTGGCCACCAGGAAATTAGAATGTTCCGGTTGTCTTGTTTGGTTGTAATCATACTAATATTATAAATGCAAAAGTTTGTGTATGTTTTATTTTGTCTTTACATTTTAACTGAATAGATTTGGATGAAATTTGGAATGTACATAGTTTATACTAGGATTAACACATAGGCTACTTTTGAACTTGATAAACGTGGATGAAGCCGGAGCTTGACATATATATGTATATGTGCTAAATAAAATTGTGATGTGAATTGATTTTATTTATATAGCATTAGCCATGCTAGGCAGAACTATAGTGATAAATTTAGAAAAGAAAAATAAGTTCAAACCCCGCTTCCAGAGATAATTTTTCCTTTCTAAATGTATCACTATGTGATGTAAATGTTTCCGGCTTCGGGGATACAAGTTAAAAAGTGTTAATTTATTCATCGTAAAATATTACTCATTACTTACGACCTATTAGATAGTTAAAGTACCTTATTAGTCATTGTTTTCATTGACCATTATTACCCAACATAGTTATTGTTTACTCAATTAAATTAAATGTGTAATGCTGACTTACAATAGTTTTATGAAATTTAAAGACTGTCGTTTAGGTAACACATTTATATTTTATACTTACTGGCCTCGATTCTGATGTCACACACTAAATTAAATTTAAACTATTCCTGTCTTTTACAAAATAGGAACACAAGACAGAGATAGCATACTGCTGTGCTGTCAAGTCAGTCAGAACTTAGATGTCTATGCAAGCTTAGTCGAGTATGTTGTAAAAACACGCGCCTTTCTGCTGTTCATATTTTAAATGATAAAAGCTTGACAGCTCTAAAATGTATGCTATCTCTGTCTTGTGTTTCTATTTTGTAAGAGACAGGGATAGTTTAAATTTAATTTAGTGAGTGTACATCAGAATCGAGGCCAATATTTCTTTAATAATGTGCTTTGCTGTACATTTATCCCTTTATTAATGATAAGATAAAACGACAGATAAACCTTCTACAGTTAAAATATCTGTTATCTTATTTAGACGCGTGACATTTAACGTCTGTTATAATCTTCTAATATATAAAATTATAAATATCTCGATTCACGGTGTTGATTGCACTCCTCCGAAACGGCTCGTCCGATTTTAATGATTTTTTCTATACATCTGTTAAGTATGAGAATAGGTCGTAAAGCATTTTCGCCCTCTTACCCCCATCCCATTTTTTAATCGTGATTTTAGTATTTTTGTATGATGAATATCCAAAAACTTTTTGGTATGGTATTAAAGTAATAGGCCATAAGCACTTTTTCTATATAACCATTAACACTTTTTCTATATGTGGCATTGCCGGGTACAACTAGTAAGACAATATATTTTATTTTACAAACGAAATCTATACTAATATTGTTTATTTATTTATTTATTAGCAAACATAACAGAATAATCATAATAGGAACAAATTTGAAATTATAGAATTATGGGGTTGATCTAAATTGTATTCCTTAACCATGTATGCCTAAAAGCAACAATCTAATAATTTTCATAAATCGCTAGAAAAGTTATAGTTTCATATAACAATTATCTTATACATAAAATCATTATTATTATTATATATTCATACATTTGACGTAAATAGAATTTCTTTTATTTGCCTCCGAAATTGGCTCAAATTGTAAAGCTGAACAGTTTGTTTGTTTGTTTGAACGCGCTAATCTCAGGAACCGCTGGTCCGATTTGAAAAATACTTTCAGTGTTGGATAGTACATTTATCGAGGATGGCTATATTATATTTTCAAAAAAATTAGGGATCCTTACTAAAAGTCCAATAATCATGCGGACGAATTCGCGGGAACTGCTAGTTATTCATAAAATGTAAGCAAGTTCGATTAAGATTATTTGGTCGTTAAATGATGCCTGCTAAAAGTTTTTAATAAAACTGAATGGTCTTATATAAGAGGTGATGTACGTGATAAAAATCATCAAGACGCCTACATAATACCAATTTCAAATAGTAATTAGGTAATTTAGGTAAAATAATTATGAGTATTATTTTGCTGCATTTTGTTGCATAACTTGCACACCAATAAATAAGCTAATTATAACGTTACAACTATAATATTATTAAATTACGGCTATCACTCACGTCATTTGATCGATATCGTCGACCTAGGTTTCGAGCATGTACGATGCTCTTCTTCGGGATAAGTTTATCACTAGAGTGGAGGGGGGCGTAGTGAGATATCGCATTTATTTATTTTTTCTTCCAATGCGCGATTTCTAAACCGAAAAGCGGTGAGTGACTTGACTAAATATACTTGTATATGTGTCAATAAAAATAAATGTTTTTCTAATGTACATCAACTTTTCTTTATAATTTCAATGCCAGTCAGATCAGACACCATCACAGCAACCTTAATGTCATTCTGGACATTTTTTTTTGCTTAATTTTCCTGAATTAAATTAGATTATACTTGTGAACCTATATTTAAAGATAATATTCAGATTTTTTTAAGAGACTTTCTACCAAAGGAATACCACGTGATTTTGGGTTGGGTGAGGGGTAGTCTACAACCTCATCACGTATCACCATGGGGGAGGGAGGGTTAAAAAGTTGTCCCTAATCTCTTACTTTTACTACTTGTACGTACAACCTACATTCAGTGAATATTATATTATGATGTTACTGTAAAATGTTGTCCATTTACTAAATAACAAACATAAGCGAATAAGAAACATAAGTCTTCAAACTTTCATCTTCTACAGCACAGTGTTGTGTATGTTAAACAAATACAATGGTCCTTCGGAGAAATCGTATGGCCAGTTAGATAGCCCAACCTGAACACGTGCTAGTTATTGTCAAATGCGCGAGTGGGATAAAACTAACGAGGAAATGGTTCTCCTAAAGTCTGACCAAATTGTTCACGACAAAATTTCCTCACTTCTATAATATAATATCACTAGAATGAGCATTCACGGTCAAGCACGCGTCGAATGCTCACGCACCAGTAACGACGTGACACATCAATTAACCAGCGCAAGACCAAGGCATCCAGCTGACATACATGCCACATGCGTATTTGGTGTGATCATGTCGATTGTGCAATCACTTAGACTTTTTTATACGTAGATGATACGAGTTTTTGCCAGAGGATAACCAGCCTTATACGGGTTATGGCTCGCCATATGGTGGGATCGTCGTATTGATTGATATGACTTTGTTAATTGCCATGTACTCTTACGATTTTATCTCTTTGATGGTTGTTATAAAAATAATTCTTGCGTGCTTAGATCACGTTAGATTTTATAGAAAAGGAATTTAAATTGGAATTCAAGATAGGTTATCTAGAGGCGTTAATATTAGACTTTGGACGGCTAGGTCTAGGCTAGGTAGGAGATCTTTCATTCTAAATGTGCACGCACGCCTCTCCACCAAATTTGTCAAACTGTCGAGTGTCAAATGTATGAAAATGTTTATGGAGAGGCGTGCATATATAGAATGAAAGATCTATACCTAATTACCTATATGAGAAAATCTGATATTTAATGACAGATATTTTTAAAAGCGTTTTAAACACATAGAATGAACATAAATTGATCATAGCACAGGTATATGCATAGATATATCTGTCTAATCAACATGGTAAATCCTTGCGTTTTGATTAGTACCTAACAAATAAATAATGATAGCTACTTAAAACGGAGAAGACTGCTGCACCAAAAAATCTATTTTGGCACACAATTTTAAAGAGTTTGCTTGGGGGTGGCGATTATTTACAGTTATCATTACTTAGTTAATTAATTACCATTCACCATCGTTTCTTGCCCTTTTCATATCAAGATGGGTATCATAATATATTGTAAGTACCGTTCATGAAGATAGAGAAGAGTTAAGAATATATTCTTATCTATCTCTTTGGTAATCATATTGTGAATAAGTAATAACTACTTTATACCAAGAAAATCTTATATTAATTATACAAATTGTATTGTGTTACATTCATACAATCTTAGAGCGTCGCTTTGGTACCTTATTCGCTGGCTTTGAGCTCTCACCCGTATCTGTAACAACGCGCTAAAAACTAAAAATTATTGTTAGGAATCGGCCGCGCCACGGTATCCCTAAAAACTACAACTCGATTACATGACATTTACCAAGCCGGATTGGCTTGTCTAAACGAGCTCGGGCTCTAAGGCCCAAACTCTGGAAGTAGGCCTCTTCCCAAAGAACATAAATTATTAGCGACCAATTAATCTATACTAATATTATAAAGAGGTAAAGTTTGTTTGTTTGTAAAAGGTAATATCTGAAACTACTGATCCGATTCTGAAAATTCTATTCACTAATAGGTACACTATCTCTGAGTGTCATAGGCTATGTTTTATTGGGATAAAAGTTAGTGTTCAGTTTAATAATAATAATATTCGTAAGACAATCCTTTCTATTTCTTTTTTTACTTGATAATAGCGGGCGAAGCCGCAGGACACGGCTAGTATATTATAAACGCGAAAGTTTGTATGTTTGTTACTCTTTCACGCAAAAACTACTGAATGGATTTTAATTAAACTTTACAATAATATAGCTTATACATCATAATGATATAGCCTAAAAGATATTGAGTGAATTAACCAAAATATAACGGGAAGTGTCAGTCAGGTAAGTAGGAAATAATTCTGCCATCTGCGAGCTATTCTGGCGTGCGCTGCAAAACCCGTTAGAGTTAAACATAGTTTAGTCCTACAAAAAAGCCCGCGACAGCATACATCTATATTTTATGTGTAAGCATTATTGCATTATCGCAAAAATACAATAACAATTGATAATTTACTTCTAATGCAATAACTGAACGGATTTGAAATATGCATAGCTTATACCTATAGGATTAACACATAGACTTTTTTAATTTTAACTTGATCAACGCGAGCGAAGCCGCGGGGCAAGGCTAGTCTAATAATATTCGTAAGACAAGTCGGAGGAAAATTTTCTAACTGGCCGCTTTATCGGCGTACGCTGACTAAGCAAAAATATTGGCCTCCATGAGTTTTATAAAAAAGTCCGCGACAGCATGTTATATAAATCAGAAAAAATACTTTTCTTTTTTAAAATCTAAAAAAATAGCGGTTTCTGTTTTGTTGGCATTCCATATTAACATGAGATATGAATGCGACACAAGTCATTGAAGTGTGGAGCTGTGAGTGTGAAAGCGTGTTTAAGTGTATGTTTTTTTTGTTTATTGGCGGGCGACGACGACGCCGCGCCTCGCGACGAACTGCTCGCTGGTGTAGTGTGCGCGATCGCCTTCAAAGCGGGTTCGGTTCCCCGGAGGAACAAGATTACTTCCTACGGGAATTTTTGTTTCGTATTCTGGGTTTGATGTGAATATTGTGTATGATCATGTGATGTAAATGCTTACGGCCTAACAACACAAGTCATTGAACTAATTGTGGAGCTGTAAATGTGAAAGAGTTTGTAAATTTTTTTATGTTTTTTAATCCGGCGACGCCGGGCTTGTGGTTCATCTTTGAACTGCTCCCTAGTGTAGTTGGGTGCGCGTTTGCCTTCAAAGCGGGTGGTTCGATTTCCGGAGGGAACACAAGTTTTCTCCCCACGGGCAGTTAGTGTTTCTGGATCTGGGTGTGATGTGAATGTTGTGTGTGTGTTTACGGCCCCACGACACAAGTCATAGTACTTAGTGTGGGGCTGTGAGTGTGATAGCGTTTATGTGTATGTTTTTCTACCCGGGCGACGCCGGGCGGTCAGCTAATATATTATATAAGTCATTTGGTATCTACGTTATGTTAAGAAAGTATTAAATACAATATCCTAACATCAATACACAATTGAGTACCATATCAAAGAGGGTATTTGGATTGATGAAGCCGTGTCGGCGAGACGTTGCCGACAACTTTATCAGACAAGCACGGCGAGGCACGCGACGAGTTTATCGGCATGATGATGCGAAAACCGCCCTCGGCTCTACAGACTATCGACCTTACCTGTCCTGTCACTTCACTATGTCATTTCAACTTGCTTTTATGAGATCATATCGGCGATATGCTCCATAAAATGAAAGCAAAATGCATACAATACAAAATGAAGTTTGAATCATTGTAATTGTTAAGTGTTTTAACGTAAGTAATTATGATTATTTCATTTTAGAACCGAATACTCGACCATAGGTACCTGTACAACTACATCGAAACTCACTATTATATGACTTAGACTCTGACATCTGGCTCCACTCGCCCACTTGGAAATAAAATTATCCTTACATTCCTGTACATCGGATATTTACCGAAGTGTAACTTGACATAGTTGGTAATGTAATCCAAACATCACCAGCCCACTTCTGCTAAATTAGTCATTCAAATGCAATTGATTAGCTGCGAACACGAAGCTAGCATTCGCGAGGAAACACCCCCCATTTGACACACGCTCTGAACTTTCACGAGACTCCTTATTCAACATAACATAATAAAATAATCTTGTCAAATGGGATATTTTGAAAGTGATTACATTTGACGCCGGGAAATAGTCTGTTGGCACGCGACACCCACCCATTTTATTGTGAAAGTTCCATGAACAGAAGCACTAATGTGTGGTATGTGATGAGTTATGTCATTTCTTCTATTCCTAGCGGAATGGTTATAGGCTACTAAAGAATTAGTGTATTACTTATAAATAAATGCTTGACCTTAGCCCAGAGCTATAAATTATTTCTAAATGATTTAGTTGAATATTAAAAAGAAAAAAAGGGATACAAATATCGGATAATGTGTACCTAGTACCATACATCCATAGTTAGCGGTATGTAATGATAGCCTATTTCTAATATACCTATACGAAATATATTTCGGAACTATCATACAACATGTACACACTTTTGTGAATTGTGACCTTATTTTAAAACCGATTTCATCAACATATTGTTTTATGTAAACTGAACCGACTTGAAATATAGGTCATATTTCATGATTTGATAACAGACTCCGCAGTATTTCTCTGTTTGTTAAATTAAAATTATTGATTGGCAAAATGCACCGCCTTGTCATTCGCTGTTCATTCTGAATCGTTCGAGTGATTCAGATATTAAATCAGATGTACACTTGTCTCTGCAGTTATAGGTGATAAATGTGTATCTGCAGGTCAAAGATCGGCCATTCGCGCTGCCATGCCGCGGAGCCAATTAGAATCAACTGGGGTCAAGCCACTTGCAACCTGTATTTGACAGGGTTCGTGTTGGCTCCGACGTAATCTACGTAATTAGGTCCAACTGCGTTAAAATATTATACGAAAGAATTATCACAACACTATCAACCTTGTATTGTTTGCTTTTGATTGGCGCATCTCTGGATATGACATGTGGTTTTTGGCAGATACAACTGAACGGCGGCGTTGTGTTTGAATTGTATTTTGATGCATGATTTGGTATAAATATTGCTTGATGTTTGAGACAAGTGAAGAATAAAATGGTTTTATTTTAAAATATGTAAAAATTGTATAATCTCTATGTAATATAAAAATTGGTGTATTATTTACGATAAAATCTGGGAGTCAATAATGAATAGGTATCTTCTAGGCAAACATGCTAAATCTTTATCCGCATCATCGTTTTCCATCAGGTGAGATTGTGGTCAAAAGCTTGCATATCGAGCATAAAAAAAAAATTGATCCATATTACAACTTTAGAAATTCAGACGATTCTCGTCTTTCCTTAAAATGAAGTGATCCGTTTTTGTTAATAAATGGCAGCTCATTTCACTAAGGTTCTATAATAGATTTTAGCGAGTATCGTCTGCAAATCTCAGCTGGGAATTAATTTTGTATGAAATATTGACTCCGCAACTGACAGGCTTGTTTGCGCAAGGTGATCCCAGGCGCATTTTAATTTATATCTTGGTGCTATTTTAACTCTACCAACAAGACGTGCATAATGTTACTGTATAACGGTTTACATTTAGGCGGGTAATTAAAGTTTTTATATGACTGCCGGTTTTATTGCGCAGCGGTTGAAAGAACATTTGATTCGGAGAAGCCGAGTTAAATCTATTGATCTAGCATTAGGTGGATGGATTTTAAATGATGTTCAAGCGTCTGTCATCTTCTTGAATACATTTTATAGTGATGCACCATCTCACAACTTAGGATGTAATGATAAAAAAAAAAAACAATTGATTAAATATGTAATCATTGTTCACAGGTGCTGGAGAATCGGGGAAGAGTACTATAGTCAAACAAATGAAGTGAGTATCAATCATTGTTTACTAAACAAATACCATTTTCAAATACTTGCATATCAAAGGACGGCGAACAGACCTGAAGGGTCTTTCTGTGTGATTGATGTGCCAGATAATATCGGATTATAGGCAATCGTTTAACAAAGGTTACTTAATCAATAATGTCGTATCTACAATCTACATACGATTGCCCGCTATCTCTTTATCAAGGAGTTGTCAACGAGCGTTTTACACTGATAATATTTGCGGCGATAGCAAGGTTGAAATGTCGCCACGCCGCGCCGCTTAACCAAAATATTTATTGATTAATGTAGTTTATATAACTCATATCATTCCTATAATCTTTATTGCTCATATCTGTAATCCAATTTAATTGCTTCTTATCGTTAAGATACCTAAATTAGCTATGGTTGCAAGTATTGAAAATTGATACTGAATTATGTTTATAGTTTTTTTAATCAAAATTATACAGTATGCATGAACGACATTTTTATGTTGCGCAGTAATATGGTGTAATTAGGTCAGGATGACGACAAATCACACCAGCCACGTATGTATTAAATCATATATTAAACAACGCAATAAGATTTTACAAAAACACTCTTGATCTCTCGGTTGATTTCACCAGAACCCACAATAATAATCACCCACAATATATCGAGCCGTATTTCACCCAGCCAAGAAAAAATCTACCCCCACAAATATTATGAAAATGTTGCCATCATTCGAACAATCTAAATATGACAAATCGTGGAAATACTGCCACAGAACACTTTATAATTATAATGTTTATATAAAATAATGATATTAATATACCTATGAATTTAACTTATAATGTTTTATATTTACACGTGTGGAAGGCTGGTATTGTTTGCTAACACTCGGCCATCCTGCAGTTGCGTCCGCGTCCCGCGACGCTCAGTGTTATTTTCCACGGCGGTGTTCCATTTCTGTAAAGTAAAAATAAAAAACGCAGCAGTATTATGTCTTATCATTAGACACAAAAATCACATATCACAGAAATATTAGGGGAGGATAATATATAGACCAGTAGATAATTATAGACTGAAGATGTTCTTCACACTTTAATATCATAGGGTATTCAGTTTTCCCGTCTTGGGTCACTTATTACACAGCTTTTATTATAATCCAGCTTGCTTATCTCACAAAGCATAATTGCCACACAGTAATATATATATTTTTTTGTATGTAATTGTTTTAGAATAATAATTATTCGAGGCTTTCTTCACGCAGCTTGTTATGTCACACAGGATATTATGTATCACACAGTACATTGTATTGTCACACAGAATCACACAGTATATTTTTTTTCACACAGAATCACACAGTATATTTTGTTCACACAGTATATTTGGCACACAGAATCACACAGTATATTTTGTCACACAGTATATTTTGTCACGCAGAATCACACAGTATATTTTGTCACACAGTATATTTTGTCACACAGAATCACACAGCTATATTTTGTCACACAGAATCACACAGTAGTCTTAGGGTTTTCTGTAATATACCGCTTAGTTAATGTATTTACCTAACATCGGTCTTATAGTGAGACAATGTTATGCTTAGGGTAATTACCAAAGGGAAATTTATATTATCAGTCAGAAACAGTTCATAATCAATGTATGTAACTTTTATAATTATATCTGTATATTTAAGTGCCTTAATTTTGTCGTTATTTACAGTTATTAGTTGTACGATTATCCATTACATTATGATACTAATGATATAGTTTTAAATTATCTCTAGATTGTAATTACAATGTTTTATTCACATACCGATTGCCTATGTAATATTGTTGTTCTTTTTATTATTATTAATTATTATTATTTACAAGTAAATAATGGTTTTAAACGTATTTCCTATTTTTTTTTTTTTATAGTAAATTTAATTATATTTACAAAAGTTGTTTTTATTTATAACTTTAACTCTCCAATAGATCAATAAGGTCATCTCTATCTATTTCGCGATCGCTACATGAGCTATCATCGTCAGACATGGCGGCGTTATATGGTCTAAGACTTTCACCCGGAACTACTGCATTAAATTTTTTATAACCTTTCATACCCTTGATACTTGCAATAGTGTAACGATCTATTGCGTGGTCAGTTTTACAAACTTTGTATGGGCCAGTATAGACACCAGACAGCTTTCTAGTGACTTTAGCAGCATTATCCCTAGCAATTCCACTTTTCCACAAGACGAGCTGTCCCAATGAATATTTTCTGCATTTCTTGTGCTTCCGATCAAACCTTTCTTTCATCAATGTCATATTCTTATCAATACGTAATTTGGCAGTTACTCGCCGTTCTGCCAATTTCTTTTGTTGAGCATCAACGTTATCTATTTCATCATTCGGATATGCCGGTAACAAAGAATTGCTATGGCCAAACATGAGCTTAAAGGGCGAAAAGCCAGTGGTAGCGTTGACTGTGTTGTTAATTCCCCAGACTACATCCGATAACTTTTGATCCCAAGTACATTCACTTTCGGACATAGTATTCAAGCCATTTAGTAAAGTACGATTCACGCGTTCGACTTGACCGTTTGAACGAGGGCTTGCTATCGCGTTCAAAATATGTTTGAATTGAGATTCTTCTGCAAATTGCTTGAAATAGCGGCTTGTGAATGCTTTACCTCTATCCGTGACTATCCGTTTAGGATTGCCAAATTGATTAATGATTTCTTTTAAAAGTTTTATAGTTTCAATTGAACTACAGTTTTTTGCTGATCTAGCAAAAACGAATTTTGTAAAAGAGTCAATTACTACCAACACATAAGCGTTGCCTGATCGAGTTTTGACGAAAGGACCCAAATGATCAGCATGCAATGTATGCATAGGAATGGCTTCTTTGCTGATAGGATGAAGTTCACCCTCAGTTTTACCGTGGTTGCCTTTTGCAAAAGCACAATGCAAGCAGGATTGTACATATTTTCGAATGAAACGTGTCATGCTAGGGAACCAAAACTGCTCCTTAATGGCTTTTTCACATCGATCGAATCCAGGATGGCCTATTTGATCATGATACTGCCGCAGTAAACCGTATTTAGCTAACTTGGGGATGACAAATCTATCTCCAGCTAAGGTTTTTCTATACAAAATGCTTTCTTTAACGCAATAATTAGACAAGATATCGCGATTTGACGTGCCTTCATGGAGTTGCTTCAGTATGTTTTGGATATTGTCATCTTGTAGTTGCAAAGTTAGTAACCAATCAGCTTTATCTATCATAAGCACGTTACTAGTTACAGGGTTTCTACTTAAAGCATCTACATGTTTCATTCTCTCTCCTGGCCTGTATTCAATTTGCAAGTCAAAGTCCTGTATTGTTAACCACCAGCGAGCGATGCGTGGAACTAAGTCCTTTTTAGTAAGTGTAGTTCGTAACGCCGCGCAGTCAGTTATAACCTTGACTGGGATCCCTGTGAGGTATATGCGGAACCGCTTTAAGGATTCTACAACAGCTAATGTTTCCAACTCGTAGCTGTGGTAGAAACCCTCTTCCTTACTAGTAACTCGGCTAAAATAAGCAATTGGTTTTAAATTACCATCTTCCTGATACTGCATTAAGATACCTCCTAATCCTAACCGGCTAGCATCAGTATGAAGCTCGGTCTTGGCATCTTTGTTGTAGATACCCAAAACCGGTCGTTCTGTCAATTTTCGCTTCAATTCTCGAAAAGCATTTTCCTGTTCAGTTCCCCAAATCCAAGTAACATCTTTTTTGGTCAGATGTGTTATGGGCCGTGCCAGTTCGGCAAACCCACGAACAAATTTTCTAAAATATGATACCAATCCAATAAATTGACGGACCTCGTGGACGTTAGTCGGTCTTTTATACTCTGAGACGCAGTTAATTTTTGCTTGTCCTGGTTGGATCGTACCAGCAGTGATTTCATGACCCAAATAACTCGCAGTCTTTTTTAAAAAGGAGCATTTATTGAGATTTAATTTTAGATTAGCGTTAGATAGCTGATTTAGAGTCCGCTCCAATAAATCTAGTCCTGCATCCACTGACGCTGTCGGTAGCATGACATCATCCAAATAAACAGCAATATCATTACTGACCATTCCTAAGACCATTTTTATAAGACGAGAAAATACCGCGGGAGCATTAGCTAAGCCAAATGGCATTTTCATATATTCATATTGGCCTGACGGAGTCACAAATGCTGTCTTACCAATCGAATCTTTTGACATTGGCACTTGGTGGTACCCTTGAGCTAGGTCTAGGGTAGTAAAGTATGCTTTACCACTTAACTTTGATACCTGGTCTTCTATGTGTGGCAGAGGAAAACGGTCTTTGACGGTGCGTGCATTTAAAGCTCTATAATCTACGCAAAGCCTATATTCACCTCCCTTTTTTTTAACTAGTACTACAGGGCTTGCGTATTCGGATACCGATTCTCTAACTACCCCTGCATGTATAAGGTCTTGAATTTTGTCATTGACAATCTGATTTTCTTTGTGTGAGAGCCGATATGGTTTGAAATATACTGGTTGTTCTGTAGTAGTGTGAATATGCATTTCTATAAGGTCAGTGCATCCTAAATCTTTAGTATCTCTGGCAAAAGAATGTGCGAACCTATTAAGTAATGCTAATAGGCGCTCTTTATCAGCATTATCTAGTTCCCCAGCATCAATGTCTGATATTTTTATGACAGGTAATGTTGATTCGCAATGTTTTTGGTTCGAGTAGTTTACGGTCAATACATCATAATTACTATTATCACCTTCTACTAAAATGTCTGCCCGTGCTACTAATCTATTCGCCGACCATTGAATATCGTCATGTCCGACGTTGACAACCTTCATATGACATTTATTAATATCGATAACCGCCTGAGGTATAAAATACGCAGTATTACCTAATTCAAAATACACTGCATGGGTTAGGAAGGACAATTTGTCATCAAAGTTAATATCACCTACATAGATTTCAAAATATGCTTCACTTTGTCTCGGTATGTTAACATTATGTTTTAGAAAAACTGGAAATTTACGGACAAAATCAATATTTTGAAGTTGCATTTCACTAAGCGCACTATTCAACTTTGAGGTAGGCGCAAAATGTACAGAATTTTCTGTTGTAATTAGACTGATGTTTTCTTGATTTATCATGGGCTGACCCATTATTAGATCTACTTCAGACAGATTAAAATCGGTAACTTCTACGTCTCCATTAATCACCATATTATCTACCTCAACGTTGATGTTCGCCGTGCCTAAAGATCGAGTACAAGTACCTCCAAACCCCTTCATAATTGCATCGGATGAACGTAGGTTAAGTTCCAGGTTATTACATAATGCGAGCGTTATAATATTCAATTGACTACCCGTATCTATGTATGCAGTCAGTTGGAAACCATTAACATAGACCAATTTTTTGTACAAATCCTGAAAAATGTTATAAGTAACATAAAGAATACTGCTAACCTTTTGCGTAGATGTAGATCCAAACCAGCAGCTAGCAGTAGTGTGTCCAAATCGTTGGCAGTTTTCGCATCGAAGTTGAGATCTGCAATCGCGAGCTTCATGTCCTGGGCGTCGGCAAGAGTAGCAAACTTTTGGGTAGGTCGGCGGCCGCAGTGTTGTAGAACTGCCGGTAGTTACGGTATTATTTGAGCTGGTCGTACTTCCAACATTACCCCGTCTCCAGGTTGATCTCCTCGTATTACTGGCCGCTTCGACAGTTTTGTAATTTTCTAGTGATGACAGGTATCCAAAATATAGTTCTTGTGGCGTATTGCATCTAAAAGCCTTAGCATTAGCTCGTATCTCTAACGGTAAACCCCGTATAATGCAAGAAATAGCGTCATCTCCTTCTATTTTACTATTCTTTAATAGTGACATTTTCGTGTGAAAATATTTCGTCATTGTTTCTGAATCGGTTTTTGTTTTTGATAACATTTCCTCCAAGCGATCAACAAAATCAGTTGATCTAGGAAAAGCTGTCCGTAACGCTAGCTTCCAATCATTCCAAGTCAAGTTATAATCATCTAAATCATCATACCAATCTCTGGCGGATCCTCTTAGACGAATTTGCATCACAAATTGGCGATCTCTGCTATCCCAGCCGTAAACATCTCCAAGCTGGTCGATTTTGTGCAACCAATTAACAACATTACTTGATTTCTCGTCTGGTCGAAATTTTGGTATCACTTCTGCATCCATCTGCGTAATACGTCTCTTTTTTGAGGAACAAGGTTCATCAAAGAAAAAAAAATCGTCATTTTCCTCATCTCCTCGAGTAGTTGGTGATACACTACGATTACGCTTTCTCTTTCCGAGACCTTTTTTGAAAGGGCCAGACATTCTTTCAATCCCACTTCTGAGGTGTAATTAGGTCAGGATGACGACAAATCACACCAGCCACGTATGTATTAAATCATATATTAAACAACGCAATAAGATTTTACAAAAACACTCTTGATCTCTCGGTTGATTTCACCAGAACCCACAATAATAATCACCCACAATATATCGAGCCGTATTTCACCCAGCCAAGAAAAAATCTACCCCCACAAATATTATGAAAATGTTGCCATCATTCGAACAATCTAAATATGACAAATCGTGGAAATACTGCCACAGAACACTTTATAATTATAATGTTTATATAAAATAATGATATTAATATACCTATGAATTTAACTTATAATGTTTTATATTTACACGTGTGGAAGGCTGGTATTGTTTGCTAACAATATATATATATATATAATATTTTAAAGCAGAACAATTTTAGATTAGGAAGGAGGTGCTATGGAGAATTAAAACTGCAATAGAGATCCTCAAAGTCAGGTCTCTAGAAAGCCCTAAATTAACGAGATATTGTTAATTAAGGAATACATACGATTTCTCTTTCGGTTGTTTTCTCGCATTCTTAAGAGACTAGTTTCGGTAGCTCGGTGCTCATCAGTCGAGTACGCGCGTAGACCTTCCGGCGTCTCGGCGTATACTCTGTTCATTTAATAGTTCTGTTAATAGAGATATTGTTTCCTGGATCCTAACATTATCGTGTGAATTAAAATTCTGTGGCACGTAGACCAATATTATACATCACATGTAAGTGTGTTAATTAATTTGTTAGCTGTTCACGTGTGCCGTGATCTGTTCATTGTTTTTCATTCTATAACAGTTCTCTAACGTCATACTTTGTATCCGTGGTATGTTTTACGCATTGGACGTAACAAATGTGACGATACCATGGCGGCCGAGTGTAGGGCCATTTACGTTTTGTGTGATAGATAAACAATCAAAGAAGACGTCAGTCAATACACGTTACCTTCTGATTGAAGTCGGGTCGAGCTTTTTGTGGATTTTTGATATCATAGGACCGGAATGGATGATGAGAAATATTGACTATAAACGTGCCTTGCTTATTTTCGACCATATGTTTACTTTTGACATAAGCACGTCTATGAAGTACCATAATTATTCACAGGCAACCAATACCAATACACAAAAATGCAGTACTATATTTATACTTTTTTCTTTAAAATAGTGAAGCGTGTTAAAGGGTTCTCTGAAGCAGTTTTAATTTTTAAATCTAATTTAAACCACTCGAGTTGGAACTTTTCACTTCTATGTACCGCTACATGTTCTGACTAAACAAACGTATTTTTGTTTTCGATAGTTTTATGAAAATACAGAACCGTTGGTATTCCTCGATTTCTGAGAAGTCTCTCGACTCGTTAGTAACGCACACATGTTTGGCGTAATCTAATCATGTGTACACCGCAGCACATCAACAAATCACGATAACTACGGATTAGGGCATGCATGACACGGATTTATTAGTTATACACGTCTACAAACATGGTCAACTGAGCTTACTTACTGTTACGGCCACTGATATTGCAAGATTTTTGTTTTTTCTTTACGCCATAAGATCAGATTTGGATGAAATCTGCAATGTGCATAGCTTACACCCAGGAATTTGATTAAATTAGACTGGTTTATTCGCCTTATAACGGAGTTTGTTTTAATGGACAAGTTATGACTTGTAACAATATGTTATTACACATGTCGAAAATCTATATATATAAAAATCAATGCCACTTTTCGTTGTTATTTTATAACTCAAGAACGGGCTCACCTATCCAAACCAAATGTTTAGGCTTTGTTCGGACTATTTAGTAGATGGTTTATGTGAAATTTGCACAAAATTTGTCGAGCGGTTCTTCATTTATCACACCCGGGCGAAGCCGGGGCGGATCGCTAGTTATGTATAAGTACAAGTTAAACAATAATAGTTGATCAACTAATAATAACATAAAATAAGCAATATTCATAATAATTCAGACAAAAAACTAAGGTGGATAATCATAATAAATGCAGAATGCATGTCACCAATATTATATAATTATTGAAAAAATACCAATGATATATGAATTATTTATATATAAGTAAATATGCTATGAATATATTTAAATAAAATTCCAGATTAAAAGTCTTATGTGTTAAGACTTTTAATCTAATTAACACGGGCGAAGCCGCGGGGCACATCTGTATAAAATATTAGCAAATGACGAACAGCGTTAAAAATTACCGCACGCTGCACTTTATATACCTACATTTATTAAAATTTTAAAACTATAATTTATAGTACCTTAGATACTTAAATCAAGTTAGGTGGTGAAGGCGGCCCTGTAGGTCTATTCTGATCGTCAAACTACGATTGTTCGAATTGATGCGTCGTCGATACGACAGTCGATTGGTTGACATTTCAGTTGATTCGATGGTTCATAAGAAAAGAGAATCGTTCGCTTTCGACGTCGATTTAAAGATAATCTATGCCCGGAATAGACAGGGGGCTGTTTAGGCTATCACGGTATCGAATTCTACTACATACTTGAACTTTCGGTGAATCGTAACATCACGTCATTATGAAATCCATGTTAATATCATAGATAAAAAAAACATAGTATATATGTGATGATACCTTTTGCTTAATGTTCGACTGGCTTATTACCAACAAATTACCACTTACCTTATACAGTAAAGTTATACCCCGTCTATTACATTCTATAGTTCTCTCCATCCGAAGGTTGCCTGGTAGAGATCGCTATTAGTGATAAGGCCGCCTGTTGTGATACTTTACGTATAAGCTTGTTTGTTGCCTTTGTTTTATCTCATCTTGTAAAGTGGATCAATAAAGTATTATCTATCTATCTATCTATCTAAAGAAGTCTATGGCCAATCACCGAATAGTTTTCGGTATCATAGAGAGCCAGTCCCAGTCTACGCTGTCTTAACACGTCATCACTTACCAGCAGGTGCGATATCGGTCAAGAAATTCTATCCTATCAAATATTAAAAAAAAAAGACATTGCGTACCGTAAATAGATACAAGATGGAAGTGAAACTTTTGTATTACAGAGATACATTTTAATTATTCACCAGTGTTTCTGTGTACTATACCACTTTTCGTCTCATAAAAAGGTTAAAAAAAGTATTAATCACAGAGATTATGAAAGAAACCAATGATCAGCATTGTACAGTATAAAACTTTTAATGGTACGGTGACTAATCATTACAAAACGAATTACTAGTCTCACCGAGGTGACGTCACAGCGTCCCGGATGCGGCCATGCGAGAGATCTATGAAACGCCAGACGTCTGACGTCAAATTGTTCATAGTCAAGCTCATCAATTTGGCCCTTCAAGGGTACTGTGACGGAGTACCATCAAACTACCCGTAATGTCCACTGCATCTCTTATTGTCGCTATTGACATAACTGAATATAGTTAATTTATTATTAAATGAAATAAGCAATCGTGCTTCATTTACGATCACATGCTGGACACTTCATCACATGATGTAGAGTAGGTCAAATTATGTCGTTTAAAAATAATAATTGAACTGCTCGTTGGCTTAGTTAGCTGAGCGTTCGCCTTCTTAGCAGGGGTATCGGGTTTTTGTTATGTTAATAATTTACATAAATAAAACGGTCCTGTACCATCCCGATGTCCACACCGCATTATTCCAGTGGCGCCGCCTGCCGCAATAATTAAGTTTAAATTAACTACTAAAATAGTCAATTAATATTTTAATGTAAAGGACCCAGAGAACTCTTGCACATCAATCTTTTTTAGAACATAGGACATGTATTAGATTTCGAAAAAATGGGAGTGGAACTAATTGCCCTCGTCTTTGTTCCACGAACGGTATAATCTGGGAGCCTTCAAGTCAAGATTGAATAGGTATGTTCTAGGCAAGCATGCCACATCTTCGGCCGCATCATTACTCTCCATTTCGTGAGAAAGTGGTCAAATGGCAGCTTAGTGTTTACCGAGCACAAAAAAAATCTATTGCTAAATGTGATAAAATATCTTGACTTGCTTATAAAAAGGTTCTAAGTTTAAAAAAAGATTGGAATGTGCAAAACAGTTGACTGTTGGTCTATTGTATTGAAATACTACGCCTTTTAAAGTTGTCCCATAGTGTGCATGCCGATCACATATACTCGCAGCGGCCTCATTGTTTGACTTTTAAAATGTTGAAATAAGCTATGTAATGGATATTAACGCTCTCCTTAAGCATAATCGTTATACTACGTTTCGTTTTGTCGAACGCGTGTACCTTTGCAAGTCTAATTATACAATGGGGCACCCATGTGCTATATGGGTACCAAAACTTTACACTTGATATCATCATTATTTAAATTCTATAAGTATGTCGAAAACTTTGGACGAATGTTAATCCCGCAACAATGCGAAAAATTTGATGTTTGCATAAAAACCTACTGAGATACTGGCCCTACAATATATACATCGTCAACTCGGATGAAACACGAATTGCAGCTAGTATTTAAATTATGCTTTTTATATTATATATATACATATTAAAGAAATGGGTAATTTTGTAGAATAGAGAGGTGCGAGAGCCCTTTTAAATTCCATCGGGACAAATTGAGAGAAATAATTAAGTAATCAAAAGCAAACGGATACAAGTTCTACGGCTACAGAATAATAGCACAAGTTCTAATGACGGAATGCCTTATACTTGTAATGTTGAAATTGCAAAGTAATAATTATCTCTCATTATTGGACTGGAGGTAGCCATTGACAAAGTCATCGCGGCAAATTGAAAGAACAGGTTAACTAATGGGGTAAACATTAGGACTTACTCATCGATCACTCTTCGGTGATTCACAGCTGTAGTTCAATTGCATTTAACCTCCACGCAGGCTCTAACTTTATTGAAGGTCGATTCTATGTCGACGATGTTATGTTATTATATGTTGTTTTTTTTTATCTCTGACAGGCTGGTTTGACCAATATATCACCAGTTAAGTAAGCAATGATTTGGGTACACGCTAGGCATAGAATGACTGACTCTCAAGGATATCTTAAAATAACAGGATTTTGGCGGACTACTTGAGGCGGTTTTGAAGGACTTGTCTTCATACAATCTTTCTGTGTTCTGCTTCAAATCCAAAATCAACTAAAGAACGTTTCTGTGTTCTGCTCCAAATCCAAAATCAAAGAACTTAGAGTTCTTTAGTTGATATTAGATCGTTTTTGAATTCTCTGCTAGCGTAATTGGTACGTACCTATCACGGTCCTCGGATACTGAGTTCGAACTATAACATGGATATAGATTTCGAGTCCCGATCATAAAGTCTTTTTAAAGCTAAAATCCTACTAATGTTATAAATCCGAAGGGTTGTGTGTAAGTTTATTTGTTACCTCTTCACGCTTTAACGGCTGAACGGATTTGGATGGAATTTGGAATGTACATAGATTATACCTAGGATTAACACATAGGCTACTTTTTAACTTAAAATAGCGGGCGAAGCCGCGGGGTACGGCTAGTTTATAATAAAGGCAAGAGCAAGTCGTCCTTAAAACAATAATTAAAATTCACTATCCTACTTTCATTATTTGGAAAGACGCGATTCGACAAAATTACGTTACGATTTTTGACGATAAATATAATAACAGCGAGTTCAGAAAAGGCGAAAATCAATATGAACGATAATTTCGCTGATAAGAGCGATGGAGTCAATTACCATGCGGTAAAAATGAGTGACACACCGCTCCGCCCTGGTGACGTCAGTCTATCTATTATTGACATCCGCAAGTTTCATTTGGATTTGGTACTGCATCAAACAAGGGTTTTTACCGCAAGTTGCATTTCAATACAAATACATTTTACTGTAGAAAGAATACATACACAACACGTACACATTACTAAGATGTTCTATAGTTATATATAAAAAATCACAGTTTAGTAAGCTACATAGATTAAAACTGCACAGTCTTAAGCTATATTTTGTTAAAATCTATGCAACCGTTGGTCAACAATAATTATGTCAGGGTTTCATAGTTTTTTTATTTTGCCGTTTATTATTTATGGTGTTTGTTTCGTACCGTCCCAAAAATGGAATATGTTATTTATTAGCTGAGCGATATTTTTTATGTCCTCATTAAATTATGCATCTTTAAATAATTAGAAAGCTGCCATAGCAACGTAACACGAAACTGAAAATCTTGTGAAAGTTTAAAACTAACGAATTTTATAATACCTTTTAGAATAAGAGCCCAAAATGTATGTGTACCTAGCATCTATCATAGGCAGCATTTTACCACTCTTTCATTTGATTGCATACTATGATGCGGCAGGAGATGAAAATGTTATTAGAATCTATTCACATACACTAGACATGTTTTCGCTTGAGGTTCGCAATTATATCGTCCATTCACTTGGGCAATACGATCCACGCCCTTCGTTGTTTAAATGATCTATATTCATCAAGCAAAAAGCCTGGAGCAGTTAATGTAAAGAACCTATGTCAGCAATTAATTGTTAGATTGGTACTAGCTTGTCTAGTAGTGCGAACTGATGATAAAATTTACATAGAAAAAATAACTCGTATATTAGGGAAAGGGCAGTTTAACCTATCGCTCAAGTCGACACGTGGTACTGACTGCTGATTTAACAAACAACAACAAACAAACGCTTTCACACTCAAAGCCCCACACTAAGTTCAAAGACTTGTATCGTGGGTGCCGGAAGCATTCACATCACATACACATTACAACCAGAACCAGAAGCACAAATATCCTTTGGGAAGGAATTTGTGCTCCTGCCGGGAATCGAACCCAGGACCCACGGCGCAGAGGGCAGACATCTGTCCACTGCGCCAACTGGGTCGTCAAACGTTCCGTTTGAATTAAAATAATTTTAAGTCACACACAAACCACGCTTAGTCATAAAAATGTATGTCAAATCTTATTCACAATATAGGTTCATATTAAGTGAAGCATCCATTCTTCAATCTATCCCTTCAACCAGCAAGAACATAGCGTTTCTTTAAATGATTCTGATGATACAGTTTTCTAACCAATATTTGTTTGTCCCCAGAATTATCCACGAAAGTGGCTTTACAAATGAAGACTTCAAACAGTACAGGCCCGTGGTATACAGCAATACGATCCAGTCGCTCGTTGCTATCTTGCGCGCCATGCCCAACTTGGGCATCACCTATGGCAATAAAGATCGCGAGGTAAGTAACCAACAATCATCATCATCATTATCTCAGCTGCAAGAAGTCCACTGCTGGATATAGGCCTCCCCCAAAGATCTTTAAAAAGAATGGTAAAACCAACAATAGTCGAGGATAATTTGTTGATGAACTGACATGATATGACAATATGCAAGGCGTAAGTCTGCTAGATTAGTAATATCAGTTTAACCTCGTCGCGATGACCCTTAAATATTGATTTAACTCAGCAGTATATTTAGTTCAAGCAGGGGTCTTCTAAATTATTGCCAAATAACGATGCAAGCCACTGCTACTACTGGCTTCTGATCTGGGCAGTGTAAAAGGGTTTGAAAAGAGAAGCCTCCGTAAGAGTTGGATGGATTTGAATGAATTTTCGTATTCATAGTCTTCGATTCTGAAATATTTTTGTCAGTAGCTGCTTTATAATATTAGTGTGATGGATGATTAATGACGAGACTGTTTTTTTAAAACAGACTTCTCAAGGACAATTTTATTATCCTATAGATATTACATACATTTTTCTATAGATTATTACATGGCAAATTGTAATCATCGATAAAAAAAATGTGAAATAGTTATTTTAAAGAAAAAAAATATGAACGTAGAAGAGAAAAGTGAAATGCGGTTTGTTTACGAAATAAGCTTATTTTATATTCATTTTATGTAAGCATTACTTTACACATACACAATTTCCACAAACGTTCATTTTCAGTTAATAAGCGGAGGTCCGTATTGAATAAATTTCCGATGTAAAAGCGACAATATTTGCGGAGTTGATTAAATGAATAATAAACAACTTGTTAAACATTCACGAGTAGAAATGCACACTGAATCGGTAACTGGATTCTGTACAACGAAGGCAAATGTTTTATAAGAATAAACTTATCATCGATGTCTATCGATCCACGTGTAATTGGATTGTATCAAAGCTTTGGCCATGCCTTACAATCCTGTTTTGATTTATATCTGCGATACAGTAGCAACCTTCACGAGTGAAGCAGACAGATAGTCACTGCCTGGCTATTAAGTCTATTAATCCTATCTGATAAAACACACACACACACACGGCAAGAATGTAAAATCTGAACATGGGATGTAGAAGAATGGGAGTTTGAAAATGAAATATACTTTAGCTAACAATATTCTCTAAATTCACTTTGATAAAACATGGGTCACCAAGAACAGGCTTGGCCAAGTTAGGATCCCATCACTAATATCGCATAGTTTATGCGCACACACAAATCTTTATTATCTTCGGCATAATTATCTTAGAAATTAGCGATATTATAATAGGTATAAAGTAGGGTAAGGGACAACGTAAAAACTTGGTAGGTTTAGATGTCGATTCGGAGAGACTTATGTTATCGCAAGCGTTGATTAGTAATTATAAGACGTATCTCAACAAATTAATAAACATAATAGCTTTTAAACTTACTGCTTGATTAATGTTACGTGTATGCTCCCTAACTTGATTATCATATATACTTCAAATCAAAGAAGTAATATAAAAAGCATTGAAAAATCTAAACTTCTTAATACTTCGTTATGTGTCATCTTAGGCAGGTACAACTAAAAGTGTCGTAAACGTGGGAGTGTAATTATGTGACGATGACAAATAGAATGACTCAACAATATCATTAATCTAATCGGATTTTAGCTTTCCCAGTTTTGTTCTCGATCTTAATTATCTAGGGCATAATTATCTTTCAAATCACCGAAGTAAGTATTGAGAATGCCGCAGATATAAATCGGGTTCGATTCCCGGTGGAAATACAAGGTTTCTCTCAAGGAAAATTTGTGTTTCTGGTACTGGGTGTGATTGTGTGTGTGATGTTAATGTTTCCGGCACCCTCAACACACTGGGGCTGGCAAATGCGGCAGTGAAAAAAAAAAGCATTTTGAAAACATGTTTTATAATCCCATGCTAATAATAATATCGTCCTTTTTGCTCTTGATCTATATTACTTTAGGCATAATTATCTTTGTAAGCGTTACCGTAATTAATTTGTCGATTCTTGGTACGTATAATCCTCATATATATCATAATTATATTATATATCACCTCAGATATATACAACTATCAGTACTACTAATGCAAGGTGGGTGCGAAATTATCAGATGGGTGATTCAACATGTATGTCAATAGATTTTGCTTTTGAACATTATCTGAGTGTAACCAAGTATGATCGAAGTGATAAGTATCTTTTTGGTCATTTTATATAATAAGTCAGCAGTAAATAAAAGACATGCCCGAGCCTCCAACATGTGGTAATAAGAGTTAGACCCGGCTATTCCGATTATACAGAGCAATTTTAAAGATACGCTGCTTATTGCATCGTAAAGCACATGTTCATTTCAATGCTAAGTGCTTTTAAATGCAATAGCCTATTTGATTGTGCTCTTATTAGAAAGTGCTGGAAGGTATATTCTATATGTGACAATTGTTGAATTCTATTATAGAGTCTTGTATAAGACAGATGCATCCTTGAAGGTATCGCAAGAGATGTATTGGTCAATTTAAGCAGCTAAGCTCCATAGAAAAGTTGTAAACTAAAAAATTATAATATGCCTAATGATAAATAGATTGCTTGCTGGCATATGATCCATACTACATGCTACGCTATATACGCCGCTGCTACTGGAATTTAATAAAATTTCAATATTACATATATTTAATTGTTACAACATGGTTAAACTAAAATGATGAGAGTTATAGTTATTAGCTCGTCATACTTTAAAACTACATTGAAAGCTAAAACTAATTGCATCCAAAAATATTTTGATAGTTACTCAAATCGTTCGAGAATTTCAACATGTTATTGAACTTATTTGAATTTCAACGCAACGAAAATAATTAAATAGAATGTCCATTTATAAAATGACATCTTGTAAAAGAGTAGTTGCATTTTTATTTCGGCATTGAGGTTTCTATATATAATGTCACAGTAATTATTTAGATACCAAAATTGATGCCGCCGAGTTTCTTACCAATATGTTATAGAGATGGCTGTAATTTTGCGAATCTCTGGCAGTAGAGTCATTAACTTTCATGAGTACCTCTTTGGGGCCCATGTGAATAACGATTTTCACTTTGATTTGCCGGTTTCTAGTAGCTATTTGCGTGAAGAATTCTAATCGAATAAGTTACCGGTTATCGGCAACAAAACGAACAACTACAAATACATACAATTTTCATTGCGCCGCCTGGCGGCGACGCGGTTCCGCGAAATGTCCGGTGTTTTATTAAAAGGAAATCAATATTGGCTATTCCTAATTCATGAAGTTGGATCGTGTAGCTTAGACATGCACTCTGGTCTTACGGATTATTGCATAGTTGCCTGTTGTGTTTATTGTACGTATTTAACAAAACATTGACATCCAACTCTTAGTTTGTCCAAAACCTTTAGGACTGAAATTAAAATGCAATTATTTCCAAAACCGATAAAAATAGAGCTAAATTTTTAATATACAGATGTTGTGGTTCATTCGACTGCAATGAGAACACTAATTTCGATGACTTGTGTCGTGGGTGCCGGAAACATTCATATACCCAGAACGAGAAACATAAATTTCCCTAACCATGGGTAATAAACTTGTTTCCACCGGGAATCGAACCCGCGCACCCAACTTTGCCAAAGGGGAGTTCACTTATATCATTCCTTATCATTAACATGAAATAATATATAAACGCTTTTACACTCACAGCTCCTAACTACTCCTAAGTTCTATGAATTATGTCGTGGGTGCTGAAAACATTCACATCACACACACAATCACAACTTTCTATTCAATTCAATGACAATTGGTTACACAGCATACTTGGGTACTTAATCTTGTAAAGAACCCTTCAATGTACGTTATCTATAAAAACAACGCGCTTGGAATCGTTCCGCGATAAGGTATCTGGCTTCCGCCGCACCTGTTGTCGGCTTCTTGTCAATCCATTTAATTTTAGTCGGTTACCTAACATGAGTATACATTATAGTGTTTACACACTACTTCCTTCATAATTATTTTATATACAGACTACCTTTTTCATAATTATTTTGTACTCAATTTCTTAAGCATATATTTATCCGAATTTGATGATAGAATGGAGTTGCATGTGAACCAAATAGTAGTGGATGGTGTAAGAAGGCCGTGATAAATTAGGGAATATGCATATTTTTTTTAGTCCATTGATTACGTTAATAATACATTGCAAGTAAAAAAAACACAAGTAAAACATTACATTTCATAACAAAGTGGCGTTTTTTCTGTTACGTCAGAGTCCACCCAAACTGCTGCCGTAAAGGAAAGTTGACAGGTCATTGACATCAAAAACGCAGAAACTGACGTCACGAATCAGTTGAGCCAGTAGCGTGCGTTTTGCCATTTGGAATTTTCAATGTCTTTTTATCACGTTTTATTTATTAAAATGCGTTTTATTTTGAAAAAGAATGTTATAGGTGTAATTCTATAGCTACAAAAAATCATAAAAATAATAGTTGACCTATACTAGATTCTTTTAAATATTTAATCATAATGGCGGTACTAATTGGCATGCATAATATTTGCACTGTTTCGAGGCAGGCAGTAACATCGGTACCTTTATTGCAGTTTTGTTCTTTCGAAATGCATTCTATAGATTTTTCTTACTCTACCTTATCTCGTTTTACTTGTATGCATCTCAATAAATACTATAAACAAAGTACGTATGCAGAGTGAAATGAGCCGGATCTGAAATATTGTAATTAACTTCTTCGTCACGCAATATGACGAGGACGCTTAAACTGTTTAGCGATGCGATGGAAACTCTCATGTAAGCTGCTTCTGCACGTGCCTTTTTGCACGTACCTTAAGGCGCCGGGTAGTGGTTGATTTGCCCATACAATCGTAATACCGAAATGATTTATAATTCAAGCATATTACCACCATACTGTGCTGTTATTCAGATAAAAAACGTATTAATCTAGGTTCCTGGATAGTTTTTATTCCAAAATAATTACCTAAAACGAAATATAAACCAATTGATTTTCACACATTATTACGACGTAAATGTCGCATCTTTAACTTATTCGTTTTGTATTAAAAACTAACACATTTCTTTTGTCATTACAACAGGAACATAGACTATCATTTCAAGGTACTATTAATACAAAAAACAATGGCTAAACATTACATTTTCATTCATAATTTTTGGTATTACGGCACCTATTATAATTGTTCGTTCGCTAGTGCTATCGCATCAAGCATGGGCACAGTTTGCAAGTTTAACAGAGACAGCCTATAGACTCGTTCAAAGCCACCCCGGCCTCTTAATACTACAAAGTTAAAGAAAAAATCTAAAGGGAGTTTTAAGGAGGTTTTTGAACGCAAACCGGTGTTGTAGTCGTTTGTAACTTATAAGTTATAAATTTTTTATTGAATACTATAGGACCATAAACCAGGACTTACTGATAATAAAATTATTTATCTACGTTCGGAATCAAAATGTTCCCATTAAGCTTTGACTGAACTTAACATGCCTACTTTTTACAAGCCAGTAAAAAATGGAAGACGTACTTTATATTCATCACCGTATTTATACCCTATTTTAAGTGAATAAAATATATTTTATCGTAAAAATGCATTTTGCGATAAAAAAAATATTGTACACATAGCGGCCCGCGCGCCTGGTTTGAGGGCCCGGATTCGTGATCAGCACCCCCGAATGCCCCCAGATATCGATTTTGAGCCGGATCGGTGAACCTCGATTTTGACAATGTTCGGCCGCCATCTTTAAAAAATGTCAAAAATTGCTTTTCAGTACGTAACCATATTTCACCAACTGTCATAAAACTGCACTAAGAGGCGTACAATTGTCAAAAGAGCGCAAAACAATCGATACCTATTTAAGTATTTATTCATTCGATTGACGCAGTCCCCTTACAGCCTACCGCCCTATACTGCATAGTATCATAGAGTATATATCTGTGAATCATAGTTATAGGCCATTGTCGCTTTGCAAATGGCGATGTCGCCGTCAATCTAACCCTTCAGCATGTATCTACGCCCTTATCACGGTGAATTGAAAGCACACATACAACCTTGTCAGTGTCATGGAAATGAACGCTCGAACAAAGGCTTCTGGATTGGTATTGTACTTTTGTCTGAAAGTTGTGACGTAGTTGAATTCCCTCTTTAAGTTCCTCGCTATTGGTCGAGTGGTCGCTAGTGGTCGGCACGCCTTAGTTCTGAAAGGAATAGCAGATTTTCATCTTAAGTGAGCCATATATTTAAGGTTTTGACCTTAATATGTATGGCAAATGACCCAGATTATAATTTAAACTTACGTTTAAATTATAATCTCTTTAAAGCTAAGCTTTAAAAAACCGACTTCGCCGCTTATATTTTGGTTTTGGCATGATCGATTTCGATAAAATGTATATGGGATCATCTCTGAAGTATATTCTACCAAACAAAAAAATAATTTTGAGTATCGGTACACAAACGGGGGAGAAATCGGTGAAAATACATAAATAAAAAAATACATACATTCGAACATAGAACCTCCTCCTTTTTTGAAGTCAGTTAAAATTGTGGAAAATGCTTAAATAGTATGAAACAATTAGGAAAATTAATTCCCTTATCGGTGATCCTGACATTTGATTATTTAAAACAACACTACCATCATTCGTATATTATTAGATCGGATCATAGGTTACGTTAACGAGGACTAAATTCTGGGTGGAATATCCTAATATTGTATTTTTTTTTATTATATTTATACAAAATATTCCGTGAACTAAAACAATAGGCATCAAGGTAAAGTTTAACGCAAGAAAAAACAATTGTATGAATCAATAGCTTCAAATTGTATTAAAAGAGTATTTTACATGAATTCATATAGCAAGTAATGTTAAACCACGAAGCTTATTCAAATATGTTATGAGAAAAGCTAATCTTTATACGTACTAAGGGAATTGTGAAAAAAAAAGAAAATTATAATAATTAGTCCCAGACTTTACTTCGCAGAATTTGATCCTTCATCATCGGCGGCAATTAGAACGTGTTGACCTATGGCTTTTTATTCTTGACCTTCGGCTAAAGTTAAGTGGAACTAATATCATTGGAACTATTCTGGGAGTGAACCAAATTATTCACCCCGATATTTATCGAGTCTTCACTACATCATAACCATCATCTCCCTGATCTTACCCCATTTCACATGTGGTCAGTACGACATTTTTTTCCCTTCCATTCCTCTTTTGTTAGACGTCATCTCCACACTCTCTCATTTCTCATTTGATACCATCTCTACTTCTATATCCATCCAAATTCAAAAGATCGTTATCTGATCTTTATACTTCCTTATAACATTCCCTTACGTACTAATATATTAAACCTGGACTTTTCCGTCACTGAAGCAACAATCAAAATTTAACTGAGTACACATTTTTTTTTGTCACTCCTCACATCCATCTCAACATTCGCGTCTCCGCTGACTCCGCTGTATGTACTCTTCTCTAATTCATAGCTGTGGTAGCCCCACTCTCAGATCATCAGATATGAGACAAGCATTGGTTCCTTTAAGTTGAAGGGTCATTTTCCTGTGACCTGTCGCTATTTCATATATCCAATCGTAGCTCAAATATGACGTCCATTGTTTTACGATCAAGCCAATTTGGTTTTTCAATGCTTCAATCTCCTGTCTCATTCGTCTCGTCTTAACTCTCTTACATTCCAGATATCATAATTATGTTACATGTGCTTTGTCGCTTTTAAGTTGTACGAGGTTACAGTGCTAGTCCTTCGTTTTTTGTAAATGGGTACCAGAGAACTATTGTCCATTGTACTATTCGTCTAGGATCGCGTTATCTTGTAACAACTTCCGTCAAAGACGCTTCCGTCCGTATATCAACATTTAAAATTTCTATATATTCCCACGGGTATGCCTTTCTGCTACAGCTATATCACTTTCCATCAGGTGAGATAGTGGGCTAATGTTTGACTATTCTGCATAAAAAAATAAGCTTTTTTTGTAATTTTTTTTCCTTCATCGTACTACATTATTTTAATAATAATTTACTAGTAAATAATCTGCAGTTTTCCATATTTTCTCAAAAAATAATTACTTAATTTTAACCTGCGTGTTTAATAATTGCCGGCAATATAGCTTGTGAATTAGTAGTCAGGAACGGAAGAAAGGAAACAAAACAATTTACCTCATCTGTATTGTTATGTTATTCTGGGTATAACATTTTAAAGTGGAAAATACAAGCATATAAAACGTTAATTCTCCATTTCAGTGTAGTTAAAACGGCGCGACGCCGACGCCGAGCCTACCCTATAATCGGCAAATGGACGCGAATGTGTCTAAATGAATATGCAATGTGTGTATTTAGCTGGGGTGGGAGAGTGAGGTGGGGTAAAGGGTGGCGGGATGAATGGCGGCGACAATGACGGCCAGGGCTCCTCTACCGACCGGGGGCCACGCATGCGCCCCAACCAACCTCCACAGTTACAGTATTCCAGATCGCCTCACAACTAACGAAACCCTGATTAAGGGGTTATTTATTTTTAATATGACACTTTGTGCCGCATTGCTGATCTAGGCATTAACCACGGGCCAAACATGGACTTAATGGAATTATAACATTTTTGCGTGCTCGTAATGGCTATTTTACTTATGATATAAACCACCGTGTTAGCGTTATTTGCCACGAAACTTGGAGATTATAACATTTTATTATGGTGGATTTTTTGTATGTAAATATTTTAATGTTAATTTGGTTAGTAAAACCATACATAAATGATTAGTCTTAGACTTGTCGAATGCCTTCAGGTGGCCTGAAAAATCCTGAAACTAGCACTTAAACGGCCGAAGCTGCTTAAAATTCATATTTACGTTCAATGCGTCCAAAAAAAACCTTTAAATATCTGACCTTTGTACCCATAATCCATATATGTACCTATTCTAAAATATCTTGAGATCCATGAGCTACTTGGAAACTGAAGTCGGATCTTTTATGGAGTACTGCAGTCAGTTCTGGGATTACTCCGCCAAGAATACCAGCTTGGGAGCTCTTGAATACATTGATAGAATAACTTAGTATAAAATAATAAAATTTATAAGTTCCAATAACTAAGACTAATCTAATTAGAAAATAATCTTTACGGGTTATTGTTGCATATCAGTTTTTTCATGCCGCCTCAAGGCACCTGAAATGTACCGACGACGGCAAAATGAACACACACAATAGAATTATTTAGTTGTATCACTCCTATTTCAATAAAATTAGTGTGATAGTGTGGGTAGTGTAATAATTAAAGTGGAATAGGCGTATCGAATCATGCGATACACCAAGATTCATCATGTAATAATGCTAATCGGTTTAGCGTATCCTATAAACAAGGCGGGTCACTAAACTCTGTCCGAGACGATATGGCATGGATACACGAACGGATGCCCATGTCTAATTGATGTACAAAATGCGTTAAAAGATGTAGGACTGAGAAATATCTATTTTCGGTACAGGTATTTTATAGCGTAAGTTGCATGTTATACAGCAATTACATGTTATCGTCATTGTAATTTAAAGCTGACGAACATCGACAATTTATTAACCTGAGTGGTCTGGCATCGGTCGCGATATTCCGTAATTCACACAATATAAGTTAGTATTTATCGAATTGAAAACGCAAGTGTTCGCAAAACATTATAAAACTACATAATTACTGGTTGCATTTTTATAACTTTTATCAGTACATATTAGTTAATTACTTTTTATTAAATAAAGTAACTAGTCGAGCAATCCACTCTTTCAAGCAAAAACTACTGAATTGATTTTAGTGAATTAATGTAACCTTACTATACATATAGCTTGTATATCAGAATAACACATAGGCTATTATTTATAAAGATATTGTGTGAATTGTCCAAAATATAACGATAAGTGTCAAATAAGTAGGAAAAAAAATCTGCCATCTGCGAGCTATTCTGGCGTGCGCTGCAAAAACCGTGAAAGTTACACGTTTATAATGTGTTATGGAAATGTTTATCTTAAATAGTCCTACAAAAAATCCCGCGACAGCACATATCTATATTTTGTGTAAGTTATCGCCAAAATAATGAACCATAAATACAAAAAAAATTGATAATTTATTTCTAATGCAACTGCTGAACGGATTTGGAGTGTGCATAGCTTAATACCTATAGGATTAACACAAAGGCTTTTTAAATTTTTATTTGATCAACGCGAGCGAACCCGTTGGGCACGGCTAGTATATCATAATGTCAACCACGTATCGTACAACATACAATTTCATTAAATTCGCACTCGAACTTTCGCTTGTTACACTTTTTTCTAGCCTACTGCAATATTATGTCAGTCATAGCAAATGTTTCTTATAAATCTTACATTCTCAATGGATTAAAGACAACGATAAGTCAAGTCTCATGCTTTGACATGACTCACACGCTGCAAATTCAAAGAGATTTATTTTGTCTAGCCTCAATAAGATAACATTGTATTGTATGAGCTTGTATAAGTTATACCGCCATGAGTTTCCGAATGAGGTGAGTAATAGAAGTTGTTGAATGAGCGAAAGCCTATCAATATAGAAAGTTATATCCTGTACGTTTAAATGTTTAGATACTTTCACATTAAACAGGCTTGTAAATGGTCGCCATTAGAACAGGTCTCATAATATTGTAATTAAACGAACAAAACGACACCTTGCAAGAAACAATGGTTCAATATTATTCTTATATATATAATAACCAGTGATTTATTTACAAGCAATTATTAATGACATGTTTTAAAGATTTTATCACACATACGAGATTAGCTTACCTACCTGTTAGGTAAATGCCATGTCCAATAGTTATTATTGGTTAACGCTTAAAACTTACGACATTTTTTCGTCCTTTGAAAGGGTTTTGTGACAGGGCAAAAAAATAAATACTTAAAACACTTGAAATCAAAACACTACTTTATTACTGCTCTCTAGAATAATGGTTTCACCGACCTTTTACTACACTGAATCACACTAATATTATAAATCCGAAAGTTTGTAAGTATGTGTGTTAGTTTTCTGTTCACGCTGAATGGATTTGGATGGAATTTGGAATGTTCGTAGCTTATACCTACGATTAACACATAGGCTACTTTTTAACTTCATAAACGCGGGCTAAGCTGCGGGGAATGGCTAGTAAAGTATGAATGAACTAAGAGAAAATTGCAGACCGTTTATATTCGTTTTGCAGAAGATTATAAGCATTCTTGAGATGAATCGGGGGCTATATAAATTAGTATACTAACCTAGTTATAAGTAGAGTGGTCTCGAAAATATAGAGTAAACCAAGTTTTTCTTCTGTAGAGCGACGGCAAGATGGTGTTCGACGTGATTCAACGGATGGAAGATACAGAGCCATTCAGCGAGGAACTGCTAGCGGCGATGAAGAGGCTCTGGGCCGACGCCGGAGTGCAGGAGTGCTTCGGCCGCTCCAACGAGTACCAGCTCAACGATTCAGCCAAATAGTAAGTACTTATACGTAAGGCTCTTAATTAAGTTGATTTAGCCTACTGCATACTGACAAAAAGGGTTCAAGAGAACAAAGGCAATCGTCATCTTAAATTGTCGATCCATTTTACGAATTCCTATTTTATAGGTTAGCTGAAGTTTTGGATATATCTTTATAGGATAACCAACTGCTTGTATTTCTGTCCTACTATGGGTGTAACGTTTCATGGATTACTTGAAGTAATACCTAGTAAAAATATAGGTAAGTAAGAGAATTCCGCCTCATCCAACTCCCAATAATTTAATCTGCGTACAAATCGAAATCATACTAATCGAATATACCCTGCTTTTTCTAGATTTTTGTTCAAACGCTCATCATAATTATTTTATGCCTTAGTTGTAAGATAAATGTGATAAATAGCCTAGAATGGTCTAGAGTCTGTTATAGATTCTATAAAATAATCCAGTTTGCAAAATAATTATAGTTTTTAAGAACTATAAAGTACAATCCGAATGAATCCCAACTCAGTTGCCATAAAGGTCTATCCACACATATCAGGGCCGTGCCCGGGACGTGGAGGGACCGTGATCCGTCAGGGGCTCAAAAAAATATCGGTGTGTACATTTTATATGAACTCGTTCATACACGTCCGTGTCCGGGCCGGCGACGGTGCTTCAGTGGTCGGGCCGACGCCGTGACGTGCGCAGGTGTGCCGATATTTCCTGTGAACTTGGTATTTTTTTCTTAAATGAACGACGAGTTGTTGATAGAGGCTGTACGCTTATATAGCGTTCTGTACGACTTGTCTCGTCCGAAATATATGGATTCAAAATACAAAAACAATATATGGAATGATGAAATCGGACGAAAATTAAACAAAGACATTACGTTTATTGTTTTTTTATAATGAATAACTATTTCACCACACTTCACTGAAGCTATACTCTGATACGAAATCAAAATGGTCAATGAGGGGCACAGACGTTACTGAGCCGCGACCTGGCCACGGCCCGGTCACGTCGCTGAAATGTGTGAACCAAAAGCCCCTGACGGAACACGGAAGCACGGTCTTGGCACGGCCACGGCCCTGTCGCATCCCGTGCACGGCCCTGATATGTGTGGATAGACCTTTAAAGAGATCAGCCATCTATCATCAGACACTTGCCAACTAGTGTCATTGTCACTTTGAAATCGAATGAGCCTTAAATCGAGAATTTAATAGTAGCTATTATAGAGATTCACTGGGTGATAGTGAATCTCTATAACAGCTTCTATTAAATTCACGATTCAGAAAACTAGGTAGACTTAAACGACCTTGTTCATCGACCGTCTTATCGAAGGTGTGGTTGTGGTTTGTGCTTCATTACGTTACTTAGACTTGAATGAATCATTCGTGAATCGTGTACAGTTTGTAATAAGTCGCTTGCTGCTAAATTCTATAACATCTCTATAGCATGATTATTAAGGTTAAAATTAGAGAAAACTGAGATAGGCTATAATTTGAACACTATCTCACTGATTATGTAGTCGAGAATAAAAGAAAGAAGAAAGAAACATCAGAAGACACAAGAAATTTAAGAGATACAGGTGGAAATTGGCCTTGAAATTATCTTATTAAAACAAATGAAACTGATTATAAAGTTTCATCGCATTAAAATATTGTAAATGAATGATGTTTGTTCTGAATGATCTTAAAAAATGTAACAGGAAAATTAAACACAAAAACGCAACTGTATATTATTGTAGTCACCATTCATTAGAATTACGAGAGGCATATACCTAAATTGAATCACCACAGTTTATTTCCTAAAATTAATCTATAAAAACAATAGGTTTGGTATATTTTACAATAATAATATGTCCAGTGCTGGTTTGTAATTTGAAGTTCAGAGATGGCCATTGTCACTACAATACTATGTTAATATATACATGTTAATACGTCACTCCACTAATCACCAAATCATCCAGTCATCATTCATCAACTTTGCATAATGCATAATGCAACAATCGAAAAAATGCTCAACCAAGTTTCTTGCCACGCTCTTCTCCAGGCGGTTATAATTTTGCAAATCTGGCAAATAAAGTAATAAAATTTAGTGCCTCTTTGGGGCTCATATCATTAAACATTTTGATTACTTCAATGAATCCTGTAACTTATCATCATCCCTCTTATTGAGTGTAAACTGCAAAGGCTCGTTCGGAACGTACGTAGGCGTTACACTGTATGTCAGCTCGCCGTATCTCCAGGATACGTCGTATCGACGGAATATCTGAAATATTTGCTCAGCATTAGCTTATCGTCGGACATTATCGAGATACATTGCTGTGTCGATAATACCGGTGAAACAAGGGAGATATAATGTACTTTCAGTTACATACATTTCATGGCGGTAATGGATATCTAGCTAACTGACTGTACCTACTTTAATGTGGAGAGATGTTCCTGTTCCAGTACCTATTCTTAAAAATCGGGCCTATTCTAGATCTATCGTATTTACTTAATTTCTTTGACAGTAATGTTTGTATTTTTATATATTTATAAAATAAAATAATATAATATAATTCATATATTTTTAGCAAAATATTTTAACTTTCAATGTATCTATTTCACTGTTTTATATCCGCCACCTCTGGATTGTGACTGATCATCGCCTAGTGTTACACTTGGCAAAAATGCTGAATCACGACCCTTTCGGCACTTTTTGTTTTGTTTAACTATCTTTCTTATGGTCCTTTGTAAGCTGTTTCTGTTGCATCTATTTATAGAATTTTTTAAACTTTCGCGAACTTTAATCACGTTTATATGAGAAAACCAGGTCTTTTCGCGCTTTTATTTTCACAATAGCATTATTTTGACCAACCTCGACGTTTCGACAGGGTTGCACCGGCCGTGGTCACGAGAGACTGATAATATAGTCAAAGTAATGCTATTTTAAAAATATAAGCGCGAAAAGACCCGGTTTTCTCATATAAGCATCTATTTATGTTTTCTTTATACTGCCAAGTAAACATATTTCTTCTAATTTCATTTATAAGTGTAAAATGGGGTGATTTTCTAAATTGCATCAAGGATTATGATAAAAAACTAACTTACTACGACTATATTTTACGAGGTGGTACAGATTTCATTAGACAAAACCATCAATGGATATTAATCCTAAAGAAATCACACAATAGTAATGTCATTCAAGCTATTCACTATTGTTAGGTAGACCTCATTAACCTAACAATAGTCTTCTAAATAATGAGTCTTGGATTGCATCACGTCACTAAAAAATATCTTTCCACCAAGGATTTTACAGCGAATCACGATCGTTCCTTTACAGCGGAAGCTCAAACCCCTAGCATATAATTAGTAATTGTATAAATAAGATTAAAACCAGTGACTGCCAGATTGGAACGTTCATAATTTTTTTGCTGTAAGTCAGATACCCGGAACGATATACAAAAAAAAGGATAAACTACATACAAAAACATCTTAAAAATTACATGTACAAATTAAATTGTGCAACGCGCACTTTTCGGAATTATCATGAGGCGTGAGCGTAATAAGAGTCATGCAACAGGGTTACTAACTTCTAATACTTTTATCAAACTTTTCTAATATTTATTTGGCTCCTAAATAGGTAACTAAAACTTAGTTATTCGCTCACCTTTGCTAATAAAAGTTGCAACTCCGCTTCTGCGAATCTCTTCCCGATACACATCCGCCGGCCGAAACCAAAGGGAAGCGACGCGAACGGGTGGATCCCTACTTCCCTCTGCCTGCGACACACTTCTGTCGCATTCATGTCCGCATTTGCACCATTGTGCGGACATTCATGCTTTGCTTCCCCAGCATTGGAATGCAAACATCGTTTTGAATCTGCATTCACGCGATTCCTAGAATTTAGTTGACGGCTGTTTTGTATTTCGGCTTTTGAAAGCTCTGTGTCTCTTAGCCAACGCTCGGGAATGTACTCTTGAGGCGAAGGGAAGTAACGCTCTTCGTTAGACATTATGTAATGCGGGAAAACTATATGAGACTGAAAGAGATACGTTGTAAGTTAGTAAGGTTAATCTATTCTGATTTTTTGAAAATGGACAGTGGACAGTACTAAAAGTTCGTGTTCTACTTACTCCTTTCGGAACTTCATAGCCTGATATAACTGCGTCTGATTGAATGCATCTGCCATTTCCTAGTATGACTGGTTTGATCCTGCAATGCGGCATAATCATTATCACCTGGCTGGAAAACTTCATTGTTGGTGATGAATTATATTTTATTATGTCAATGTTGTTATTCATAATATTAAATAGGAATTGAATGTTATAAAACTTTTTCGGAAATGTGTTTCTAGTTACCCTTTATCTAGTTAATTGTATTAATTCCTAATAAAAACAACTATGTATAACTTAAATATGTCACAGTTAGCATAAAATATTAAAACATTCGAATGCAATAATTTGAATAGTTGAAGAGAATTTCTCAAAGTTATAGCTCATTCGATGCTTACAGTAGTATTATAGTATAGTATTTAAAACAGAGACATGATATAATAACTAGATCAAGTGCAGGTAATCCGATGCTGACCATCAATGGTCACGTTACGATGAAGCGATACATTGTATCATATTTTGTAGCTTCTCCTTGTAAAGTCGCCAGTTAAAATAGTAGACAATAATAGAATTGTGTAGGCATTCATACATATTTAAAGACAAATAGTCGGGATACATTTTTAATCAGCTCAAAGATAGCCACAGAGCCTCACTCATAAATTGAAAAAGGGCAAGAAATGTACATATTGTAGTGTTTCCAAAGCTAGAAATAGAAACCCAATAGAAATGCGTTGAATAAGTTATATCGATAGCTTGAAACCAATGTGGTGAATAAGTTTTATCAATAGATTGAACTCTACTAGATATATGGGTTTTGTAAACTTTGTTTTATTTAAGAAAGGACCTCAGATATATCGGGGGTATGCATATTTTTTTATGATTTCAATCTATTGTTTACGTTAATACATTACAATATTTCATCAACTTTTTTTTATATGAAGCATGATCGAGGAATTTTAGACGCGGCCGTTTTGAAATTGTTTCCGTGACATCCACATTCTAACTATGGCTGCCGTAAAGGAAAGTTGACCAATCATTGACATCAAAAATGTGTGAACTGACGTCACGAATCAGCTTTCCCAATAGTGTAACGTTTCGCTATTTTGAATTTCCCATGCAATTTTATTCATAAAAATTATATTAAGTAATTAAAAAGCATTAAAATATAATTATAATGTTATATGTGTAATTCTATAGCTCTATAGATAGAAAATGATAATACTTACCTAACCTATATTAAAATCTCATGCATATTCGGGCTCTTAATATGTTGAATGAACCATTGTGTAAATAAATGTAACTAAAACGAATGGTCTTCTTACTAAACGTTGTCGTAACAATGATTGACCATTTGGGAATTCTACGTTTCTCCTTAATATTTTACTCATCGAGCAAAACAAACAATCTAAGTTCTGAATCCTCGATATTCCATGAAAGACTGTTAAAGTAAGTGGGATTTATTAATTTATTAAAAAAACTATATAGGTATATTCATAGGATTAAAATTTATTATAAAATATTATAAATGACTCCCACTGAGTTTGTGTCCACCATCACAGTCACTTATTAAATGATGACGATGGTTCTAAAATTCTATTTCCGGAGGATCATTTATCACACTAGCAGCCCCGCGCTAAGTTCGAAGACTTTTATCGTGGTTATCGGGAACATTCACATCACAAAGACAATCACAACCAGAACTAGAAACACAAATTTCCCTTGTGGAGAAAACTTGTGTGTTCCCACCGGGTATCGTACAAAATACCCACTGCTTAGAATAGTTAGAATGTAGATGCGCTACGCTAACGGGCAGTTCTTGCATCTTCTTCAAATTCACCCCTTGTATAGTAGGGAAAATTTGTAAAATAACCTCACCAAGGGTTCAAGGGATATCACACTACACAGTAATGTTATAAAACACCCAAGCGGCAAGATTAGGATCAACAAACAAAAACAAACGCATTCACACTCACAGCCCCACACTAAGTTCAAAGACTTGTATCGTGGGTGCCGGAAACATTCACATCACACACACATTACACCCAGAACCAGAAACACAAATATCCCTTGGGAAAGAATTTGTGCTCCTGCCGGGAATCGAACCCAGGACCCACGGCGCAGAGGGCGGACACCTGTCCACTGCGCCAACTGGGTCGTCATATAATCTAATCATCGACTAATATTTGCACCTCACCCTAAGAGCAAATATATTTACGATGCAAATGCTATGCAAAGTGCCACCGCGCCGGTCGTACCCTGCTTTAGTGTCGGAGATAACCGAGTTTGTGGTGCTGCATCACATGTAATGTCTGCGGTATATTGTTGATGACTAGCGTCAAATTTAGTTATCTAGCAAAACTGGACACGCGATAATGCTTGTTAGGCTGGAAGGTAACATACACGTTCTTGCGGAGGTCGTCTGTGTTATCTTTGATAGTGTACATTAGATTATCTATTTATTATTTACATTTAACCTGTACTATGTACATCTAAGCAATTTTCACCCGACTGCGCGACGCAAAGAAGGGCAACGTTTTTATCTGTCTATGCATGTGTGTGTTCCTTTATGGCGTTCTAAAGACCAAACTCGAATGATTTGGATGATTTTTACGTTATTCGATTTGCCTTAATCTTGCTAGTGTCACAGACGACATGACAGTATCAAAGTTTATTATGGTGACAATCAGACGACATATTGTGAAAATAAAAAAAAATGTGTGAAGTGGGGTATCATTCCATAGGTATTTGACATATTTAGGTTTCTTTTCTCATTTTTAAGTACGAATAACCATTTACGATCTTAACAATTTAAAATTTGAAACCATTCTCACTTAATTTAAAGCTGTGATAAATTTCTTAATAATCGCATAATAGGTCTTACTTACAAAAAAGTGTAAAATAAAAAAGTAATTTCACTCTTTACGCAGTCGGTTTTTTTTATAACCGACTTCAAAAAAATAGAGGTGGTTCTCAATTCGACTGTTTTTATTTTAGTATATTGACTTGTTACGTTTGGTCTTCTAGCCTTCGGAAAATTACGCAAAAACAAACGTAATGCCCCTTTACCTATGAATAAAAATTAGTCCTCCCTACTCCTCGAATAGAAATGTATAGAAATAGCCCATATTACCGATGTATTCAAGTATACAATAAATTACCTGATAACCTGAAAAATATTGATAAAGACTATATTTTCAAATAAACTCAAAACTGAATTAGTTAAAAAAGCGTACTACACAGTCAAAGATTTTTTTATTGATAATTTGGATAACATAACATGATTACTTCTAGACTAGTAACTGCTACTCATGTGGCCTTTATTTATTCTATTGCTATACATACATTTTAACTAACATAATATTGTATTACCAATAAAATGTTTTAAGTTTAAGATTCCACCTTGTACCATTATGTAAATACATTAATTAAGGTTAACGTTGTTATCTTAAGTTAGATAGATAGTTTAATTAGCTAAGAGATGTAGATAAAACTAATATGGCTCACGTATAATAGTCCCTCTCCATTGTTATCTTTGCCATACCCTAACAGGGTCTATTTTTGTATTGAATGTTCTAGTGCAATTGTATCTTAATTTAATACAAATTTTGTGCAAACAATAAAATACTGAAATACTGAAATACTAAATGAACACTTACCGTAACGCCTCCTTTATGCAAGCTCTGAGGTACGGTAACTTGTCCAAGTCCTTGCTAGTCATTGTTCTGTTAATTGGCAAATGGTTGTCCAGTTCCTTTTGCAGTCTTGTTTGCGCTCTTTCATTATTGGCTAGTAAATACATAGTACTAGCTGCAGCTGCGGCTGTGGTATCCACACCTACCAGCATCAAGTCTAGAGCCAATATTGCCGCGACTTTCTCACCAGATACTTTAGCTATCTGAGCACACACTCCTTTGTCGCATAGCCTTTTCAAACACAATATTCTAAAAGCGTCAAGGGCTTCCACGTAGGTCTTGTAAGCAGGTGTCGAGTATAATCTCCAAAGGGGCGCAGACAATTCTAATTCAGGGACGCTATGAAAGAAACCATGAATACATCTAATTATCTCCCTTGCGTTAGCGTCGTCATCGCTCAAACACCCTAGTCGTGTGCCCAAGGCCCATGCTCCAACCGCTGAAAAAGAAATTCTTAAGTGAAAAATAGTCTCTTAGATCTTGTCGGAGTAAAACACAAAGAGCGCGGCAAGTAGCAACACAGCTCGTCGAGTAACACTTACATTCAAGAGCCCATTTATAAAGCTCGGTGAGAAAATCTTTTGGCAGCTCTCGGTCTTCTTTGACAATGCCTTCCATTCTACAACCAAAGTATAAAATCATCACATAGCTGTCATAATTGGACGTTCACGTTGTTAACCCAAATTTATTTGTATTCACTTTTCGTGCTACCACTAACTATTGCTTGTTAGTTCTTAATCAAAGGCGGTTCATTTGAAACCAGTATGTTAATTACGTTTCCCAAAACCCAATTAAACTCGTCTAAGCATTAAATATTCCGCGTTAAAAGTCGCTCAAACGAAACGTTACGTTTTTGAATGGGGTTTGTTGTTCCTAGAATGAGTCAGTGGTCTTTGCTCAAAACAAATGCGCAGACGTCGTTGTTAAAAACGGGATGTGGTCATTAAACCGAGATTCTGCTGTCAGATTGCTAGTAGCTGTGGTCACTGCAACAGTTATTGCTTGTTTCTTGTATGCTAATTTGGCTTTTATTGCCTTTGCATTACAACTTTGATTGTCATTACTTGAATGCACGCTATATACATATGTGTAGTCGCAGAGCATCTCATACAAGTTAATAGTTGTTTTTTGCAAGTAGCTGATTCCAGTTTAGGGAGCGCCGCCGGAGGAAGATTGCAACAGCTTATGTAATTTATATTCTCGCCACGTGGTAATATGGAACAATAGTAAAATTAGCTCGATACTTTTAGAAATTATTGAAGTAAAATATATTTTTGTGTAAGCCACACTTAAATAGTTCTTAGTTACGCCGTCCGACTTCCACCCATGACACAATCGAGTATATATAACAATTTACCTGTTAATAAAATCATCTGCTACACAATCCAAGTCCGGAACCGCAGCTCTGGCTGCCTCTGGAGCCGCAAGAGCTTTCGAGACTTTAGATCTGAACCTCGACCATGGCTCGCCATGACTGCCAACAAAAACACCTTTATCAATATCGGCTTGTCACAGAAATAAAATATTCCTTTGATAAAACCGATTCGTACTCACACGCCGATCAATCCAGGCTCATCTCCAAAGAAATCTCTCCTCAACTCTTGTTTATAATGCTTGAGACACGGTGCCACCGCCCTATAAGGCATGGAATCTTCTCGACGATATATTTTCGCAGTTTCCTCGGCGCAAAATGGAAACACAAGATCTGGATGTCCAAAAAGCTTGGCGACTTTAGCCGCTCCCCCGGAGCCAGCTATAGCCCTTAATAACCACAGTGTCGCGTCGAGAGTACGCGTTCTCCAAGGTTTTACGCCGATAGCAAAACGCCAGGAGTTGCCTAACAATGGCAAGGGCTTCGGTCCTGGCATCACCGCGTAGCACCGCGCGCTTTTCATGATGGTCGGATTGTCAATGGTACCAGCAGCCCCTAAAGACGTAACACTGAAGGCAGTGGGGCGATTAAGTGTGTTGCGTTTCAGTGATGTTGACGATGTCGTAATCTGAGCTACTCGACTTGTACTACTGGCGGACGCACTATCCACGCATGCGTGGAAACTAACAATTCACTGTCAATAAAGGCATAACTGGAAACAAATTATAAATCAGGTATTCGGCAAATTGATCAATTCTGTTTTACATAACAGATGAATGTAGATAAACGACTCCTCCAGAAAAAAATACACTTATCTCATACAAAATATAACGACGCAAGATGCGCAAATAATCCTAATAGCAATATAGTTTCGTGCCATCTCTGCCATAACGACACCACTCCTGTGCCCTACAAAACGCACCATATGGTGACATCACTTAACACACTCCTGTTAAATGCTGGAAACTATTTGAAACTTTGCAAGTCATGTTAAGAATTTCAAATGTGTGGCTCTGTTTATTTAGTTATGAAATACTTACTGACAGTCGTCTATGTTTAAATAACATTAATTTCAATATTTGTTTCCTGCAATGTGAACTTAAAATATTATATTATTGTCTTGGTCACTCAAGGCATAGTTATACTTTATTATAGGGCCTAAACATGAAGTGGGCCGAAACATAGAACATGTTAAAAGTAAGTCTAAAATATAATATTAATGTGTATATAATAGAACATTGTAATAATATTTTACTATTTAGAAACAACATATTATGCCCATATCTTTTTGTCATAACAATAGGTATACATCAATATAAATTAAACATGTTACTAATTAATCAAATATACCTCCCCTAATTGTTGCAGGAGCAAAGACAATTTGAGTACTTTAAGAACTATAGCATAAATTTGAATATTCTAGAGGTAGAAAGGGTCGTTACTTAACATAGGGGAACGTGCGTGTAGAAGTCTGGTTTCTGAAATGGTGACAGGACATTCTACTTAATTATCCACGATGTGATACACAATAAACTCAAATCATACTGTAATATATAAAAACCTAAATGCAAACATTTATCTTTTCACCGATTACGACTTTGTATAATGCCAAGGATCTTATTTATTTTTAGTTTTTATACCTTTCAGTTAGGTAGTTAGTGGCATCAATTTTGATTGCTGTACAGCAATCGTAATTGAAAGCGATGACGTCACAGAGCAGTTAAATCATTGGATCCCTCCGCAGGGAGCGATGCGCTCGCGTCGATTGACTCGTCCGGTCGCGCACATTCATGCGTTTGTTTGTGCTTCTTCCGCAATCTCGCCAATCAGACCGTGTGTCGTTCAGAATGTTTAGATCAGTGGTACGTTTTGTTGTTTGATCTATTCCTTTTAGAATTTACGGTATTGTACTCTTGCACTGTAGGGAAAAGACTTTACATTGATTCTATTTTAGCTAGTTTTAGTGGAAAAAGAGGCTCGTCCCTGTCTACCACGTGATGCAAGTTCGGTGTTGGGGCTCCATTTTATATTTATCAAATTATTTGTTCAAGTTTATTCTAATCTCTTATTTTTTTTTATTCACTATATCTTTTAGATGCACGCACAAACAAATTTCTTACGCGCCCAGGAAAGCTGGTAGATAATGCTTCATAGCATTAAACTTATTCCTGTACACTGTTTAGTGCTAAAATATTAAATAAATAAATATAATTGAGCGATCAATATTTGCCTTGATGCTACTACAGATCTAGCTTACACAGGAAATCTTTATCGTAAAACATAGATTTACTTATAATATAACACCAAATCGCAAAACCATCTGTTCAAGACCTGAGTAATCCGATAACGGCAGTCGTGCACGTTTTGCATGGACGTGTATGGCCAACGGATGCTGTCCGTTCGCAGCAGTCACAAGGGCCCTTTGTCAGTGTATAACCCGTGTCCGATAAAGCTGGCGCCAAGTGTATGAATGGAGAAATCTCTCATTCAGTACCTCTGTTAATGTAGTGTTTGCATAATACTTATCTTTACCAGCATCTAAAGATACTATTTGGCGATCCCTTGAAATGCTTTAATTGTTATTTTCTTGTAAAACAGTTTACCTGTATGATTAAAATAAGTTATTGCAGTGGCACTGGAAGTTGTATTTTGGCGTCGTGATTTTTAAGGCTCCTAGTTCGCGATAAGGGAAAACTATAGGATTCTGTGGAATATCTACAAGATTGATAGGGAAACACGAAGAGACGCAAAAAAAATAAGCGCCGGACAAAGCAAATTTTATATTTTTCTATCCGACATCGTTTGTATATTTTAATGACATCTTTTGTTTTTAAAAGAAAACTTTTCTAACTGTTTTTTTATACATAAAGTGGAACATCTTAATGGTTAGTTAAATTGTCTAGTGTTTTCTACACGAGTGCATTTGTCTTGCGAGAGTCATGCATTATGACATTCGTTGATTGCCAGTTCCTTGTTTACCATTACATTCCTTGCGGAACAAAACACTTGATTGTGATTGTGAATGCCAATGTTCTGTTACGATCTCTACCAAGAACAGAATGTTGTTGCTAAATTCTTTTGCAACTGCATTTTAGTGCATATATTTATATTTACATACATACATACGCAAAGGAATAAAGTAAGAAGTTAAACTATTGTTCTTATAAATTAGGTCAATTTAACCAAACATGTTGCGTGAAAATAAAAAGAGTTCACCGCGCTAAAATCTGATTCCACGTCATAATTTTAAATTAAGCCCCTCCATATTGGGGTTAGCTTTTGTTAAAGCTTCCCTAATTTCTAAATATTTTATTCAGAGGGCTGCCACTCGGCCGTCACGGAACCTCGCGAACGCGATCGTACTAAATAAGTATGTACCAACCATTCCCTTTTCGCCTTACAGCCGCCGGCTTCTGTATATTTTGTATCTTTAATCTTCATCTTGATATCTTTTCGTGAGACAACTTATTCACGCTCGTTGATATTCAAGATCTGATATAAAGCGTAAGATTTCCTACCTTTTTAAATGTCGACTGGCTGGTTCGATTCATTAGTATTTAGTAAAAAAACATTGAAAATTTTAAGTTACTCCAACGGTCAAGAATAATTCAGTGTTGTAAATGTGTTTACGAGTAGGTAGTAAAATATGTGGAAGAATTGATATATTGTTGTATCGTTCGGGTCGTAAAGCGAATGCGATAGTATCGCGGGTTCGCTGGTACTGCAGCCGCCGCCCACGTCGCAGAGTGGCGCGTGAACGCCCGTGGCGACAGATTTATGCCCCGATCGCATGACGCTCGCGCTAATTCCGGAAACTCTTAACCACAATCAAGTTCCTCTAGCCATGAATGCCCTCGATCAAATCCTAACTCCTCTCTCTAACGCTATCCTGCACAGTGAACTTCAGCAAACGCAAAACAGAAACAACCTTGAAGCCTTGATTATGTAACTGGATGAGACATCGATCCGTCCTCTTTCTGAACTCCTTACTCCCAACGTTTGTTGCATAGAGTTACGGATTCTATATTTACTGATCATATATCATTGATAAAATACTCAGCGGGGGTTGGGGAAGATCAAACAATTTATTGAAATGAAGATCAAAGGATCGCATGTAGTAAAAATAAAGTACCAAGTGCTATGTTTATTGATTGGATGGAACTGTTGAAACTGGCATGCGTCTATAAAAACCTGCATGTTGGTGTATAATTATGTCGAACGAACTATAATATTGCTGATCTACAAACTAGAAGGAAGTTATATCAGTATTATTTTATTACGTTAGCAGTTCGGTGAGTTGCAAGGATCTTAGCTATTCATTTTAATTTTGTTTAACTATGTTTTGACGATTACATTGCGGCAGACCATGAAAGTTGCTTTGTCATTTATATTTAACGCTATACTCTATGTAGACTAATTTTTACATCAGTTTTTCAATGTATGTCTGATGTAGATATAATTCTCATAAAATTGATTGTATCATGCTTGATGCTTGCTTGGCAGTCGACTTGAGCGAAAATAAGATCGTTGTCATTGTAATGTTAATTATATTTAATAAGGAATTATGCATTCTTTTTATTTGAGTATATTTCATTTAACAGATGTCTGCCTCGCTCTATTAGATACTCTATATCGTTTTTACCCGATTTTCTAGAACTAACACCACTATACTGTTAAATTTAGGTCTGACCTCTCTAATAATATCAATGTGATACTTCGATAGACAATCTAATCAGTCCTGATCCTTCTTATTGACCTCCTTCTGGGTAGACTTGTAATACGCACCATCTTTCCGAAATTTTTGCAAATCTCATCCGATGCGGTCCGAATTACAACGCCGCGCCGCGCCGCCGTCTCACCGTAGGGCGGGTGATCTGATACTTTGTACATTAGCCATTATGCGTGTCGTTTGACGTCGGGGTTGTTGCGTCGTCTGATCGCTTGCCGGTCGGGCGGCGCTGCGGACGCGGGCGTAGCGGGCCTATCGAAAGGGCTCGCGCGGCGTGCGACGGCGCGGCGGCGTACGTATTGATCGCCGCCCCGACCTGTTGCTGGGTGGCTGCCGAACACCCGGGCCTGCCCGTGCATACTCGAAGCTGCAGCTTCCACCGGGATGAGTAAGCAGATTATATTTGTTAAACATTCGCCTGTTACGTCTTCGCCGCTTCCAATTTTGATGCCGATTTCTATGTGTTTTAAAATTATCTGGAAACTATTATTTTCTTAGATTGTCCTAAGTCCTATGTACACCAGTTACTTTTGATTATAATACCTAAGTTAATGAATCTATATAATTACGCAAATATGAGGTTAATATCCAACAATAACCACCCATCGTCGCTCAAACACCGAAATGAAATGATTTCGTCTTTTCCGAATGTAATTCACCCATGTTTACTGACCCAGTTAATGTTGACAGAGGCTTGACGTCAGCACGCTTAGGAGCGACTCGAAAAGGCGCCACAACGATAAACACTTGGTTTTAGAACGGTTCACATGAAGCAGTATATCGATGTTTATATCTTAAATTAATCATAACTGTGTCCTGCAACTCGGCTCCTCGGAATTATATTTGGTTAAAAAGAGTAATATACAACAGAATTGAGATTACACCATTTTTTATGAAAGCCGTTATTATATTGTAAACGCAAAACTTTAAAATGACAAACTACTGCATTTAGTAAAGGCACTTATCACTCCCGGCAAGAAGGTTATCAGAGGCGCTTCGCGTTGACCATCAATCTTAAAATTATTCCCAGATGGGTTGAGTACATTTATTGTACGTTCACGTATCTTGCTATTATGTAGTACATTTGTCATCATTTCATTTGGTTTTTATAACATTAGCCAAGCTATGCAAAACTAAAGTGGTAAATACAATTGATTTGGGTGGACTTTATTAACGCAACGTGTAGCTAACTGCAATGTTAGACTCGTGGGTCGTAGTAATTTTGTATGACGTCGCACGTCCCTGTAAGACGTTAATAATAGGGAAAGGATAATTTCGTCCCTTGAGGAAGAGCTTGAGTAGCTCAGCGGTTAGAGCAAAAGGGCAATAGACCTTATGGCCGCGTGTTCGATTTCGCCATCAAGCGTATTTTTCCCTTTTCTAATTTTATTACTCAAGTCATAATTTGTTACGTAAATATAGTTCTTTGAATTGTCGAAGGACATTACGAGTTCCGACACAGCCCCGCTTCCTTTTAGACCAAAAATTGTAACTGACCATTTATAGTGACTACTGAATAAATATGCTCATCTTTTTAGATAGCAGATATTTCTGTGCGATTCATTTGAAAATTCGGGTAAAATATGATGCTATTGTAAAATGCCATATTTTAAAGGTTGGAGGCATTTTGTTGCTGGCTTCAGACAAAACTGATTGATGTGGAATTAAAAACCTTTAAGCTGCTATTGTTCTTTAAATTACGTAGTAGTAGTAGATGAAGTACAATATGAATATCACATAAGGTAAAAAGCTAAATACGGCAGTTTGGAAACTTTGGTGAACAACAAAGCTGAACAGTCTTATTTGGCTGATACCTATCATGTAAAAAACATTCTTGTAGCCCATATATATAAGTTTCTATGAGAACGTGACTCTTCAATTAGTCTAGAGATCTACAGATAAATTCCATCTGTCTACTATTGTTGTACCAGTTTCCACAATAGACTATTATTGAATGAGTTACATAACCGATCTGAACTCTATTTGCAAGCGAGCTGGCGGATTCATGACCGCGTTTCGTAACAGCCTTTTTGGTCTAGACCTTGCCAGCCCGTCTAAGTGGAGGCTTGTCTAGGATTTGAGTTGGCACGCTTCCAGCTGCTCGATCCATACAGATTGGCCTTGAATAGCAACAGTTATTGTTAGTGACAGATAGCACGGTATCGAACATGAACGTACTATAAAAGGAATGATTTAAATTATTTGTTGCAGATGTTTTCGGTATGTACGAGCATCTATTAGTATGAGTTTCAATTCTTTTAAATATTGATAGCGTGGCATAAATTCTTCAACTATTTATGTTGAAGTGATCGGTGACTACTGCTGTCATCATGATATGAAATTGTATAGCATTGTTTCTTAACTTTATTAATTTCAATTAGCGCCTGGTGTTTTATTTAAGATGGCAGTTGTGAAGTCTTTGACAGTGTTTTGTCCATGTAGGTATTATACATTTACATGCTTGTGTATTTACATTGATTTTGTAACTACGATCATTGTTTGCATTTAACTGACACGTATCAATAGCAAATATTGTAATGAGCTAGTTTTAACCACTACATTTGTAAATATTATTACGTAATATGTACTTATACTTGCAATCACGATATAGGTACGTATTACTTGATCTTTGGGATTACCATCAGCAATATAGACAAGTCAATATAAAAAAAATTAAAATAATCCCGACTGCATAAAAAGTGAACTTCATGAGTTTACACTTTTTCGTAATAGTTCCTATTATGCGATAGTATAAAACCAGTATAACAGCTTATTATAAGTATTGATTCAAGTGTCAAATTCAAGTGAGAATGATTGCTTACCAACATTAAATTGATCCTAAATGGTGAAATTCAAAATGAAAAATGGCAAAAGAAACCTAAAGATGTCTTCAATAATGGGGAATCATTGAAACTTAAAAAAATGCATTTTTTTATTGTCACAGTATGGTGTAAGATAGTCCCCATATTGAATATTGAATACAGTCATGTCTTTAGTAACACTTGCAAGATTAAGACAAATCGATTGACGTAAAAATCTAGTTTGGCTTTTAAAGCGCCATAAAGGACACACATATACATGTGCTGATAAACTCATTACCCTCCTTTGCGTTGCGCAGTCAGGTAAAAAAAGCCGCCCTGTTCATGTTTTTCCAAAGTTTTCAGTTTCTATTCACGTTTTCAAAGCGAGTCTTGCTAATTAGCCAGATTAAAAGAACGCTAGTCTCACTCGGGATAAATAGCAACCAATTAGAACGTACTTTTTCAACCGCACAATTTGCACGGCTTAGCATTTAAAAGGCAGTGGAACCGTGCAGCTAGGCGAACTTTACGAAAGAAAAAAAAGCTTGCGTGTTCAGCCTTTACAGCTCCGTAGAAGGATTTAACATTTTTGATTTAACGATCGCGCTCTCATATTTTATGTAATACATTAGAAAAGACGGAAATGTTATTTGGATTGCCCGTTGGCTTAGTTGGTTGAGCGTTCGCCTTCTAAGCCTATCGCTTTCGATTCCCGAAGGGAGCACAAGTTTTCCCCGAAGGAAAATTTGTGTTTCTGTTTCTGGTTGTGTGTGTGATGTAAATGTTTCCTTCACCCACGACACAAGTCATCGAACTTAGTGTGGGGCTGTGAGTGTGAAAGCGTATGTTAATTAACAAAATGTATTTTTTTTTAAACTGCTTTGTACTGTAACATTTTCTTTAGATCTTCTGACACCAAAGCTACGGATATTATATTCTCACGCAACGCGTGGTGTGGAGAAAGACTTGTGTGAAATTTTATTAAAAAAACATTACCCTATGTGTATAACTTTCTAATAAAATAACACATACAATTAAAGACTTGCATATAAGAATGTTTAGGATGCTGTGTTTAGGATAGCATGGCTACATGAGTTAATAAAAGGTAGCTAGCCTTTTATTGTCTGAAGAAGTTTTTGAATATTTAATTAGATTTGACGTCATAATATTAAATGAGTATCAACACTATTGTATTAATTCAACAACCTAATTAATTCGCTATTATTTCTTCTGACACTGTATTATTTATTTCGTTTATTGACATTGATTGTATTTAATCTAACTGCTATTAATTTATATTGATTTCTATTCTCATGCATGCATTTTCCCATGCCTTCACGCGCCAAAATAGAAGGATTAATTAACTAATAACACCAATATGTATACTATATTTTGTGTGAAATATACTCATTTCATTTCATTCGGTAGTAGTAAATATGGGCCGAACTTCCTCGGGACGAATATGGCATAAATCTAATATACAATTTATGAAGACAACCGGAACCTATTGACCGTATAGATAGGATCTATTCGGGAACATCCTACTAATATTATAAATCTGAAAGTTTGTGTAAGTGTGCAAGTGTATAAGTATGTTTGTTCCCTCTTCACGCTTTAACGGCTAAACTGATTTGGATGAAATTTAGAATGTACATAGCTTATACCTAGGATTAACATATAGGCTACTTTTTAACTTGATAATAGCGGGTGAACCCGTGGGGCACGGCTAGTATATTATATAATGTAGATCTACTATTTCAATACATAAAAAAGTCTACCTGAGTTGTTTTTAATAAATCGTTTTTACAGAATTCGTTTATACTCGCAGCGTCGCACTAAGTTCAGACTTGAGCTGCGGGAGTAAGTTGAAATGTCCAAAGAATTCAGTTTGTTTCTTACATTAATTAATAAGTTTCCAGGTAAAATGGAACGTATTCACAATGCCTTCTGTTTATAATAAACTCCGTTTGCACGTATGAAACTAAACATTTTTTCATGCTTGTAAACACATTGAGACGAATTCGACATAAGGGCAACAATCGCAGCTCAAACTAGCGAAAATCACACATTTAAATGAACTGGAAAATTGTGGTATATAAAAAAATATACCTAACTATTGGTGAAGAATAGAGACGAAAATAATGTCCATGAAAAATTAGATGCAAGTACAAAATGGACTCTAAGTTTTTGTTTGTGTTTTTTAAGTTTTCACGCAATTTTCGATGCATAATACTTAAGTCGTTTTCACATAAATGCAGAAATTAATAACTCTATGTGGTACACCACATACCCTGGGGCTAAATGAGACCTTCAGTCAAATAACCGTCCGAGGGTGGAAGCGCAACAGCTAAATACCTAAGCTCCATGTGTAGAGGTGATAAACGGCATAACGTCGGGGTAGCGTTTAGAGAAACTGCAGCAACACTTCAATGCATTACTCCCTTGAACCATCCATGCCAACTTTACTCCTTTTGTCGCCAATACAAGCGGCCCTTATGGGGACCCCGTTCAGTGGGTGGAAGTCACCAGCTGCCTACAAATTTTCAAATGAGGCGGAATTAATAGGTGCTCGTGTTGGCTACTCAGATGTTAAGTAACTCAACATAAAATAAAATAGCCTCTTCCTCATAATGTGTCACAGTTATTGTAAACCCATAATCGTCCATTTATAATAGTGTTCAAGGTACAAGCGTCAAATATTATAAAGTGTTATAACTCCAAATAATGTCTTCTTAGCGTTGGCTACGGCTCCGTTAATGCCTAAAAAAGATCTGGGTATAAATACTCAAAAATAAAATAAAATGATTTTTAATCTCCCACAAAGGTAATATTAGCTTATCAGGTTATATAAATTTCATTATACATTCAAGATTATTTATTTACGTTTATGTTTTGCTTTTTAAACACTACAGCCATAGAGGCCTCACGAGCCATTTCACTGTGCTTCTAGCTTTACCTAAAATACGGAACCTTGGAAGCTCATCTCTCACTTTGCTTGGTTTTATAGAACTTACTAGCGATCTCGTGCTAACGTGGCCTTTCTACGAGGTTTCGACTTCAATGCACGCTCACTTTAAATAATTAATTTGATAAATACCGTTTCTATTTAACCGAAGGCGTATTTCGTACCGAAGAGCTTAGTGGGATGATTAATAAGTAGGTCAAGCTTATTAAAAAAGTTTCCGTTGATTCAACAAAAACATCAACCTTTTTTTCCAATCAAGGGAAACTTTTTTAATTTTTCATAATTTCCTTCAAGCGATGTGTTGCTATTTCCACCATAAGATGATAAGCACATAACTAAGTGAAACAAAGCAATGCTTCTTCAGTAGCTATTTTCAATATAAAGTAACAACGACGTAATATAGAGACATATAGAGAGAAATTATTCATACTGGTTAGGTACTCTATCAACTCCTCTAAGGCTTGTGACGAAAATTATCATCTTGCATACTGCCAAAGTACAAATCACACTAAACTGGCATCTCAGTATCTCAGTATAATCCTTGTAAAAAGTTACACTCAAGTAAAAGGATAATAACTTATATATAAAGAGCATACATATCTAGATGACATATCATCTTGTTCTAAACAAGGTTCAGAACAAGGAAGCTGAGCGTCACCGTCTTCGGAAGTCGTGCGTGACGCATCTGTGGTAAAATCGTTGACTCAGAGGCTGTCCCGTGGACCATTATCTCACAACGGTTACCACTAACCACTGACGCCTATGAATAATGCGTTAATTTTCCATTCACTTTGCGTTTATTTGTAATTGTCTTTCACGTCTATGGGTTACACTCTTGTTTAACAGAATTATTTGACTTCACATAAGTAAATGTTTGGTATGTTAATTTTGTTAATTTCGTTTAAGTTCTTTCTCTCTTTTTCCAGTTCATTAAAATAATAACAAAGTATCCTTCTTTGTTATTCTTCATTCACAGCCCGCACGGATTACAAGACCTTGTATCATTAGCGCCGTAAACATTCACATCGCACGCAAAACCAGAAACTGAATAGATGTGCTAACACGGGGAATCCGGGGATTGAGCCCGGGGTATAATTGGCCGGAGCAGCACACTTACCCAATTACGCCAAAAGTACACTCGTATAAAGTTACTGACAGACTTTGGGGATGGATATCTTGATGACATACTTCTCACGATGATGTTGATGGTTGATCACCATTGACGACAGATGCCGAGACAAATATTGAAAGTGTATTATTTATAATACTGTTCTTTGTAACAGAAACAGAAACTAGTCAGTATCCTTAATAAAGCTGTTTGCAAGGGTCTGATAAATAGACAGAAGCTGGCCTCCTACAGGTGTCCAGCGTAAAAAAAGGTTTTACGTAAGCCTGTTCTATTGCTGAACAAAAACAGTATGCGCCTGTAATTAATGTCACATGATGCAACACACCTTATTCGGTTTTTACGTATATTATACCGGTATCTGTTCCATTGTTTTATATTTCAGATACTGTACCTACTCCATCATTCACAAAGTTTTACGAATCTAGGTTACACTTGCAGAGTCCTCTTATCTTTAAGCTTCACATCCGACATTCATGAGTGGCTTTACATAAAACCTACTGCAAACGTCATACATAACTTATGCTTCTTTGGTCGAGATTCTTTGAGAAGTCTTATACCCAAGGCGTTCTCACAAATAGTTTCCATTTGAAACTATACTATTTTGAAGATGTGTTTGTTCTAATTCAGTTTCTTTCCAAGATTGGTTTTTTTATTCATTTTCTTTTGCTCACGTTCATTGAGCCATTTATTCCACTTTTCCTTTTCAATTTTATTTTTGATTTGATTTGTCGAATCGTTTGTACATTTTAGTTTTTTTTTATGATAGATAGGCAAGCATTTGACCACTTTCTCACCTGATGGAAAGTGAAGATGCGGCCGAAGATATGACATGCTTGCCTAGAGATACCTATTCACTCTAGACTTGAAGACACCCAGATTGTACTGTTCGGGAAACAAAGACGCAGGCAATGAGTTCCACTTCCTCGCTGTACGGATGATAAACGTAGAAGCAAAACGCTTCGAGCGAACCGGAGGTACGTCAACCATATAATGATGACGTTTGACAGTATGTCTTGTTGTTAGGTGGTAAAAAGGGCAAGGGGGAATTAAATCGTGTAAATCCTGCGCACACTCTCCAAAATGCAAACGTTAGAATACCGATAAGCTTGCGGCCTTACGTCGATGACCGAGACTCTGCAACTTAGACTCGACTAACTTATCATCGCCAATGAGCCGTTTTGCTCGCCGGTCGATGGATTCAAGAGCTTCAAGCTGGTACTTAGCGGATCCTTCCCACAGGTGGCCGCAGTATTTCATACACGATCGAATTTGAGCTTGATACAAATTAAGAAGCTGCCCCGGTGTGAAGCCTAACCTTTGCGAGGATACCGAGTTTCTTAGCGGCCAGTTAATCTGTAGTGTGCAGATTTTTTCTTCCCCGAACACTACGTTTTAAAATCTTCTAGTGTCTTTTTTGGTACTATCCGTGGTCAGTGAGATATTCCACAGTACATACGAACACACTGCATATTAGTTATTATGAAGGGTCTATCCATTATCTTGAATGTTCTATTCAACGATCGCGTGACAACAGCGACTACTTAATGTTGTAGACATAGTTTCTTTAACACGCTGGACTGCACGTAATGCGACAGTAAAATCTGCATAACAAGTCTTTATTTCCACACATTAAATCATGTCACTACCTCAATTCAATCATGCTCACACACAAACCATATTAGTAGAAACCGCACTGCGTATCCAGTAAAGCTGGTTTGTTCAAAACTGCGGATTATGAGACTCGCGTAAAGTACACAAATCCCCTCAGCGATGAAACGCTTGAGCTGTTCCACAAAGCCGCTTATAAAACTGCAGCTACTGCATTTATAACTCACAGGTCTGTCGTTGTGGTTTTGTTCAAGAATCGCGTGTCTACGGGTGCTCGTTAATATGTATGGCGTCTCCTGCAACTAGTGGCTTTGGGCCGGATGTTTGGCCGACGTATAACTGAATAGTCATGCCAACTTATTTTGTTTTGTATGCAAAACAAACGACGGGAATTTTATTTGATTGTTTTTGGAGCAACGGGCCGGATCGCAAAATTCTGTTTAGACCTGGGTGTGTGTTAATATGTCCACTGAACGAATTTATTACATTAGTTTATTTTTATTGTTTACCATCTAATTGATTGGTTCTTACTTAGATTTTATTTAGAGCATATATGCTAGGTAGATACTGTGTGTTACTGCATTCTTGTCCTAATTCTAAAATAATAATTTTGCAACGCTGCTGCATATCAATGGTAGTATTAAATTTTATAGTATCATTCGTTGAATCGTTGAGTTATTGATTAATTTTTGTTAATCACGAACTAACTATACTTCACTCGGTGACGTATCTGTTCTCCATTTGCCTACGAAAATAAAATCTAAACGCTACAGAATCCCTTGAAGAATAACACGATCTAAATTTCAATGAGGACTTCGAAGACAGATGTTATATTGCTATTGTTAACTTGACGTCATCCAAAACAACCTCAAATGTGGACTTATTGTTGCTATAGGAAATAGGATAAAGGTCGTTGAATATATTATTCCTATTCAATATTGCAAAGGAAAATGTTTGAATGTTTTGAAATCTATATTTCTATTAGTAGATGTTATTCTTACCTATTGTATTTATAAAATTATTATCTGGTGTACATACGGTATTTTGTATGGAGCAGAATATTATTCTAAGATAGCAGCAATGTCATCGATATCAGTCATTAAAGTGCTATGTACTAAGTTAGTATACATTGCACATCAATGAGTATCAGTCAAAAGTAAAATAACCAGACCTAAAAGGGAGTCTGGTAGATCGGTATCTATATGAACGAACGGTTTCAAATTCAAAAACGACAAAACTACTACGAAATAAGGTTAATTTTTGCTTCATTTGACAGAGATATATTCTGGGTCTCATATAGAAACTTATTGACGCCAGTGCGATCGGTGCTAAGGCTATGAATTTTAAAGCCTGCCAAACTATTGTATACGAAACCGCAGAATTCATTTAAGGATAGAGATGTAGGACACATGATTTCTATCACGTACCTACTATTCTTTGGTGCCGTCACTTCAGGTATCATAATATTTATTTTTGTTTGGCCTTAAACTGATGATGAAGTATGTTAGCAATTTAATATGTATTTTTAAACTTTAATTTAACACGTTTCCTTATAAGTATTATTAATTAAACGTGTTAATTTTTTTTTGCTCACCACAACACTATATTATGTAACTTTCACCTTCGCCTCGGTATCCCCTACATCAAAACCAAAACACAATTACACTTATAGCCCTCGCACTAAGCTCAAAGACTTGTAATGTAGATGCCGGAAACATTGTCATACCACACATACAATTCACACCCAGAACCTATAGAAACATAAGAACTATAAGAAGATAATTAATGCTTCATTGTCTCAGGGTCTCCTACTCGTGCTCCGAGAATTCTAAAATTCGCGATCATGCCGTAAAGAAGCTTTAAAATTAACTTAATTTTAATTGAAAAGCAAGTAAAGCTTAAAAACCCGACTTCATCGCTTATATTTCGGTTTTGGCTTGACCGATTTCGATAAAATTTATATGGTACCACCTCTGAAGTATGCTCTACCAAACAAAAAATAACATCAGAATCGATTCATAATTGGCGGAGATATCGCGTAACATACATACAAAAAAAACATACTGTCGAATTGAGAACCTCCTTTTGTGAAGTCGGTTGAAAATCTACAGGAATATCGTGAACGAACTGTAAATATTATGAATTTGATTTTGGACTATGGACTATTTAATAACTGTAGCAATTAATCATAGTTGATATTATGAACAGCCTTGAAACGCTATTATAAAACGCGATTGCCTACAATAATACGTCTTTTCTAAACATAATGGTTGAACATAACATCGTACAGCGAAGGAGTGGAACTCATTGCGTGCGTCATTGTTCCCCGTGGGGTATAATCTGGGAGTCTTCAAATCAAGAGTGAATAGGTATCTTCTAGGCAAGCATGTCACATCTTTGGCCGCATCATCAGGTGAGATAGTGGTCAAATGCTTGCCTATTTAGCAATATAAAAATTAACATAATCTTACTTAAATTTCAACTGTAGCTATTTGATAAATTTCTAAGTTTCTGGTGACCCTTGTGGTGCGTGGGTACAGTTGGCAAGTCTTTGCTTTCTACGCCGCAGGTCCCGGACTTAGTTTCTGACAGGACTACAATTTTCATCCCCAAAAAACATGCATCTGGCATTAGGTGATTTTGTGTGTGTAGTGTGGATGCTTCCGGCACCCGCTGTACAAATCTTTGAACTTAGTTATGGGGTTGAATGTGAGTGCTTGTTTTATGAAAACTGTACTTACACGTGTAAAGCTGTTATAGAGACAATGTTTGAAAATAAATGTCAATTTGGTGTCAATGCATAGCGTTCTTTGTATATAACAGACGAATGATATTGTTACATGAATACATATTTACCATAACAATGCACGTAACTAATCAAAGTTTCAGCCTTTAAATTAATTAAACATGCATTGATTTTTACTATGTTAAATGAACGAGGGACAGTCGTTGTACAATAGCATTCCCAAGAAATGACGTCAAGCTGGCGGCCGGTCAAAAATCGACTACTATACAAGGATGCATTGATGCAAACTGCACAAGCGCTTTATGGCGACTACATAGTATATACCTAAGTTAAGATAGTCCCTTTATTAATAGTCATTTAAGAATGTCATTCGCCTTCTAAGCAGGGCTATCGGGTTCGATTCCCAGCAGGAACACACGTTTTCTCCACAATGAAAATATTGTTTCTGGTTCTGGTTGTGATTGTGTGTGTGTGTGTGTGTGATGTCAATGTTTTCGGCACCCGTCGAACTAGTGTGGGTGTGTGAGTATGAAAGTGTTTATGTTTTTTTTATATTATGTTATAAATTAATTAATTTAAAATCAGTGAAAAAAATCGCCGCTGAGTTTCTTGCTAGGTTCTTCTCGTGATAGCTATTATTTTGCGAATCTGGCAGTTGTCTTTAACTTTAATGAGTGCCTCTTTGGGGCCCATCTGAATAAACAATTGTGAATTAGATTTTTTATTTTATTTTATGTGATATTATAGTATTAGTAGCGAGTTTTTAGTTTAAAAGCTATTTTGTAGTTACATATGTGGTAATACTTTAGTTGAATAATGTTAATATATGTTTATTTCTTTCATTCTAGTTTCCTCGACGACCTGGACCGGTTAGGCGCGAGAGACTACCAGCCCACCGAACAGGATATTTTAAGGACTAGGGTCAAAACAACTGGCATTGTCGAAGTGCACTTCTCCTTCAAAAACCTTAATTTCAAGTAAGTATTAATTACTACTAATGCAACCAACACCATCGTCGTACGAGTCGATGTAACAGACAAGGCAAATGGTAGCGCCCGTCTAACTTGTGGCTGATGTAGCTATGGCCATCCTAGCATGTTTAACACCCTCGGCCACATCATCTTACCAAAAAGTTTGGTTGTGGTCAAATGCCGTCCTATCAAAGATTAAAAAATTGTTGCAACATGTAACTGCACGCAAATAGCATAATAATTAGAATTCTCTGCTAATATCTTAATTTTCAACAGACTTAAAAAAAGGAGGTTCTCAATTAATATTCAAATATAACAGTTCTCAATATATATCATAAAATAAAATCCTCGAAAAACTATAAACAATTACCCCATGTAGTTATAGCAGTAATGGTGGCTTGAAGCTTAATTGCAGAATAAATTCTATTGTTCACCATTATTTCTATACAAATTCTATTGTCGTTTGTGATAGGTTTATTATTAGAGTTGCTGTTATAACTAAACGTTTCAGAGAAACCTTTGAATAGCGTTTAATATTCTTAACCTCCACCTATTAAGAACATGCTGCGCTTTCGAACACAATTGTCATCATAGGCAATAATAAAGAAAGAAAGAAAATACATTTATATGACACAAAAGTAACTTAATATTAAAAACAAAAATATACAATAATTTTTAAGCGTATGTCGTAGCTTGTTTTAACGCAGTAAAAATATGGTGGGTAAGCAGTAAAAATATGGTGGGTAGATTTTAAAGATAACGTTTAACTTTTGAAAATAATGAAACATATCAAAATCTTGGCTAAGTAGCAAATAGTAAACTATGTTTTCTTAATGTTAGTATTTTTTAATGCAAACAGCTAACGGCAACTAACAACGTAAGAGGCTAAATAAACTCAAAAGGCATAATTTTCGCCAGATGAATATATCGATTGAAACTCATTCAATCGTGGCTAAGTATAAGATAAAACAAGGCAGAAAAAATATTTATTAAAGTTACACATTAGTAGGATAAGTGATTGACTTTATTTTTAAACCAATTGTATCCCACTGCTAAGTAAAGGCATCCCCATAATCTTCCGAGAATCCCTGTCCAATGCATGTGCTGCCCAATTTGGTTCCAAGGAATTGATGTCAACACTCTACCGTTTTCGGGGTCGGCCACGACGTCTCCGTCCGTCTGTTGTACCGTATCATCGCGAAATATGATATTTTTTAGATAACCTGCTCTTAATATATTCTGAGCCTCCACGTGCGAGTATAATTATAAGCATCTATCTACCTCATGAATAAGGACACTGTTACTAACTGTACTATCAAGTAGTTTCAACTTCCACTATGTCTCCTAATTGAAACATGTTACTATTCGTTTTCCTATAGCGCTGGTTTTCCTTTCCTAGTTCCGATATTTAATTTTCTAGTTGCTCGCGGCGCTTTCCTTGTTCAGATCGCTCCTCATTGCTTTCGCTTCCGTTCTGTTCGGGTTCGTATCCGTTTCTATCTCTACATCTTTAAATATTAACACAGATAGAGTAGGTGTAAGATTTTATTGGAAAATTACAATGCACAATCGCGCATGAACAATTTGGTACCCTTATAAAGTGGAATAATCATATTAATGAAATATCAGTTTTTCGACCGGCCGCCTGCCTGAGTCAATCATCTATTAATAAAAATAGACATAAAATACCTTTGTTATTACAAGATTTTTTAAAACTTATAATTTTGTTTTTATGTTGATTTGTTTAGTTCAAATCTTGCAAGCTGAATTAGAACCACTTCTTCGTATCGTAGGATTTGAATTTTTACATGTCAGTTCAGTTCCGAAGACAATGCATTTAAATGGTAAGCATCACCTGAATCGACGTCCAGGATTAGTTCCAGATAAAGGAAATCTTCAACGGTCCTCTGCACAGACATTTTGTGTACCCATTCAACTATGATAGCCGGTTTTAAGTTTCACCATGACTTGGTTGCCGAACTCAGGGTTGGGAACTGCTCAATGGTTAGCAGTACCTACAGACATGAAGTTTGTTTAAAAAAATGTATAATTTAAAATATATATAGGTATATATTTTGCTCATCTTCATCGTCGTGCTTGCGTCATTGTGTGGTTGTAAGGAACTCATGGTGGTGGGAGAGTCCAACTTTCATTTGGCTGATTTTATTTCTTGTGCGTGTACGACACATGACTGTATACGTAGTCCAAAGTTCTTGATAATAGCGAATGACGTTAGACACTTTATCAGATAAAAGCGCCGGCTAGCAGCTGCAGTGCAGCATAATAGACCCGCAAACTATATGTATAATTTTATACCTAACAATCCTTTCGATTCGGGTAACGACGACTACGAGCCACATACCAAGTATTTGATAGGGTAGCGTCTGACCATTATCTCATTTACGCTGGTGTTAATTGGGATAGTTTTTGACGAAGAAAAAAAAAACGGTGTGTCTTTAAGACATTTACAATTAGACAATTACTCATCACAGCACTTTTTATACACAATTTCAAAGCTCTCCAATAAGAAATGTCACCTTAATAGCTGCCGGATACTATTTTGTGTCTGCGATAGATTTTATTACTCAAATTGGTAATCTTTTGACTGATTGTATTATGGTACAGTGAGACGAGCATGTCGCGCGCCTTATGACAAGCGTCTTGTTTATCTATTATAGTTCAGTATCACACAGCATTTTGCACTACAACAAATCAAAATCTTGCGCGGCAATTCACTGTGCACCCTGCGATATTTATGACCTGGAAGCTTGCACACTACTTGCTTGATAGCTTGCTTGGCGGTTGACAGCCAACACCTAAGTAAATGGCTTGCTGACCTGCCTTGACAGATGCTTATGCGACAGAACTTTTTCAGCTAAATTTGGGTACGCCAGTTACGAAAGAGCACACCGACGTCGCGTCGATGGGCTGAGCAACCAAGCTCCGTCTCAAATGCCACAAAACAGTCGATAAGGCCAAAATCGGTTAGGAAAAACATCATCATCATAACTTCCCCTGGCAAGCTGCAAGAATAGCTAAGCAGAAGTCCTACCGTCATTGTTATTGCCTTATAGATTTTTGGCTCAATTATATCTACAGTAGCGAAGTAAACATCAGTCCCACACTAAGTTCAATTACTTGTGTCATGGGTTTCGGAAACATTCACATCACACCCTGAATTAGAAACACAAATTTTCTTTGGGAAGAAAACTTAAATTCCCGCCGGAAATCGAACCCGATACCGATGCTTAGAAGACGAACTCTCACCCAACTAAGCCAACGGGTAGTTAAGAAACCTCCTTGAAGTCCTGTCCTCCCTTTGCAGATTGTTCGATGTGGGCGGTCAGCGGTCCGAGAGAAAGAAATGGATCCATTGCTTCGAGGACGTCACCGCGATCATATTCTGCGTGGCGATGTCGGAATATGACCAGGTGCTGCACGAAGATGAGACAACGGTGAGTTCTTAATTAATAATGGACAGGGAACGAGCAAATCGTTCGCTTGATAGTAGACGTGACGCCTGTCTATAAATAGGGCACTGCAATGTGGCCTTTTCTTAAAGTTTAAGCTTGTGTGACTCATATTATGCTCCTACATCTCAAGTTGAAAGAGCGAAATTGTAATCACCGGGCATGATAGCACTGTGCAGGCAGGACTGATATTGGCCATATCCTGCCTGCACAGTGCTGTATCGCCCGGTAAACGGCTATCCTATCACCACGGTTGTACGTTATTTCCATCTCTACAACTTTGTGGGCGGCGTGAGTAGGTGTTTTATTTAGCTCCTGTGCAATCCTAAGGAGTTTACTAACACACACCCACAAAGTATCGTAATTATAGTATTTTTATGATACTATTTTAAATCATAAACATTATTTTTCCCTTGGCTTGGAGTTGTCATTAACTTTCATGAGTGCCTCTTTAGGGCCCATGTGAATTAACGATTTTGATTTGATTTGAATCATGATCATATAAAAAACTCATATAAAAATTTCATTATATAATAGTTTGCTACTAAGATCATAAGAAAAAGATAATTTGCATGGTCATGTTTTGCATAACATTACTACTAAACTGTATGTTTGATTATATTCCAGAACCGCATGCAGGAGAGTTTGAAGCTGTTCGACTCGATCTGCAACAACAAATGGTTCACGGACACGAGCATCATCCTTTTCCTCAACAAGAAGGATCTTTTTGAGGAGAAAATCCGCAAGTCGCCACTCACCATATGCTTTCCCGAATACACTGGTAAATAATCCACTTAATAGTACCAGCACAGAAGTTTCTCTACGCAAGCAAAGATATTTAAATAAATATCATCATCACTTTTTATCATCGTTAACGCCGGTGAAACCTCGGAACTGCACTTGAGCTAAACAAAGCTCGTAAAAAAAACGTAGACACAAGCACCAGAAGATTTACATAAATCATAGTTACGCGTGATTATTTGTCGTAAATCATTTAGCAAGATGTGGTGCATGAGCGTAACATCTCACGACATTACTATGCATATAAAGATATGCATTAGATTTGCATGTCTGCTCTCTAGTAACACTATCAACGTTATACTTTCGTATTATATTCTTTAATAGTTGTTGGTACAAGGCATGCGTTGCAATGCTACGTAAAGAAAGTGTTTTACCTCTTTCATGTTTATATTTGCCTAGTACATTACCCAATAGACGTTATACTGTTCAAAATTATAAAAAGCCGCCATTTCATACAAAATATAAGAAAACTAGCTGACCCGGCAAACGTTGTTTTGCCATGTACATTATTTCTAGAAAATATATAAAAACATTTAAAAACACAATACAAATAAAAATAAAATTCGGTTTGGACCACCCATTAGCATGCCTATGAAGTTCCATAATTATCCACATGTACCTACATAGACAAAAATGCAATACTTAATGGACGTTATTTTTTACAATATAGAATTTACGTACTATTTAGCTCCGATATTTATTGGGGCCACAGATGAAACGAATTTATGTAACAAAGGTTATTCAAGTAGATTTTTCCATGAAATATATACATCTACATACTAACAAGTGAGACAGTGTTAAAACGCTTTGATTTTAAACTCGATCTAAAAACCCATTCCTTTGCCATGTACTGAATACTGAATCATAAGAAATAATACAGGATATTATTTTCCATGTATATTTTGAATCACAGTGTAACAAAAAACATAAATACTATGTCAGCTTAACTGACAACTGACGGTTGGATTAGTTGGGTTTTTTTGGCGCGTTCGCCTTTTAAGCAGCTAGTACCGGGTTCGATTTCCGGTGGAAACACAAGTTATCTCCCCAAGGGAAATTTGTGTTTCTGGTTCTGGATGTAATTGTGTGCGGTGTGAGTGTTTCCGGCACCCCCGACACAAGTCATCGAACTAAGTGTGGGGATGTGAGTGTGAAAGCGTTAAAAGCTTAAAAACGTCAGCAGTTTTGATTGGTCGTTTTGCAACTGAAGCGCAGTTAACGCTGACAAATGTCGCAATGCTACCAATCACAATCACGGATCGACCAATCACAAGCACGCTTGGCCAATCACAAGCACACATTTACCTCGCCCACTTTACCTGCTGGTGAATTTTGTTATGGAGAGAAATTTGCCTGCACTATCAACTGGTTTTATAATCTTTGGGACTGGGAACGTCTTAAGAGGCCGGGGTAGTCTGTGAAACGATCTATAGGCTGTCTCTGTTTAACTGGCAAACTGTGCCCATGCTTGATGCGATAGCACTACCGACCGAACAAATCATGATAGGTGCCGTAATACCAAACATTATGAATGAAAATGTAATGTTTAGCCATTGTTTTTTGCATTAATAGTACCTTGAAATGATAATCTATGTTCCTGTTGTAATGACAAAAGAAATGTGTTAGTTTTTAATACAAAACGAATAAGTTAAAGATGCGAAATTTACGTCATAATAATGTGTGAAAATCAACTGGTTTATATATCGGTTTAGGTAATTATTTTGGAATAAAAACTATCCAGGAACCTAGATTAAAACGTTTTTAATCTGAATAACAGCACAGTATGGTGGTAATATGCTTGAATTATAAATAATTTCGGTATTACGATTATATGGGCAAATCAACCTCCGCAGGCCCCTTAAAGCGCTTTAACACCAGTTGATAGTGCATGAGGTTAAGTACACTTCATAACAAAATTCAACAGCGGGTGTCTTCACCCACGGGCGAGGTAAATGTATGTTTGTGATTGGCCAACGCGTGCTTGTGATTGGTCGATTTGTGCTTGTGATAATACTTGTGACATTCAATATTCCAAAATTAATACTATTATTTGTAATGTTTCTTATTTGATCTCTACATTTAAATATTTGTACACCGGAAACGATAGAGTATGTGAAACTTTGACGACCCAGTTGGCGCAGTGGACAGGTGTCCGCCCTCTGCGCCGTGGGTTGGGTTCGATTTCCGGCAGGAGCACAAATTCCTTCTCAAGGGATATTTGTACTTTTGGTTCTGGGTGTAATGTGTGTGTGATGTGAATGTATTCTGCACCCACGATACAAGTCTTTGAACTTAGATAGATAGATAGATAGATAAACTCTTTATTGAACACCTTAATTAAGACAAGAAACAAAGCAAAATAACTATTTACAAAAAAAAGTGTAACAATAGGCGGTCTTATCGCTAAAAGCGATCTCTTCCAGACAACCTTAGTTTGGGGCTGTGAGTGTGGATGCGTTTGTTTTGTTTGAAACTAATACATACTATGTCCCACTATTTGACAATACACAACACGAATCAATTTCCATTGCAGGCGCGCAAGAATACGGCGAAGCGGCCGCGTACATCCAAGCGCAGTTCGAAGCCAAGAACAAGTCCACCACCAAGGAGATCTACTGTCACATGACGTGCGCCACCGACACCAACAATATCCAGTTCGTGTTCGACGCCGTCACCGACGTCATCATAGCCAACAACCTGCGCGGCTGCGGCCTCTACTAGTGACGCTCCCAGGGACGCGGGGGTTTGACTCGGTCGCGACTAGGGATGGGATACTTGAGGTTGTTTAGGTTCGGGATGTCGATATAGCAGGTATCGATTTATATTTGAGTTGTTTAAGGTGTATAGATTCGGATCGCTTGCCCGGAATGTGAAGGACGGCGCGTTGAGGATCGAAATTTCGGTTTGCTAGAATGTCTTGGAGTCTCAACGGCTTTGAGGAGCGAAATGTCGAGCGAATGAGTCGTTTCTATATATATCGTTGTCCTGATTGTCTTTGTAACAGAATGCTACTTTCTTATGTTTTTTTCTGATTGTTGTTTTTCCATGATTCCCAATCTACGTTACTTTCACGGATTCATTTTCTCAGAATGTTTTCTTACCAGAATTTTGCTTATTCAATTTTTCCCCAGATATTTTCATGTCCTAGAAAATGTCGTTCCCAAATTGACCCATTCCTAGAAAGGCCTTTATAATGTTAATTCTCATTACAGAAATTAGATATAATTTCTAAATGCCTTGTGGTAGCTAAACATAAAACTTAAAGATCCCTCTAACTTAATTTTTTTACAAAAATCATATATACCGAAAGTAAACATTCTGAGTTAAAGAGATTCCTGGCAAGTGACACTATGGGATTCTGGAAAAGGCGGGATTTGAAACTTAGTTTAGGTAACTGAATATTGGTAGACTTTCTAAACTTATACACGAACCTCTACTTGTAAACCTCAACCGGTTTGAAACGTATCGAATCCGAGCGCCTAGCGAGTCAAACCTCTACCCGGGCCGGGCGTCGCCGGTGCGACTAGATCCGCCGAGCGCGAGTGACGACGATCGTTCCGTTCTATCTTCGTTCCCCTGTAATATAATCACCATTTCGTTGTGCCGCCGAGTTTAGACAGTTTTTGATACGGTTTAGCGTTTGATTCTAAATTTTGGTGCTAGGCGATGTACGTAGTTTGTCGGATCTAGTCGCGCACGCGTCTGGTCCCGCGTATCGTAACTGACCATCGAGAACGTGGAAACTTCGGAATTGTATTAACACGTTTACTGTTGGAAACGCATACCTTGTGATTCTTCAATTGACGCTGGTGGTCACGCCTGGCGTGTTATATCCGAACACGCCCCGCGTGTGGCGCTGAGGCATAGTTATTAAAACTTCAGCAGTCTATGTGTTAAAATCAATTAAATTAAAATAGCTCAGTGATAAATGGACTCTCGATTGGAGTAAAATGAAAAATACTATTTTGATCAAGTTAGGCTTTGTTTTCACACGTACAGTTTTCTACGAGGCTCGGAAAGATCGTTACGAAGAAACATATCGCCCGCTCGGCTTGCGGTATATACGTTTTAGTTAGACAAGCGAGTGGATTTTCCCTCGCGTTTTAATGTTTTTGATAAACGAAATTGACCTCTATTACGTTCAGTTAGTGTTTGCTTTGTAGTTTAGTTTGTGTCAATGTCGAGGCCGCAAGTGTATGTGAACTATGAAGCGTTTTTCTATCGAGTGTCCATGCGAAGTATACATTGATACAGCCAGCAGTAGTCTCGGGTCACGTTACGGCGCGATGTTTCCGTTAGTTTGGCCGCGTGCGGGCAACACAATACCTCCGGTAAATAACCGCTTATATACTCACTCTCTTACGGACCAAATACAGAGAACCAATATTTATAAACACGGTAGTGAGATGAACACGTTCACAGGCCTACTATGAATACAACATCATTCCATTGTTAAGTATTACTGAGAAATTATTTTTTATAAACTTTTGAAGCACACCGGCTCTATGGGATAAGCGTTATGTTACACTAAGCTAAGACCTGTAACCCTCGAAACACGCTGTTTATGTTAGGCATTGTATTTACGCACAAATTCGTTCCACTAGCATTCTTTATGCCATATACAGTTTTTCTATATTTTGTGTTCAATATTTCTTATATCGTTTTACAGTAAGGTTGTAGCCATTTAAGATCTTGTATTCGATTATTGAAATCATGTTAGGTATTTATTTTATCTAGCTATTAAAGTGTAATGTAAACTCATGTTTAATTTTGTATTTAATGGTTAACCAATGTATCATGTTATTTGAGCGGTCGTAGGATTATTCACGTGAACATTTTGAATATATCGAGGATGAGGGGACACTCTCCGAACAGTGTAAGTTATGTGAGTATATAATCTATGTATACACTCACGAATTGGCGTAATCAAACACTTATATATATTATACTATATAAAATAATTTATTATTAATAATAAAAATAAAAATCTTACTTTTAAGCATTAGGACAGTAACTGTATCAATAAACATTAATTAATAATGCAATTAGACAGTAACCTCTACTATCGTCATAGTTAGGTGATTTAATTTCATTTTGCGTTCATCGAGTATGTAAAAAGTGATTAAATGATATGTAACGCCTACATTGTGACGCGGGCCGTCCGCACTGCGCAGTCGCGTCGTCGCTAAACCAAAGATTGTGCTCTATTTATACTTTAACACGGATCAAGTCGGTTTAACGTTAATAGTTATAAAGGTAATTTTAAATTGAGAAGAGCCGAAAAAAATATACTAGAAACTTAGCTTGAAAAAAGAACTATACTCGTATCAGAGTGATAGTGTTGTGCCCATCGATACATGTATATCGATGTAAGGTGACAGTGTCGGTAGTCTGGTTCCTCGGCGGACGGCCCGCGGCCGCGAGCGCGCTCGCTTGTCGCTGTAGGTTTTTTACTGTTATGTAACAATATATGTACGTAATATAATAAATTAGCGCAGTTGTACATCCAGCCCGACCCGATAAGTAAGCTTCACACGCGGACGTTTATTTGTGAGCGAGTGCGGGCGTCGCGCGTTAGGATATCTAATTAGTCGTCAGTTCCGCATTTCGATGTGTTCCACGGGCGCAGAACATTTAACTTGTATGCTTTAATATTTCGAGTGAATGTGATGTAAATTTTGTACACTGCCGCATTGTTTGTTCGCTCGAATCACATTTAGTTGTAAGATTGAACGACAGTGATCGATCCGCCACGTATCCGATGTTGTTTGCGCACAAGTCGTCGATCGCACAAAGTACCGGCGCCCGACCGAGCGCCAAGCTTCTCAATCGAAGACTGAATTGTTGCGGCTCAAAACGTTCTCGCGCTTTATTAGACCCACGGGAGGTTTATTGCAGAGTTTTATAAACGAGTAGTTTAGTCGGATCGTCTTATCGTAATCGTAATGTGGCATGAGTTCATTCGAGAACGAGTATCGACGAGGCATACGGTCGAGCTACAATCACATTTAATATTAAAAGCTGAGTCTTCGTCACGACGTCGTCGATCTGAATCGATATCACCATGCTTCATTCATATTTGCCAAAGTTAATTACTAACCTCACTATTTATACCTACTGTATGTTCTTTGATAACTAAATTATGTGTGAGGTTCGGGGCTAGGCGCGGCGGCGTAAGGCCCCGGCGTATAGTCGTATCGGTACTGATCAGAGTACAATGTTGAAGAATATCTTATTTAGAATTGATGAACATGTAAACATTAATTTGTAGCGCGTGGAGGGTCGTCGCGTGTAGGCGAGGGCTTGCAGCTGTACGGTGCAGCGACGGATCCTAGCCTCGGACGATCCCCACTATTGAACAAACGTTTAAGAAAGTAAAATTTTTAGTCACTAGCGGGTAATTTTTGAATGTGATTCAATCTTATCTTTATTTTTCTATCGAGTGACTTGATCATTGGTTTCGTTCATTTCCAAACTTTGTTTTGTATTGCATTTAATGAAAGCGATGTATTTAACCAACGATGTAATAAACAATATTTTCTCTTATTTGTATCTCGTCTGCACTGGTATTTTTTATTGAATTTACTATAAATGTACTTTAAGTGTATAATTTTAAATAATTACTGAAAATGATTATATTCTAATTTTTATGTTCAAATAAATGTTGGTTTTATTTGCCTTTTATATCCAGTTCCTGATCCCGTATTTACTACGTTTTGTTTGTTGCACTACTGAAGGGAACATTTATTTTAAATAGGCTAAGCCCGCAGCATCGGCATTGCCCTCGTCAATCAAAATCAATTCATTTCAGGGTCGAGGTGGAATATGTACGTGAAATACTTTCCAAAGTTAATAAATATGATGATGAATTTATAGGAATTACGACTAGTAGGTAACTGCTAGACTAGTGTTTAAATGTTGCAAAAAACGTACGTACTGATTATGGGTAAGGCATCCTAAGTGGGACAAACCGTCATAACACGACCGCGACATTTGCTATTCTATTAAAAACAGGTGACTCGCTCCGTTTTGCCCAGGAGAATTACATTAATATTATAGATGGCAATAGATGCGAAAGTATGAGTGTATGTTTGTTTTCTCTTCAAACCGTAACGGCTGAATAGATTTGAATGACATTTGGAATGAACATAGCTTATACCTAGGAATAACATATAGACTTAGGTACTTAATTAGCCTGTGAAATACGCAAACCGCGCAAAGCATCAAAACCGAGGGAACGAAAACCGGTCAGTTTGAATTTCCCGCTAGACTAGATAATTTAGCTATTTTACTTTGTGTAGAATGATATATAAATAATTAGTGTTTCATAGATGGTTTCTAGTGTGTAATAAATCCATTCAACAAATCTCTTGCCACAACTTTTTTATATTTCTAAACACGAAACGATATAATCTGGGAGTCTTCAAAATCAAAAGTGAATCGATTAGCATGCTACATCTTCGGCAGTGTCATAGCTTTCTATGAGGTGAGATAGTGGTCCTAGTTATATGCTCTTTGTAGTGGTCTAATGTTTGCCTACTGAGCATAAAAAATATATTTATTATATATTATACCAAAAAAACTAGTTCCATGTTAGAACACTATGTTTCACTATCTTTGACGTTTCAATTCTTTGTCTATGGATAACCTTTTTTGTTTTGATTCTTCACATCAATTTGAGTTTGAAATAATTGTATTTTGCATTGCTTGATAAACTGAACTGCAAATTGAGTAAATATAAAAGATATCAGTATCACCATTAGCACTATGAAGGACGTTATAGACGTTATGGCGTTGCAAAGCAGACGAGAAAGGCGACTACCAGATTACCGAAGCGCTCCGGGCCATAGTTTAGCAACAAATTTTATATTCGAGTGTGGCATCAAATTGGGTTTGCAACCAGCGACAGTGGGTACTGCCGCTATATTCTACCACAAGTTCTTTAAGGAAGCCGATAAGAACGACTACGATTGCTACGTGATATGCACAGCTTGTTTATGTGCGGCGGGGAAGTCTAGAGACGAACCAGTCAGACTGAGGGATGCCGTGAACGTTGCTCACAATTCTATCAACCGTGGCGCGGGCCCATTGGAGTTAGGTGAAGAATATTGGTCCTGGCGTGGAGCTGTAGCGCAAGCTGAATTGCTTGTGCTGAGACTACTGGGTTTCAACCTTGATACGCCGTCGCCTCACCGTTACTTGCTGCACTATCTCCGTTCGCTTCAAGAGTGGTTTCCGGCGTCACAGTGGCGCGCGGCGCCTGTGGCTCGCACGGCGATGGCATTCCTACAAGACTTCCACCATTCCCCCGCCGTGCTTGACTACAGGGCGCCGCACATAGCTGTTGCGAGTCTGACTTTAGCGCTACATGTTCTAGGCGTCAATGTTCCATTAGCATCCACATTAGATGATGATGCCGCCTGGTATTCTGTAAGTTCTTTAAAAACTATTTTATGAGCAGTTGATTTTAGCACTATTGATCCACACATCTAAAAATAATCTTGAAAGCAAAACTACAAAATTTTCAAGTCTTAAATGATTCATTCACACTAGTACTGAAACCAAATAAACATTTGATTTGTGTTTGAGTGTTACATGTGTAAGTTTTCCGAGGGCAGGTTAATGAAACAGTCTATTGTATATACAAGGTGGTTTATTGAGAGGGGCGGTGATGGCCAAGTCCGAAACCACGAGAGTTAGATAAAACTCAAATCATTCAGGTCGATTTCCGTCAAAAGTGAAAGAAAAAAAATGAAACTTTGATACCTTGATATCTGCATTAAAATCCATTAGTACAATAATACAGATGTCTTTCTTTTTCTGAAAAATCATGTGGGTTGATTTCCATCAAAAGTAAGAGATAAAAATAAAAACTAAATATATGTAGTTATTGTTTTCTTATAAACCGAGGGCATGACTCATTTCATGACTTTTCTGTAATTCTTGTCGTTTTAGACTTGGCCATTACCGCCACTCTCTAAAAACCACCTGTATAATATGTTCAAAGAGCCTGCATAGAAGTAATTATTTTCTATTGCATATCTCTCTAATAACCATCTTGCTTCTACAGTCATAAGGAATTTGTTAAATAAAAATGCCTGACAAACTGTCCTAAGATATAAGTCCTAGTATAGTTAATATAATTAGCTGAAGTTTGCCTGGAGGACAAATAATTGTTGTTTGAGCTGAATACTTCCACTGCAAGTTATAATTAATAGCATTATTGCCGCTTTGTGTGAACCTGGTGGTAGTAAGTACACAATTTCATCCCTTTGGTGCTATCAATACAGACAAAAAGAAGCTAGGGTATCAGCTGCAGAAAGGTGATCATAGATATGTTCCCACTGCTAGCAAGATGGTGGTTAAATGATAGACTATCAGATTTATTTTAAATAACTATGCCCTGGACTTGTGAGTGTTAATACTATTTCTAGAAACTAGTTCAAGTAAAGTGTGTTATAATTTGATGATATATTTTCAGGTGTTTACAAAAGATCTTCATAAGGAAAAGAACTGGGAAATAATGGAGAAAATTATGCAAGTTTATGGACGGGAACCAGAACCTATATAATTTTTACTTACTCATCGTAATATAAGGACTGTGGTATAAAATGCAAATGCGTGTGTGCTGTGTGCAAATAAAATGATACAACATTAATAACATATATTTTCACTTGCCTCACATGTTACTATTAGTGTTTATGTATATATAAAGGAGGTGTATTTGTGTGAGTGGTTACATTGAATATTATTATTAAATGAACGCAAAGTAAACACTTAAAATAAAACGCAAATTTAAAAAAGCGGTGAAACACAACGCTGTAATTTTAGAAATCCTGGTCCGATTTCGATGCATGATCGCATTTAATGCGCGAGTACGTGCATTAAATGCAGCAACTTTTAAAGTAATATTTTGATGTGTTGGTGTGAGTCGTTATTACATCTAATACCTTTAAACGAGCAATTCTTGTTTCTTTCCTATAATATATAATCAGGATCTCGGCAACGGCACCAACGATTTTCGTGAAATTTAGTAAGCAGGGGGTTTCGGGGGCGATAAATCGATCTAGCTAGGTTTCATTCTTAGAAAAAGTCATTTACCATAAAAAAAAAAACCGAGCAAAGCTCGGTCATCCGGGTACTGTAATACCTTAAACGAGCAATTCTTGTATGTCCTAGGTTATATAATCTGAATCTCGGAAACGGCTCCCAAAGATTTTCATGAAATTTTGTATGAAGGGGGTTTCGGGGGCGATACATCGATCTAGCTAGGTTTCATTTTTAGAAAACGAGCAAAGCTGGGTCATCCAGATAATTATGTATATTAAAACGTTTAGAGTTAACTTCTAGGTAAGCATGCTACATCTTCGGCCGCATCATCACTTTCCATCAGGTGATATAGCGGCCAAATGCTTAGGTACTTATCTGGCATAATTTGTGACGGGGGTGATAAGACTTATGCACTGATCAAAGATAATTTAATCGCACTGATGTCCCGCTTGGCAGCGTCTCAAAATGTTCTTTGAATCTACCGTTAAATATTTGTTAGATATTGTAGGAGAACCTACAAAGTTTGTTTATTTTGTCAATAAAACCTGTATATTAGAAGAATTCTCTTTTGAAATTCCTATTAGTAGTAGTCTCTGGAACGCTGATGACTGCTTCATTAGAACACTTCAGAACTGTTCCGAGGACTAGTCAATTTTGTTTGTAATTTTGAGTCAGAAATTCTTCCACAGTGGTAAACTTTCTATTTGAAGACTTTTTTTATTTTTTTATGACAAATAGGCTAGCATTTGACCGCTATATCACCTGATGGAAAGCGACGATGCGGTCGACGGTGGAACATGCTTGCCTAGAAGGTACCTGTTCACTCTTGACTTGGAGAGGCCTAAGTTATACTTATCGGTGTAGTTAGCGAGCCATTGGTTTCTGAAAAACTTAAAACCTAGCAAGATGTCTATGTGCCTACGAGGTGACCTTTACCACCCCTCAAGTCTTGACCTTTTAAACATCCTGCGTTTTACGTAGGTACACACAATTAATTATTTAGACATGATCACCCTTGACCTCATAAATATGAATTTACAATTAAAATATCGGCTGCATTCTACGGACTCAAAAAATACAAACTTCGCGTTAATACTTATAATTTACTGAATGACGGTCAGTTAATTTCCGTCTATTGCCGAGGTAGAGAATTTCTCCGTTCTACTACTGTTAAAAAAACTAGCACCTGGAATAAACGATTCTGTACCTCCAGGCGCCATTCGTCTCGATCCAATAATAATAAAATTTGAGTTTATTATTTCTACTCATACCCAATTCATATCTATACATAGTGCTATTGCCAATTACATGTTGCCTCAATACGGAAGACTAGTTGCCCACAACACGGGCATCCTAGTGTCGGAACAAGAGATCTTGTTATGTTCAACAGCATATCATATTATATTCTTATGAATAGGTATATTATATTTATATTTAAGGTAGTACAAGTAAATAAAATAACACGTTCACATTTACAAGCTGGCCATAAGGATCTAAGAATAAAAATAGCAGTATATTATAATCTAAGGGAAGGTGGGGTGGGGTTCAAATAAACAACACTGCTTAGATCTACAAACAAATATAATTCAGTTTTCTAACATTTTACGATACATAATTTTTATAAATGTACAGGATAAGCTCATGACGTGGGAAAAGCGGTTACTAGTTCTCAACTGGCTACCGGTACATGGTTAATGTACGTGGTGTATATAACATTACATTTAGAAGGGTAGCGGGGGTAATGACCGCTCTGATATGCTTTCACACCATAGATCAGTATGACTTACTTTTAGCGAAGGTGAATTTAGGGACTATGTATGTACCATTACGATGTGCTGTCAGGTTACAAATCTACATTAGACACCAATGACTAGTATAATTTATAAAAAATTACGCTACATTTTTAAGCGTATTGAATTTTAATTTTACATCAGTTTTAACAGTGAATTTGCAGCAGTTGATAGAAATGATGTCTGGAGCGTCGCCCGACAACCCCATCCAGCCAGCGGGAAATGGAAGACAACAGAATCAAATCATCCCTTCGAATCACGCATCTAACATTTGTGCTTCTATTTTGTATTATTAGGTACAGCGAATCGATTACACATAAATTTATTAATCCAAAGAATTTTATATCTATACACGTGTAATATAGCTACTACTTTACCAATGCACACAATTTTTATAATGCTGAAGTCTCTTAAACACCAGTAATTTAAGAGGAATATTATCTTATTTACTATGATTTATTTATTAAAATCTATTAAATAAATTTCACACTGACAAAATTTAACACTTGATATTGTTGTAGACGACATTGATAATGACATTAATTTTTTATTGCACAAATACTATTTACTAACTACTGGGTTCGAATTGATACACTGGGACACAGACATTCGTGGTGATCACGCCGTGCATCCATCATACCTGTACAACGGAACAACACAACGTTATATATAATTATATATTCAATATATATGGGAGTATCAAACATTACGGTTCTAGCAATCCACACGCTCAATCAAATGTTCATGGGGTAAGCTAGTTCTTGTTATCAGCATGAATGAAAACCAGTCGCATATTAATTAGGTACTTATAATATGGGTATACATATTTAAATACCGCAAACTACAACCACATTCAGTTTCATTACATAATTATGAAGGGAATGTTTTGGTCTAACGTTTCATGTATGGGTAACACACACACCTCACAACACGATTCACAATTTCACATAGAAAAGGCAGTTCAATTTATAAAGATAAGAATAACATTAAGTTGTTAGTGAAAGTGTAATAAATACATAATTATTGTTACCAGATGTATTTGTATGAAATAGGCACTTGAAGTCGAAAGTTAAAATAAGCTATAGGTAATAGAGAATATTATTCAATAACAAAAATAAAATTTAATAAAATATAATGTTAACTAGTGAAAATGGGAATGTAAGAGCTATGTTGTAACAATTTCATGCTACACTATAACAACATAAGCAGCAAAGCAAAAATGACGGATCCTGCCTAAAATATACACCTGTTCAATTTCTGTAAAGGACGTCTGAAGACATATTTAAATTAATTAACAACAATGAAATATTCATCTGTATCAATAACACAACAAAACTTCTATGGCATCTGAAAATTATTTGTACATATTTTTGTACACGGCGTCAAAACGATGCACCTCACCCTCAGGATTTGACTATAATTCCATTAAAATTTCCTAATCTACTAATATTAAAATTACAATAAGAAATGACGAAAACTAACTACTACATAGTAAATATAGACTTAAATATTTAGCGCTACACGATCAATACGCAATCACCTACTTTGGCTGGACTCATAAATAAAGGGGTGTTTTTGTTTTCTAATTTAAATAATACTGGAAATTAGCCTGAGGGTCGAACGGGGAGTGCCGGGGGATACTATCCTTAAGGAGTGTATTATTAAGGAGGTGGTCAGCCTGCAGCTAGCTTTTTATGGCAATGCGTGCTTGATCGAGGCTTTGTCTCTATACCGACAAGTCTACGCACATCAAAATCTCGTCTCGCTTCCTAGGAGCATACCTCGTGTTCCAAATTTGTTCATCGGACTGTGTGTTCTCTATAAAATGATCAAAAACGTCAACACACCTCAGATCTATTACTTAAAATAGAGCAAACAAAACAATAGGAACTCTCTACTAAAAAAAAGTTAATAGAAGCATTTAATAAATCATAGATTAGCTAAAAGATAACACGAAACAAACTTCTTCTCAACAAAAATAATAATAAGAAACGAATAATATAAATATTAGTTAAAATACTCTGCAAATATTAACTAACGTATGCTAGATAAATAGCTTTGTATGTCAATACAAAGGATACTATTCTGATGGATCGAGCCCGGTCTTCTCAGGTTTTCGAATATGCCCGAATGACTTGTAAATTTGCATTTCGTCACAATTACAAATATAGCTATTATTATAATTTGGCATTCGACATCTGTCCCGCACAATACTCATCATATACATATATCGACAGATACCATGAGCCGAAGTAAATAAATAAAGGAAAGAAGTGTGATAGATTTAATCTAATCACAAATTATTTGTATATCTAATAGGTATATATTTTTTTCAAGAAAAGCTTGTGTCAGTGAAAATATCCTAATATTATATAATGGTGATAGAGCAATATTATTTCTCGCAGAAACCGAGCGCTCGGCAACACGGCGTCGATGTTGAAACTAATTTAAACATTTTACTGGATAATCTTTAAGACTAATGCCTTTAACCTCGTATTACTACAGTCAGATGTTTGCATCCCTTATTAACACATTCACGAAAACACATTGTTCTTCCAATCGTGAAGAAAACGCGGCGACCCGCGTGGCGTGTTCCATAGATCGAATGTACAATCATACAAGGATGCTTCTGCACATTGCGTACAAAAATTCGCACATCACGTGGAAAACAATGTATTAGTAAATAAGTTAAATTTTTTACTGCATAAGCAAGTGCCTTGTAATGTATAATTGTCGAGGTGTTACTAGAAATTTGCATAAGCACGTTTCCAGCGATTCCGCGTCTCGCCTCCCGAAGTTGGTGTTCCCTATATTTACTTAGCTACTAAGGCATTTATCTACCTAAATAAGCGTATTCTCGTACCGACGCGGTAGTGCCGAGCGCTCGTGTAAACGTCATGATTCCTCCTTCCATACGCGTAATCACACTACAAATAATTTGATAAAATAATTATCGACATGGCACTAAACAGTTGGTTAAACATTTATCGAATAACATCTAATCTTCTATTAGTGGGTGCGAAGTCATTACATGTTATCGATGATTTCGCTCGATGAGAATGGATTGAGCGGATTGGAAAGATTATTACTATTTGTTGCATATTTTGTCCATGCACTTGATATTTAAGTTTAGTAACAGCATGATCTCGACAGTTAATACAACTGAATCACGAACGAGTTACACAAATAAAGCAAATCAATGCGTGAAAGTATTGTTTCAAACGTTGATTTGTGATGTTAATCAATTTGGGGGCACGTGAGCCTTGCTAAGCAAACTTCAAAAGTTTTTATGATAAAGAAGTAAAATATTGAGATCAAATTTTGGAGCTCTTTTCGATGGATTTCTTTACAGTTCGGTGTTCGCTTTGCATGGCGCAAGTGATAAAAGATTGACAAGGCAGAAGTAATATGTAATCTTTAACTTTGAGCAGTACGTTTGAAGCAATTATTGAGTGTAAAAAAATCTAATAGGCTAGATTTTTCTTTATGACGTACAAGAAAACTGCTATAGTTTCAGTATGTAAGTCGTAGAGATCTGTATTATTTAGTTGCATCTTCAAATTAATGCTTGTAAAAAAAAAAGGTTATACTGATAGACAGGGTGAAGCAGGGTGGCAAGTTTTTATCAACAACCACAGTGTATTTTTTCTGTAACTTGGACCTTGTTCATGAATATATAGAGGTCAAATCAGTATACCCTATAACAGCTTCCTAGCTATTTGAGAGCCTATTGAAATACATCTCTAACATGTATTTAAAAACATGTTAGAGAGCTAAGTCGGTAGGATTCTTGACAGAAGCTACGTTAAATTTCGCTCAAAGAACATGTTAGCGAAATGATGTTAGTTTTTTCCGACAAAACAGTTGATAACGTTGGAATAATAGCCTATTTATGTTTAGTAGTAGACCAATTAAAAAGCTAAAAAAGGATAAAATTCGTCTCAACAAAAAGAGTTGGCGAAGTCGGTAGGATAGCTTGATTTATGTTTTATTTTTGGCAAATCAAAAGAATCTAAATGGTGACATTTCATAACAAAAACAAGGCAAAATGAGTTGAATTGTCTTGTTTTCTTGTTAACAGATGAACAGGCTAGAAAAACGGTAAAATTTCACTACAAATTCAATTATAAGTCGATAGGGAAAGGTTGGCGAAGTCAGTAAGATAGCCTGATAGTTTCTTGTTGACAAATCAATTCTAAAAAGCAAATTACGCGTGCCTTGTCAATTAAAACACTTAGATTACGGCATTGGGAAGGGTCTGCGAGGCAGTTCATCGCACATCGGTGAGGTTGCTCTTGTCTCCAAACAGTTTGACGAGCTGCTCCTCGTAATCGTCGATGTTGCGCTTCATTATCTCCATGCAGGGGCCCAGCAGCCGCTCGAAAGTCTCCACATCCAGGACTGGAAGGAATGTTATGAATTTATGCAAATAGTCCAGCACAACAATTAAAACACAAAAGTGTTTAGATACATCATTTAGTAACTTGGATAACATCTTTGGCACAGCTAAAGCAAACCATTAAAACAAAATAGGACAACTAATTTCTAATTTATATTAAATAACTCATTGATTATTAAAAACATAGTCAAAGTTATCTTGTACCCTATTATAAGTAGCATTAAATTAAAAACTAATAACATAAACTAGAATAAGAATTCATAGTGCACTATTATGTAATAGCTAATCCAAGAATTTTTATGTCAATTTACAGAAATCACATATTAAAAGTTATGTTCCAGCAGATATAACATAAAACGATTTCACACTCACAGCCCCACACCAAGTTCGATGACTTGTGTCGTGGGTACCGGAAACATTCACATCACACACACAATCGCAACCAGAATCCTAAAATGTTCCTTGGGGTGAAAAGTTGTGTTCCTTGCCGGGAATCGAACCCGATAGAAGGCGAACGCTCACCTAACTAAGCTTACGGACAGTTATCCTTGAGAGCCAGACGTTTTAGGCCTAGAATGTTAACCATCTTTGAGCATATAATCATTAATCACTATGCGTTTGCTAATGTTGAACAAAAACTACTCCCTAACTAAATCGTCTGTATCATGTGACCATGAGGAGATATTTTTGATTTCAAAGGTGTATTAAAATCGGAGAAAATACAGTCAACTATCAATACAAGATATAAAATACTTACAAGCAACTTTGGTCGGTCCGACGGCATAAGCGGAAGCGGCGCGAGGCTTATGGGTCACTAAGGCCAGCTCGCCGAAGTAGCCGCCTTTGCCTGCACATAAATAAGAACACTTATAGTACACCTTCTACTTCAGTCTAAAATCTCTTTGCTTTGTCGATATTTTTTGACACCTCGTTTTCACATGGTCCATGGTCATGATATATTGGGGACAGCTGTTAGTACGTAATCAGCTTATTGCGACCCGTCTGCACAAGCCGAGAGAAAGAGAGAGAGATAAGAGAGAATAAGAGAAGATGTATAAATCAATTCACATTGTGTTGTTGGTACTGTTACGAAGTAGTAACTTCTCGCACAACACAGGGTAAAAACCATGTTGGTTAGCTGGTTCGTTGACGTCAGTCCAAACGAAATGGATGCTATATTCTTAGTCCTCTACAAATGATATGCCGTCAGAATTACTATTCAGTCGGAATTGAGCTCAATGTTCCTTATTTACGAAGTTCATTATAATAAGCTATATGCCTGAAAAATCCATTTAGTCCGTCATTTACATTATCAAACAATATCGGACACGTATTTTTTCTTTTGTTAATTAAACAAAAAAAATACGTAGATATACTGCGTTGGAATTCCGCGTGACTTCACGTCTCTTGTACACTTTTAACTGAGGCGTGACGTCACGAACCCCACTTCCAAGCTTTGACGCTCTTTATATTTGTAAATTTCTATTGATTTATTAAATAAAAAAATCCATGTCCAATTTATTTTTACCAATTTCTTCATCCCTATTACCGAGGCGTTAAAGCTTGTCCTCGTTGGTGTAGGTGCGAGGGAAACGGATGCATATATTCCCGTCCTTTAGAGCAAGTAGCCTGTCGGAAGAGCCCGTTGTCCTTAACAAAGTACATTGTAATTACCGAGGCGCTTGATCTCGTGCTCGTTCCCATCGGTGCGAGCGAGACGGATGCTGATATCCCCGTCTTCTACAAAGTACATGCCATCGGCAGTGTCGCCCTGTCGGATGATCAGTTCTCCGTCCATCAGAGTGCGCGGCAACAGAGCATCGGCGAGGTTAGCGCGCTCGTATGCCTGAGGACAAAACAAATAAGTATATAGATCGTAAATAAGTTCTATTAAGGAATTGACCGAGCGGACGCGAAGGCTTCCTTTTCAGCTTGGGCCAAATTGCTTTCGTATGTCCGGCAGATTTCTGGTTGTTCTCCTATACAAGTCGCTTTTCTAACCAATACTCGTGAAATTTTGTGAGCACATTTAAATAGATTTTTTTGTCGAATCAGTTTTTGGAAATTTTTCAAAATGGCGAAGATGAGAGAATAGACAACAGGTGAGATAATTAGTGGTAAAACGCTTGCCTATCAGGGTTAAAAAAAAAACAAATTTTAGTACAATCGAACACCGCATCGCTTAGAAAAAACATATTATACACTATCTGCGACCCACGGTTTTTCCCGCGTAACTCCCGGACCCGAGGGAATGCCGGGACAAAAAGAAGCATATTATGCGTTAATCAAGGGCGTCTACCAACTCCAAAGCAAATTTCATTAAAATTGGTTAAGCCGTTTTAGCGTGAAGAAGTAACAAAAATACAAACACACTAAAAAAAATTCGGATTTATATATTAGTGGAATTATTTAAATCCTCCAATAAATACTCCAATGTACATACCGGAAATATACATACACCAATGAAAAAAGTCAAACAAAAACTTGTATTAAAGATATCATTCGTCATGAGTTCATGAGTCATTCAATTTCCAGAAAAGCAACATTTCCATTCATCGTTCGTGTAAAAGACAAACACACTATGTGGGCTACACAAACACACGTGTATAATTTGCAATTTAACATTAAGAGGGTTTATTCCTTTTGTCTTCTCTCTCGCTCGCACATTTTAATATTTTAAATAAATACAATTAGCTACGTGTGTTCTTGAAAATGTTTTCAACCAACTATATGGACATTAAAACAATGAACGTTTTAATCTACCTTTCGTTTTTCATATACACTTCTGGACACATCTATTGGCCCACCTTGCATTTTCAGTTTCGTTTGGTCCTAGCTAAAATTTTTTATTAGGTCGAGCAAAAACTATTGATGCAGTTTTAAACCTGATACATTTTACCATCTTTTTCGATCGTATTGTTTTAAATTTGAATTCAGAATACCACACGACATGGAGCTACCCCTAACAAGTCGGGTATGCGCCTTTATAAAGGCAATTAATTTTTGAATAAAAAACATGTTTTATCAAATAAACGTTTATTTTAATAACGCGTGTTGCCTCCATGGGCATCTACCACAGCTCTCATACGATTAGGCAGAGAGTTTATCAACCGCTCTATGAAATGTTGAGGGATCATCTCCCATTCCTCTTCTATGGCAGTTTTCAACTCCTGCATCGTCTGGGCAACTGGCTGACGAGCCCTAACACGTCTTTTTAGCTCGTCCCACATGTGCTCAATGGGTTTCATGTCTGGGCTTCTGGCTGGCCAGTCCATAACTGTAATGTTCACATCCCGAAGATATTCCCTGACGATGCCGGCCGTATGGGCTCTTGCATTATCATGCATAAAAAGGAAATTTGGGCCCGCATAGTCCGCGTATGGCATCACGTGAGGTTCTAAGCACTCACGAATGTACCTTTCAGCATTTAATGTTGGCAGCCTTGGTCCCGTAACAACCTCAAGTTGAGTTTTGCCACTCGCGGATATACCGCCCCAGACAGTCCATGAGCCACCGCCATAAGCAACCCTCTCTTCAAAGCAGCATTGTGCGAAACGCTCTCCCTTACGTCGGTAGACCTTCTTCCTTCCATCATTGCCATGTAACACAATTTTAGACTCATCAGAAAAGAGTACACGGCTCCAATGCTGCTGAGTCCAATTTAAATGAGTGCGCGCGAAATGAAGGCGCGCTGTTCGGTGGGCTCGCGTTTGTTTGGGGCCATTAGCTGGCTTGTGTGGTACCATATCGCGTTCTTTTAACCTTCTCCGAACAGTTCGAGCGCTCACAGATACTCCGTGGAAGTCGCGAAGTTGGTTTTGTATCTCAATGGAGGTAAGGTGACGATTTCTCAAGCTCGTCATCACGATGAATCGATCCTGCCTTTCAGTTGTGACCCGAAATCGTGGCCTTCCTTGGCGACGAACAAAGCCACCAGTCTCTAGGTACCTCCGATAAACATTTCGGACCGCAGATCGACTTAAATTAAGTTGAGCACTCACATTTCTTTGGCTGTGTCCGGCCTGGATAAGTGCCACAGCTTGGGCGGCGACTTCAGGCGAAGTATCCATAGATTATTGATAGAACCTCACCTTAATGTTAAGAATAAGTAATGTTTGTTGCAAAACCAAAGAGATCAATCACACTTTCAAGAATTAAATCCAAGTAAACCAATAAAATCAAGTTTTCTTAGTATTCGATTGTTTGATATCAACAAACAGGCTCCAAATAGTCTTTTGTTTCTTTAAATTCTGTGTTCGAAATTCAAAAAAAGACTATTGAATGAAGTTATGAATGTGCCAGGTTCAAAACTGCATAAAAACTTTTTGCTCGACCTAATATAAAATTTTAGCTAGGACCAAACGAAACTGAAAACGCAAGGTGGGCCAATAGATGTGTCCAGAAGTGTATTTACGTTAAACCAAGAAAGTGTAAAAAGACATTGAAATTTGGGAACTCTGTTTTCTCTCATCTTATTGAAGGATATGATAGCGAAAAGTAGTTTGAAAAATCCTCGTATTAATTTCCATATAGTTAAAAACATTTTCAAAAACACACGTATATACATAATTGTATTTATTAAAAATATCGAATTGTGCGAACGAGAGAGAAGACGAAAGGGAATAAACGCTCTCAAGACGCTATGCAAATACTGCTATGAGTCGCTAACAATTAGTCGTACGTAGTCGTACTAAAACATAAAGCTTTCATATTTGGACTGCTTGTTGGCTTAGTTGGGTGCGCGTTCGCTTTCTAAGCATATATCGGGTTCGATTCCCGGCTGGAACAAAGTTTTCTCCCCAAGGAATATGTGTGTTTTCTGGTTCTGGTTGTGATTGTGTGTGATGTGAATGTTTCCGGCACTAATTGTGGGTCATGAAATTTGTGTGGGTCTTTTAGAGTGAAAGCGTTTATGTTTCTAATATTATCGTGTAATTGATCTACATAAATAAAACCCAGAAATATGATTGGTGAAAGTTTTCTTTAATAGGATAACTATTAATTAAATTTGGCTCTTTTAACAAAGTTCTTACATCGGCTCTAAAAAATAATAAAATTACGTTCACTACATTCTTTATATAATTGAAACACCTAAACAAATATAAAGAGAGTTTTGCCGCGAAAGTAAAAATGGCGTTGTTGATTTTGTATACTTTTCCAAAACCTGTGATTCTTCGATCGTTAATGTGTAATAATGGTGGATTATTAAACGTTAATACTTAGTAAACGTCCAAATAGTAGGCAAATGATACAAAGTTGAAAAACGTGATTTTCGCCTTCGCTCCAAAACTCTAGTCTTGTAAAATTTCTACCACTTTATAGGGCATGACTTGACTATGACTGGACCTCTCTCTTTTACTTGACTTTGACTGTGACATGTGACTAGGACTTTTAACACAAAATACACTTGAAATATATTATTACTTGACACTGGCTAAATGCACATATTGCGAAGCCAAAATTAAAAAAATAATAATTTAATAGTTCTTAACTTTAACCGAGTTAATGAGACGTGACTCAGGTCTATGTTTTTCTCTTTCTATCTCTTTCTAAGGCGAGTAAATAGATTTTCTCATCGTGCAAGCAAGACAGCTGGTAAATAAATACAACGATCAGACATCCATACGAAAATAGCTCCTATTTTCAAGTTAGTAAGAAATAAGTAACACCGGCTATCGGAGCATACCTTGTAAAAATCAGTAATCAGTAATAATCAGAATCAACAGATACGTATTGATAACGTATCGCATACGTGTGCTTATCATGTGACGTTCTTGTATGGTAAATTTATCGCTTCTATCACTCAATAACTTCTTAAAGCCTCTGGATTAGTCTGGATTGTCATTGAATTCAGTTCGATTACGTTTATCTATGGTTTATAATGCTGCATTAGGATTTAGGTACAGATAACTAATATATAGGCTAATTGTTAATATACTCCTTTATATCCTACTAATATTATAAATCCGAAAGATTGTGTAATTAATTATAAGTGAGTTTGCGAATGATTCATTATTTCAAGGTTTAGCAAGCACGCTAGCATTAAATCTAAAATATTTTTGTTTCATATACTACAAATAGTGTTTATTGTAATATCCTCACAAAACCACTGTGCTTCCATTAAGACGATACACAAGTTTATTTAAGCCGGAGGTGTAAAAATCAGACGAGCTTTTTAAAAGAGACAAATATATAAATCGGAGCCACGTCTCATTATCTTGGTTAAAAACATAACATAACATAACATGACAACTACACCATTTAAAATAAAAATAGTTTCCATTTTTGCGGTATTTCAAATACCTAACGAATGTATATTTTTTAAATAATAATTATAGGGTCAGAAAGTTAACAATAGTAGTATTTCAAAGAAAATATAGGCAATTGGCCCGTAGATAATCTGAATTTGTAATTTTAAGTAGGTTTAGCGTGATTGAGTAAAAAAAAAACTTTAAAAAAATAAATGAATCCAGAACTTTTACGAATCATGTTTCTGGATAACATTTATTTAGATTACATCTGCAGATATAAATTTTCTAACCATGAAAACATTTTACTGAATATTTACAAGTAAAGGGTGTAATCACACCCACAGAAACACAAAATTCACATAATCGTGTGAATTTATCTACCATGTCTATCACCAAAATAAAACCAAAACATGATGACCTTGAGAGCCAGTCAGGCGTAGAAACCCTGGAGTATTAAAACCCTTCTATAATTTCTACCTCATGTTGCATGTGCAAAATAAAATGTAAAAAAATATAATTAAAAAACAAAACAAAAAGGTTTTGCAAAATACATTTTTCATGTGTTTTTTTGCTGAAGTGTTTTGCTTCTACGTTTATCATCCGTACAGCGAGGTTGTGGAACTCATTGCCTGCGTCTTTATTTCCCGAACAGTACAATCTGGGTGTCTTCAAGTCTAGAGTGAATAGGTATCTTCTAGGCAAGCATGTCACATCTTCGGCCGCATCTTCACTTTCCATCAGGTGAGATAGTGGTCAAATGCTTGCCTATCTACCATTAAAAAAAAATGTGCCCGACAGGGTCCAAAATGATCTCAGTATGTAACTAATTATTTTATGTAATTTTAAGGACCCATGTAAATTATGTAAGCATTAAAGAATTGAGTATTGAGATAAGTGTTCAAACGCCAGCCTAATTCATTCATTCTCCCAGGGAATTCAATACCTTCGAATAAAACTATTGAATCATACGAAACAAAATCACACACCGACGCGCACCTTCTACATAAATAATATTAGTACGATTACCTTTAATAGTGCTTTCATTATATTATTTATTGTCATAGCATCCCAGGGTTGGCCAACCATTAAACTCGCCAGTTTCCTTATTGGAGCGTGAATGGTTGCATTATCAAGGAAAACACGACATTAACATCTATTTCAGTTTTAGTGTTATAACAATCAAGCTAAGATTAGTATAAATTAGTGGTAGGTCAAACGCGGATCTATTGTTGTGGGCATGATATGGGCATGCCCACAACCCCAATCCAAGCTATCTCTTCTATATATACATATAATATAGATGATATTATTAACGTTTTTGGCGAAAAAGAAACGTAAGCTTGAATTTGTAATTTAAGTAAGCACCTGTACTCAAATAAAATATCCTCCATCCAAAGGTTGTAAGAAATTGCTTTGCAAATTTTGGTTTTGGCTGGATCGATTTCGATAAACTGTATATGGGACCACCTCTAAAGTTTAATCTACACAACAAAAAAATCATCAGAATCGATTCATAATTGGCATATTATATCGCGTAACATACATACAAAAAACACATACAGTCGAATTGAGAACCTACTGTTTTGAAGTCGGTTGGAAAAGAAACAAATACGCATAAAAACCCGATGAAATAGCTATTTCATCAATCTGAAAGCAATTTAAATAGGCAATACTATCTTGACTCCAAAACACAAACGCCGAACATAGTACTTGCAAAGTTTCTGCTTTGTAAACATTTGCCTCCCAGTAGAAATCGAACTTCCCCTCTCGGCGTAATATTAAATTATACCCTGACCCAATTCAATTTTAAACGTATTTCGTCTAAATGTTAGTAAAGATTGTATTTGCGAGACTAATGGTGAAGTCCCTACACAGTTTTTCTACGCTATTTCGAATTGCAGCTTTATTACCAGATGCGCAAGGTTGATGATTGTTATGGACCAATTTGTATGCAGGTACTTAATACGTCAGGAGTTACGAGTGGCGGTTCCTGTCTATATACGGATAAATTGGCTCTTCAGATGTTTTGTCTCATCAGTCTTTGGTTGTGGTTACAGGATAGAGCCAAAGGGTCAGGTTGCTAATTGGTGGGCGTTCTCGGAATCGATGGTCTTGGATTTCAATCCTTTGATAACGTAGGTAGGAATCGATCAGTACATAGCAACAATTTTATTATAAACTCGGTGATGTACACGCAATATTTATTTAGGGGAGTAGATTCATATTCAATTTAAAATTTTCGGCAGTACAAATTCAAATTTAAAAATCGTTTATTCACATGGGCACAAAAGAGGCACTCATGAAAGTTAATGACTCTATTGCAAGATTCGCAAAATTACAGCTATATATAGAATAATTTTTATCTAGGTTTCGCGAAAACTTCTCTATTTTCTCTCTCAGCGGCGCATTTTTACCTTTTTATTTTAAACAAATTCCAACTTGTCTTATATAGGTTTTATCTAAACCTAGTAGTCTTATTATGTACTATGTAGTCGCGCCTGAAAGCGCTAGTGCAATTTGCTTCCATGCATACACACACTCCTATCCAAGTAACTTTCCTTTAAATTTAATGGGCGGCATAGTTATGTATCTTTTTTAAATAGCGGAACGGAAATCTTGTTTTTTTGGAAATTATTATTTAAAGCCCACGTAGCAATTTAAGTAAGAGGATTATTTTGTTTGCCAGTTAGGTAAGGACTGTAAATTAAAATAAGAAAACAATCGAGATAATCGCTTGCGAGATCTGCTATCAGTTAACAATTTATGGAGGAATAAAGATAGCAAGATCACAACATAAACCATATACGTAAGTAGGTTTGGATTACGCAGATCGTACAACTAAATCCCGAGTGACGGTTAAAATTATTCCATGATACGTTGTATTTTATATGCGAGCAAGAGTAGCAGCTCAGTGGCAGTTCGTACGTCCCTGGGTCAATCCCGCTCGACCACCAATGGGAAAAAGTCGTAAGGATTATGTTCAAGAATTTCAAAAAATAATATTTAAAAAAGGTATGTGTTAATCAACAAACACGCATTGATTGGGCCGTGGTGGATTAACGCCTTGCTAGAATCTACATGTGAAAAAAGCGCCAAAAGTAAAAACAAAATCGAATTAGAAGATGAGTTAATCATCATCAGCGAATCTTGCTTGTGACTGGCCAATGCGACAGTTATCATTTGTCAGCGTCAGTTGCGGTACAACTAATCATAACTAAGCTGATGCTCCAAAATTCAAAAATAATATTTTCGTTAGGGAGTAACTGGCCGTCAACTGGTTATTTTGACTTAGTCCGCTCTTATATTGTCGGTTCACCTAGTAAGTTGTTTCAGTGATAGTCACAATATATGCAGCTGATCTATGAATATTCACTTTCTGTTGTTTCAAAGAGCCACGCATAAACAAGGAACCCAGCCGAGCTATCGATTGCCAAGCGCGGCGAGGCAATATTTTCGGGACGCTGAGCAATCAGCTCGCCCGTGTGTGAAACTGACTCCCTTTTGCTAAACGTTCGCAACTTGGAACCGAGTTTATTTAACTTGCCAATATAACTTCGCAAGTTTGGATTTTTGTGTCAGCTTGGTGGAATACTCGATTCGAAACTCTGGTAAGTAGCATGAGAATCAAAGATTTTCAATAAAGGCGTCATCACATATACATTTTTTGGGCAATTCAATTGTTGCAACGCTACTGTAACATAAGGTATAACATGTTATTAATATGCATTATTTATTAATAACCGACTTAAAGGACTATCAATTCGGAAGTTTTTCAAATTTATTTTTATATTATTGTGAAAAATTTACAAGAATTTACTTTGTAAAATTTTAATGTTATTGTTCCGAAATAGTATTTTTACTGAATGATTTTCTGAAATAAATAAAGTAAGAAAATTCTAGCAGCTTGCTTATGATTGTCATACATGATATAATGATGCGGAATATAAAATATAAATAATGTTCGCATATAACATAATTATATATTTTTAGAAAATATACTTAGGTACTTGTTTTTTTTTAATAAGCCCATGGCTTTTTTAAGTTATTTTTCTCTATGTCGTAAATCTCCCTATACTGGCTATATAAGAAAATAATTAACGCAAGCAAAGCTTAAAAAAACTAAACACGCATTATTGACGATATCTCAAGAACCACTAATCAGATTTAAATGGGTGGTCCCATTAAAATTTGGTTTGGATTGGAAATCAAACTATTCCAAACAAAAAAAAATCGAAATCGGTTAACGTGGAACGAAGATATGAGGTAAAAAAATACAGTCAACTTGAGTACCTCCTCCTTTTCTGTGAAGTCGGTAGATCATCTTCGCTTGCTTAGCAAAATAGATATATGTTCATATTCTTCTTGAACACACCCAAATTGGAAATTTAATTTCGATAAGCAATAATAGCGGTTGGGCGTTCAATTCTTTTTCTGTTCTATTAATAAACGTTAACGCGAATGGTTTCGTGCGAACGAACGGTATTTCAACCGTAAATGGGTGACGCGTCGCCGTCTGTCTGGATGTAAGATGGTAAAATGTAAGGTGGAGGTGTCAAATAAAAAATATATTTAGCGCGGATTTTGACAAAGGAAAAGCAATCAATACTTGAGTAGGCGCCCACTCATAATATAAAATCGTTAGGCCTTATTCTCGACAACAGAATAGTGAGTCAAAGGTATGATTATATTTTACGAATTGATGAAATTTTGCGAAACGAATTGGCACATTTACGCTAGACGCGGTAAATGTGTTCATTATGGCACTCTACAGTTTACTAAAGTACACTTACACTAATTATTACTACGAACTGTCCGTTGCCTAAGCTGTGCGAGCGTTCGCCTTCTAAGCAGGGGTATCGGGTTCGATTCCCGGCGGGAACACAGGTTTTCTCTTCAAGGAAAACTTGTGTTTCAGGTTCTGGTTGTGATTGTGTGTGATGTGAATGTTCAATAATGCGATGTGAATGTTCGCAGCTCCATACCGAACCTAAGAAATCTAATTACAACAAGTATATACAATAATAGTTTGTAATTACCGAAAAAAATAAAATGGGCTATGTAGAATACGTAAGACAACGTAAAGGTACAGTAAATTTTTATTTTTACGCCATTATGCCAAATCTATTAAATTTATTATTTTTCAGAAATCCTGCCTAAAATTATGGACACTGTGAACAAAAATACTATTGAAACGTAACATACCAGTCATCAATGAAAGTGCGTTAGTGTTATCTCTTTCGCACAGACATGCAATTAAGATTTCAAACTTACCGCCCGCAATCAGCTGAGAATGTTTGAGTTTCTTGAACTTTTGAGATTAAGTTGTTACGAACGGTATAATCTAATCACTTCACCAAAAGCGTCTATTATGCGCTGTTTTAACATTTCTACAGTGTCCGGTTCACTAAAATAAACACGCGTTTTATCTCACTCCACAAAAACAAATCACAGGAAGTGAGAACAGGAGAGCGTGCCGGCCATGCTACTGGCCCACCACGGCCTATCCAGTGATCTCCGAAGTGTGCAATTAGGAATTCGCGCACAATTCGATGATAATGCGGTGGCGTGGCGCTCCATCTTGCTGGAACCGCAAGCCAGATAGGTATGGTAATGGAACGTCATCTAATATAGACGACACCATTGTTTAGAGCAGCACTAAATAACTTTTTCCCGTGAGACGTTTTCTCCAGCCATGAAGTACACACGAAGCATTAAAGTGTATTCGCGGACGTAAACGGATACGCCATCGCCATCGCGACAAAATGGGGCGGCGCGCGCGAAATTCAAATGCACGGATAACCACATCGCGCGGCGCTGCGTTTGCGACTAAGGATGAAGGAATTTATTGTTTTTGTTTCTTTCCGGCATCCCCCAACCAAGGAAGGCCGTCCCGATCACTTCCGATGATTAGCCGAGCTTCCGGGAATAATGAATGAAAATGCGACTTTTGTTTCTTTCCTTCTAGCTAGGCGGCGACACTCGAACGTCGATATAGCGATCGAGTTTTGCCGAGCTAACCCGAGCTCAGTGGGAATAATGAATGAAAGTGCGGAAATAAACGTTTTATGAGTACGGCAGGATTTCTGACCAATAATTACCTATTTTTGGGATATTTTTTCGACAAAATTTATTTCGTAAGTTTTTTGTGGATGTGTGTCAGTAACGGCAGTAGATGATGCCGGTAATTTTTTTTTTTGGTAATTACAAACTAGTGTTGTATATTATACATATTGTATTTTTTTTGTTTACTAAGTTGTATATACCAACAAATTCAGTTTTTTTATCAACAAGTTGTACATACCATCTACTTCAGTTACTAACTGCAACAAATTTATTGAGGAATAAATAAAAAAAAATGGAATTCCCAATTTTACTGGCCGCTATTCTGATTGGATGACCCAACTTTAGTTGGATGAACCAACTAGGTTTTTTCTAAACATTTTTGTAACTGTTTGTTCGTATAACATAAAAATCAGAATGATAAAAAACAGATGAGGTACCTACATTTGTAGCAGCTGAACTGATTTTAATGAATTTTTTTATGTATAATCTTGACGCTGGAATGGGACATAAGACTAGTGGCTACACTTTTGATTCCGAAACCGCTAAAATTTTAGCCAGACTTAATGATCACAAACAATTTCTCAGAACATGTTGAGAATGGTTGCGAACCTCATTTAAAAATTTAATACAATCCTATTCCACCAGGATCGCGTAATCCCGGTAATGCGAATTTATAAACGTCGCAATCTTCCACGCCGGTTTCCATTACCCCGAATAAATTAACCTCCGAGGAATGGATATCCTTGACCATGGACGACCTTGGGGAAATACATTTACATCGGAACATGATTTCACAAACTGTATGTCTGTTAACACATGTTTTCTGTCATGTGTTATATGAAAACGTACTTACGCCGTGGGAACTTAACTGTGCGATGTGTGCAAAACTACGAATTGATTTCTAGAAACATACAATCTAAAAACAAGTGACATTATCAGCAATGGTTACCAAACATAGCTAAGAATTTATAAAATAACCTTAAATAAGTTATTGTTAAAAACTATTTTAAAGACAAGCTTTTAGATGTCCGCCATATTGGATTTAAAAGTGACGTCACTTTATTTTTCGAGTTATTCTCAGCAAGCCCTTTCATTTGATACCCATATTGTAGAAGTGCATTAAAAATTACTTGTCCGCCATTTTGTGTGTTCCGCCATGTTGGACTTAGAATGACGTCACATAGCTAACCGTGCATTGTCATCCAAACTAAACGTGAATACAACATTTCAGCTCAATCGGTTGAAGATATCTGCTTCAAAATTGAGTTACAAGATTCCACCCGAACAAACATATGTACTTACATACATACAGTGCAAGCTAAATAAAAGCTTGTAAAAACGAAATCAAATTAGGTTCAACCGTTTGGGAGCTCCGATAATACAGACAGACACAGAAATGTTAAACTTACAATACAAAAGAAAGGCCTAGGAACTTTAGCGTTTGTGATTAAAAATACAGTACCATGATGTTTCCCGATACTGGAACAATTTTCGAGATATTTTTTTTATGCCTGATTTATGCCAGATATAGTAAGCATTTGGCCAAATAATAATATACCCGTAAATGATATAAATGATCTAAATCGAGCAACTATGACGGTCTACGGCGTAAAAAATAACAGATAGTACTTTTGTACTCATTCAAATTATCCAATTAGCTCTAGATAATGACACTCCAGGGATATATAAAAAAATAATAATAACGGTGTCTTTGATATTTGTTTATTGGGGACTCCCTTCATTAGTAATATAATTGAATATCGATATCAAGTTTTGGGTCAACACTATACACAAATCAAAATGCAAAGTATGTAACTAATTTAGTATAAGCCTTAGAGTCTCGAGTTACGAAGAGGCAGAAAGCGCTCAGACTATGATATACTGCATCAATATACTGAATAATCAAAAAACCAGACTGCATAAAAGATGAACTTAATATTTTTATGTATCCATAGTGAAAAGACTCAAGAGAACTAAACCTTTTGAGCTAGTGTAGTGATGTGATCATGTGACAGTGTATTATAGTGAGTGCTATTAACAAAGAACACAAGAACAAAGTGTCCCATTTAATAGAGACAGTAAGAAAAGTGTTATTGTACACATTCTTAGTATACTACTCTACTTAGCAGTTTAGGTCAAATTTAAATTACTTATTAGTCTTAAGGCTTGGTCGTAATTCTAATGGTTAACCCAAAGTAATGTACGTAATTTAAAAAAAAGCTTTTTACGTTACATTAACTCGTAAAAGAGATCTATTAAGCCGAACTGCCCGTTGGCTAAGTTGGGTGAGCGTTCGCCTTCTAAGCAGGGGTATCGGGTTCGATTCCCGGCAGGAACACAAGTTTTCTCCCCAAGGAAAATTTATGTTTCTGGTTCTGGTTGTGATTGTGTGTGTGATGTGAATGTTTCCGGCACCCACGACACAAGTCATTGAACTTAGTGTGGGGCTGTGAGTGTGAGTGTGAAAGCGTTTATTAAGCGATTATAGTGCTAAAATTTAAATGAGAATGATTGCTACACTTTAAATCTTATTAGATCCTAAATGATAATTCAAACCCCACGACTTTTATTTTTCACAATATGGCGTTTGGTGGTCGCCATATTGATTTTTGTTTACTGTTACATCGTTAGTGACACTAGCGAGATTAAAGAGATTAAGACAAAACGGTTGATGTGATGATCATCAAAATCGGTCCACGCATTTGGTCTCTAGAGCACCACAAAGGAACAAACAAACATACATATACACATTGACTGATAAACACATTATCTTCCTACATTGCGTTGCTCAGTCAGGTAAATAGGCCTCTGTTTTCCGTTTTCAACCGACTTCAAAAAAGGAGGTTCTCAATTCGACTGTATGTTGTTCTTTTTTTTTGTATGTATGTTACGCGATATCTTCGCATATTATGAATCGATTTTAATGTTTTTTTTTTGTTTGGTAGAGGTGGTCCCATATAAATTTTATCGAAATCGGTCAAGCCAAAACCGAAATATAAGCGATGAAGTCGGTTTTTTAAAGCTTTACTTGCGTTTCAATTATGTTTTATAGGTACGATACTAAAACCTGCGTTTATCTGAAAGCCACCAATGCAGAACAATGGGAGCTGTATGGAATTCCAATTAAATATAATATATGACCATGATTGCACGTTCTTCTTACATTCTTTCATCTCTACGTCCGATTGAACTCGAGCAACCAGCCGTGCGGACTTATTAGAGCGAAGCTTCTAGATTAATTATTATGAACTGCAAAGGGACGGAACATAACTCTTGGTTTTTTTCACTCTGTGAGAGGTATTTTTAGTCGATGTACGTTCACTAGATTTTTTTTATCGTTTTTTCTTAATACGGTTACTAGTCGTAAGTTTAACTGTTATTTTATAAATCTTACACAAAACAGAAACGCACTCACACTCACAGCCCACACTAACTTCAAAGACTTGTATCGTCGATGTCGGAAACATCTACATCACATACACAATCACACCCAGAAGCAGAAGCACAAATGTCAGGCGTGGGAAGGAAAATTGTTCTCCTACCGGTAATCGAACCCAGGACCCAGAGTGCAGAGGTCGGAGACGTGCCCACCACGCCAACTGGGGTCGTCATCACACATTTTACTTTTTACATATTATTTTGTGCGAGCGAAATGACTGAAAGTCGGTGTTACTTAAGATTCGAGATTATGTATTCTATTACAGCACTATATCAAATGTTAGTTCCAAAATAAGCTAAAGCAACATCATAAACTATGTAACTGTTTCAACGTACCTTGATCTACACGAGTCTTCGTGTGAAGGGTGAGTGAAAGCGAGAAGGCAATATCTATATCTATGACCTACACGCATTGGGGGCGCATCAGCAATATGCCAACATATCGTCAGGCAACGTCGCAACCCGTAAACAATTCAATTTTGTAAACCTTTGTACAATATTTTGATTGAGTTATTTGTGAGTGGAATTGAAGTACAGACAATAACGTCCCAGGAAATAGTATTATCAATTTTGAGCTGGATGCGATAGTGTGTTTGTTAGGCAATGGTAGGTCTTTTTCCATATTATTTTACTTTATGCAGCTTTGCTCTTTGATCAATGACAGTGAGAACATTTCATATTAAATGCTTTCACACTCACAGCCCCACACTACGTTCGAAGACTTGTGTTGTCAGAACCAGTTGATGAGAACAATTTGCGTTTGCATCGGGAATCGAACCTGAAATCTGTTGTTAAGAATAAATACGGTCAGCCGACTACGCCAACGGGCAATTTAAGTGAAAAAGATTCACGATCGACGAGTCCTGTGAGATATGACGCAAGATTTACTTCGGTACCCAGTTACGACGCGACGGTCTTTGTTGTCTTTGAACTAGGGTTCTAAAATCATACAATTTATAGTGAAGAGTCTTCAGCGTCTTTTCAAGCATCTCTTCGTACAAATCCTCTACTTGTAAGCGTCTTCAGCTGAATGCGACGAATTAAGTACCAATTGAGACTCATATCACAACTTGGACGTAAGTGGATCAGGCTCTTGAAAACGCCTATGCGCGCACAATTGTACGTAAAACTTGGTGACTCAAGTTCAAGTGTGTGAGTAAAATTTTTTTTATTGTATTATTCAGTGACTAGACTAGCAAGTCGCCAGCCTGATGGTAAGCGTCACGCTTGCCATTACAGTTCAGTGCTACCCAGAGTTATGAACTTATATGTATAGGTCAAAATCCTGCGCGGCAAAGAACTGCTCTTGTCACCCTGAGATGTAAGATGTTAAAACTGTTTAAGCCCTGTACGCTGGAAACATTGCCCTTTAATCCGTTTCAAAAACATTGATGTTTGCACACTACTGCTTGGTGGTTGAATGTCTAGCAATGGTGGGGTACTGCCCCAGGCGGACACTGCAAAAGAATCCACTACAAAGCTACAACATTCAAGCTACCTAGAGGAATAAGTTCAAGATCAGAAACGACAACTCACCTGGAGAGCCTTCAGCATGGGCACCTTGTCAAGTAACTCTTCGTACAGCTTGCGCTTCTTGAAGGCGCTCTTCAGCAGGATGCGACGGAAGGTGTGCCGGTCCATGGCCCATAGAGCGCCGGCGGTCTGCGCCCGAACGGACGCCGCTCGCGGCATGTTGTACATAAGAGCCAGCTCGCCGAACGAACCGGAGCTTTCGTACGTGTGCACCACCTGATGGATAAGGGGATTTTACTACTTGGAAAGAAGTAATTTCTATACCAATAACTTGTAATAATAGAGAATTATAGCTTGTCCTTAGTTGCCATAATGAAGTGTATTTATGATCTAAGTATGAGACAGTCATTTCGTGATATTATTAGTTATTCTGCTTTTCGGTCTATAGCCGTTTTTGAGTCATAAGTGATACAACTTAACCCGAATTTGTTACATACATATTGAAGTGTATTTATAATCTAAGTATAAGACAGTTGTTGTACATTACATCTTCAACTGCATCATTGCTTACCGTCAGGTGAGACAGCGAAAAAAGGTTGCTTACCAAGCATAAAAATGTGCTCAGTGGAGGGAAATGCTATTGTTTTATTTTTTGCATGTTCAAAGCAAAAACATAATGTTTTAAAGCGAACCGTAGATAGAGTACTCTTTTCTTCAAACGAAACAAACTCAAATAGTACACTTGTTAGGAAACTTTCTAGAAAAAGGGGTTTTGTAGTGTATAACAGATTCATAACAGGTTTTGGCTCATTCATCTAATCACTAGAGTTAGATCTTAGCGGGTTGAATCCAGCGGTCTGTTATCGCTATCCCAGCAATGGCTCCAATGCAGCAACGAGAATTTGAATACTTCAATTTAATAGGAATCTAAATCAGACGGGACGTAATCACGCCGGAAACTTAATTGTAATTCACGTCGACGCTAAGTTAGGATCTGGTTGCCTAAGCAACTCAAGACATCCCTAGAGATTGTCATGAACTGTGAATGTTTGAATTACGAAAGTTTTGAAGGTTATCTTGTTTATATCACTGCGGCGTTTCTCCCGGATTGGTACATAAATATTAAATACACGTAAAGTCTGCATCGATGCAACTTCCTGTCTGTTAAGGATTTTCGATACTACTTGTTAGAAGAGGGGAAATTCTGATTGTTGGATGTTAGCCTCACTGTCCACTATAGCTTGGTGAAGTAAACTCTATGCAAATACGGGATCTATAGTAATGTAGACTTTTGAACTTCTTTTACGTTTATTCAATTAATATTTTAAGTGATTAATGAACTGCATTAGTGTTATGGCCAACGTTATTTTTGTTTATTTACTTCATACAATTCACAGTACTTATATAAAAAATTCTTACTAAACGTATCTTATAACCAATGTTGGATTTACATTTAAAAGTGAACAAAACTGTGAAAACTAGGAATAGAAAAAGCTTCAAGCTTTTTCAGTAACTTTACCTCTGGGCTTCTTGAAAGGTCCTTGTGCCATATTGCGATATCAAGCAGTAAAATAATAATAAAGGACTATCTAATTGATGAAAGGTATCTATTTCTGTTCATTATTTATCCTTTCCGAACTGATGCTAAGAATAGAAACATAATTACAATCGATCAAGGCGGGAAATATAAATATTAAATGGTGAGCTATACTGGGGAAAGTAATAAATGGCTTTGTGGAGTTATTATCAATTATGGACAATTACCTCAGTTTTGAGTAACGCGACGTCAATGAAGTGCCGTTTAGATAGACTAACATTTTAAATCTTATAGTATCATCTTATTACAGATGTTAAAAAATGTCAATGAATTAGGATCGTCTCCTTTCACTCCATTAAGTGGAGTCGGCACAGCATGTATTCTTCTCAGGAGAAGAGTAAGAGGGACGAATGTTCAGTTACTAGTGAACCCGTAGTGGTGAACAACATTTGGCATTAATTGCCTTCAATTTATGTACCTACCTACTATTAGGCTCAATCCACTTGAACCAACGAGGCTCTTCGATAGTTCTTTTCCATCTTTGGCAATCCTAACATCTATGCAACAGTTCTGTTGACCTCTCTATCAAATATGAGTCAAAGGTCATCGTACCATCTCTTTCTAGGTCTACCGACTGTGACCTTATTTTGGCACAAAGCCTGTTCTAAATGAGTAAATATTTTTTGTCGGCACTAGAGTGAGAGATTCCGTTGTGGGATGAAAAAAGACGGACACCGGACACTTTTCCAATAAAGCGCCGGCTGGTCGGAACAAAGGCAACGCTGATTTGAATATTACAGAGGGTTACGAACTCGGTGGTGTGAATAGGATCTGTTTGAATATTAATAGGTACAAGAATGACGTAAATAATATCTGAGAATGTGGTGTAATTTGGGGTTAGCTACGAACTAGCAACAATTATTCACCTTACCGGAGTAATTATAGAATTCATAGGTTTATGATGAGAACAGATTATTCATTACACTATCAGGATTTATGATGTTAGTATCATGAATCCTGATCTTCTTACGATCTCGCTATTTAGAAAGTATCGTAAATATTACAAATAATTTGTTAAAGTTATATACGGTTACAAACACGTAAAAAACGAGACACACACGACGAGGTCCAAGCTCGCTTCTGCATATCTCTACAAAAGGCATCTTCAGGGGCTGACTCGACAACGTCCAATAAAATTAACGTTCCAAATCTCTTTAGAGGATATATGTATGGGACACTTTCAGACAGGGAATTCCACTTTACGAACAGTAAATTAGTCAATCGTAATTTAAATTCTGCTATTTAGTCATATTACTTAAGAGGCCGGGGAGTCTCTGAAACGATCTATAGGCTGTCTCTGTTTAACTGGCAAACTGTGCCCATGCTTGATGCGATAGCACTACCGACCGAACAAATTATGATAGGTGCCGTAATACCAAAAATTATGAATGAAAATGTAATGTTTAGCCATTGTTTTTTGCATTAATAGTACCTTGAAATGATAATCTATGTTCCTGTTGTAATGACAAAAGAAATGTGTTAGTTTTTAATACAAAACGAATAAGTTAAAGATGCGACATTTACGTCGTAATAATGAGTGAAAATCAATTGGTTTATATTTCGTTATAGGTAATTGTTTTGGAATAAAAACTATCCAGGAACCTAGATTAATATGTTTTTAATCTGAATAATAGCAGAGTATGGTGGTAATATGCTTGAATTATAAATAATTTCGGTATTACGTTTGTATGGGCAAATCAACCTCCGCAGGCCCCTTAAACGGATCCCTTTAATCACTATAGCCATATGACTCTTGGTCTTAAAATAATTGCAGTGATAACAATAAGTAACTACAAAAGAGAGATTCTTCACCAAGCTTTTCAATTTTATTACAGTTTCGCACATTGATTATAAAACTTTGTTTTATATTGGATGTCGGTTTATTGTCCTCGCATATTGTAGAAATGAGATTAAAGAATTCTTAACGATTTAACTGCGTAATAAAGTGCAGTTAATAGTGCTATAATTTGAGTATAGAATAAAAGAGTCCCATTGCATGCAAAGAAGTATTGGTTCTTTTTATATCATCACACTAATATTATAATAGCGAAAGTTTGTGAGTATGTTTGTAACTTCTTCACGCTCAAACGCTCAGACAATTATGATGAAATTAGCAATAAATTAATTAACATAGGCTACTTTTAATCCCGGAATTCTCGCGATGTTGACGTTTCTTTTTCTTATTTGAAAGGATATGCTGTCAAGTTGGAACCAAAAATTGTGACCATAAATCTGATCAAGGGTTCAAGAGATAATGCGGTGAAGTCGGTTTATTAAGCTTTGCTTGCGTTTTAATGATTCAATTAAGCAACATCCAGATCATACAAAGATTGGCAGATGAAAGAGGGCATTGTTAATGCACCGTGGTACATGAGGATCTTCATCGGGACCTAAAAGTGAAACTCGTCGCTAGTGTTATAAAGAGACTCGCCGAAGCTCATGAACAAAAATGTTATAACCATGTGAATGTTGAGGCAATCCAGCTCCTCGACAACACAGACTTAGTGAGAAGACTCAAGACGACTCAGAAGATAAAAATGAGTTTAGTACAATAATAATTAGAGGCGTACCATGCATGCCATAAATATGAGTACTGACTTATTGCAACAACTAAGAAATTAATCTCCCATAAAATAATAACACTCATTATGTGCTCATATTCAAGTACTATCGAAAGAACATTGAAAGAGAATTCAAACAATCTCATTGAACCGTTATCAGAACTACTTCCGTTCCCCCACAACAATCGAGCCAATCGACAAGGCACCTATCGTACGCTGGGTTTAATATGATTATATAACACGTGACGATTGTATGCACTTGATATTTACATAATATCGAATAACATTTGGAATGCTTCGAAATCGCACATTGAGATAGCGTGACATTGGCAGGAATCACTAAGTCCGCGTCATCTTGCGTCATTCGACGTGGATGGCAGTGAATGAGATTGGAACAAACGCCTATAATCTTTATCCTACTAATATTAAAAATCCGAAAGTTTGTGTGTAAGTGTGTAAGTATGTTTGTCCCCTCTTCACGCTTTAATGGCTGAACGGATTTGGATGAAATTTGGAATATACATAGATTATACCTAGGATTAACACATAGGCTACTTTTTAACTTGATAATATCGGGCGAAGCCGCGGGGCATGGCTAGTAATATATATGTAACAAATTTGGGTTAGTTGTATCACTGATGACCAAAAAACGGCTATAGAGCGAAGATATACCGTATAATTAAACGCAAGCAAAGCTTAAAAAAACTGACTTCACCGCTTACTTATATTTTGGTTTTGGCTGGATCGATTTCGATAAAATGAATATGGGACCACCTCTGAAGTATAACAACAAAAACTACCAAACAAAAAAAAACACCAAAATCAATTCATAATTGGCTGAGATCTCGCATAAAATACATACAAAAAAAAAAACCATATAGTCGAATGGAGAACCACCTTTTTTGAAGACTGTTAAAAAAAATGTGACTAAATATTTTTCTCATACATTTAGTAGGGAACGGCTTTTTTGATGATATCTCGATAAACGGATTGATGATAATGATGTAACTTCGATGAGTTGACTTGTGTATGCCGCCGAAGCTTCCTCGGGTCCAAAAAGATTAAAAAAGTTTAAAATAGTCTTATAAAAGTACTAGGCAACCATAAACGTGAAAAAGGTTGGGAAGAGGTGAAGAAAATATACCATATAATATAACTGATACCATGTGATTTGAACATACGATATTGTTCTAAATTAAGGTAAATACAACATAAGACAATTACAGGCGATAATTAAAGTTAACTAAACGGTCGCATGATATCCCTTAAACGAGACACAAATGTAGAGGGTGATTTTTAAGAGGAAACAACATTTTTTTTTATTTATGGATAGGCAAGCACTTGACCAATATCTCACCTGATGGAAAGTGACGATGCGACCGAAGATGGAACATGCTTGCCTAGACGGTACCTATTCACTCCAGAATTGAAGACACCCAGATTGTACCGTTCAGGGAACAAAGACGCAGGCAATGAGTTCCACTACTTCGCAGGACGGATTAAATAAAATTAAAATTTTTATCAACATATTTTAAATGTATTGTTTTTATTTATAGAACACGCAAAATTTTCAAAAACTGAAAAATACCCTTCTTTATATTTACACCAAAATAATTATAACACATTATTTTTAGTCTCACACAGTAAACACTGCAATCAGTAGTTGGGCACTAGTTAATCCCATATATTCAGTGAACAATATTTTTACACCAACGTTCATCCTTTTTACCAGTTACCGTACCCCGCCCCGTATAAGCAGTAAATACATTTTTAATGAGTGTGCGGAGTGCGGTTAGCGTTAATTAGGTCGACACTGCCCTTTGTTGATGGCATCCACGTAACATAATGTTAAACATATAATAGTAGTAACCAGAAGTTATCAAATTTTCTTAAATTATTTATTAATTTCCCTTTGGCTTAGTTCAATGCGCGTTCGCCTTTTATGCAGGGGTATAGGGTTCGAAGCCCACCGGGAACACAACTTTTCTCTTAAAAAATATAAATAATAAAGCTTAAATTTATGTTTCTGGTTTCGATGCGATTGTGTGTGTGATGTGAATGTTTCCAGCAGCAGCGACACAAGTCGTCGAACTTAGTGTGGGGGCTGTGAGTGAGGAAGCATTTATGTTTAATTTCAATAACGCGGCATCTAGCGACAAAATCATGCGTAACATAAGAATGTATAAAAATCATAAAGATAATAATTATACTTGCTATAAGTAGCGCGATAGATAGTTGAAAAAGGGGAAACAGGCAAATATTTTGCACGAGGTCGTTGTTCATGATAAATTACAATCAGAAGCCGGTGTTATGAAATAACAAGTTTTTAATTTTGAGTCAGTAAAAAGTTTTTCTAAAATATCGTATCAGAGAAAATTATTACATACGATCATGAACCGATTTCAACGAAGTTTTTATATTTACCTGGCTATATTAATCCTGATTGTCTTGTTGAGTTGACTGAACTGTCATTCGGATGCTCGATATTTGGTGGAAATTAGAGTATTCGTTTTCTTGAGATACTTACCCTAGCCGTCATTATCTCTACCAAAAACTATTCTCGTTCAAGTGGAAACAGGTTTTCTACCCACGGGAAATTTGTGTTTCTGGACCTGGGTATGATTGTGTGTGTGTGTGATGAGAATAGGTCCAGCACGCACGACATATATCATTGAACTTAGCGTGAGGCTGTAAGTGTGAAAGCGTTTTTATCAAGATACAGAATAAGGCCCACATTTTTAAATTAGGAATATTAGGAACGTGCTTGCGATATTTTACAATAGTTAAGTACAAGAACTGTCAAAAACAATGATAAAAAAGTAACTTCTGAGAGCCAGGTATATTCTTATCTTTCGCACAAGCTAGAGTACTGCAAGATAAAATATACGTCACATTAGACATTCCCAAGTGACGTCACTTGGACACACGCTCGATATTATATCGCGCTTGTTTTATTGTGTTAGGCGGCTAGTTGAAATACGCGTTTTTAAGATTTACGACCTGTTCTGTGGCCCTTTGATATTTAATGGAAAATCTTTGAAGAAAACATATAATTTGTATGATCTATATTTAGGCTATTCTTTCATTATGTATATAAAACAATAGCTTTCTACTTATCGTAGATAGTAAAGGAAAAAAGTAGCGTTGCAAGGGAACACCGAAGAACACATTAAAACACCCATGACAATAAAACCACACCGCCTATACACACCCTAGAAAACCACAGTTAAAGTCTAGCTAGCGAAGAATATTTTAACGCTTTCCACTTACTGCCCCACACTAGGTAATTTAACTTTAGTAGTGGGTGCTGGAGACATTCATATCACACAAATTTTCCTCTAGGAGAAAACTTGTGTCCCCACCGGGAATCAAACCCGATACACGCTTAGAAACGCCCGACCAATTGTATTTGTATTTGTTATTCATGAAACACATTTTACCACGTACATTTAAGTAACATTATTTTAATCCGAACGATTTGCACTGTGACCTAAAAAAGTAATAATTAGCAAAAGCAAATATACGCGTATCCTAATTACCTAAATTGTAAAGTTAATTTTTATACAATGCAGAGCGGTTTCGTTCTAAAAGTTTTATAGCAAACTAGCCGTGCCCCGCGGCTTCGCCCGCTATTATCAAGTTAAAAAGTAGCCTATGTGTTAATCCTAGCTATAATCTATGTACATTCCAAATTTCATCCAAATCCGTTCTGCCGTTAAAGCGTGAAGAGGGAACAAACATACTTACACACTTACAAACTTTCAGATATATAATATTAGTCGACAACGATCAATGGACATCAATGCGAAATAATCTTGTTGACAAAGTGTCAATATCGGTACTAGACCCTTCCGCCCTTTGGCCTTTACAAATAAAATTATGGATCAAAACATTCCTACAGTATCAGATGGAATCATTGAACAAATTAAACTTACAGCAAAGTTCAAATGAATTCCAGAGTTGTTATTCAAGCGGACCGTAGATCCCTTACACGTCAAACATCAAAATTATGGTAATCAAATGATTAGAGAAACCGCTAAAATAATCTGTGTGGGAACGAGACCAAACAGTAGCTCGTGTGTGGATTCTGTGGATGTCCCATCGTAGGTTCATAAATTAAGTTTCTGAGATGCTTGCATATTATATTGTAATATCCGGATGACCGAGCTTTGCTCGGTTTTTTGTTTTTGGTAGAATGTGTTTGAATTTGTAGCCTCAGAAAGCTCCATCTAGTGTCGAGTAGAAACAGTTTTTTACATCGGTCATGGCGTAATAGATGGCGCTAATTGTTTCTTAATCTCGGTTTTTCAAATGCAGTTTGGGAACCGAGCATTACTCGGACCTGGAACGTTGATAAATCTATTCCTTGGGGCGAAAAACCCCTAATCTGTAACTTTCATGAAGGTTGTTGGAGCCATTTCCTAGATCCTGATTACACATATATATATATATATATATATACAAGAATTGCTCGTTTAAAGATATTAGATACGGAGTAGAAACACAGAAGCAGCGATATAATATTCGCCGCAGCTACGCGAATGCCTTCCTCAATCTTGATTTATCAATATACAATTATTATTTACAGGAAGAACTTGACATAATATAAAATTAAAAAATTGAAACGCAAGCTAAGTTTAAATAATTAAACGCAAGGAAAGCTTAAAAAATACCGACTTCACCGCTTTATCTTCGGAACTTTGATCAGATTAGATGTCCTAATTTATTATACGATTAGATACACGCATTATTGACGATATTTCAAGAACTACAGATCAGATCGTTATCAAATTTAAATGAGACCAATTGAAAATCAACATCTTTCAAACAAAACATTTATATTACAATATCGGTTCACGTGGAAAGAAGTTATGAGGTAGCACACATAAAAAAAAAATACAGTCGACTTGAGTACCTTCTCCTTTTTTGTGAATTCGGTGGAAAAACCGACTTCATCGCGTATATTTCGGTTTTGGCTTGACCGATTTCGATAAAATTTATATGGGACCACCTCGGAATTATACTCCACCAAAACAAAACAAAAATCATCAAAATCGGCGGAGATATCGCGTAACATACATACAAAAAAAAACATTCAGTCGAATTGAGAACCTCCTCTTTTGAAGTCGGTTGATAAAAAGAGAACATCCTTTCTGAAAGTCAAGTTATTAGAAAATCGAAAATCAGTAGCATTCAATAAAATCATATTTTTTTTTATTCGAGCATTGTTCTTGTGCAGGTGGAAACCAAGACTGGGCGTTACACCAATATAGAGTGTATATTTTTATACACAGAAATGAGCGTCTCAAAGCAGAGCCGCTAAGAAAAATGGTACGGTTATAAAATATTCGGAATAATGAATGTGCTGCAGTTTTTTACATTATTATTGTTGTATATAGTGTGCTGTATTTTCCTATACACCAATATTGGAAAAACCTATAGGTAAAGTATATAAAGTAGTATATAACATATTAATAGATTCAGATTCAGATTCAGATAAAAGATATCTTTTTATTTTTAATGCTGCCAGCATTTTGGGTACTTTGCCTACTGGTAGCGGTTTATTAGATTAAGTTTTGTACATATTTATATCTAATTATAGTTTTTTTTTGTTTAATTTTAATTTAGTTTTTAGTTTAATGTAATGTACAATTGCTACTTAAATTATGTTGTTATTATGAATAAAGTGATTCAGATTGTTTATTGCCTCCATATATACAGTACAAGGTGTTACATTCCAAAAGGTAGGTACAATGTTTCTTATGGACCCTGTCGGGCGCAGCAACTTAAAAGAGAATATATAACTAAATATTAGGTATGGTAAAATAAATTAAAACATGTTTATATGATACCTAATAATACGTAAAGTTTTCCAACTATTAAATATAAAAAAATTGAATAATACCAAGTGTTATAAACACAAGGCTACAATTTGTATGCTAATTATCTTTCATTTCATGTAAATTTTTCTTGGCAACGCGAGGAGCACATCTGCATTTTTATAGGAAGCCGTCTTTTAGCCGTCAATATTTTTTTAAGGTGTGCGTGTGCTGAATGACGTCATACGCTCGTATGGGAATCATTTATCATTACTGGTAAAATGACTGCGTTTCCAGTGCGAATCTTAAACAGATCACTCCCACGCAGCCTTATGACTATGACGAATGAATGTTAAACACTAAAGACATTGAAGAATTGCTGTAGACATCAATAGCACACATTAAGTTTTTAAATTTCAAATAGGAAAGTTTGACCAGTTCCTCACCTGTACCCGTACCTTACTAAACACTCAGCATATGTGGCAGCATTTAAAGAAGCAATCACATATTTTTAATATTGTAGTTTGCTCATATTTTAGTTTAAATACTTCACTGTTTCTTTTTTTTAACTTTGCTTGTTTGTTGTTCATATGTAAATGTATAATATATACATGTATTATATTATTTGAATTAATTTTATGTATTTATTTGTTATTTTTTGTATTGTTTACATATTTATAATAAAGTATGATATTATATTTATATTTTTACTGTTTTAGATCCTCCACTTCTGGGTTGTGACTGAAAAACAGCGCCCAGTGTTACACTTGGCAAAAATGCTGAGTCACGACCCTTTTGGCACTTTTTTGTTATGTTTAATTACCTTTTTTTATGTTTCTTTGTAAGCTGTTTTTGCTGTCCATTTCACGTTATGTTTATCTTGTTCATAGTGCCAAATAAAAATATTTCATTTCATTAATTCATTCAAGAAAAGCTGCCGAAACACCGTATGGCGTATCCATGGGAGATATTGTAAACTTAATAGTTGCTAGCTAGACTAGCATTAGAAAAAGATAAAATATAATTTAAAAAAGGAACAGCATCAATCATGTTTTTAAATGCATACCAACTGGAAAAAACATAAATTATTGAAAATATATTATGAATCTGGAAGTTAGTGTATGTGAGAGGAGTGTGTTTGCAACGAGCTATCTCTATAACTACTAGACAGATTCAGATAAAATTTGGAATGTATATAGTCTGGAACCTGCGACATAGGAGATAACCTGATCAACACAAAAAAGAGTCACAACAAGTATTGTCATTAGAAGCTCACCTTTTCAATGCGATCATCGCCCGCGACGATCACGTCGAAACATCCATTCTCGATGACGTAGAAGTTATCGCCGTCATCACCCTGCCTGATGATGTACTCTCCCGGTTCGCACCGCTTCTCGAACATTGCGTCTAGGACCTGGGTACAACATATAATAAACTTTTAGATACTAATAACGTTGGGGTTGGAAGTTAGTAAAGGTCTGGATTCTGGATTCTTTTGTAGTAATTCTGGAAAAGTTAGGTTTGTAATTGCTACACAACCATTTTGTTTAGGATCTTATTAATCACTTTTAAACAGGTTATCCCTACTTAATATACATATAAATTCAAAGAACTATGTATGTTTGCTTGTTTCTCGAGCTTACTTCAATTACACATTGAAAACCGGTACAAAACATTTAGAACAAATTTTACATAGAAATTTCGTTTGTATTTATCGCCTGATAAGCTAGCATTTGACCGGTACAAATGTTAGGCCTAGTAATTGACTATATTTCGATACCGGAAAATGTCTTATTACGATTTTTTTTATACCATTGTTTGGGACTTTCGCCTATTTTGTTATGGCAGCCCTATCACTATCACCATGGAACACTGTTTAGATCGGAGAATTCTGTATAAGATTTAAAAGGCCTGCATCGCTCTGTTCGGTGACCAACTGAAACATAGTGTAAAGGACCCGGTAGTTTACCTTCATAACTCGAGAAGTTTCGTCGGAGGAAACCCGAAATAATTATCATTGAAAGTTCCCACTGTGACCCACTAACACAGGTTATTACAACTTTCTAGGTCAGAGTTTAAAATTACGAGGGGTTGTGTAGAACTTTCCAGAATATGGTATAAGATGCTCTATTTCAATCTATTTTATATTAATATGAAAGTTCTCAAGTGAAGTCATAAGAAAACGCTGTTTCAAGGGATTAAGGAAGAAAATAAAATGAAAACTGATTCGTAGTACTAGTGGCAGGGTCCATCTGTACCACAACCACACCTATGACACAGGCATTGTTTCCAGTGAAATAACAAGCAATAAGTTATTTGACATCCTATTTAATATAAAAATGCGTCTAAAATATAACAGGGTGACGAGCTCAGTGATTTGCCACGCAGAACCGGACAATCCTGACGCTTACCATAAGGCGAGAGACTAGCTCTAGTCTCACAGTAGCATTAAAATACTTATTTATTTCATTATATTAAGATTAGATCAACAAAAGATGCATCATATTTTCAAACCAACAACTGACTTCTCTGCCATATATCTGACACCTTTCATACGATTCAATACATGTAAATAAACTAGCAACTAGACTTTACAAATAAAACAAAATATAGAATATTCGGTTAACGGAGATTGATACCCAAAGAAAGGATACAATTATAATTTAGTGGAATCGAATTGTTTTCAATGTCGGTTAGCAACTTTTTTTTGGGACTTCTCTGGCTTAGCTTTACAAGAGAATTCGGACTAAAACTATCATATCTATATATATATATAAAAATCAGTGCCACTTTTCGTTGTAATTTTATAACTCAAGAACGGGCTCACCTATCCAAACCAAATGTAAAGCCTAAACATTTGGTTTGGATAGGTGAGCCCGTTCTTGAGTTATAAAATTACAACGAAAAGTGGCACTGATTTTTAGTTCGGACTATTTAGTAGATGGTTTATGTGAAGTATGCACAAAATAGGTCGAGCGGTTCTTCATTTATCACACCCGGGCGAAGCCGGGGCGGATCGTCAGTATGATATAAAACTACCGATCTAAGTCCTAACAAATTAGTATGTGTTCAAATTGCGAAAGTTTTAAACCTAAAACTGAGTTGAAATTAGTTCATAGAAATTTTTAAATATAAAGGAATGGCTTTATTTTTAAGATACTTCGAGACTATGAGTGAGAACTTTATTTTACTACCCAATCTGTACTAACCTTTTTTAGTACCTACATCGTATCATCAACTTAAAACTGTATGCTGCAATGAATATGAACCACAAATCAACATATTTTAACTCACAGCTCAAGTTTAAATAGCCGTATCGTGGGTGTCGGAAACATTTAACCAAATTTAGTACTTATGTACTACCTAGCATGGCTATTGCATGGAAACAAATAAAAATGGATTCTTCAAATATTCATGATTGAACCCAAGCAGTGAATAAGGTTTGACACCAATTGAGTGTTTCCCTACTACGGCGTGCTAGTTTTGAATCACCGGAGCCTGGTTCGTTACTCAGCATGGTATCACGTGCGGGTATGGTCGGCTTGTTATACTGCTCGGTTGTTATACTATCCTTATCCCGACAAATACGCACATCCAGCTTAACAATACCCAACAGATATTCTAGTTAAAGCAACTTCGTAATTGCGTCGCCGTAATACAGACTATCATAGTTCTTACTGGGATAACTTCGCTAAAGATTAGTTCCTTTGTAAGAAGATTGTTGCGAACTTACGGTAGATTACCACGCTTATTTCTTTGCAATAGTATGTCGAGTTATATGAAAGAAAATGTTTGCACGGTTCGGTACCGTGTCGCCTGTGTCGGATTTCATAGATTTATTAGTTGTCCCCAGTTCTACTTGATGCGCTTTTGCATTGCTCTGAATTTTCATGAGTATCATAATTTCTTGTTTATTTTATAATATACTGCGGCGTTTTTGCTCACTAGAAAACGCGGAATAGTCGGTTTTCTCTACTAGTTGGTACGCACCCACCTATTTAGATTATACGTGAAACTAAGTTTTCAAACAATATAAGAATTGTGTAACACGACGAATGGATATAATATAATATACAATATGGGAGTCTTCAAGTCGCGAGTGAATAGGTATCTTCTAGGCAAGTTTGCTCCATCGTCGACCACATCATCGCTTACCATCAGGTGAGATAGTGGTCAAACGCTTGTCTATATGGAATAAAAAAAAATGTAAAATCACGAAATGTTTAATATTTTTCTCAATTTAAGTGACGTTTTGTCTTTTTTGAGAAATAAAATTTCTTTAAACCTAAGAATTGTGTAACACAGGATCTCTGTGACTGGCGAAGTGACGATCTTTATCTAATCACAGAATAAATAATAGTACTATTATTTCAGCTACAATGGAACAGCCGTAGGGCAAAGCGAGACTGTACATCTAAAAGAATGGCATCGCATAATACATAGTGCGCATAAGAACTTGTGGAAATGTCAATTTTGTAGGTACTCTACAATGTAAACGTGGGAAGTACGTGTCGATTACGTTTCATGGTTTATAACCGCAAAGATATATTTGTAGGAATTCACTTGCACGCAAATCTAGTATCATAACGAAACTACAAAAAAATACTGTATAACTGGTTTAAAATTTGATTGGTTCCCAAGTCAAAACGCAAGTTTTGATAAAATTATTGCTATCCCTATACCGAAATACAGTATAATCTCACAACCCTAAGTTGAAAAATCTATCGTCAAAATCACAAAAAAATATGACCCGGTAGTTGTTCTTTAAAGCTGGACATTCTAGGCCTAGATTGATTATCACCCCCGACCACATCTCATTACTTACCATCAGGTGATATTGTGGTCAAACGCCTAGTATTAGAGATAAAAAAGCACATTATCATAACCACCACACCGAGTGGCGTACATGCACGCTATATTTTCTAGAATAAGCCATGTAAATGTTGAGCTGCCCGTAACACAGAAAGGAAACAAAGCGATTTAAGCACGTCGTATTTTATTTCCTAGAAAAGTCCATTGAAGTGAAACATTTCAGATATAACTATTTTAGAGAACGAGCGTTTTACCGACTACAAGAGTCTCGTGGTACACTCAACGATCAAGTCTTTGCCAAGAGCTAATGGTACACGACGTAAATTAACATGCCAAGTGATGCTATACAGTACACTACACTTGTAAGAATACGCAAGACAAAAACTATGTAATCAGTGTTGTTAAATTTTGCTTGTTCAGTTTTGCATGTTCTTCGATCGCCTACGAAACCACGCATAGATTCTTGATTGTGATTCTAACAACTTTTTGCGATAGATTGAGATTGTTAATTGATAAAACAAGAAATACAGGCTTATACAATAGCATTTAAGATAAGATAGGCTTGCTAATGATTCCGACGAATTTGTTTCCAAGATATTACAGCCATGACAATCCATATACCAACAAGTGATGCTCCTATTTTTTTATAAGTAGATAAAATTGTTAGAGAAATCAGATTACCTATACAGTGGCGGATTTACACATTTGCCGCTAGTAGGCTATTCAAATTTTGCCGCCCTTATCGACCGCCACAATTCGAATCCTTAGTTCAAAATCATATTAATTACAATATTTTTGTCAATGACATATTACGATTACCTAATCATAAAGTTACAATTTCATAAAAAAGTATGAGCAATTAGGACGGTATATATGCGACCTCTGGTCACTGTTATTGTATAATTTTTGCATGCCGCACTGGCGGAATATGGAGCACTATTTGTCATAACTCTCACTAGCTAATTGTACCCATATTCAAGCAAATAAAGATTTTGTATTTGTATTTGACGTTAATTTGGGCACTATATTACACCAACTTTTCCCCCAATTAGCATGAATGCAAACAAGGTAAAAAAAATTGGGTCCCAAATTTGCCGCCCCTAAAATCTGCCGCTCTAGGCTCCAGCCTACTCAGCCTGCTGGTAAATCCACCACTGTACCTATATAAACCTAACAAATAAATAAAAAAATGTAACACAATTAATATCAAATGATTTGCTAGATACCTTTATATATTTTTCAGGAGGTGGGAATAGAGCTCCTAAGTTGTATAATCTGTAACTTAAACACGAAGAAACTACTATTATTTAATTCATAACTGCGAGTTATGGAGCGGACTTCTCATCTCCTGTTAAGGAAGCACAATTTCATATGAGACAATATTTTTTTTCTGAGAATTGTATATTATACGAAGTATTAGACAGAAATGCAATTTGTTATCTTAACAAAATTATATTTGAGCAAGATAAGTTTGAAAAAAAGTAACTTTTCTAAGAAGAATATCAATATATTATATTTTTTTAATTTAGGTAAATCGATTTCATTGCCCCATTTACTTATGTTTTTCTATTCAATATTAGTATGGAAAAGGCAGGACCTTAATTCTCCTTTCGTCCTATATAACTAACCCGGCAGAATGCAATTGAATAAGTTATCCATGCTATTAATGTATACTCTATAATCCTTTGCCACTATAGGCATAATATAGCCTCTAGTGGAAGCAAATTCATCAATAACTGAGTTGCCAAGTTCACCCAGCTGTCATAAAACGTAACTCGTACTTGTACGTCTTACATCTGAACTCGTTCTTATGTGTAGGCCGGTAACAAAGCAGCTCGGCCTTGTTTGCAACTAGCATTACCCTCCTCAGGGTCGATGTCTAACAATTAAATGATAAATACAGTCATGTAGGTAATAAGTAAATACGTCAATGGTTTTTAAGATGGCGATTCGAGAGCCGGTTCTCATCAAGGTACAATCTACTAGAGATAATTACTGGCGTAACAGAAACACCTAAATATACAAAACTAGCTATTGCCATTGAACTCGTCTACGTTGGAATTCATTTCAATGTTCCTTGACACTATCAAAGGAAGCTTCCCTGAAATCCACGTCTCTATCATCTGGCTTAGGCTGTGCGTTAGATTGTCAGTCATGACGACTGACTGACTGACAATCGCACATGCGACATGACAGTTTTATATATTGAGATAAACGCTTTCACACACACTATCCAAACTATAAAGACCTGTGCAATTTGTGAAAATATCCACGTCACAAAGAGAAAATTAGAACTAAAAAATCCCTTGGTGAGGAAAACTCTACTTCTGCTGGGAATAAATTGATTATTAGAGAGCTATTTATTTCCAATGAGTTCAACAATTAGGAACTTTTGTTTAGGAACTCAATTTCAGAAATAGGATGAAACGAAACGTAATGGGGCCGTTCTTCTGAGGTTTTATAGCTATTTCGACTGAAACAGCTGGCCTTTCTTCGGTGGTTTTTATTGCTATTTAGTCTGTGGGCAAACAGCTGACATTTGTCTATGACGCCCATCCGAATTAGGGGGCAGGACCTAAATATTCGCTCACCCCGAACTAAATCTTGTGCCTACGTCTTGCCTAAAAGAGAAAAAAATGATATTTGCCAACCTAGAGTTTTTTGAACCAAGCCCTTTACGAATACGGGCAGAAAAAAAATTTTGGTCCCCACTTTCGTAAATGGGTTTGGGTGTTCCCTTAATATTTTCATTTATATCATTTAAATTGTCAAATCCGGCTTAGAGCCATAGCCTCTACATAATCTCTGAAAATTTGAAGTTATTCGCTTGAATGGTTCAGACGCTAGATAACAGACGGACAGGCGGACGGACAAAGTGTTGAATCACCAAGTCAACTTAGAGATCTTGCTTCGTTAGCTAAAATTGGAATGTGTTGTTTATACGTGCTATTATTCATATTTACCTGCTGCATTTGCTGTGCGTCGAGTGAGCGGAAAAGCAGGATACTGCGCACCGCTTCTGCGAGCCTGGTACGCTGGGCATCCGACTTCGGGAAGACCGCAGGCGCCCCTTCATCAGAGTCATCTTCTTCCGGGTCGTAGGTCTCGGCGAAGACTGACTTGCGCCGGTTGTTGAAGCGCGCCACCGGCGGCTCTGGATGTGATGATTTGTGATCAGAACGGGTATAATATAAAGAGATATAAAGCGGCACAAATGAAACTCTACGTATTTTTATTAGATACGATAATAGACAACGCGCGGCAAGCCTTGCGCTCAAAAGCTATGTCAGTACGGATGTTTACGAAGATATAGCATGTCAAGAAAGTTTACAAAACTAAGCTCCAAGAAACAGTATGGTGGGTACATTTCCATGAGTTTACATTCCTTATTAACAGACTTTAACCGAGACTGTCGCGTGAGCTTCTGCGCCAGGTGGAGTCTACGAACACATTAAAATGTCACTTATTATTATGCATACGTGCATTCTGCGATAGCGCATTTTCATTAGTAAAAAGGAGTCAACGAAGCAACTGCGTTGCTAATTAGGTACATGGGGAGACCCATTACTCTTTTGTATCGCATATAGCGTGATACTTTAGAAAGCCCGTGTGCAATGTGCATTGTGCTGTAAGATTTTCTATGCATTTATACTCGTGGCCGGTCATTGCGACATTGTCGATATTCCTCGTGTAGATTATCAACAGATATTTTACTAATTGTATAACTGACGAATAATTTTATATTATAAATAGAATTACTGCATTTCAGCTCTAATGAGTCCAGTGCAGTATGATAGCAAAGATTTAATAGTTTTTTTTGGATATGGCATTTATCGCATTATCAATGTGTCATAAATATTAGATCCCAGTCAAAATTGTGAATATTATCGTTCTGACGGAGGTCGACACTCGACATGTTTCGATTCAAAAAGTTTTCCTATTATCAAATCTTTCAGTTTCCTTGATATCTCATGATTTCTTAGATATATCAGTTTCTTCGATACCTAACTGTGCTTTGATTGATACGGTGATTTATTGGACAGCAACAGTAATGACGTAACAGAGATTATTTCCCTTTGTAGCATGATTTATGTCGAAGATAAACTGGAGCCGACAGAGTTAGAGCCAGGTCTAACTCCATCATAAAAAGCGAATATCGCGGCAATCATACAGAATTAAAATTAATGTTTGACGTCATCAGCACAAATTCTTCGCTCTGTATACACGAATAGCATCATATTTCGTAACAGTTTCGTCGGCTGCTCAGTGAATTGTATTACCCAAAAAGTTAGATATAAATGGGACAATGCACTCACTATGATCATTATTGAGTAAAATGCATTGACCTCGGACGTAAATAAAGTGGCACCTCTTATGATGACGTATTTAAATCTTTGATAGTCCATCTATAAACGTATTTTAAAGCTGAAATGTACAATGCATTGAAAACATCTCTATTACAACTTTTTGCATGTAATCCACAAGCTTAAAACCAATCCATTATTTTTTTATGTACAAGCTGTGGTGTCCAATGTATGCGATCGAGTACATACTTATTTTAATACATTTTGGTGAGATAAAACAAACCATGCTCGTCCCTCTTTTATATCGTGTACCGAAATTTTTTACTCGTTTATTATTAATTTAATGCAGACTCGTTATACGGCCCACGTTTCCCATCTACGATTAGTGGCAAACGGAAGCACAGATTTGCATCGGACGCTGACCGCAGTGCACAGGAAACGCTCTCAATTGGCAATAAATTAATTGTCCATTTATTATTGACATAATAATTATCATAAAAAAGTGTTACAGTTTCACCGAAGCTGATGTGCCTTAGGTAAGTGCGAGGTGAGGTCAAACTATAGATACAGAAGTTAACGAAGACAAAAGGAAAGATTATTAGAGATGACAAGAGTATGAAGAGACTGAATTTGAAGATGCCGGTTAACAGAAGAAAGAAGATGTGAAAGAAGATACACGCTTACCCACGTGATAGTGGGATAAGGGCAAGAATGTGATAATGATGACTATGAATGCATGTACAGAAACGCTCAAATTTGGCAAAAGGTCTCTTAATAACCATATCCCATCCAACTTCTATCTAGGCAATATAGGTGTATAAATGAGAAAGTTTGTATGTTTGTTATTCAATCACGACGAAACTACTCAACCAATTTGGTAGAAATTTGAAACGCAGGTAGAAAGCACTTTAGAATAACAAATACCTAGGCTACATTTAACTAACCAAGGTGTACATACATTGCGCATGTTCGCACACGACATCGCAATTTTTCAGAAAAACATAACTACAAAAAAAAAATTTCATTTTTGCTGGAAATAATATGTTTATACTGAAAATGACACTGATGTCCTTTAGGATTTTTTATTGCGATAGCAGAACGTTTAAATTGGTTTTATTTAAATTCAAATAACAAAGCAACATTTTATAAAAGCACGTATCAATCAACGTGCATGGGATTTTAGTCATCTGTAATTAGATACATCGTTATTTTTACGAAACCAGCATTATTTTATTATACTCAAGTCTCGACCAAAGTACAATTAACAACAAAAACGTAAACGTAATTATCGCGTATTATCGTCAGATTCAACGAAATATTTCGTTTCGTGACGTTAATGAACACACTATTTGGATTACAAATTCTCATTCAAAAAATGTCAGGCTCCAGTTCTAAATACCAAATTTTGTGACCTGTTATGCCAATAATGTGGCCATACTGGAGGAAAGTATCAGTTAGCTGTGCTGTGCTAGTTAGTATGTGCAGTAGCATTCCATTTGTAACAAGTTACACATTAAAATACAAGACATGTTTCTTCACAATGAGATTCTGCCATAGATAAGTTACGAAATGTATTGGTTATTGAGGATATCCTTGAACCACCATTGAAGAAGTCACAATAGATACCACAAGTTTACAAACCCTTGTTACCTGTGAAATTATGTACCATTTGAACTAGTTGATTCGTTATTACTGAAGCTTTCTTCGGAGCTTGAGTCTTTAGCTTGCATAACTACACACCATCTCAAAGTGACTGAACAAATTATTATTGAGTATTAACTGATTTCATTCCCACTTTTAAAGACATAAGCCGTAATGGATTCTTAGATTAATCTAGTAAGCCATGATAAGTCACATATTGCAAGAACATGACATCACTAGAATTTACTAGGTGGATACTAACAGGTGTTTACAAGTAACCAGTTATGGTTACATTGAATTTATTATATATCCATTTTGTTAACCACATTGAGTAAAATGTATTTGTGTACTTCGTGAGGCACTTTAATACAGTTTCAAATCGCGTCTCTCTGTTTGCTTAACTCATTTGAACAATGAAAGAGTACATATGGTTGACAAATATTGCTCAAGGTCCAGTTAGCACTTCAACATTTCTATGGCACAGTCATTTAAAATCAGCTTATAATAAAAAGCATTACAATAAGGTCAGCATCTGCTTCCAGTTAAGTAGTAAAACTGAGTTTCCGATGTTGAAAAATAAGCTTTATAATCACTCGACATCAAAGGTTTTAAAAACATACAAATAGAATGTGAGCATAATACTGTAAATTTACAGGCAAACAGTGTTATGGGATTTATTTTTGAACGTTTTCACTTCATATTGATTATAATGAATTGAACTGACTTATCGAAATACTTCGAATAGAATAGAAACAGAATAGAAAATTCTTTATTTTACACCAAATACAGATAGTTACAGGGTAATTAAAAAAAAACTTAAGTATAGGCAGACTTATCGTTAAAAACGATCTCTTCCAGTCAACCTTTGGTTGGATACATGGATAATTTTATATAATGAGGTTGTTGGTGTAAAAACATAATATTAGACATAAATACAACTTACTTAGATACCTATCTATATACATTAATACATACATACATGTAAACTTACATAAACAATATTTAATATAAACCTAATTAAATATTATCAATATCAAATTAATATCAGACACCAGTTTATCATTAATAGCTTATTAAATGTTTTAAACTTCAAAGCATACTTAAAAAAAAAATTACAGCTTAATTATTTAGCATTTATAATGGGAATTCCAAAGGACAGATAGTTTCAACCTATTTAAAATATCAAGTAGTTTATTGTTATTATTAGGAACAACTGACATAGCTAAACATAAATTAGGTAATATTATGCCTCTGAGTATTATTTAGCACTTGGCAAGAGTGTACCATAACTTTAAAAATTATATCGTAAATAAGATCGAACAGTAACTGATGGCAAAGTGCCAAGGAATAGACGATCCTCATTCCCAGTATAAAGAAAATGTAAATGCTTTTGTTGAAAAGAGGAAACCATGATAGGGATCTGTCAGTCTGTTAGATAAGCTGCAGAATAGCTTTGTGAGGATTGTTGCCGTGTTGTCATAAAAAGATGATTTTTTCACAGTAAGATTTTTTGTTAGTTTTAAATGTTATCTCATGGTGGATTAAAATTAGTACCCGGATGACCGAGCTTTGTTTGGCTGAAAACACGGATAACACGACGTTTTCTAAAATTGAAACTTAGCTAGACCGATTTATCGCCCCCAAAAACCCCTGCATACAAAATTTCATGAAAATCATTGGAGCCGTTTCCGAGATCCTGATTACACATATATATACAAGAATTGCTTGTTTAAAGGTATTAGATAAAATTCAGTGTTTAGATACAAACACTGGATTTTATTAGGTATCTTTTAATACAAATTAGGGGCAATAAGGCCTGTACCAACATTCCAACTGGCATTGCAGTTAATTGTATCCCCCGGCCAGAAGTTAACCTAGCCCAATTCCTTTATGAAGAGTATAGGCAAGCAGTATAGGGTCACTGGTATATTGTTCCGGTGGTGAAAATAAAAGTGTATGCAATGGTGTTACTGTTTGAAATGGTCCTGTATCACAATTTCGACTTGTGTTTCTTCTGCATCTACACAGTACAATATGATGTGATCTGTAGATTCATTCACCATTACACAAACATCTATTTTATCACTTCTTAATAGACTCTGCGGACCCAGGGTTTAATTTTTGATCAAAGCTCACTCCCAAGATAAACCACAACTATTAAAAACCAAAATTCTACTGGTTTTGGGTGTAATTATGAGTATTATTCTCACTAGTATTATAAATGCTAAAGTTTTATGTGTAAGTATGTTTGTTTTGTTTTCACACTGTAACGGCTAAATGGATTTGGATGAAATTTGGAATGTTCATAGTTTATACTTAGGATTTACATATAGGCTACTATTTAACTTGATTAATGCAGGTGAAGCCGTGGGGATCTGCTAGTCTGCTATGTGAAAAGTCTCAGGCAACCAAAAGATATACAAGTTTTTGAGTCTTAGAGAGTGGCTGCGAGTTTATTAAAGAGACCTATGGAAAGCAGCTTACTTCATTATCTACATATCTTTCTCTAACCACATGGGTTATAAAAAGACCTTTGCACTGACTCTACATAACACTAAATACACAAATCCGTTTTGAACCAAAATTTTCATGACAGACCCACGAGTAGACATATATAAAGATACATTAAGAGGTCTGGTTTACCAGGATTTTTCTGTATTGCATTGTATTATTGATTTTGGTGGCTCTCAAATGTAATGAAGAACAATTTATTGAGCTGTAAAAAGTTTTTACTGTATTAGTAGTGAGAACTATTTCTAGATTTTATAGCATAATAGAAATAATATAGTTTTAAAATATAGTATAAAATTGTTTAGACCAAAATTAAATAGGTATGTACATAAGCATTTATTTCAGCAAGTTTTTAATGGAGCACAGATTATTCATCAGAAACATTTTCCTCACCTACTTAGTATGTGCGAACAAAATTAGCTTATCATAACACCTGATTTAAGGAGGTGTTAATAAATCTATGTACTATTATTCCTTATGCACTTTATATATTCATGCTCATTCAAATTCTTAGGGCAATAATACAGCAGTAAAATGCAGCCAGATGCATTGCTTGGATAAGTAGTGATTGGACACTTAAATAGAGAACAATAGCAACAATTTATGGCTGTATGATCTAATTTTCATTCTAATACTGATGGTTTAAAGCACACACACGAGCTGAGGAACTAAGCACCTACATTAGATAATTAGACCATTTAGGAGGAAATGACATGGTCCTACACTACGACATCTACCCACCCACCTTCCGATCATCATCACAAACCGTTCACAAGTACATAGAAGGATGAAACAGTACCTTCTTCATCAGAGATTATGGACTCATCAGGCGTTCCTGCGACTGGCCCCTTCACTATCGTGGTCGTCCTGTTGTTCTGTAACCTTGTGAAAAACTCGACAGCGTAGTTGATCACGTCCAGTGGCTGCTCCAACAGGTAACTGATGGTGAATTCCAGTAAGATCTCTCTAAGGTCATCCGGGACTTGAATTCGTCCACCTTGAGGCCGGCTCATTGCTATTACCGTCGCCTCGCTTTCTCAATATTATCCCGCAATGTGAAACGTCTAAACGACACCTTATATTACAACTCCGATATCATAGCCATCGAATTAGCTAAAGCGACACACCAACGAGCAAATTTTACGATGGGAAGTAGCACTACATACAAACGTTAGTAATAAATAAAACCACACTATTATACTAAAACTTTTTCAATAACGGTCTCGGCTACGAGTAATTAGATCTAATCACACACTTTTTACAAAATAATCCTCGTTCTCCAGCCTGACAAATATAAAAATCTCCCTTCACTAAAGCAAAAATGGCGAATTTTGGATTGCCCTACTTCAGCTCCTTCAACCTTCAAATCGCTCCCTTTGCAGGTTTGTTACCACATGTCAAAAATATATAGCATAGACAATTTAAGAAAAATAATTAACACGAGTTAGGTTCATTGATTATTAGGATTAAATCCCATTATACGTATCATTGTCTCCCTGTAGGAAGTAATAGTATTCTGTGATCATTGTAGCGAACGATCTTTGAGCGTTTAATATTGAGTAAGATAAAATCTACTAATTGCGTACTAATTGGAACAAGTTACATTAGATTGATGCAAAGTATTTTTTGCAACTGCAACCAAATCCGTCACGTCGCGTTCCATCCGAGGATCTAGTCAATGCAAAGTTAGGACATTTTAGGGTGTTTATGTAGCCTGCAGCCTAGTCCATATAAAATTAACAGGCGATTATTTATCCTAGGCAACTGTCAAAAACACTTGTTCTCTTTTAATTTCTAGCGTACCTAGTCTGAGGACGATTTATATTCAGAGTGCCTCTGGTGATTTCTGGTGGATTTTAATACTAACATTTAACTGTGTGTTTAATTTACAAATGTATTAAAACTTTCGGCTTTTTAGCAACGCCCACCATGTCTCATTTTAGAGGGGTAATATTTTAAGCTAGATTCACACTCCGCAAGGACAAGCATTTTTGCCCAAGCTGACACGGAGACGCTTCGCGCTCGCCTTACGAATATATATATGTAGCAATTATATAATTCTACATCCAACGTAGATAAAAAATATTTTTTCAATATTATTTTCTACCTAGTCTGTGGGTAAATATCCATAGCGCCTCTTGGTGGACAATTTTGGGACTAGAATAATAATTGACAAGTACGTGCTGCTATTTCCGGTTACTTGGTCTACTTCATGAAGTACAGAAAAGCGGTATGTTTAATTGATAAGCCAGTTAATAGTTTTCTTCGTTAAAATATGACTAGGTGGCTCCAAATTTCTAAAACGTGCGGAAGTTTCGATCTGTTTCAATTGCGGAGCAGAAGAACAATGTTTCAATGATGTTACGACTCATAATACTACAGCGACATCATTATCTATACCTACTAGGAAGAGCGTGCGTTATATTATTATTCCAAATTATAACGTTGGTGAGTGGTTGTTCTGAAATAAACGTGCATGTAAAACGTAGAGATTATATTTGCGTGCATCGTGCATACAATTACATTCTCTTTGCTTGATAAGAACCATGGAATTAGAAAGTACAAACGCTGTACTTCTTACTTCCCATGCGTAGTACCATCATCAATAACACGATGTCGCTAGTCTCACTTCCCATTTCACGATTATATAAAAATGCGATAGTTTGGATAATTAAGTAATGGCGCTAAACTACTCAACTGACTTTATCATCATTATCAACGCGGGTGAAATCGCGTCATTCAGCTAGTTATTAAAAATACTTATTTTTTTTTAAATAATTTAAATTTAATTTAAATTTAGAATATAATGAACCTGTGTTATTTATCTTGTTTATTTATTTCCACTACATCTGTACATTTGAAATATTAAAGCTTACAAAATGAGGTACTTACACAAACATAGACCCTGTAAGGGCCAAGATATAAGAGAAGGAGGAGCACATTTTCTCTTTGAATTAAAAAAAAAAAAAAAACTTTAATAAAAGACTAAACTATACCATATCAATATGTTGAAACACAATAAAATTATTTACATTCGTAATTAGTTTTTTTTAAGCTATTGCATAGCTTCTATCGCGGCCAAATAACCTAACACCCCCCACTCCGACCGGCACAGCGGTGATACTTTTTAGTTTTGCCATCTATCGATGAATAGCAGAACATTTAATGACTTTTTTGTAATATCACGTTTGTCTCTTTAGTTCAGCAACTTGCCTCTAGGTGGCAGGAAAAAAAATATTGCATAAGTTGATAAAAATGCTATGCAATTCCACAGCACACATAAACAGCTTTACCGCGGCAGTCCCCGAGTGCCACACTTCTTTTTTTATTTCTATTGTTATAATATATAAACTTTATAATAAGGTAACTAAGTATTAAATATTTAAATCAAGTATATCTATCTTCTACCATTTATCGTCAAAATATTATTTAACGGTGTAATAGGCATTTTTTAAAGGATACTTTTGAGCCTATTTGATAATATTGTGTCCCTGTCGATACTTTTCAAGCTTTCTGGCAATTTGTTGTACCTATATTTGTATACATTTATACTGAGGACTTTTTCTATATAATTCGATTCTAGGAATAAGGAGGGCTAAGTTGTTTTGCGTCACTTATTTTTATCAGCATTGAATAAGTGAATGTTCTTTCTTACAAACACGGATATCTCGAATATAAATAAAGAAGGTAAGATAAGGATGTTATGTCTGATAAAATGTGGCTTACAAATATTTTCCGGTTTAATGTTCATAATTATGCGGAGACATTTCTTTTGTGCGACAAACAAATCCTTTGCGTCGGAGCTCTGGCCCCACATGATCATACCGTAGCGAAGCCATGCGAAGTAATCAGACAGCGCATACTCTGTATTTGTGTTTGTTATTAGCACATTTAGTCATAGGACAAGTAGCACAAGTAGTCCGTATAAGAATTGTGATATTTTTTGTTTGACTTAGGTACCTAGTCCAAGTTTGAACATTTGTCTCACATATCCGTAATGTATATCATAGGATCATCACAAAATCGTAGTTGAAAATTCGTTTAGTGGGACCACTTAAAAACAAACTATAACAATTGTTGCTTAACTTTGTTGGATATGCGATCAACAAGACGAACTGCGCATGGGTGCGTAATTCAGGTGTCAAAATTAAACGCGTAGTTAACAATAACTTTTTAATTAACATTTAAGCTTAACACACATCATTGCGCAACTATTCTTTTGTATTTCTATCTTTTAAATATTTCTGCAGCATAATCTTTCTGAGATGAACATATTTAGTGATAGAATTCTTCACTGGGAAACACATAATATTTTCCATCGCTTCATAAGGGTGAAATTCGCTTGTTTGAGGCTCTTCATCATCGTCAGATAATAAATCAGCCTGTCTACATTTCACAATTTCTATTGTAATACATTTGACGTGAAGCAAAAACATACAGGCATCTTGGACGGCTCGGCATGTTATTAACTCGAAGGCGTCGGATAGGAAGGCAATCGAACAGCCAGGGTATTCGAAAATCTTGTTCACTATAACACCAGCCCATTCCAACAGTATATCGTATCTTATGTCAAAGTCCAGTGTGAGCCAAGGAGTGACTATAAGATACTTATCATCAATTTTCACTGCCCAGTCTTCGATGAATTTTGTAAGTATCAAGATGTTGTCGTTCAGACCGACGTGTTTTACGAGTCCAACCGTTTCCATTCTGTATAATCTCTGAGCTAGGGATTTTGGGTCGTATCTAGTTATTTCCTGTAAAATAAAGGTTAACAATACACTATAGTTTAATTAATGTTCATTGTGTTCAGTACTTAACTGTTTTTGGTTATTTACATTAAAACCTTAAGGCGATTTTGAACTCGTTTCCAAAAATATGTTTCTTTTTTTATGCTCGATATCAAAATCTCACCTGATGGAAAGTGATGACGCAGCTTGCCTATTCACTCTTGACTTGAAGACTCTCAAATAGAAATATGCAATAATGTATAATTAATAATACAAAGTTGAAAAAGGAGATATTTTTTTCTTTTAAATCTCAGAACTTCTAGTAAAATTTTAGACTACATATTTTACTAGACCATAGCTTGACTATGACTGAACTAAGACTTCGTTTAGGACATGTTACTTGAAGTGATAATATAAAACAAATTTTATTTTTCATACAACGATTATTTTCCAAAACTGTTGATTCATCGTGTATTAATGTGTTATAATGGCAGTAGTAATGGTCTTTTTCGCTTTCGCTCCAAATCCTACTAATATTATAAATCCGAAAGTTTGTGTGTAAGTATGTTTGTTCCCTCTTCACGCCTTAACGGCTGAACGGATTTGGATGAAATTTGGAACGTACATAGATTATACCTAGGATTAACACATAGGCTACTTTTTAGCTTGATAATAGCGGGCGAAGCCGCGGGGCACGGCTAGTCTATAATAAAAGTTCTCGTTAAGTATTCTACATTTTTACTAGGGCATGACTTAATTGTGACTGGACCATGACTCTTTTACGTGACTTTGACTGTAACTTGTGACTAGGACTATATTTATGAACTACTCTAACTTGAAAAACAATTCATCACTTAAGACTGGCTAAATTCACAAAGTTTGCGGAGTCAACAAAAATAAAACTGCACCTATATCACACTCTTGATAGACCCTAGATCGTACCCCAGATAGACATCCCGGGTACTATTGACAAATTGAGATTTGTTACCTTTAACTCTTTGAAATTGGATCCGTTCTTTCCCTTCTTTTCTAAATGATGTTGTATTGCATCCTCCATATTGTATTGTAGCTCTTCCTTAAAAACTACTGCTTTTCTGTAAGGAAAACAATAAGAGAATGTATTTTAACATTCGGTTTAAGATGAAAACTGATTTTTTTTTGGCGTAAGTGAAAATATTGGTTTAGCTATTTACTCGCCATTATATAGAAAGAGATCAACGTATAGATCAGAGCCACGTAGCTTTATAGTTGTTCTCATTTATTTAGGAATTCAAATTTTCTTATCAATGGCATAAGACAAAGATTTAATATTTTATTAAACAATATTTTCTTGAGAATATAATATGAATAAATGCAACGGTGGTTCCTCGGATCGATTCCTGATAGGAGCTTAATTTTTCTTCGCATGGGACATTTTGTGCATCTGGTTCTGGGTGTGATTATATGTAAATGTGAGTGATGTGAATATTTCCGGCAGTCAAGTCCTTGAACTTAGTGTGGGACTGTGAATGTGAATGCGTTTGTTTGTTGAAGTAAAACTTTTTGTGGGAGTGCTTTGAAATTCTGTTCCGCGACCTTATTGTATGACGAAAAGTGGTGGGTTTAAACACAGTGACGAATAATTAATATGTTTCCCTGAAATACAAAATTTTCGTTTCTATCATGTGTCTACGACAAATCCTGTTTTTTAAATAGTTATTTTAACGAGTGAATTCTGGACACAATACATACGTCTTCAGCCGCTCCAGAAAAGAAATGTATTCTATATCCGGATAACACGACGCCACAGTTTTCATATCCCATTGGCTGCTTCCTTCAGTCTTTACCCTCCATGTCACGGCTCCCGACTTCAGTTTGTGTTTTGTTTCAATATCAATGACATTGAAGTACTCATCTTCTTTAAAGCTTTCTTCGGCTGAATTAGCCACAATATCAGGCTTCGTTGACGTTACTATTTCTATTAAATCCAAAGCCTGCAGCTCACATAGTATGCAATTTAATTCCGCCGATCCTTTGATATTAGACGTCGGCAAATCGGCGTCGATCATTTTAGACAAAGACACGGCGAATTCTGAGTTCAGCCTACCGATCCAGCGCCTTTGGTAATTCGCGGATATTTTGTAAGCAGATTGGACAATATCCTCGAGATGCAATCTATGCATCTGATTGTTGAACAATTTCTCTTTAGCAGATATCGCTCCAGCCCTACGCAGTTGGTCTACGGCTACACGCAAGCTATTTTCTGGGTACGACTTGAACATAGCGTATATCCTTTTAGCGGTTTCCGATTTCACTTCGTTGTTCAAAGTCAGCATCACTGACAGAAAGACGCTCTCTCGTAGAATCGAGAGGTCTGGCGACTTGTAGATGTTGTAAAGCTTGTTTGCTGTCGCCGCGACAATCGTGAAACTGTCATGGAAGGCGCCTACACTCAATGCAACGCATGGCATTTTCCGGTTGTAAGATTCGCTTTTAGACACTTGCCAGATCAACCAAACCAACTCTAGGACAGGTATTCTAGCTTCGTTCATGAACTTTGTCATGTTTGTCGAGTGGCGAAGCCTGAGCTTCTTTATTAGACCTTCGTACTTTGAGATTAAAGGACGGCGACGTCTCATTTCATTAAGAAGTTTGTCTTTCTCGTGCATTAAAGTGGGATTCAGTTGGAGCATTAAAGCCCGTCTGTGGCATATACTCTGAGTCTTTTTGCCGTCACTGAGAGTGAGTATATCCTTGGCGACTACATTCCTCACTCGGAGGCAGCCCGGTTGCGAGCTAGGGCTGGCTATTGTGATGGCAGCTTGGCACATAACTATGATAAAGTCTTCCTCTTTCGTCCACGTTACTGTCGACTCCGGTACACGTTTCCGACCTCTGGTGACAGTCTTAATTTTCATCACACTTTTCACTTTAACGGGTGCTTTCTTCTTTTTAGGTGGCTTAGTTGACTTGCATTTAGCTAGTTTCGGTATTTTGACCTGTGGAATCTTTTTCTTCGGCAGGGGCATAGGTTTTGCATCGCGTTGTTTGACGAAGTATGTTCGCCAGAGACGAACAATCTCCAAGTGGAAGCAGGAATCTAAGCCACACGGCCCTTTCCCATCGCCGTATCGGCTGCCATCATCGTGAATATGTACTTCTTCTTCCCTCCGCACTGGTGGACTGAGCGTCTTCTTCGTTCTATTCCCTTTAATCACCATTTTTGTTTCGATACTGATGTCGTACGCGTCGCTCCAATAGTTCTTCACGTCCTCGAATGATGCGAAGTAATATCTCCGCTCCAGACTTTGAAAGTCGATATCACGAGGCCAGGTACCGGTGGTGTTGAGAAGGCTCGCATTTCGGTTGACGAAGAACAAAAAGGATATCAAGGTGTTATTTGTATAATCTTCGGTTTGGACGTCCGGTTGATAAATAAGCTGTATTAGGCCGTACATAGCCAGCGCTTTTAGATTCAACCTCATCGCATTACGTAAGCTCTTATTTTTCATTAATGCGTGAGCTATTTCAGGCGGAGCGTCTTTCAGTTTCATGGGGAGATGCTGATCTGATATCCTCAAATAGGAAATCTCTGAGATGCCAGACGTACTCATGTTGCTAATAGCAAATTGCACCGTCATTTCGGGCATCAAATCAGTCATCGATAAATATCCTTGAGGAAGAGATGAATCAAATATGGTTGGATCAAAGTAAATCAAATTCATTAAAAATTCGTGAAGCTTCTGAATTTTCATGTATCGGGGATTGATGAACATAGACAGGGGCCTGCCGGTACTATCGGTCGTGTCTTTTCTCTGTGGTATTTTCTTGGCCATGGCCCTCAATTGTACCTCCTTGTATTTCGTACGTACTATTGGATCCGTAGCTTTGATATGGGGTGCACATATGAGGTTCATAAAGTTCATATCATTCTCTTGTCCTGGCCAATTGACCCTGTATATTTTTATTTGGCCTGCGGCTACCAATTTCTGCAGGAATGCTTTTAGTGCCTTCGTGACCATTGGAGTATCGTTTATTTCTTTCGCGACCAAATTGCTAAGTGTTTGGTATCCTGTGACACATTGCCTTTCTTTAACAATTTTTATGACACCGTTTCCGAATTTCAGTTGTCTTAGTGTCAGAGATTTCTTGGATTCTATTAGGGATTGGACGACAATTTTATCAGTCGTAGATACAGTAACTTCAGTTATATGTCTGCTTTCGTGTTCATTTAAGTTTTCGGATGAATCTTGGATTATATCTGGTACTATCATTTCCGCGTTTTGGATGTCGAAGTTGTCTTCATGGTTTTGGATCATATAATCTAAAAATTTCTTCTTCTCCTTAGCGTAATTTGCATCGTCTTGCCCTGCGGCGACTGCGACGTATCTAAAACAAATATATTTTATTTTTCATATCAAATGAGTTTATATTTATAATGCAAGGGCCTCCAAAGTTTTGAAAATACTCCCAACGACTAACTCGAAAACGGCAGTACCGGTTTTCATTAAACATAGCTAAGAACACTCTCGAATAAGTCACCTTTCAAATAAACAAAACTAAATTAAAAATGGTTCCGCCGTTCCATATGATGCTACAAACAGAGACACGCAGATACAAATGTTAAAACTACATCCCTCTATTTGCGTCGAGCTTATACCAGTTTTAACTTCAATAAATGTAACATTGTTTACCTGGATATTCTCTGCCTTCCTCTGTCTTCAAAAAACTCCCTGACAATTTTCTTTGCCTTGAGGATCCTGCATAGCATCCTTGTCGTATAAAACTCTATACCCAGCATTTGCCCAAGCTCAGATTGGCTAATTCCCTTTAATCCTGCATCTAGAAACCTCTCATACGCTTGTCTCATTAGACTAACTCCAACCTTGAATTGATATTTGACAGGTTCTTCAGTTCGGGTCTCGTCTTCGGACTGTGATGACTCATCGCTTTTTGATACTATGCACATGAACCTTCTCTTTGTTTGCATAGCTGGTGGAGTCATTTTGAGCTTCTTTTTAGCTGGCTCTTCATCATCATCCAATTCTATCTACAATTTGAAAGACAACGCGTTATTAGTGTCGAAAACTTAGCTGTGGTTAAAACCAAGGTTTGATTCCCTATTTCTAGACAAAAAAATTAAGACATATATAGACTATATAGACTCGAGAGAGCAGAGCTGAATCTGCTAGTGAAATATACCCAAACCAGGTCACGAGATTATCATTAATTACATTTACCACAGGTTCCATTTAAACTAGCATTATCTTATGAAGATTAACAATGAAAAATTATCTAATAAACAACCATAAAATAATTTAAATGATATTTGATGACACAGCAAAAGATGGAGGTATATCTTTTTCTAACTGGGGTCGATAAGGCTAGCACTGACATCCCTCTTGGGGTGTAATATGCATATCATCAACCGCCCAAGACAACTTCACCTGCAAGTGGTGACTATTTTGTTCAACAAATGTGTATCACAAACAATTAGTCAAGAAGGTTAGTCAGGTAGAATGCCGGTCATAGAAACTCATTGCCGATCTTTTTACAACATGGGTTCACAAGTGAAGTCACATGGGGAGACGATAATGTACGACCCTATTCTGTACAGCCAATAATGCACTCCCTGATAATTCATGTATATGGATTTAAAATATCAGACTCTTTTTTACCCGGGTCGCCAAAATCGGTCCGTATCAATAATGTACCGCCATAACGTACAGCCAATAATTCATATACATGGCTTCCAAATATCAGGGTATGCAATACTGGCTGCGTAAAATCACTCCTTGTCGACATTGTACGGCCAGTATTGCACAGCCAATAATTGGAAGCCAACCATAGACAAAGTAATGAACGATTGTGGCTGCAAGTCTGGGTTAGATTAGGTTTGAACTGCGACTAAACAAAGCGCGAGCCAAGCGAGCGTGCCGCAGGAGTGGCCTTAGATTGCGAATTATTAGCCGTACATTATCAGCCCGTGTTACATATACACGTAACCATAGATTTGCCTATACAGCACAGGCCCCGCGGTATCATGTAGGTTACACGAGTAGCTGACTCCACGGAACGTGGCTTTCCACGGACACGAGGCGCCGACGCAGCGGAAGCACCGGACACCAGACGGAGCCCCGCGGATACCGACACTCTTGCTTCATACTTCGATCAATTGTCACCTCTTTTAATATAATTTGCATTTTTTTGCAAACTCCGGCTGTAGCCTTCGTAATTATTGGTCGTTATTGTTATTATTATAAACATTGTTTTTACTTACAAAACCTAGCACGTTATTGTTCTTCTTAATCTTCTTTGTCTGCAATCGATTATAAAGCCCAAGATTCAACATAACATCTGCCTTTGCTGCATACCGAGGACACTTGCTTAGGAACTGAATAATTTTATGGGTCTTCCCAGTTTTAGGGACACTGAGCATCATGGGTTTATGAAACCTGTTCAGTCTAAGAAGTAAGCTATTGACTGCCCTAGAGCCAATAGTTTGCGACAAACTCAAGATTTTGATCAAATCTAACTTGCGGAGCAGTCTTCTGTTGTAGAAAAGATTCTTGGGCTCTTTCATTATGTTCGCTAGATTTGTTTTTCCAATAGACATTTGTCCCTGAAAAATAAAGTCAAAATATAAAAGCATATTATTTCCATATATCTAAATGGTGCTACTACTTAGCTTACCACATTTAGGGCTATTTTCTTATTATGCAGATTGCTGACTGTGTGCAAATTACACATGCGGGGCGGCCTACATCTTATCATGTCATACATACTTAGCCTATAATGCGGGATGTCCTGTGTGTGGCCATGAGCGTGCTACCATATGCATGTGGACCAGATCCGTACCAGCATGGCAATTCACATATGACGAAAAGGGTCCTTACCTAGGTTTTGATTTTCGATTAAAGATTTTGTTTCAATAATATGTAATAAGTATTTTTTCATAGCTGCTTTGTAAAGCTCTGTATTGGTATTATATTATTTGTTAATATTTTAACAATTTTACGCCTGAAATGGGCATACAGGTAAAACATTATATTCAAGATCTCTGTACACAGTTTTAAATGATAAAGATATTTTGATATTAATTAGCAACAATGCGTTATTTGTGCTAAATTAGTCCCTGTGCCCCCACATATTGATTGAGCCACTTTGGTAACATGACCAAGATATTAGATGTTTGACCTTGACTCAGACCTCGGGTCTATCTTTAATATCCCAAAATTACAAACATATACTTACATTCTCTCTAGATTTGCCAACAAGCTCCAAAATACAATATTGTATAGTCGTCATTTGTTGCAAGCAGGTTATTGGTATATGTTTAGCCAAAGCTTTCCATCGTTCTTCTAATGTAGCTACTAACACTAGGGTATCTCCATAACCCGCCACTATTTTTTCAAACGGTATACCCTGGAGTTGGTGTGAAGGTATTTGTTTTCTGGTATAGTAGTATTTGCACGATCCATATTCATTTGGAATTGGGGAATACTCATAAGGACCGTCAAGGTAATCATCCTGCAATATGTATATTACAAATAAATTACTATATCAAACTGCAATGATTTTCTTTGTCAGCATGACTAACTCTAGTACCTAGTATAGTGTACCCACAGTAGGTAGCACACTTATTGATCCAGTACCAGATCAGCACAGGCTGACTGGCCTTTTAAGTACTACTAGATTACAAAGTCATTTAATCTATACCACTAGCTTGGTTCAGACTAGCATCATAAAATTCGTTGACAAGGTTGATAAAAACTTACACGCATTTAAAAACTATTTATTTAAAATCAAAGCGAGAATTACATGTTATCAATCTTGCAAGTGCCTCACACTCATCCTAAAAAGGCTTTCGAATCAAGCAGAAACAATATAAGATCTAGATATTGACAATGCATGAGTCATGCTAATTCCCATTTTAATTTCATAGTGACAAAGTTATTAAGGTTACACTAAACCACATACTTTAATTCACCAACAAAGACTCCACTACTATGTAAATGTCATAGCTATGCAGTTGCTTTTTCACACAGATGTAGTGTGAAGACTATTAATCTTGTGATAATATAGTGTAATCCTACCTCACAGAACACATGGTCAAAGATTCTAACTCTTATTACAACACTCACACAGTCGGCCTAGTCATAACTGATTGACAAGTTGTATGTAGTTCAGTCTTCTTGAGACCATGGCAACTTGGCCGAAATGTCGAGGTAAATAAAAATTGTTGTTGGTGTGATTAAGTCCCGGGATATTATCTCAACTATGATTGACAAGGTTTAACTTAACAATGTCAGGCCAGTGTGGATGGGTAACCGTTTAATAAGATTTTCAACTGATTATTACTGTGAAGTTTGTCCAATATACTCTGGACATTTTAAGTAAGGTTGACATTTTAAGAAATCACTTGGCTAGCATGATTGATCTTTATGGCTTAAAGATAGAATTAAGAAGTGGAGCCATTATCATCAGGCTGTGTGTGTGCCAATGCAAAACAGGGCTCTCAAATTATGGTCCATTTTGCAATTCTATCACTTCTTTACACTTAGTAAAAAAGTGGCAATAGAGTCATTAACTTTCATGACTCTTCGGGGCCCATGTGAATAAATGATTTTGATTTGAATACCTGTAAGGCTGTAAAAGAGGCATTCTATAAATTATTCTACTGAGGCTAAGCCCGGAATCCGGTTAGTCTCAACTTTACTTTTTGCTTACTGTATGTGTAATTAATTTCAACTTACAGGATCCCTAAGGTCACCAGTGTCTTGGTCCACAATGAGAAACCTGTCACGTATTTCCACATGAGGTAAAGGCTCAGGCAGTTCGTAGAGAGATATCGATGTCGAATTAAGTATACTCTGCCAGAAACGCGCCTTCATTTTCTCCGTAACCAGGGTAGAGATACGGTGCTCTATTCGTCTCCATAGCAAATCAAGCCCAATCCCTTCTAGGCCTTCTAGAGCAATTTCGTCAATCAATATGTGTTTATAGTTCAGGAAAAAGTGTCCCAGAACATTGTTTTCACTATTTGGAGCACTCATTTTAATCACATTCTAAAATATGTATCTGAAATGCAAAATTTGGCAGAGTAGAAGTTCTTTTCTACGGGTCAATTTCTACTTTGGTTGTACTGTAGAACTCGATCGAAATAAATTTGGCATCACAATCAATTTAAATTAAAAGCGATGGTTCTTAATTCGTATAGATTCCATCGATTCCTACCAAAACAATGTACACTTCGATTTTCCATAGTGAGCAACAAAACACATGCTTATCAATTATCATGTCAATTCATGTCAGATTGAAGAAGAAATGTCAACTTGAAAATGACAATTTTTCTACTGGAAATGTGTTCCCCTTAGCAATCACAACCACAACATACAACCCTTACACCTAGCAGTTTTATTTGCGATCATTATGGTTTGACCTGCTATCACACACATCAATACGAGAAAATTGCTAGCTGTGGCATCTGAGGGCGATAGGTGGTTCAGAACACTTTGTTGGTGTCGGTTAGTATTTTACTTTATGTATTAAAATTTTGAACTTAATTCTAGCCTACGAGTCTTACGACGACGACGCCGACAACCGGCGACTCGGTTGGCAGCACAGAATACTATTACGGGAGGTTGGCATGCGCGGCGCGGGGCGCGTTCGCGGGCGTTGTATCCCCAATCCATCTCTCATTTTCAAATCTATCAGTCAGTAAGCCAAAGCAAGTTATCCGATGTAAATACCGGGAGTTTTGCCGCGAAAGTGAAAAAATGGCGTTCTTGATTTTTGTATTATTCTCAAAACTTGTGATTCTTGGAGCAATAATGTGTGATATGCAATGATGGATTATTAACTGTGTGGGGAAAAGGGCAGCTCAATTATATTCTAGTTGAGAATGTTAATAGACACTATTGATATCCTACGCTGTATGTTATTGAGACGCCAATTCCTAGTTGCACCATCACATGGTCCCCCTGGTAACTATGGAGAGCGGTACAATAGTGTAATTTTCACCTATTTTACCGCTCTCCATAAGGCTACGTAACAAGGAAGAAAACTCGCCAAGCCGCACTCGCCAGCGTGGCGTTTTATGGCCAAAATCCATATGACAAGCAAGAAACCTCCCAGCCCTCAGTCCCCAGGGGCCTTGCTATTCCAGAATCCGGCAGCGGTCTCGGTAACGGCGCGGGGCAGAGGGAGCTAAGAATCCCTGGAAGAAGCCCGGGTGCCTCAAAACAAATAAATCAATGACCTTGACCCTGGCGTGTTACACTGCCAGGACGCTGAGAACGGACGACCGCTAAACAGAACTGCTGCATGAAACGGAGACAGTTAAATGTGACATAATAGGTTTATCGGAGATTCTTAGAAAGGGTATCCGCGGTAATTTATTCTACTATAAAGACCATGGAGATTCCACTTACGGTGGTGTAGGTATTCTGATTGGTAAAAATGTGGCAAAATCTGTACAAAGCATAACGGGTATTTTTACCCGCTTTTGTTTTGTTACGTTAAAACTAAATAAACGCTACATTATTAAAATTATCGAATTGTACGCCCCAACATCCACACACACAGAGGACAAAGTGGACATATTCTACGACGATATATAAAAAAGCCCTTGAGGATTCTCTATGTCATTACTCAACCATAATTGGCGATTTTAATGCAAAGATTGGCAAACCACACTGTATACGAATGCCAGCTTGTAGAACAAGCCGGCTTCCTGAGCGATTTTTCGACTGTTGCCCATAATCAAGCAGTAAAACAGCTGATGGAAAAGAGTCAAGAGTTTAACAGGCCCTTGCCTGTGTATAGTCATTGTCGATTATGAAATGAATTCGACAGAGTCGAACTCTGTGCCGTTTTGGCATGGGACAAGAGTGGTATAAATATAAACGGTGTCTACTTGTCCCATCTCAGATTTCCTAACGATCTCTTGTTATTTGCCGAAAGCCCAGAAAATCTCCAAGATGCTACAAAGCTTTTATAATGCATCATTGAGCGTAGACCTTAAGATGAATATGACCAGGACCAAATTTATGATTAACAACCCCTCTCGTCTTCAAAGATTAAGGTTGGAGGCGAGAATCTGGAGATGGTTAGGGAATATGTGTATCTTGGCCATATTTTATCTATTGGGAAGGAACATCATAATAAGGAGAGATATCTAGGCGTGCACAACTCGGCTGGGCGGCGATTAGAAAGCTGGACGACATTCTTAATTCTTCGCCAGATCCCACAATGTCTGAAAACTAACTACTTAGCCAATGTGTTCTGCCCATCATGACATGGTGCCGAGACATAGACGCTTACACATAAGGCTGTGCACAAAATAGGAGTTGTACAGAGAGCCATGGAGCGAGCCATGCTCGGCATTAAACTACAAGATCGAGTCCCTAATACCCAAATTAGACAACGAACAAAAGTTCGAGACGTTGGAAAATGTGTTATGGGACTCAAATGGAGTTGATCACACTCACATGACTAGGCGAGGTGACGACAGGTGGAGCAAGGTTTAAACAGAGTTGTGGGTTGACGATATTGTTAGCATTGCAGGTCGAACCTGGACAAGACTAGCACAGGTCCGAGGCGAATGGCAGAATATGAGAGAGGCCTATACCCGGCAGTGGGATCACTGTGGATGATGATGATGGTTAACCGTGCAGGTGGTAGTGTATTCTACTTTCCGTGACTAGGAATGTATTTAAATGTTTGTTGAACAAATTATAAAAACTGAATATAAAGTCTGCGGAGACAAACCTAAAAAAAGAAAAAGTAAGGACCGTTTGGTGCAATAATTACCTTTTATAGGTATTAGAAAAGTGGCCATTCGACTGCTAGGTACTTCAGTTCTCTGTACATTGTGTCGGTGTTAGTTAGGTATTATATGTTTTTAATCTAACTGATAACTTCTGCTAAACTATTATCAACTTAGTTGTATCATCTGTACTGAGGACACTACCTAGGCAAACGATACACTAGATTTTATCTATGTATCTACTTATTTGATTAGAAATGCTTAGGTACCTAATATATTATGTAGGACAAATGGGTTAAGTATAAAACAATAAAGCAAGTTTCAATATTTTTATTTACTAAAGAAAAGGAATACATTTTATCCTTTGCTAAAATATTTAGCATAATATTAATAATATTTCAATGAGAAAATGATCATAACATTTCAAACAATGATATGGAAAATACAAAACTACGCCAACACGGTGTCATATCATATTTTACAAATCAATGTTTGACAATCTATTTGTTTCTAGTAATTAATAAAAAAAATTGCACTCTATATTATAAGGGCAGCGGTACGGTGTAACAGTTCTATCACTGCATTGCATTTTGCATTATAAAACTCCTACTTAATCCTATGCTTAATGAAATTAATCGGCACTTTTAAACTTAAACTAAGTTTCACCTTTACATTCTACAGACAAAACATAGTTTATGTTTAAAAGACTATCCACTTTTAAGGACTGTCTAAGCAACACAATGGGTACAGTCTTTAAAACTTATTGTTTTATTCATAACTTATTGTGGACAAAACATAAAGCCGATTCTATAGATCTATGAAAGGCTTATAACGAAATGAATTATTCATAGGTAGATTTGTAGGTCTAGGTGTCTATATATAGATTTATTAAAAGATTATATCAACATGATCAAATTTAATGGCAGTAGCTAGTCCAAACTATAGGCACTATCAATAGAAACTCACTATGTCATACCTATTATATGCGAAGTAGAAAAAATAATGTTGTAACGAAACGCTTTCATTTAAAACCTGTTAATCCAATCTATTGTCTTCAATAACTGAATAAATTCAATGAATATACTACCTATAAACAAAAAAAATCTACATTATTATTTAGTTTATGTGTGTGGATGCATAATGTTTGAAACAAGGTATGGGATGTATGAATTTGTATTAAGTTTGATATTAAAAAGTAAAAATAGGAAATATGACAGAAACGTTCAATATATCTTGATTAATGCAAATGATAAGAGGCGGTGAATTAGTAAATAAACAAATGTACTCAAAATAAAACAGTCAAATGCTGGGCACTTATAAAAGGTAAAATAATTAAAAATTAGCACACCCAACAATAACTACGGCTTGAAAAGATAAATCAGTTTTAGAATATTTATGAAAAAAAAAAATGATTTTTTAAATCTTTCGCAAACTGCAATAATGTTTGTGAAATTGTGGGGTGAGGAGAAATACTCAAAATGTCCACCAAGATAAATACAAAATTTTTTTCAAAATCTTATTAAGTTTTACATAAACATATGCTTTTTCATTCAAGTATTCTAAAAAGAATTTCTTTTGCGACCCCGAGATGTTTAATAAAAAAAAATGTACATATATACTTCAAAGTTAATAAAACACTTGGGCGATCAAAGTAATATAGAAAAGCGTTTCGTTACATTTTAAGCTATGTTTTGTCTCTATATTTTTAACAGGATTAGAAGGAGACGCAACTGATTTTAAATTAATTGGTTGCTAGGTTCGGAATATTAATTATAATGGGATTCAACGGTTAAAAGTTAATACTACAGGTGCAATAGGTATATTATTTAGGCACTTCCCATAGTTACTTTACGGTCTAATTTCACTCCATTTCGTAAAGAAAAGCATTTTTATCATACAATCATTATATGTAGATGTTTTGTTTTAGCATAGGTATATCATCATGAACTTAGTAAGGTACAACTAAAAATGATATTCCAAACATCTTTGCTCATATTTCATGACTTAATAATGTACCATTTAAATTAATTAATACAAATAACTTGTTTGAAATATGTATTATTGACAAATTGTTTGAATCGGACCTTTGTGGTTAACAAACTGATTTCAAAAGATGTTCAAAGATGTAATTTTATATACTAAGTAGGTTTAGTACCAAAGAGCTTCTATGATTATAAATATGAAAAAAAGAACGAATAAAAACTACGTTAAAAACGCTGAATGAATGTTAGATATCACAATATGAGCTGGATAATTATTTATATACGTTTATTTTTCAAACGGTTGATAATGTATGAAAAGCTTTCGAGAATAATCTCAGAAGCTCTTTGTGTATACTGTAGTAAAATAGATCGTAGTTTTAAATGTGATAAAAGTCTGAGATAACGTGTCGTAAATGCGCTATACCTTAACATTAACTTTTATAATAAAGTTTGTGATTTAATTGTACATTAAATCCAATCTTTTACTGTTATCTATCTCTTTATTTCAATAAAAGTCTTCAATTTCTAACACTAAGGCTTCAAGTTCCAAATAAAAATAAGCGGTATCTATAATATATTATATACTACTGTACCATACGATCTATATAATTCTCAATATATAATTAGTTAAATCAATATTCATTACGCTTATACAAGATTTTTCTAGGCATGTTTATGATTACATGTTCGAGTATAAAAATGTGTTATTGTTTAACGTAGTATGGTTATTGTATTGTACATTTCATCAAAACCTTTTAGTAGTACAAAAACAATTCTTAACAATGCGTCTTTAAAAATGTTTGCGCGCTTATAACCTAAGGCTTAATACAAATTACTTGACGAAAACTAAGTATCATTACAGAACTCGCTATTTACATGAACTAGCCTCTCTTACGTATGTTAATATCAGCTAAGTGTTATATTTTTAAGTTTCTGCAGCTCCTGAAAATGATAACTTCAAAGAAATACTACTTATGGGTTGGTAAGTTAAGATTCAATAACATTAGCTACGTTAGCGTGCTAGGCTTTATATTATTCCTTTTTTGAAGAGAAACTCCTTTTGAAACGGTGTCAATTGGATTTTATATAATAACAAAAAAGAGACAACTATAAATAGTTGTCTCTTTTATAAGTTTACCGCGTGTGAACTTCTTTTGTTTTTTTAACATTTCCATATCACCGGCAGTTTAATTTAGACTCTTGGTTCTATTCAGCCACCTTTGATGCTACCAATGTTATATTATAATAAATAATATAACACACGACAACTTTGATTACATGCTTCGATTACTTCGAAGCTATCGTATAATAGTCTCGTAAATGCTCACAAATGAACAGAGAAGTTCAGTTATCTTTTTCAAATTCCGCAGATGATTTATGAATAAACTGACCGTATAAAAGCAATCTAATCAAACGCACGGTTGGTTAATCACTATAAAAATAAATGTTATTATGTGCGTTGCTTCGGTTAACTATGAAATAACTATAAAAATGGCAGTTATATTCATGAAATAACAACTCGATTAAGTATTGTTAATATTAGCATTCACTAATTACTATTAATAAATAATTTACATACAAAATCATGGCATCTTTGGTATGATATAAGATAATAAGTAGAAGAAAGTAAATAAGAGTATTAGTAAAGGCAGTTTTGAGAATGCCCCTTAAATTATCTTGTATAAAAGTCCTTAGAACTCTAACGGGTCTGTAATTGACTTTGTTAGAGTTGTAAAGAGTCTAGTTGTCGTAACCCTCAATGCTTTGTCTACTGCGATCGCTACGCTAATTGCTTCTAAACATCCGCTCTAACAGTCCATCAGTCAAAGTAAACAAAAACTGTAATGTACAAATTACATCTCTGCCACACTCACTTAGGCACTAAGTCATTACAAATAGAATTGACATTTTTTTACACACATTCAATTGTCAACAATGAGCGATGGTGAACACTAACAGGGAAAGATAATGCTATATTACAAAATAAGAAAAAAGCCACTTTTTCCAAATCATATAGACTTTGCGTCCATAGAAAATGAATTTTACAACGTTTGGCCCACATTTTCGGATTAAGACAATCAGTAGACAAAAGATGATAAGTGTCGTAGAATGTATGTACATAATGATCACAGTTACAAGTTGTAACTTAGCGCACCAATATTCTAAATTGGCATTGTGGCATCACTTTGCCTTCTTACTATAATATCTATGTTTACAGTAATCGCTAAATCTATAACATTATCGAATAATTTATCAAAACGATCTCCTAATAATCTAAATACATCCATAAGAAGCACTTTAATGAATGAAGTATCAGAACTTTACATATCGTTTTATACATGGTAAATATATATATATATATATATATTTATATATTTTGTATTCTTATGTCATTGGTTTCAACTTTAATGTTTTAATCTAGAATAACTCGGCGACATCAGACAACGTACTTTTAAAAATATTGAAACACTCAATAGTAGGAAATCGCCCGTTCCATTACTTGAGAAGAGCGTTGTACATGATGTCTTCGAGTTATATTTACCACTAGAACTTTAGAATAAGAGAACCCTTACTATACTATTTATGACTACAAATAGTAGGTAGGTATGTAAAAAAGCGATAGCGGTTAACTTTGCAACTTTTGAACACACTTGAGGGTACACCGAAAAAGTTGCAACGTCAAACACATTGTCACATTAACTAGTCATCAACATGTTACCAACAAACTTATATTCTTCACCTATATTATGTAAACTATGTATAATCTAAACAATCTACAATTTGTTACAATCTTACATAAATCGCAATATTGTTCCATTTAAAAAAAATACTTTCATTTGTCGCACGTCCAATCGGGGAGTAACCAGTACGTATATTTATTACATGGAAGATAACACATTTCATCACATCTGGGAGACGCATAACATTTAGTCAACATCGAGCGTACTAGAATCTATAGGCAGCCATCTCGTACGTAGTTCACTATTCACCAATAACAATCGAGGTTCGTTCAACAACTGGAATGTCATTTAAAACGTCATTTTTGTTTAGTTCGTAAGGTAGTTTGTCACGGGGCGTGTGACGCGCGTTAGTTGCGGTAGATGTAGGCGCAGGGCTGCGGCGCGGGCGGCGGCGGGGTGGGGGGCCGCTCGCCCGACGGCGACGGCGACGACGACGGGGGGGAGGGCGACGAGGAGGACCCACCGCTGGCTGACCCGGAGCCCGAGCCACTGCTGCGTTGCGACACTGTCCAACACAACAACATTAATCGCGGTCCTGGAGTCATTCTATACGTTTACTTACAGCAATGAAACTGCTGAAGCTGAAGGAAACGAAACGAAATCTGGTGATTATGGCGGTAAGTTGGATAAGTATAAAATTTGAAATGGAGGTAGCTTATACCCTGAATAAACAAATAGAATTCAACACTGCGGAGCGCAATCAGTACTGTATAATTCTGTGGCAGTGTTTAGTTGTGATACACTAAGCGAGGTTACTCTATAATTTTAGCTGCTGCAGAATGATATTAATAGCTGCGACACACTTCACGTGTTCGGTTCGCGCATCGGCGAGTGGGAATGCCGGTAGGATCACCTCCCACCACCTCGTGACAGCGAACCGGCCTGTACGCACCAATTGCACATTGAGAGTGGCAGCTTTTACTTTTGAAAATGCTGAATGCTGTGAGTGCTTTCGGGTATTCTAGTTATTGTAATCAGGGTATGTTCAGTGCTAGTAATTGGGTTTATGGTACTATTAATTGTCAACTTCTTTCCCTATAGCAGCACTGATAAAATATAAATATTATAAAAGTGTTAGCTTACCCAACGTGTGGTGATGATGCGTATTATGCTTGTGATGATGCATCTGGTCGCGCGAGTCCGCCCCGTTTGTTTCTCAGAGGTACACTTTCTTCACTGAGCGCGTGGTCGAGAAACCATTGTCGTTGCCACGCCGGTACCCATCGCCCTGTGGTCCGAATATCCCTGCGTTAACTGACGTGCGCAGGAATGCGGGCATGAGGTTAATGGATACGATGCATGGTTATTAGCAAATTGAAATGCAAGTCACTCTCTCTCTGGTTACGGATGTATAAGAACTTAAATTATCAATTACAAGACTCAAGAGTCATTTTGGGGTATTAAATTTGCAAAAATTAAGTGAAAAGTTGGTAATAGAAAAACAAAAGTAGCTATTTTTGTTTGTGTCGTCGATGACCTATTTAGACGATGTTATCCATCCACCTAGAAAGTGACTTTATTTCAGACATGAAATGGCAATGGTAAAATGTTAGTCTCGAAAAAATGCTGAGTATATAAAAATTGTTAATGATTTACGATCTTTATTAGAATTGGTGAAGTAATAATGAAGTGAGGTGGGGTTGGCAATGACATGCGAGATGTAATGGATAAGCCAGATGTTAAAATTGCAATATCAAATTAACTTACTTTATATGCCTCACTTAACTAAAGAGAAAAATATAATTAAGATTTTTTGTTGAATAATAATTAAAATTATATTACGTACTAAGTAAATGGACATTGTGTCCGATTAGACATTTAGTGCTCCATAAGACATTTAATATAAAGAAGGGTGTAGACACAAATTGCTGCAAAGTAACTTAACAACTAAAAAATAATAATAGTCTCATTAATCTGATGCAGAAAAATTTAAGAGGACTGTTTCTAGCAAAAACTATTCTTGGAGATGATATTTTTTTATTAAAAATGGTATTCTTCATTTCGAAATCACTATAAAGATTCCTTTCTTCAATGTGAAAATTTGCAGAATACTAGATTATTGAGACCCAAAACAATATTATCAATAATAATTATAAGGTCACAGCTTAAAATTAAGGTCACCTACAGCTTATTTAACTGCTCATTATTTTTTTGAAATTATAAGAGATACTGAAATTAAAATGTATTTTGAACCGTTAAGCACTTAGAAATTTATTTCAAAACGAAAAAAATTTTAAGGTCGGTTGCTAGCAAGCTCAACCCAACAAATTTTATACAAGCACAGCAAATATGGTCGGTTGACAAGTAGCGAGTCCCAGTTAATAGTTATTTTAAGATTTTGACTTCAACGAGATTTTTACAGCCTAATGACTTCTCGCACGCACTAACAATTGGAACCAATGGAATAATAATATAATAATAATATACCCTAGGAAGTACGGTATTCATTACCGATTGTTCAGTACCGGCCGTGCAGCAATATCAGTAATATCAATCGGTATCGGACCATGCTACGAATTTTAAGCTGTAACCGTGAAAGCCATGCAAGAAGAAAGGAAAGGACGAACAACTGACATTGACCTGATGCGAGCGGAGAGTCCCGAAGTTGTCCCGGCGGTAGGCGTCGGGTTGGAACTGGAAGAGGGTCTCGTGGTGTGGGTGGTACGGAGGGTGCTTGCGGAGCGTGGCGCGCGGAGACGCCGGCTTCGGCTGCGGGGCCAGCACCGGCTCCGCATACGTCACCTCCTCTACTTGTTGCAGCAGCTTGGGCTCCGCTTGGATCCTTAACCGGAAAACGAATTGGAACTTAATACGCGATTTGTGACTGCAGTGGAAGTGTGACGATTTTGTTTAGACTGTAGCTGTATATAAGCTAGACTATAGAAAATTTGTAGCCGTATTTTAAACATAGCAATTGACGTTGTATGTTATTGCGTTCGTTCACCAATGTCTAATTTCTAGCAGATGCGAGAATTTACTATTATAAATAGGTCGGTCTTGTTACCGTTTATTTATATTCATGCATAACATTTCGAAATTTAAAGGAGGAATTTTTCTTTGGTGGTTTTTAATGTAAGTAATCGATTATGATCTCAGCTCGAGGAAAGATATTTCTAACCTCGCCGAAGTAAACCGACGAAGGAAAGAAAAGATAAGACGCGTATAACGGAGATAACAAAATGTTATCCATTTCAGATTTGCGATCTTCCGTTAGCTTAGGTACTTTCAGTTGAAGTGCAATATTATAAAACTTATTACTTTTTACAACATTTATAAACATATCACAGCGACGTTTGACATTCTAAATACTAGAAACTAAAATCGTCACACTTGTTAATGATGAAAATGAATGTTAGTAATGAGATGGATCAGAATATTATGGTAGGTATCTTCTCTTCATTACGTAAACGAAGACCATCTGTCAGCATTAAAATATACACACCATAAAATGACTTTTTTACGTTACTATGGATGTTTAACGTGGTTAAGGAAAAAGGTCAGTGACAGTTCAGTGACAGAGTGGTGAAGAAATCTCAGTTATACAAACCTATTAATATTCTGTCTTTGCTCAAAATACTCGTACTCTGTATCTGGGTAGGGCATGTTATCGTCTTCGTCCTTCTTGCATCGTCTGCCGCAGATGTAGCCGGCTGCAAATCCAGCTGCTAATGCCGCTAATGCGCCGGCTGCTACTGCGAGCGCGAGGGTTTCTACGGAGTATGCAGCTGGAGGTGGGTCTGCTTGGAGCACTTCCGGACCTGTATCAATAATTTCACATGAAGATTAGCTTGCTATCGACCCACAAATCTATTTATATTTTTGTTGATCCGCATTGAACTGGACGAAAAATACAATTAATTTAGTCATTAATTAAACTTGTTAAGCTTTGTTATTTGCTTTATACTTATATGGATTTAAGATTATAATATCAGTATGCTTACCTTCACTATTACTGCTACCGCCTTTCCCGTCTTTGTCTTGTACAATATTTATAACTTCCCCCTTGTTTTCTCCTCTCGCATCGTCATACAGACCCGAGCTAAGACCACCAACTGCTCCTGCGTCTTTACCTAAAGAGATATAAGTATCAATAAATATGTGATGAGAATAATTGAAATTTAAATTGATTCAAGTTGATTGTGAGTATGTTTGATATTTAGGAATAACTGCAGAACAAATTGGAAGAGGTTTGGTAAGTGTTATATTTCACTTAGACCCTGAATTATGCTATTAGGTTTAAGCGCCTTGAGTGTGTTAAATTTTAACGTTTATTCTACTTTCGTTTATTTCTTATTCCGACATAAGTATTGGTTCTTATCTCAATCCGTACTAAAGATTTTGTAATAAATTCTGGAATTTAACTAGCCGTTTAAATTATATCTTTTACCAGTCCCAATTATATATTTTACCCTATTCCCTAGCATCATAAGAATACTTATTTACGGTAAAAAAATATCTCCCAACTACCAAATTATTAGTACAACTTACTGTGTGGACAAGCAGCATGGCTCCCTGTACTGACGCTCTGATAAAATGCGTTCTCATCCAACCAGCGACTGACTCCGTGGGAGTAAGCTCTGCATCTGCCGGCTTGCTTGTCCCAAGCGCAATACGGGTCTTGAAGAGCTACGCACTCACTGGAAATAAAAGAGGATATGAGACAATGCATAAAGGAAAGATTTGCAAAAAGTAGCTCTTGCTACTTTTTGCAACCTACAGAACGAGTTAATCGCAAACAACGTATTTCTAATAGGTTGCTAAGCGGCTCCAACTAAATCAAGGAATTTAGGAAAGAATAGACAAATTATTCCCCTTTGGGAGCCAGGAAGGGTAGCTGGTAGCTCAAGATACCGATATACCAGTAAAGACTTGGCAACAGAATTTATACTTACTTACGACTATATTTCGGTAGGTACAAAGGTAGGTAGGTACAAAGGAGCTCATGGCTCGTCTCGCTCTTTTCTCATGAATATTAATGTAGAGACTGATATAAACAGCTTAAAATATAAGGCTTAAAGTACAAGGATATCGAATCTGGCAGTAATGTCATTAACTTGCATCCCTTTTTGAGGCCCATGTAAGCAAATAATTTTGGTTTTGATACAAGCATGGACAAGAAAAAAACTAAGTTGGATAAGAAAAAACAGGCGAAAAGACTCTCTTTTTGCCTGTTTTTTCTTATCCACGTACACTTGATAAAAATACTTACGAGCAAGAACTGATCTTGTCACTAGAGCACCTATGAAGCCGCAAGCTCAGCACCTCCCGATCTGACACGGCTATCAACCTCGCCGCGTCCCTTCCAGCCCGCGCCACTCTCAAAGCCCTCACTGGCGACCCCGCGGCGAAGGCCTGTAGCTCCTCTATCACTACGGGCGCTGCTCGTTTGTTCGAATCGTACGATACAGCGTTGATTGCCTTGATGATCTTCCCGTTGTCAGTGCCAATGAATAGGACGTCGTAGGCTTTCCCGCCTGGAGTCTTCACTTGAGGGTCTACAGCGATTTGCGTAAATCTATAGCTGGAAATTAAGGATTGTTTAATATGGTACAAGATATATATTATTGATAGGACTTAACTACTTCGTACTATCTTGCCTTATGGACCATTAGGTTAACATTTTTATAAGTATATTAATTTTCAAAGGAAATTGTTGAAATTATTCCAAATCTAGGACAAAATTATCATAATGTGTAGGGTATTAGGTATTAGTCACAATGACTAATCTGTGGTTGATCTTAGTTATTTTTTTATGCAATTTTACGCCTTTAATATTTCTCTTTCATTGTAAAAAATAATAAAACTTTTACAACCATTAAATTCTCATTTGGCTTAGTACTTCGCTACTTCCATATAATACTAAATATTGAATACAATGAAACTACAGTGTTGCTTGATAGGAAATATAGGAATCGGTACATTAGCTTCTAAGATATACCATGGCACTGCCTTTCATTCATTATTCTCACAAATGAGTTTTGCTAAATATTTAATGGAGTGATAAAATTTCCAGCATTAAGTTACAAAATGTTTTTACTACTTTTCACTTACTGAAAACTAGTCCTGATAACAATAGGTTCTCCGAAGAAGGCCGGCACTGACTCATCCATCAAGGCGTGCGTTTTGATGAAATTCAACGTCTGATCTGGAAGAGTTCTCGAATCGTTGTGGCAGGTCCCTGGTCGAGGTTCTGGCACCTGTAAAAAAACAGCAGATAGAAAAAAGTTTGCAGGTAAAAAAAGTTACATTGTGTTGTTAATCAGACTATGAACGGTAGTGTTCTTCGGAAGTAAAAGTAGAGACAGGATTGAAAAGAAGTATATGGTGGCCATAATCCTCTAGGCAATAAGGGCTTTAGAAAAAGGAATTCATCATATAGCTGTCACATCCATACCTTGGCACTATTGACAGGCAACCAGTTAGAGTTGATCGCGCTTTGCTCCTTGAATGTTCCTTCGAAGGTGTCAGCGATGTCTTGCATACTGAAGGCGCAGACTGCCGACCCTGATATGCTATTTGGCGGAGTGGTGAAGGTGCCGTAGATTAGTTGAGCACTGAGGCCTCCGTACACGCCTTCTATGAGTTCTGTGGTGGATTCTGGGAAAAATATTAAATTATTATTATTATTATTTCCGATAGGCATGAGAACTGCTGAGAGCAGTTCTCGTGATCATGGTGCTTGTAACTACGTCGAAATATCGAGTCCTTGTTAAAAACTATCCCAATAAATATCCCAATTCTAATAATAATTTTAATGAGAGATATACATAATTTATTTGTATTGAATTAAAGTAGAACGGAAAGAAATATTTTGAGTCTCGATTTGAGGAAGGACGTCCTTCGTCGTTTAAACCAGGTGTGTATGTGGCCAACATAAATACTCTCGGGCTTAGGCTTCAGATAACAATGTCTTCATAGATCTTCACTTCCCGGCAATATTTCTGTACCCAAATTCAAGCTCATTAGTTTTGAAAGTAAAAGAGTCACGGATTTCATTGAAGTAGAAAGGGAAGTCACCAGCGATGGAACAGCTGTTGAGCCTCGACTTCAGGTAGTATACCCATCTCTCTTTAAAGCAGTGAGGCCAAAACTAGTCACTTGGACTTAGCTTGCAGATAATAAAGTCAGTTTTTAAGGTGAAAAAGCTACTTACGGATTTCGTTGAAGTAGAACGGGAAGTCACCAGCGACGGAACAGTTGAGCCTCGACTTGAGGAAGGACGTCCACCGTTGCTTGAAGCGATGCGGTCCACCGCGGTCGTCGCGGCACACTCGCGCCACTCGAGAGAACACGGACTAAGAGGAAATGATGATTAGTACCTCATACTCTATATCATATTGAACAGCATTTATTGACGCTCCAGTTGGCGTAGTTCGGCGGCTATTCTTTGCTCTCTGCACCGTAGGTCCTATATAGGTTCGGCACAAGCAACATTTTCTTCCTCAAGGGAAATTACTGCTTCTGGTTCTGGGTATGACTGTATGTGTATTAAAAATAATAAACATAAACGATTTCACGCTCACAGCCCACACTAAGTTCGATGACTTATGTCGTGGTTGCCGGAAACATTCACATCAAACACAATCACAACCTGAACTAGAAACACAAATTCTCCTTGTTGAGAAAAAATGTGTTGCCGCTGGGAATCGAACCTGATACCCCTGCTAAGAAGGCGAACCCTTACTTACTAAGCCAATGGGCAGTTCATTTACATGTGGATAAGCAGGTTATGTACGTAATGTCAACTACTGGCAGTATTTTTTTATAGTCAAGACATGGCTAGTAAGTGTACTTTATTTGTACAGTACTACAATACTTTGAATGGTTACGATTGACTAGGGCCAAAGTGACCGAGGACGTGTAAAGTCGATAATAAGACATAAATTAAAAAAAAAATTGCAATAGAAAAAAACGATATCAACCATGTACCTAAGTACAAGGTGTAAAAAATGAATATAGGTAAACTCGTAAAAACGGTTATTTCCATTTGTCACCACCGTCAATGTCCAGTGGCGAAAACTGAAATTTGTTTTAAAATTTGACCTGTTTGTCACCAGTTGTGACAATTGGGAATGGGATTTGTCCGTTGCCTCCAGAGCATGAATTCTTACGTCCCCAGTAAATGCGTATTCATCTGCATGTTGTTGTTTTGATAAAATAAAACATTTGAAAAAATAAAGTCCCAACTTGGGGCATCTCAATCGCCGTATGTACCTTTCCACAATTGATGTACTCCACTGCCGTTTCTCTGAAGAAGAAATATACGAAGTTGCCATGCACCAACGAATTCACAAAATCGGGAGCTGAAAAAAACAAAAACATCCAATCATGATCATAAACAAGCCAATGTACGAAAAATTAAAAAAAAAGCCGACTACAAAAATGTGAACCTACTTTTTATGTATTACGTAATTTTATGTAATCCCCTTTTAATTTTATCCATTCTGATACCCTACTCGATAGGTTTGGTTAATATTTTTTTACGTACTTATTACTATTTTGCAACAAATATCCGCCATTTTGTTTTTTTCAAACACCTATCTAAGGACACTTTTGGTTTTAAGACGAATATAACGATGGCTTAACTGTCGAAATCCATCCAGCCGTTTGCAAGATAAAAGGTAATAAAGAAATTTACAAATATACATACAAGATAAATACCTACTCGCGAAAAACATAACCCTTCCTTGGCAGTCAAATAAAAAATATAGGCAAGGTGTTTCAACCTTGCCTATATTTTTAGGTAGATAAATGTTTAAAATAGGGGATTCAGTCACTGTTTATTACTGATAGATATACATATAGACTTGATAATCAGAAACTTGTAAACTATCTTGTTAATAATAGGTTTAAATTATGCAAAGGGATGTAGCCCTATCTTCGCCGGGTGTCGATAATACGATCCTAATCGGATTTACCGATTGTTGACGCGTCAAATGTCAGAGGAATGACAGCGCGTTCCCGCTAACACCCGTTCTAAATTCAATTAGACTGACGGATGTATGTTTGACAGCCGCATTCGATATCAATCGAGCGTAATAACGGGTAAACATGGCTAGGTAAATACAGACGAGCTAGCTTGCTCGGTTTATTATACCTATGTATGAACGAAAGTAGGCGCTGTATGTATTACTGTTTAGTTACAAAATAGTAATTACTACTAAGTTATATGGCTGGAGTGGAATGGGAACGTAATTATCATAATTCAATAAGTTGCTTTGGTACACATATTGAACACTAGCCGTGCCCCGCGGCTTCGCCCGCTATTATCAAGTTAAAAAGTAGCCTGTGTTAATCACAGGTATATTTTATGTACATTCCAAATTTCATCCAAATCCGTTCAGCCGTTAAAGCGTGAAGAGGGAACAAACATACTTACACACACACTTACACACAAACTTTCAGATTTATAATATTAGTAGGATTATGAAATAAAAATGTATATTAAGTTCGTCAATTACAATATCAAAAAATATTAAACAAAATATATATTTAATTTATAAAAAGGTGGTGGTTTAGACGATCTTTAATGTTCGGCTAAGTGCCCAAAATGCTTGCTGCATAACCACGCTATATAGCAAGGCTTATCCTCTGTCCCAATTACAACCTAGCATTTTGGTCATGTGCCGAATCAGTCACTTATACAAAAAATAAATTAATTTGAATATGAAAATGAAAACATTACCACTAAAGATTATTAGTATAGATGTTTCATTATAATTAAATTCTATTTGCGTGTGTTATTTAGCTTTTTGCAGTTCCATAATATACTTTTACGGACAATAGCTACAGCACCGACTCCTACGAATTGATTTGTAGTCCAACATTTATCACGTTCTTTATTAAAGTCGAAACTTGAATTCTGAAATAAATACAGTGCCCTCGTAACATTTTCATTTATATCATTTAAATAAATATCATTTTTGGCTTTAGGCTATAGCTCTTCATATTCTCTGAGAATTTAAAATTATCTGGTATGGTTTAAACGCTAAATGTCTCTGACAGACGGACGGCCAGACGGAAAAAGTGCTGTAACTTAACCCAGAGATCTCGCTTCGTTCGTTCAATTATGTGATACTAGCAGTGCCATGCAGCTTCGCCCGCGTTTATTAAGTTTAAAAAGTAGCCTGTGTTAATCTATAAGCTACTAGCGATACGCCCCGGCTACGCCCGGGTGTGATAAATGAAAAACCGCTCGTCCGATTTTGTGCAAGCTTCACATAAACCATCTACTAAATAGTCCGAACAAAGCCTAAACATTTGGTTTGGATAGGTGAGCCCGTTCTTGAATTATAAAATTACAACGAAAGTGGCATTGATTTTTATATAGATGTACCTACATTCCAAATTTCATCTTAATGCGTTCAGCCATAACAGCGCGAAGAGAAAACAAAATAAACACTTACATATTTACACACTTTTGGATTAATATGATTAGTGTGATTTATGCAGTACAAAAAATAATTCCCTATCACCTATCACATACTTCCGTAAACATTTTTATCCAAATACCCGGAAGAACTAATCTTGTAATTTATAAGACATAGACAATAGATTAATATTTGCTTGACCAGACAGATAGTAGAGAAGCGGTGTCCCAACCCCGAGTCATGTCTATTCATCGCTGTCCATTTAGCGCTGATGTTGCCATCTACATGCAAATTTTCCCGTTAATAACTTTGTCATGTTGGCATAAATGCGCAGCATGCGTGAGACATTACTCGCATGGTTTACATTAATTTAATTCGTTGCCATATCTGTATATATATATGTACACATTAATTGGTATGCGTTAATTGTTCCTGCAATAATAAGCACAATTATTGTTAAATATGTTTGCTCAAAATTTATTTAACATCCTTTTGAAAATCTTAGAATACATTGATTCCAGGCGAAACATGTTATTTGGGTTAATTTATTTTGATAGTTGCAAACCTATAAAAAAACATCAACAGGTGTATCTTTATTGATAACTTCAGATTTATTTTTCTGATAACAATGTGATATTATTTTATTTTAATTTTGAAAACTATACTTTTTAGCCAACTTTCAGAAAATGAGGTTCTCAATTCGACTTAATATGTATTCCTCTTTTATGTTACATAATTTCTCCGATTTGGAAGATTTATTTGGCTTGATACTGTATAGAATCTAAATGTTCTATAAACTTTTAGTCGAGAAGAACGGATGCAGCGAAATTTGTTTTTGCTTTTAAAAATAATATTCCAAAGAAATCTCAATGATATTACTTTGTCAAACGTTGTTCATCGACACTTACCGTTTAGCGTCATCGAATCGTAAGGTTCCGTCTGGAGCGGCTCCCGGTAAATGATGGGCTCCATTCCACTGAAGTCTGCCACCGTGCCCGAATACAACTCTCCATCTGGAAAAAAGGAAAAGTCGATAAATAACCAAAGGGCGAATTGCTTACATTTCTTAAAAATATATACTTACTTATATATATGAAGCGAAGACCTAAGTTACCAACCCGCCACCGAGCTTATATACCTATATTCAAGTGCTCAAGTCTTTCCCTTCCTGCTCGCGGCTATGCCATTTTGAATCGCAGTGCTAATATGTTAAGACCAGCATTCTGATCACGCGTCGCTTCAACCAGAAGCTCTGATATTTTTTTGAAAATAGAATGATCTACCGCACCCTACCATTTAATTTTACTTGCATATGAAAACTGTCATGGTGATACAAGGTGGTATTTTTAAGGTACCTCATAACTGATCATAGTATGTACCTACTGTAAATATTCTCTACTATAATTGACGAAGGATGGCCAACTCGTATATAGTACAAGCCGCCTGATTCTACGTGACACGAATACCTATTCCACCAACATAATTACATACGAGTAATAGTCACAGTAGAGTACAGTTTATCCTTTAAAATGTTGACCTTTCATTGATACATATTTATTATACACACGTTGCTCAGGATATATAACTTAGTATATCATGGTATGTTGAACTCTCGAAACGTGTCCCAAAACTTTGTAGGCCATATAAGGCTTTGAAGCGCCAAAATGAAAGAAGACCATGCATATTAAACGGCAAAACCATCAATAGCGGGTTCGCCAAATCCCTATCTCGTCTGAAAGCCAGTAATTCAATACTCTCGATCGGCAATTAGAGATGTGGTATTTGGCCTTAAATGGCTCAAAAAAAAAAAGTTGATTAGTTTCTTAAAAGCTCTATGAAATGTTATGTTAGTTTGAAATTAGAATTTGTTTCTTTACATCAATAAAATTACAAAATATGTACATACAGATAGGTTTTCCTTTTTGCCGCGAAAGTGAAAAAATGGCGTTGTTGATTTTGTATGCTTTTCCAAAACCTGTTATTCTTCGAGTGTTTATGTTAAACTTAAACTTACGTTTTTAAATGTGCATAAGTGTAGGCACATCATAAAATCATACAATGTTGAAAAACGTGATTTTCGCCTTCGCTCCAAAACTCCAATAGAAGTTGTAGTAAAATTTCTACCACTTACTTGATGACTTGTCTATAACTGGACCTCTACTCTTTTACTTGACTTTGACTGTGACTTGTGACTAGGACTTTTAATGTGAAATACACTTGACATATATTATTACTTGACACTGGCTAAATGCACAAGATTTTTAATGTCAAAAGTTTACAACAAAATGTTTTAGTACAATCTAATCAAAAGACATTCATAATGGTCTGCACAGCAGCTACAATCCGATCGTAGCTCCTAGAGACTAGATAGATTCTTGTTAGAAAGATCTCCAAGACGGTTTAATCGTGAATAATGTGAAACAGCGAGTTCACAGTTTAAAAGTTAAAGCGAAATAAACTGCCGTCCGGCATTAACCTTTCCGACATGTTGCAATTCAGCACATCCCTATCCTATACAATAGGCAGAGTGCGTAACAAGCCATTGGGTTACGTGATTCAAATATGAGATTTCGGGTTAATTGGTCAGACCTCCTTGCCCGATATTGGCGCATTTGGTCCACAACCGATAGCGGAGGGTTGATTCTATGTATAAATTCATAGTGTCAAGGTTGGGCTTAGACAATGTCCACTTAGATTGGTAACTAGACCTGAAATGAAAGGGCTCGTTTAATTTGACAGCTAGGCTTACAGGGCAAAATCATATTAAAACCTAGCTCTGAGTTCTAAACCCTTCATTAAGATAAACGTTTTCACACTCACAGCCACATACAAAGTTTAATGACTTGTGGCGTGGGATTTGAAGCATTAACATCACACACACAATGACACCCAGAAGCAGACTCACATATTTGTTGCACACAGTACACACATGACTTGGCAACTGGGAATATAAATACTGATACAGATCCTTCATAAGTTTATGAGAGAACGTATCTCTGAAATTAATATGATTAATAATATACACCAATAGATGCCGAATTGCTAAGCAGTTACTGATTAGAACCGTCTCAATTGACTAACACTACACTACAGGTATATTACACCTACTACATCTTATGAGACCGCACTAGGGCTGCAGTACTGCATTACTTACAATATACATGCTTAGGTATATTTCTACGCTATGCACCAGGCACCGGGCACTGCTCCCACGGGCGTCGCTCCACTTAATTGGACCAGATCAATAGGAGATAACTAACCGTGTCCGCTAGTAATGGACATCCCTGTGCAACTGTGTGCGTGAAAAATGACCGCTGTGTGTGTGAAAAATTACCAGTGTGGGTGGAACAATAGACTAGCTATATGGATGGCCTTGGGTACAAAATGTCAGGACCATATGGAGAAGACAATGGGATTTAGTTTAATATGGAGAGGTTGTCGTTTTGATGCCTTATTTGAGTGTGGGAGTGGATCGGGTGATTACTGAGCTCTTTCTAAGGTGGAACGGTATTTATTTGCGTCATTATCTTTCATTATTGCAAAATTGTGGTGCCCCGTGGTCCGCGCCGATTACCTAAGTTTAAAGTAACAAATTGTCAATTTAAATGTAATAAGTATACTTACAGGAGTATTTGTTACAACTTAATTACTTTGATACCGACAACTTGCTAACATTATTCGAGTATGTAAGAGCAAACAAATATATTAATAAACAGAAGTATATGTATGCAGAAACAAAAAGAAATAATTAAACGCAAGCAAAGCTTAAAAAAACCGACTTCACCGCCTTATCTTCGGAACCTTGATCAGATTTAATGTATTAAACACGTTACACGCATTATTGACTATAACTCAAAAACTAGAGATCAGATCTTGATTTCAATGGGACCACATGAAGAGCACCATATCTTTCGAATAAAAAAATAATCATCAAAATCGGCTCACAACGAAAGAAGTTATGAGGTAACTTTTGAAGTCGGGTAAACGAGAACATCGTCAAAGTAGTCCACAAAATAGGCATTATTGACTATATTTCAAGAACTACTGATCAGATCTTGATCAAATTTATATAAAACCAATTAGAAAGCTGTTTGTAAGTAATGTTTAAATTGTTTATATGCATGTGCAGTGTAATTCATTAGAGAACACCACCGACCGCAAAAAATGTCTATTATTACTATCCTGTCCATCCAAAGGTTGCCTGTAAGAGATTGCTTTATGTGATAAGGCCGCCCATTGTACAACAATTATTATTTTTAGATTTCATGTTATTAACATGTTACTTAGCTATCTTATTGGTGTTCAATAAAGAAGTATTGTATTGTATTGTATTGTATAGAAAGCAATATCTTTCAAACTAAAAAAAAATATTTGAAATCAGCTCTCGTAGAGAGAAGTTATGAGGCAACACACTTAAAAAAAATACAGTCGACTTGAGTACCTCCTCTTTTTTTGGGAAGTCGGTAAAAACACAAAATAATTCGCACAAACACGCATGTACACACAAACATATACATATATGCTAATAGCATAACATACATACACAGTAAGTACTAGGTATAGAATATATAAATGTGAAAAAAAAAACCGGATAGGTTACTGCAGCCCGACAATACAGGCTCTCAAGAGACCTAGTGTTGTGGTCAGGGTTTACCAAGGTACTTTTAAATTAAGTTTAAGCCACTCAATGTTTCAAGATTAACATTTTTAGTTTGCGTTACTTTATGGGTGAATATAGTTTACTTAATAATCATCGTGAACTGTCATTCATGTGTCATGTACAATATCTAAGACTAGTGATTAAAGTTTACAAACATAAACAAAATAAAGTAAACGACACCCAATTTTGTAATTTCTATGTACCGCGGTCCGCGACATAATGTGTGCGGACTAATTCAACGTTTTTTTTTTTATTCCTTTGTTGTGTCCTTTCTAAGAGTCTCATAATTAACTGAAAAGCTTTTTTCTAAGCGCTCATTGAACATTGAAAGGATGCAATAATTGTGATGCAATAAAATATTCTACGAGCCTATATTTCCTAAAACTATATACAGCAAAGGCATAAGTTACCTAAAAGACATCGAGCTTATAGGTAACTCAAGTGCTCAACCCAACAACCAGCGAGTAGCGTTCCCATCATGCTGGCGGCATTGCCTCTCTGAATTGCAATGATAAGCCAAATAAGTGCCAGAATTTTTATCACGCGTCGCCTCAACCAGGCGCTTTGATATATTTTTAAAAATAGAATATGCTCCCGGTACACACGGGCCCAGTGTCTCAACAAGTCAACACCAAACGGCTCAAATATGTAACCACTGCCGAGGTCTCCATATTTCCATGTTTTAACATAAAATATTATTTGTTATTATTTATCTCGTTAGTTTTATTTAGATCTCAATTTGTTGTTAGGCAATTTTCTTAATGATTTTGAATATAAAGTATTTTTTCTGCCAAAGAATTATTTCCGTATCTGTCTACGTAGAATTTTACCACTACGTAGTTTGTTCCTTCTTGTGATGAACGCGTGTGAATTAACAAGAGGGTGTGTTAATGCAAAGAAAATTGCACAAGGGAGCCCCTATAATTGATGACTGCACACCGCGTCTAATGTAAAACTGTAGGGACGGAAACTTGTGTATCACTTAGAGCTTGATGTAAAACTTTCACAGCTGTTATATTTCGCGTCTTGTACATTTGCAATGAATGTGTGAAAATTGTACATTTACTCGTGAATGTATTAAAATGTTTGTTGTGTCTGAACTTTGAAAGTTCTGGTGATGCTGGCAGGGAAATGCACCACCCTGACACAACAGTATACCTATAGTTTGTGGCTCATGTAATCACTCTAATATTATAAAGTTGCAACTGCCGTGGTCATGAGAGACTGAGGTTGCGGGCGTCATCGCCTTGTTTTTTTCACCGACTTCCCAAAAAAAGAGGAGGTACTCAAGTCGACTGTATTTTTTTTTTATGTATGTTACCTCATAACTTCGTTCTACGTGAACCGATTTTGATAAAATTGTTTGATTGATGTTGCTTTCCAATTAGTCCCATTTAAATTTGGTCATGATCTGATCACTAGTTTTCGAGTTATTGTCAATAATGCGAGGTTAATACGTTAAATCTGATCAAGGTTCCAAAAGATAAAGCGGTGAAGTCGGTTTTCTAAGCTTTACTTGCGTTTAATTATTTTGATGATAAAAGCGCGGAAAGTTCCAGTTTTCTCATAGAAACAAGAAAGAATCAGAAGTTTTCAATACATAACCTACATAATAGATAGATAATACTTTATTAATCCATTTCATATGAGAAAAAAAGGCAACAAACAAGCTTATACTTAAAGTGTCACAAAAAGCGGCCTTATCACTAATAGCGATCTCTATCAGGCAACCTTCGGATGGAGAAAACTATAGAAGGTAATAGTCGCGGTTTAATTAATTGCCATATAGAATTCCTTACTCAATAAATATCATCGTTTAAGCATTCAACATGCTTTGTGATCCTGCCAAAGTGCCATCGTAACAGTCTACAAGGAATTAGTTTAACTACAGTCTAACAAAATTACCAGCTCTAGGTACCTAAAGAATATGCCAATCTCTACAAAAATCTTTGTATATACAATGCACATGACTTAGAGACAATATTCAGAAACAAAAACATAATTAAACAAAAAAAAGGAACTAGAAGAAAAAGAATACATTTAATTCCACCAAACAACGTGAACAAGACGTGACTGATGCGAGCAAGTTGGAATTTATTTATCCAATAATTTGATTCAGTGACCGGAATCTTCTAGATTAGCTTTCTTGGAGCTCCAATGTCAGATGTTGGCAACAGACATCTTGACCTAGTTGCTTTAGAAGCATGAACTGTTGAGATCCGAGTAACCAACTTCGTATTGATTTTGAATCAAGACTTCAAGAGCCAAAATACTTCAGATTAATACCCTAGGGTGCTTTCGAATAACAAAATTAATTAATCGGTGTTTAGTAGAGAATTTCTGAATGCATATATTGGCCTCGATTCTGATGTACACTCACTAAATTAAATTTAAACTATCCCTGTCTCTTACAAAATAAAACACAAGACAGAGATAGCATGCATTTTAAAGCTGTCACGCTAGTTTATCAATTAAAATATGAACAGCAGAAGCAGAAGGGCGCTTGTTTTTAGTTAACCCCAATACAACACATACTCGACTAAGCTTTCATAGACATCTAAGTTCTGACTAACTTGACGGCACAGCAGTATGCTATCTCTGTCTCGTGTTCCTATTTGTAAAAGACAGGAATAGTTTAAATTTAATTTAGTGTGTGACATCAGAATCGAGGCCTATGGAATTCTAGATATAATTTATTAATATTAATAATTGAAGCATAATTACTACCACCTGATGGAGTTTAAGTAATCATAAACTAATCCATATACAAAAACTCAGTGAGCCTGACTATTGGCCTACAAGCTCCTCCGACACACAAGAAAGTGACATCTAAAACAAACTTTTAATTTGATCGTGTAAGACGTTGTATCAACTACGACACTCGGTATGTAATATGTGTTTTTATACAACACAAATTATAAGAAGAGCCAGTGGCAGCATCAATCTGATCCTCAATCTATTCTTATTCTTGTAGTGAAGGTTTTTGGCAGTCTAGCTTGTCTCTCTCTCTGTCTTGTCTTTTACGAGGCGAAAGAGTTGTGACATTGGCAATCCCTACTTCTCGGATGTTCCGCAGCTACGACTATTTCCGTCAGCCATCTTACTTTTTACCAATTATTTTAATAAAGAACCAAAAAAGAACCATACCTGCACAAATAAAATAACGTTTCATTTTACACTAGCCGTGCCCCGCGGCTTCGCCCGCTATTATCATGTTGAAAAGTAGCCTATGTGTTAATCCTAGGTATAATCTATGTACATTCCAAATTTCATGCAAATCCGTTCAGCCGTTAGAGCGTGAAGAGGGAACAAACATACTTACACACTTACACACAAACTTTCGGATTTATAATATTAGTAGGATTGAAAGACTGAAAGAAATTAGCAAGTAACCGTAGAGGCGATAAAAGGCCTTGAAAGAACGAGGTACTTGACTTGTATAAAATATGTAAACTGAGTATTTCTTTGAGTTCTTTGCTGAAAATGGTCCGAATAGATCTATTATCCGTTACACGTTATTATATTCCCTTACGAGATATTTTGCGTATCTTTATTAACTTGTCATCTCTTTGAAGACACAATGCGGTGCGCAAATATATATTTATTTCCATCATGGCAGACGGCTGTTTGTTTGGGATAATCTCGAGAATCATCCTTTGTAGAACTGGTTTGGAGACAATACTTTTTATTATGCGTGGGCCTAAACGCTTTCGGAAATAGGGCTTGTGCACAGAATTACGGATGGGATACACGACATTTGTTTTGGATTTTACTTTTTTAGTTAAGTTTTATGATGAAATAACACTATGATACCGAATATGTTACAACACAAATAATACATCTTTAGAATGAAACCCAAATGTATTAATCATCGTCTTAAGTAATAGCTTAAATTAGTGTTCCGGCGACTGGGATCTCATCGGACACGCAGTCCTCATTTAAGCTCACAGCATTTTGGGACCGTGACGAAAATGCAGCAATTTAATTTAATTATGTGCGGTTTGTAAAGTATTGTTATTTTGGTTATTGTACTTTTTAGGTAGCGTACCTAGTTCATACTTAGTTTTTTATGCAACATTACGATACATAATTGCAAATTACTGAGGCCCAAAACATATAATATAGGTAAATACTAACAAAATTTAATGAAATCGTCTTTCCTGATATGACTTCCACCTGAGTATGACTTCAAATTCAAGAAAAAATATGTCTCTATCCAATTAAGGCCCGATCTGCCCAAAAACGTCCACATTGATCCCGTTTTTATACAAGGTTAGTTCTACATGTACACCCATTACGTACAATGGTCACGTTGCCTATTCAGCCCGGGATCTTTTCAGTGCAACAATGAGTGGGCTATTGTACGCCACTAGACTGTGAAAGTGGGCACAATCGATATGTATGAAAAAAGATTTTCCCTCCTAATTTTGTGACAAAGACGCTTGTAAAGCATATGTGACCTCTTTTTCGCGTGAGTGTGTTTTTAATGTGGGTGTTTTCTGCTGCGTAAGGTTTTTTTTCATATCATCAATAACTTAACAGACTTTACTTTATACTGAGTATTATGAACATCTAGAAAGATGTCCATCGACTGACCAATAACGTGGGACAACCTGGGCATTCAATAAGGATGTCAACTGTTACTTTTTTTTCCACGACACGAGCTTCGAGCCTAGAGTGGGGGCTGTAGTAACTAGTGTTTAGGACCAATTTTAATAAAAAATATATTATAAATAATTAAATGTAAAGTAAAAACTAAATTAAGCAACCAAGAGTCTTTTGGTGGAAAAGCTTCGGCTTCTCAGTCCCATCACATTTGACAAGCAATAATGCAAAGTGGCAATAATATAGAGTTTTTTTTAATAAGCCCTCATTTAGCCAGTTTCAGGTAAACGTTTTGTCAGCTTATTTAAAGCATATTAGTCACCAGTTACAGTCAAAGTCAATTAAAAGAGTCATGGTCCAGTAATAGTCAATTCATGTTTTAGTAAAATAGTGGAAATTTACTAGAACTTCTATGGATTTTTGGAGCTACAACTAAACTCATGTTTTTCAACTTTATACGATTTGCCGACACTCTTGCACGTTCACGAACTATTAACCGTTAAATTCACCATTATTATAAACACTCGCAAGTTCTGAACATTTCGCGGCAAAAAACCAATGTTTGCTTACTAGTTTCCACAAAAAATAGAGCCCACCAGCGGGTATGCGTAGGTTAATCTTTTCCATTGAGTGGCTGATTTAATACCTTACCTACAATATTAAATACCTAATTAAATACCTACCTAAATACCTATTTAATATTATGTAATTGAATACCTTACCTACAATACCTACACTACTGCTTTCTTATTTCTCGACGTTTGACTATTTCTTGTTAAAATAAGCCCTTATGCCCTCATACCTAATATTACAACAATGTTTGAATAGGTCCAAATAGGTTGTCGATGGTATAATAGACTGATAAAATGAGTTAAGAAAATAGCGCCGCTAACTGAAATATGTACTTTAGGCTGATGTTGAGATATTGACTTTAGCGTCAAGTGAGACTTGAATACATGCATATTTATAGCGTTTTAATAATATTAACATAATTATTACCTTTCAATTGTTGGTTACAACTTGACTGCCAATATTTTATAACTAATTACACTAACATCCAACTTGTCAGTAATTGCGACTCGTTTTAATTTTCATCATCTATAAAACAAATGAGTTTTTAATCAAATTATGAACAAGGTTTTGATTTAGTAGCGCATTTTTATTTCACGTAAATGTAGGTATGGGTTTTGCCGCGAAGGTGAAAAAATGGCGTTGTTGATTTTGTAAAATTTTCCAAAACCTGTGATTCTTCGAGTGTTAATGTGTAATAATGGTGGATTATTAACCGTTAATACTTAGTGAACGTGCATAAGTGTAGGCAAATCATACAAAGTTGAAAAACGTGATTTTCACCTTCGCTCCAAAACTCCAATAGAAGTTCTAGTAAAGTTTCTACCACTTTACTAGGGCATGACTTGACTACGACTGGACCTAGACTCTCTTACTTGACTTTGACTGTGACTTGTGACTAGGACCTATAATGTGAAATACACTTGAAATATATTATCACTTGACACTGGCTAAATGCATAAGATAGCGAAGCCAAAACCAAGAAAAAAAAAACAAAAATAAAAAATGTAGGTATGATGGCTTTGACGTCATTTTTTAGTTAAGAAAAGTTATACACCAGGCTGACCCAGTAGCCTTTAACAGGCTTTCTTTTGCGTGAAGCCTGTTACTCAAATTAAACTTATTATAAATATATTTAGCCGATGTTTGTATAGCAGTGCAGTAGTTTTCGTTGTATTATTTACTTTTTATTATGTAAAAATAATAAATTAAATTTAAAAAGGCAAAACAAAAAATACATAAGGTATTATGTATTTTCTGGATATGGAAAGTAGAATTCGTACAAATTAATAATAGAATTTTGTTACCTCCTTATTAAATTCGTGTTGTCCCAATTTTTTCCCTCTAAGCATTTAGTTCCCATATTTTATTTTATTTAATGTTATCTTATGATCTGTAAAATAATTTATAATCAATCAAAATATCCATATTATCCGTTACTACCATTTACAAATACTTCACCGTACCAGCTACTTTATCACCACATCGTGATGTGTGACATGTAACCACGAAAAATTGGTCATGTCTTTTCTATGTAGCCAACGTTCTACAACATTAATTAACCGGAACATCAACCTACGTTCCTGGAATCTATCCATCAATAGCTTAGATATATCCATACCGGTATTGGCCATGTAGCAACTACGTTTGTATACATATTGATACAGACAATACTAACTCCTAACTAACCTACTCGAGGAACATCACAATGCTATTAAACCAAAGTACTATTACTAGGATTAAATGCTGTGCAATCAAAGTAGATTAACTAAGATATAAAGTGTTGATTTAAACCTTTATTGTAAGAGCTAATATATTACTAAAGGAATAATAGTCCGGTAAAAATAAAATTTGGGATTGCATTAAAAACACCTCAAGTATATGTTTTGCTAATGATAGTTTAGCTAATTTATTATCGATGCGTTATAATTTTATAGCTTTTGGAGAAGAGGAACTTGAGTTATGCATTCAATTGTGTTTTCGCTACTCACGGCTAAAGTAATAGCACGATTTTTATGAAAAGTTGCATAAACAGAATATACTGCCTATAATTATGGTAGGTACTCGTGATAGTACCTACCCACATTTAAGCATGTAAGTAACTGATCAAGATCGAGCAAATTTTTTTGGTTTTGTTTGTGCACTCAAAGGAAAAAGAAAGATTAATTAAGATAAAGCGTTGTTATAATTATACAAGCAAACAAACTAAACACTTTATACGAGTCGTTTTCAAGTATCTGGTGAGGTCCGTGATAAACATTTGCATTGGTGGCATAAAATGCCAGCATGGAAGCGGCATGCTAGGCCACATTTGGTGCAAAAATGTAAAGAGATAGACTGATTGTCGTCGCTTACATGTTTATAGCACGATTTTGGGCAAATGTACGAGTATATACTTCTTAGTATTTCTATGATACTTTGTATTACATAAAATGTCAAATACCAGATGCTATTAGTTTTCTTCTTTGTTATTTTGAATACATCCATCCGATATTAGATTTAAAACGGGCATAGAATTTGTAGAATGCGTCATCTATCATTAAAAATTTGTTCGTAGGGCTAAAGTGAACTAATATTTCAGCAATTTAGATTTAAGACAATACTGAAATCTATCCCTGAGAACAACCTCCTATCTTGTGGCAACTTAGTCCCCTCAAACGGACGACGCGACGTGAATTTATTTTTCCTGCCAGTCCTATTAGAGTAGCGTACTAAGAGCACTCTGACATGATCCAGTCACTTAGTCCATGTATGTCATAATTCATAATAACTCATTTATTGATTGTAAACATAGGTGATATACAATGATCATAAATTAGAAGATGTGCGGCTATGCTTTGCCATATGGCGTACAATCATCCTTGCAACAAATAATCAATTGAAAAATTAATCAATGTGTATTAGTATAATATATTATTATTATGTCATATTAATTATATTAGTTTTAATTTCATGCACACAGAACATAATATAATATGTCCTTAACTTTATATTTATATACTTATTTTCCAAAAAAAATTGTATATATAATGATTTCAATAAAAAAAATATGATAATACCTTTAAAGGTATTATCATCAATTTTTTCTTGTTTAATCAAGCCAGTCGAGTATCATTGGATAATTATTTTGGTGTCGAATCGTAAATGAAATGAAATGAAATCTTTATTTGCTAGAATATAGGTAGGTTTTACATGCAGGTGTTCTATAAGTTGGGTATCACTATATTCGACAGCTATTTAGGTCGTGCAAATGTTTACAATTTAGTTGAGGAATTTATATACCTACAAACAATTAAAAACTTTACAATAAGATGTCAGATAAGAATTCAATTATAAATGTCAACAAAATAATAAATCGTAACGAGTGACAAGTCGAATATAAGTCTGTACAACACAGCCATCACATATTTATATTCCCAACACCAAAATGGAATTAGCTGTAGTACAGCAACGTAATATATTTAACAAGTTATTATATATGACATTAAAATTCTACAATACTAACTATAACTACAATACCAATTATGAATGAAAAGCCGATAAACTTTTATTGTTATGATTTTGCGGATTTGAATCGTAGAAGTCATGCAATACTGCCGCTTCGACGCTATTTTGCATACATTAGGAGTAGCATAAATTACCATATAGATAATACCTAGTTATATAACTTTAATCCAATTACTATAACTAGTTCAATGGTTAATTGTACTCCGCTGTTGTACACTAGTTACGTTAATAATAACTAATTACTAAAGTAAATTAAGTTTATTAACTGTGTAGGAAGCTCCGTTTTATGATTCGATAGAATCGAGTCTTTAACCTAGTTTAGGAAACTTATTAAGGTGGCACGTAAAATAGTCATTTCGAGGTATTGTTTAAAGTTTTAATGTCGGAAAGTGAGTTAGATTACCTCGTCATGCTTTTACATTGCGAAGGAAATGGTTAGGAAGTTTTAGTTTTTAGGTTAAGCCAACATTTTATACAAATACTTTAACAATTATTTTTATTATTTTAATGGACTTTTCTGAAACCAATAAAAAAATTCTAAATTCTCTATTTAATTTACCTAAACAGTTGTTTTAGGTTATTTTCAGTAATTTCAGTGGTTTTTTGAATGGTTTAGGTACGTACAATTGGCGCAGTGCACTCTGCCTTCTGCTCCCTGGGTTCGATTCCCGACAGAATTGCAATTTTCTTTAGCAAGGGACATTGTGCTTCTAATTTGAGTTGTGAATGTTTGATGTTAATGTTTCTGGCATCCACGATATAAGTCATTGAACTTAGTGTGGGGCAGTGAGCGTGAATACATTTGTTTTTTTTTTATATTTAGCTTGAGAGCTTATGGTATTCGAAAATACCAAACTGTATCAAATTTAACCAGCTGATTCTCAAGCATAGCAAGTGTGTATATTTTATAGTTTTTCACAGAAGTCAAACAATCCTTTATAATGTCTTACCTGCATACACAGCTGTAGAATTATGTTCCGGGTCGTAAGGACAGACCGCCTGGCCAGATTTCTCCCTTTCCATGTGGTAGGAGTCTCGTTGCACGCTATATTCTCTGCAGAAGGGCCTGAAGCTGTTAGTCCCGCAAACCAACAGCCGCCCTGTCCCCAGTGACACCAGAACTCGGATGTAGTTCTGACAGCTCTCCTGTAAAGGAAAAAGTAATACTTTAAAACGTTTTTTAAACCAAGCTTTTATCAGTTGTAAATAAAAAAGGACTAATAAGTTATGTTACAAGAGAACTTGTCAAGACGAATCAAACGAGCCTAAACTCTATGGGTTTATCTTGTTCAGTTCAGAAATTCCTATGGCAACCTTCCGTCTACATTATCAGACCAGCTCCATGGTACCACACTATTGTATTGTCACCGAAGATACATAAGCACAGCTAATTTGAGTCCAATCGGACATGGAAGTGGGTCTAATTTAACTTGCAAGATTTTATTTACAGACCGACAAAAAGACAGACAACGGGACAGGTGAACCTAAATAAAAGCTTGTAAAAAGAGAGATGGGTCTAGATATTATATTGTGTTCGTTACCTAATTATTGGGCAAGACTTAACTTTGTCGAGGGGCTAGAAAGACCATCTAAATACTAAACAACGAATCTAACCAGTCGAAGACATTGCCACATACGGAAACCCAAAAATTCGCGCTGCGTATATTTGTTATTTTTTATTGTGAACAGAAACAATTGCTCCACTATTGATCAAAATCGTTCCAATTCTCTGTACTCGTACAATGCCCAAAGCAATCCATTCAGAGGCAATCCGGGCACTCACAGGGTGTCCCGAATTAGAAAGTAACTGGTCAAGTGAGACGCAGACGCGTCCCGAAATCGTTACAAGCCTCCCGACATTCGAAACTGTTACGAACGTAATGGGAAGGATATAGGGTTGTCGCTTCTGAAAATGTATTAAATTTAGTATGGTAGTTAGAACGTTTTTCACATGAATTATATTGATTACACCAAAATATGATGAAGAATGTTTCTCTTTGAATGAAAGAGAGATAATGAGAGAGAGAGAGCTAGAAAGTGTTTGTGTTTAAAGCAAAGTAGAAACCTTCTATAATAATTTATAACAATGTATGCCCCATCACCAATACTTTATATACATTTGACACGATAGCGGCGCTTAGATGCGTTTATTTTTAATAAACGCCGCAAAGCGCCGCTATTGTGTCGTATATAGCAGACGATCTCTGTCTAGATAGTCTAGATCCTGAAATAAAATCGGGATACTTTAACCTAATTAACGTGCATGAAGACGCTGGTTAATATATAAATCGCGTGCTTATTATTAGTATATTCATTATCTGGTAAATGTTTATTTTATAATATCAAGTTTTGCTTAGCAAATATAATTAGACTGTCTTCACGTCTATTTATCAACTGTATTAGTTGAGTTTTTTATGTACTATTTTGTCCCTACTGCATTGGTTTGCAGCCAATCACATTTTATTATTTAGTTTTCATATAGTTCATATGAAACAGATAAGATTCTCCAGCTGTAAGTAACGAAGAACTTTAGTAGCATTTGTAGTTATATATTACATAAAAGTTTCAGAGTGACACCCCTACCAGGAATTGTGGTATGCGTCGCTTGCGTAACGAGCCCAGCTGACGCTCCTGCCTCGGATCCACTATTGAGCCGTGGGAACTAAGCACATACTTTATATGGCCGCGTCCTCGGGTTACCTTTGTTTATACGAGCGTCCGTGAACATATTTATAGTTCAAAGGACTTTCAGCTTGTATTTTCCATATTTTAGAAAAAATAAAGTTTGGGTGTACATTTTATTATTACTAGTAAAGTTAAAACTAACAGTCTAAATTTAAATAAACTAAATAAAAATAAATTCAATTTTCTACCACCACCCACTGGTAGTGGGCTTGAGCACTCGAGTTACCTATAAGCTCAATGTATTGTAGGTAACTAAGGTCTTTGCTGTATATAGTTTTAGGAAATATAGGCAATAGGCCCGTAGATTATACGTAAAAAAAAAAATTGCATTTTTATCATCATTATTTCCCCCTGAAATTCTTCATGCATGTATAATTATTTATTATTTAAGTTACAATTAGCTTATTATTTTTATTATGTTGGTTGTATTTTTGTTTGTTTTCTAATAATATGTAATTGCGACTCAATGTTTACTGTTGATATAAGTTGCGACTCTTCAAGTTTAGAGTACCTACACTACATGTAGGTAACTGATAAGCACCCTCAACTTTCATTCTTAACTACGTCTTCACATTTCATTTATTGATATAATAGTCCTTATATGATATAATACTATCTAATTTAATTCTTAAATTATGATAACTAAGTATGCACTAAGTTAGATAAGCGCTTTTATTATTTTGGTCACAATGAGATAAGTCTATCATCTTATATATTATTTTGAATTGGATAATACATCATCTTTGTTTTATTTTCAGTCAGGATGTCTCGAGCTATAATATATTCGTGCGATTTAATCTAAGTCTGTAGCTCCAACGGGATTACACGCACAGTGCAGGAATGCAAATGTAATCATATCAGACATATCGGGCCCAGATTAACTGGTCCTGTCTGGCAGTACCATGTCTTCTCTAGATTTATATCATCTTATCCTAATATTACTTTCTTGGTATTGATTACTTTGTTTTTAATTCGATGATTGGAATGACTAATATGTATAATAATTATCTAAAATAAAACGTTCAGCCCTTTACAAATTTGACTTTATTTGACATTCAATTGCTAATTTCAAGAAGAGGCTCGTCATTTTAATAGGTGTCTTCCGAGTAAGTATGCTACATCTTCGGCCGCATCATCACTTACCATTGGGTGAGATAGCGGCCAAATGCTTATTTTTCTATAAAAGGTCAAAAGCATATAAAAGGTCTCTATACACAATTTTGTACAATTTTTGTACAAACCAGTAACAGTAACAGACATAATTTGTCTGGTAGAAATCGCTGAAAGCGATAGACCGCCCATTTTACTGCCTTAAAATATTATTTTTGTAGTTATAAGTTTGTGTATTTTTTTGGTGTACAATAAAGTATTTTGTATTGTATTGTATTATATTGTATTATTCATGTAATAATTAACCATCAGGCGAGCAACTTGCTCGTCTCGTCTCCCAATTATATAAAATAAAATAAAAATTAAAATGTAATTATGTCAGGTAGTAGATCCTACTAATTTTATAAATCCGAAAGTATGTATGTAAGTATGTTTGTTCGCTTTTCACGTTTTAACGCCTAAACGGATTTGGATGAAATTTTTAATGTACATAGCTTATACCTAGGATTAACACATAGGCTACTTTTTATCTTGATAATAGTGGGCGAAGCCGCGGAGTACGGCTAGTGGTATATAAATATCACCGATCTGAAGTTTTTTTTTCTCTAAACAAAATACTTTTGACATCACAATCCGGTCTAATACCAATTACTTGACAAAAAGTACAAGTGGATGTTATAAGGTATAATAGGCAATAAAATTCAAAGTTCAAATCCAATCGAGACTGTTCTGAAAGACACATTGATATGGGACCACGAGAATCGCGGTCCATGTCAATAGATATTGATCATATTATTAAAGCCAAAATTAGTTGAGAAAATTGATATTAAGTCAAAAAGAAAATGAAATTCCTCTCTAAAATAAGTTTGAAATTGTTCCGTGTTGAGATTTCACCACAATTTTACTTTAAACGCATCAGTGGAATTTAACTTTTATTTAAGCTGAAGCAGTCGATATTTGTCTTCTGTGTTGACACGTTTGCCATTTGTCACATTCCAGTTATCTCAAAAGGGGATATTTCTAAGGATTTCAACCAGAATTCTTCGAGGCGCCGCACAAATCTGTTTAGGGGTGCAGTCGTCGCACGGAACGCTCTGGGCAGAGTGAAATGGCATGTAGTACATGTAGTGAGGCCATTGAAATAGAATTTGTAGGATAGTTTTCGCATTTTCTTCGATATTCTATTTCTGGAAACATTTAAGCAAATCATACAAAGTTGAAAAACGTGATTTTCGCCTTCGCTCCAAAACTTCAATTTCTAGTAAAGTTTCTACCACTTTACTAGGGCATGACTTGACTATAACTGACTACTTGGCTTTCACTGTGACTTGTGACTAGGACTTCTATTATGAAATATAGAGTTTGTTAATTTTTGTTTAATATTTCGACTGAAGGACTATGCATCCATGGTCACAAAATAATTAAAAAAAAATGGTAAGAAACTTCAGCGAGAATAACGAGCGGTTTAGATTAGTTTAGACACAAATAGTTCTTTGAATATAATAAAGGCAAGTGAGCACTAAAGATAAACTTGTAAGTAATAACAGACAAAACAGAGTATAAAAAGGCACTGACGATCATGTTGGTACATTCTAGAAGTAGTTACTGATCCGTCCAATTCCTGATAGTGTAAACTTCGACCAATTTATCTTCGGAACCCTTATTAATTAAATACGCATTCTTGAGGATAACTCAAAAACTATTGGTCAGATCTTGATCAAATTTAAATGGGACCACATGGGAAGCACCAGCTTTCAAATAAATACCGCAAATTTACGGGAATAGGTAGTTTATTGAGATGGTATACATCTCTCATATTCATGTAATACTAAACTTTTGCATATTTACAACCAAGTAATCAATTATACTAATAAATATGTACTAGAAATATTTGTAGAATGAATCAGAATAGTTAAATATTTTGGACAGAGATTGAGTATTGCCATTCAACGCGGCAATGCTGCCAGCATTTTGGATACTTTGCCTACTGGTAGCGGTTTTGTACATATTTACTCGTATATCGAATTCTAGTTTATTTTATTTTTTTGTTTAATTTTAATTTAGTTTTTAGTTTAATGTAATATATGTTGTTGATTATACTAGGAATAAACATTATTAACTAGAAATAAATATCAGAATAGTTATATAAATACTATTTCTGTTTTTCTTTTATAGTATTTAACAAGCTCTAAGCAAGTCCTAATATCTGCGCGAGAGCTGGTAACACTACCCACAATGGTCCACGTTCGTTCAATTGAGGCGTGAACGCCGGCTTCCTCTGCGACCAATCAGCTGCACCGAGACGCAAGGGACATGTGCTTAGGAATGCAGAACCGAGTTTCCTACGAGGCTATTTCTTATGCTAATTAGATAGAAAGAGAAGAAAATTGTCTGGGTTATTTCTATCTTAAGATTTGCTCTTTCTATTTATGCCACATGACCTGTATCCTCTGTTACACAAACATTTTAGTAAAATACCTAGTATGTAAATTGTAATGACGTGTTGACATCATGCAGGCTGCTGGTTATATAAAACTCATGCCAAATAAGCCACAACGTAGGATTACGAGTAAGTGAAGATTCCATTCAATCTTCTATGTTGTGTCGACTCCACGTCGGAGAAACGGTAAGAGGATGATAATGAGGACAAGTACGATAGATATTTGAAATGTTTTCAATTTGTTAAATATTGCGACCCCATAAAGATAAAGATGTATTTATTTTATAGTCAAGCATGACTCTGTAAGGTTTTATACAATAAAATGTTAATTGACTACAAGTTTGGCCTGATTAGACATACAATATAAACGTAAACGTGCAAATGGTTTATATGACATTAAAAATATGTCAAAATACATGCAGTTAATAAATATCTATTTAATGAAAAAAATACAGCACACGTAATCGGTCATGGTCTTCAAACCGTGGTTGGGTCAGCGTATATTATAAGCGAATAATACTTATATATTATAGTCCCTAGCATATTTAAAGAATGTGGCTTGCTATCGCCAGCTGCGTAAACATTCACATAACACACAGGACACTACCCCTTTATTTATAAAATAATAAGGTAGTTTTTTAAACTAATCCCACCACGACAAAGACCTAAACTGTAGGTACCTATCTAAACCTTTGAGTAACTGTAAAACCTTGTAATTTATGAAATAAAATAGATCCATTGAGGTAATTAAGGTATTTACGTACCAATTTTGCAGCCGAGTTAATTCTGAAAAGCATTGAAACCCGATTATTCCGTAAAAACGCCTGAGTTTCAGCGCTGCACATATTTTTCAGGGTTTAATTAAACCTTCAACCGGCCATTAAGGCTCGCTCATGCTATGGATACACCAAAACGAGTGAAATGACTATAGTACTATAGAATTATATAATACATACTTACTTATGTCAAAAAACATAAGCCTTGTATAGGTTCTTTTGAATCATTTTGTCACATATTTACGTTACAATTATAGTAGAAAAGCACTCCAAATTTATTGACTTCTAGATTTTGCTAGATGCAATATATTCTAAATCGGAAATTGTAAGTGCTAAATGTTTGTTTGAAATGAGTTATCTCTTGCTCCACAGATATTAATGACATTCGGTACATCTCGAAAGCCCACGATGGAAAAGGACATATACTACTTATAATCTTAATTAACGGGCCAAGCTGCGTAGAAAAGCTTGTTGATAATTATATTAATGCGGGAACGTATTAACGTATTTTTTTTTGTCTACATATTGTACCTCTGCAGTCGTTCTATTAGCTTAAGTTTGTCCAAAGCTTGAAGACCATTACGGTATACTAGCACAGAAGTTGCCAGTGTTTTTCTCGGTTGTAAAATAATATGAATGTTACGTAAAGTTGAAGCAAGGTGCGCTATGTGAGAAGTTACGGTACTTTATGACGAAATTAGAAATTTTAACGATATTCTTTTGTATTCTTTTGTTTCAGATCGAAAACATTAGACAAAAATTGTTAGTGTATCTAAGTAGGTTTTGAATACGAAAACCTTATGCTTGCTTATCAGATGGTCTTTATCATGGTGTTTGAAAATGTTAGCTCTCAGGCAGCTTTTATGGCATACGACAAGGTTTAACGTATGTTGTCTTGTGACTAACAAGTTCACTTAAGGTGCCCTCGAAAAGATGGTAGCAATTAGTTAAAAGTGCCTTGTCAATTGTTTTCAATCGACCAGGCTCACTTCGCTATGATTGCAATAAAAGGGATATGCCTCTCATTTTAGAGGTACTAGGTACACATTTGATCTATCGCATGATCTGATCATATTATCATCAAAAACATGGTCTTAAGATGTATGTCTTCTTAAAACAATTGAATATGATCCCCTTCGCCCTATGAAAATCGGGATTAAAACCAGGGTATATTCCAGAGTCTAGGCTATCTATATACCAAATTGCGTCAATATCCAACTGTTGCAGAGATACTTCGATTCAAACTTACTCATGTTTACACAAAACACATCTTCAAACATGCTCTAACTTTCGCATTTATAATACTAGTATGAGTGTGCTTACTTTGTATATCATTGAATTCTGTTGAATGTTTAATTTTATCAATTTAAAGTTAAATAAGTCAGTATAACATTTCACATTTTGATGCACCTTATATTACTACTGTACAGCGCTTTCCACTCACGAATGCAATGTGAACCCTAGTTAAAAGCAGGCTCCTTGCCAAATAGTGGCCATTATATTAATCGAATCGCATTCGAGCTAAGTACCTATTAATTTGGACATTCTTGGAAGAAAACCAACGGTGGCACTATTTGGACTATCTTGTGATAATAAAGCCTGGAAATGTAGGTCAATGCCGACGGATATCTCTACATTTTTGTATACGTAACAGAAATTAGTTTCGTTTGAATATCTCCTGTTGGTGATGGTGTGAACTATGCATGTGTAGTTTGGATGATAAAATTATAATTGGTATCTTTGAGGAAGGAACGTAAAACTCTTCAATATCTTCTAACAAACTCTTTGAGTTTGTCTTATGTTTGACGTTTAATTTGACATTTGATATTTGTTTTGTGACAAAATTTACGGAGCTTCGTCATGGCCAAAGTAAACATTTAGATATTTACAAATGTCAATTTATCATTTTTAAAGCGTGATATAAGTATTAAATTTTTTTTTTATAAGTTAGGTAATATTAACATTTTCCATGCGTATATTTTTTGGCCTATCTACTTCTATATCCATCCACAATAGAACAGAAACGCTTTCACACTCACCACACACTAAGTTCGATGACGTGTGTCGTGGGTGCCGGAAACATTTACATCACACACAAATTCACAATCAGAACCAGAAACTCAAATTTTCCTGGGAAGAAAATTTGTGTTCCCGCCGGGAATCGAACTCAATACACAATACCCGCTTAAAGAAGGCAAGCGCTCACCTAACTAAGCCAATGTATACCTACTTTCATTGTATAACACATAAATGTCATTAAATCCGTTAAAAATAATCAACTTGTAAAGTGATCCAATTCAGAGAACGGCTTGCTAATCGCGTCGAGTATCAAACACCGGCAAATTAAAAACCCAATCGAGCGGAAACTGGGTGCCAAGATCCACGGGTGTATTTTACCTCATTTTAGCGCAGGTTAATGAGACATACGAAGGAAGCAACTTATCTAGAGATAGCGAATTTCGATTGAACTAAAGACTTAGCCTCGGTTCTTGTCTACCTTTATTAGGACTGATATTAGCACGGGATGTGTGTTACCTCATAACTTATTTCCACGTGAACCGATTTCGATTTTTTTTTTGTTTGAATGATGTTGCTTTCTAATTAGTCCTAATTAAATTTGATCAAGATCTGATCAGTAGTTCTTGAAATATCGTCAATAATGCGTATTCTGTGGACTACAATGACGATGTTCTCGTTTTAAACCGACTTCAAAAGTTACCTCATAACTTCTTTCGTTGTGAGCCGATTTTGATGATTATTTTTTATTTGAAAGCTGTTGCTTTTCACGTGGTCCCATTAAATTTGATCAAGATCTGATCTTAAGTTTTTGAGTTATCGTCAATAATGCGTGTTTAATACATTAAATCTGATCAAGGTTCCGAAGATAAAGCGGTGAAGTCGGTTTTTTAAGCTTTGCTTGCGTTTAATTATCTTAAAATAATGATTTGTCGATTCATATTTTTTATAAATATTGATTGTGAAGCGAAAATTTGTAAATGAAGTGTCGGTGAAATGGCAGGATTTACATGTGTTCTGGCAAATAAACGCTATCATTTAACTATCATCGCACTGAAGATTTGTAAAATAAACTTTTTGAACAAAACTTACCAGAGATAAGGTTCTTTAAACCAGACGATTCCTTTAAGACAAACTACTTGAATAATTGTATAATTCAAACAAAACGGTCTCGAGAATATTAGTTCCGAATCTATTCTGCCAAGAATCCGCCGCGACGAAGCGTAGCATATTCGAAGTCCGTACCAACTACGTCGTAGCATTCTCGTAGAGCCGTAGCAATTGTCTACGAAAGGCAAATCTACGTAGCTCGACAAACGTAGTTAATGGAGTAGAGTAAACTGCTCACTGCAATTTCATGAAGCCAAGGAACGCTTACTGTCTGAATTGCATTTTAAATCATGGCATGCGCGTCCAATGAGACCTTATTTAGTGTCAATTGCTAAGTGTTAATTATACTGGTACTTATTTGGCTCTACGTATTAGCATTGCAATTCAGAGAGACAATGCCGCCAGCGTCATGAGAACGCTTCCCGCTGGCTACCTATAAGATCGATGCCTTGTAGATAATTTAGGTCTTTGCTGTATAGATGTAAATAATTTTAGGAAAAATAGGCAATTGGTCCGAAGATAGCCCCTCGTATTAACACTAAATGTTACGATAAGGGAGGTATAACACTTGACGTTCCAAACCGTAGCTGTACGTGGTACTCCTGTCGATCAACAAATGAGATTCCAGTGAATCACAAAAGCCACGGTTGACGTCAAGCAAGAAGACCAGAAAACTGTTGCAAAATCGTTTTTTAACATGTCCTCACAAATGTGATCACAAAGATATTGTAGTTTGTAAAGAAATACATAAATAAATAAATGCTTTCACACCCACAGCCGCACACTTAGTTTTATGACTTGTGTCCTGGGTGCCTGAAACATTCACATCACACACACAATCACAACTAGAACCGTACATATAAATTTCCTTTGGGTATAAAACTAGTGTTCTCACGGGGAATCGAACCCAATACCCCTGCTTAGAAGGCGAACGCTACTAAGCCAACGGGAAGTTCCTTATTGTGTTCTAATGCTACATACCTCATCTTTTCCCTTGACGACACACATTTTGACGTCATTTTCTGGCGAGTACCACACCAGGCGGCGCTGTTCTGTGAGATCTGTCAAACTGAGGTTGTACACGACGTTCCTGTAACAAAAAATAACAAAGATGTTATTGATATTACAATAATAAAATGGTGATGAATACAAAAAACCGACTAGAATCGCCACTCGATTTTTCTGGAATAATTCTGATTTTGACGCCATAAAAAACGAATTGTATCGACTCAGAAATATTTAGTGTGGTCGAAGGTGGTAAGCATACATCATATTTTTTCTACTGGAATTACTTTCTTTAGTACTAAATTAAATTAATTTAGATTTAATTTAAGAAATTATAATGTTTTTTGTTTTTTTTTAAAAGAGGTAAACTTTTGACCACAAAGGTAATCCGTTGTGTAAGTATTATTGCAACTTATTTGGGATTTAAATAATATAAGTTCTATTAAGTTAGAACTTATATTATTTAATAATGTTATCTTATGTTAATTATATCCCATCAAAACATAATATCAATATTTTTTTTAAAACTAACCTACTGAAATCAGAACAAAACTAAATGATCAATGCTGAATAATGTCAAATCTAACTGAAGTATTAATTTTTAAATAAATCATATTATAGGTACAATGGTATTAATAAGGCATCTTGTATTTGTACGAGTATTTACTCCTCAATAGACCAGCTTTAAAAATAATACTTTATTTAAAAGCAGTTTAGATCCCTCACAGACTGCAGTCTGACCAATTTGGATACTCGACTCGTAATCGCAACATTAAAACAGTCAGAATTCAAGAAACTACTAACATTTAAAAACTTCCTTTGAAAAAAGCCGAATAATAAATTCCTAAAACGACCAGCTCTTGGCTACTTCGCTTTAATATACCGTCCAATATAAATATCCAACCGAAGTTGGTCCGCGGTGGACCAGAAGTTGTAGCCTCTTGTTTCAAAGTGGGGGTTCATTTTACGGTGGTGACTGAGTCATAGTTAGGCTATGTTTGTTCGTGGTGTAATAGGGAGGATTCAGGTGAAGTTGTTCGGAATGAGTGTTGGTGCTTGTAGTTTGGCCGTTTATTCTACGGCCTAGTGCCTCCGGACCGTGTCGCTTGTTCCCACTGTTGTATGGATTCAGGTGCAAAGTTGACTGTTTGTTTGTATAACTGTTTGGGTTGGCTTAATAGTTTAGGTAGTAATTTGTTATTCGAAGATAAGACAAGTAAATTCACAGAACTGGTTATAATTAATTAGCAATAAAATCATCTCTATATCATTATAATTATTATTTTTCTTAAACTACTACTAGGCATAAGCGTCAGTAGTGAAAGCTCGTGCGTATGTCCTTGATAAAAGGATTCAGAATACCGAATTTTTTCGGAGCCATTCTGTATTGGTAAATAAAAATCCGTGATTTTTAGTTTCACTTAGGTTCACTCGCTTCTTGAAAACTCCCATATTATACTTATCAGGTAATACCAACTCAGGCAAGGAGTTCCATTCCTTTGTTCGTAGAATGAATCTGGAAGCAAAATGCTTTGTTCGCATTCAAAAACTGTTGTATTCTAAATTCTAATGGCTCAGTGAACAAGTCACTTCAGTGTACCAGTGTGTCTAGTTATCCTTCCACCTATATCACTACATACAACAAAGAAAACGTATAAAATTACAGCAATCATACGTCAAGAACGGTTACATAAGTACTCCGTAATTATTGACCTAGTTCTGTCAAACTTATGTCAAAGTGTTATTACGAACACTCAACGCGGTATGAATTGTGTAAGTTCGAGCAATCCGTTACACTTCCAGTACCTGCGCACTGTCTCCCGTAATTGCGAAACTCTGGCAACCCTTTAGAAGGAAATTTATAAAAGAAATTATTGCACAAACTTTGCCAATTAAAAAGCAAGAAATAGCCGTTTTAAAGTTTGAGACGCAGTAGCAAACTGTTTATTATTTATGAAGCATTTTTTTTATTTTAAAGGCCTTACTGCTTACTTGCATTCATAATAAAGGTAATGTTTTAAAAACACAAAATTAATATAAAATGTTAAAAATGTGTTTATGTTGTAATGCAACGTGCATTACAATTTAAATATAATTTTAACCTTTCAATATTCACACATAAACAAAAATATAGCAAAATTCAGCAATATATTTACTATACAATACAAAAACTCTTTATGGACATCAAAAGCAAAATAAAATAATTAGGCTTTATCGGCACGAGCAACCTTTCCTCTTCCTTTCCATCTATACCATTCTATGCGCAATTTTAATATGTAATCAGCGGTAAAATTTAAGCGCACAAATTCTGTTGTTTCTTTAGAACTGCTGGCGTTTGAACATGATATCACCTGTTAATAAGTGATGTGGTCTATCTTTTACATTCGAGATGACGTCGAGGTTGGCAACTACGCTAGGCCTAGAATTAAAACTTTTTTATTGTCAATGCACTTCCCTTCCTTTCCCTAGCATAAAAATTAACTTTGGCTAAACTTTAGAGAGTAAGCACACCAAGCGTGCATTACAAAATGCTTTACCACCAAAAAAACCTAGTAAAGTTTTATGACGAAAGACAAAGCAGTTTGTCCTTTTTTTAAAGAGTAAACCTTTAAATAATTTCGGGTCCACACAGTAAACAGGGAAAACAAAAAATTTAGAGAATGTATATGTGAACAGAAGCCCTAAAGCTTAATATTAATTAAACTGGTCAGGCGAAGTTGCCACAGAGACTACAACTTTGGACGAACTATTCAGGTATATATACCTTCTATTATAGGTGAAGTTACAGCCTATTACAGTAGGTACTAAAGTCTTTAAAGGCTTGTAACTGTTATTTTATTAATATTACTGTATGAACATTTAAATGCTTTCACGAAGTTTTTACAGCTGTTCTTTGTTTGACCCTGCATGTTGTTGACTTGTTTGAGAGGCAGTTAATTTTATTATTGGTTAAGATATTTGAATTGTTAGAACGTCGTTAAAAAGATTATTAACACCTCTACAGCATAAAAGTAAAAAAAAAATAGAAGCACAAGTAGCATTTGCTACTTTTGTTACTACGTTAGGGTAAAAAAAGTTGAACTGCGGCTCTTTTTTTATCTCTGACAGGCTAGAATGGGATTATTTATATTGTGGTAAGTGATGATGTGGTCGAGAATGGTAAGCCTAGAATAACTGGTTCTCAAGGATAGCAGCTAGAACATATTTTTTAGTTTTTTTGCGGAAGATTGATCAACCGGGGATAGTATACTTCTACATATCCCTGATATGGGGTTTGAAATGGCTGGACGGGCTTGGATGAATATTGGAATCTAGATAGCTCATAGTGAGGCAAGAAAGATTTCAATGTGTTATTTGAACTTTTTCTGTTTATTTTACTTATAGATGTTAAAATCTAATACCTTTAAACAAGCAATTCTTGTATATTATAATCTGAATCACGGAAACGGCTCCAACGATTTTCATGACATTTAGTATGAGGGGGTTTCGAGGACAATAAATCCATCTAGGTTTCATTTTAAGAAAACGTCGTTTTACCGAGTAAAGCTCAGTCATCCAGGTACTACAATATTATAACATGACATTAAAATCCCTATAACGTTTTCATGCATTCAAGAATTAATATTTTAGGTACGTTACAAACACTCACGCGGGCAATGACCGGTCTTGATTGCCCTTGGTCTATTTTTAATTAGGCATAAAAATAATAGCAAAATATAACATTAATTTTATTTATGAAAAAGCAACACCAGTTTACTTCATTGTACTCTTAAAACTACTACCAGTATTAATTATCTCGCATTTGTTCTTTATGTCTCTTAACGTTTTATTAAGCCACTTAATTAAGCGCTCATTAAGTCCAACACTTATTTTCCATTTCGCAAGTATACGACGATATTTAAATAAATAAATATTCAAATACTGGCAAGCAACGTAGTTGTCTGGGGTATTGTTAAAGAGTAATTGACCTCTAGGCCTATTTTTTACCGACTTCCCAAAAAAGGAGGTGGTACTCGAGTCGACTGCATTTTTTTTTATGTGTGTTACCTCATAACTTCTCTCCACGTGAGTCGATTTCGAGTTTTTTTTTTAGTTTGAAAGATGTTTGTCCCATTCAAATTTGATCAAGATCTGATCAGTAGTTCCTGAAATATCGTCAATAATTACTATTTTTACCGGCATGGAGGAAAAAGGAGGAGGTACTCAAGTCGACTGTTTACCTCATTACTTCTTTCCACGTGAACCGATTTCGAATTTTTTTTTAGTACGAAAGATGTTGCTTTCCAATTGGTCCCATATAAATTTGATCAAGATCTGATCAATAGTACTTGAGATATCTTCAATAATGCGTATTCTGTGGATTACTTTGACGATGTTCTCGATTTTGACCGACTTCAAATGTTACCTCATAACTTCTTTCGTTGCGAGCCGATTTTGTTGATTATTTTTTTATTTGAAAGCTGGTGCTTTTTATGTGGTCTTGAAATTTGATCAAGATCTGATATCTAGTTTTTGAGTTATAGTATATGCGTGTTTAAAACATTAAATCTGATCAAGGTTCCGAAGATAAAGCGGTGAAGTCGGTTGTTTTAAGCTTTGCTTGCGTTTAATTATTTAATATCTGCTCATAAGCATTGACTTGGCATTTACAAACCAAACAAAACAGCTCAACATAAAACCAAACTCAAAAATCTATTTTACACAAACAGCACGATTTGAAACCCATAATCATATGCATAAAGCTAATGGTCTAAAGGACATTATTTCTGATGCAATATCCAGCGAGCTGAGCGTGTGATTATTGGATAATGGGATCTCGTGCCAGTTACGATAACAATAACATTCGTCTGACATATCCTTGACCTGGTTAATGGAAACAAACGTTTCGATACTTCGCGGTAACAATCACGGAATATTACGGACCCTATCATATTTTTGGAAGCGATTCGCGAGCCCATAGCGTATCTACACAAAGATTGTAGCCTTGTATATATCCTTTGTCAATTATTCGCTTCAGTGATTCTCCGCAAATGGCGGCGGCCATCTTGGGGTTCCCTGTCCGTCGTTTGCTCCCATTGTCCGCTCTCTTCGGCCAATGTTTTTGTGTTGTGTCCAATTCTGCCCCACTGATTGATGATGCAAAACCTACAATTATTTTCGTGTTCCCGCTGTGATTATTTGTTTTTGTCTTTGGCAAATAGATTAATCCGTCTTTATGTTGAGGACTTTTTAATTATGGGGCTTAGTTATTTATAGGTCACGGGATAATAGGTTTGAGTGGAAGATATTTTTTCGGTGGATATATTCTATCGTATACATTTTGGAGAGTGTGCGCAGGAATTATACGAGTTAATTCCAACTAGTCCATTTTACCATCTAACAACAAGACAAACTGTCAAACGTCATCCATATATGGTTGACATACCTCCAGTTCGCTCGAAGCGTTTCGCTTCTACGTTTATCATCCGTACTGCGAAGGAGTGGAACTCATTGCCATCGTCTTTGTTCCCCGAACGGTACAATCTGGGAGTCTTCAAGTCAAGAGTGAATAGGTACCTTCTAGGCAAGCATGCTACATCTTCGGCCGCATCATCACTTTCCATCAGGTGAGATTGTGGTCAAATGCTTTCCTATCAGGCATAAAAAAAAAAAAAAATTAAATTAATGATTCAATGTTATATACGGATTGAAGCACGTAATATGTCAACTTACTTTGTTGTCCATTAGTTTCTTAACTTAGGATGATGTTAAGGAACTTATTGCTCGTGCCTTTGTTTCTGGAACGATTATCGTTTGAGAGTCTTTAAATCAAAGAGTGAATAGGTATCTTTTACTCTCAACTCATTTAGCGAGCAGTGAGATATTAGATGTTAAATCTGTTCAACATAGCTATATATATGGTATAGCAAGTAGATACACCTACAAAGTAAATAAATACATTAATTTCATGCGTACTGTATGCAGTGGCAATCAGAGTCATACTCATCAATAAACATGACACACGGCCAATAATCGAATCGAAATGAAAACGTCAAACATAGTGGCGCTTTTAAAGCAAGATTTACATATTAAATAAAATTATTGATCTCATTTCCACTCGCTTTCCAGCTATACGGATGAGAATTTGTATTCAGAGGAACTGTTCCGAAATAAATTAAATTGAAACTTTACATGTGGTTTTATCTCAGACTAGCTGTGCCCCGCGGTGTTTCCTTCAGATAAACAGTTACTTTTTCCAATTTTTTTTGAGCGCGGATCCATTTTCTTTCATACAAACCTAGGCCTGACATATGCGAAAACACCAAAAAGAAAATTAGTCGATCCATTATTTAGTTTTTTGCAATTGATTTTTACATATGTAATATAAATCAATTGCATTTTTAGATATGCTATCGTTTGACCACTATCTCATCTGATGATAAGTGATGATGTAGTCGAGGATAGTAAACATGCTAGGCTTAGAACGAGGGATAACGAAGGATCATGTAATCATTATCTTTGTCCTTCTCTCACCCATTGGGGTCGGCACAAAATAAAACGTATTTTTACTAATATTAGTTATAACTAAAGTAAGTTATGAGGTAAATTCTAGATTACTGAATGATTTTTATTATTTTTACTAGTGCGACGCTGTGGCTTTTCCTCCGTTGATGATAATTATGGTGAAAAATCACAAACGATAACAGTCACATAAATATTACGGAGCCTTTAGAACTATTATAGTGCATTAAAAATACTGCCGGAAATAGCACCAAGACTCAGTGAAAAAAATTATATGATTGTTTTTTCTATAAACATGTATTTTACTGTACGAGATATCGCATGTCATACGTGGAGATTACTGACCATAAACTTTCAATATTTTATATTACTACCCGTACTTTATTTTACGGCTATTTAAACGTTTAGTTTATATTCTTACAAACTTTACTTTCCAGCAACTAAGCTAGAAATCCCAGTACATATGAACAACCATCAACACTAGCACGTAAAAATTCAAACACAAAGCCCATCAATAGATAAAACAACAAACCATCAATATTTCGACAGTATTGCCTCCGGAAATTCAGAAGAAGCGTAAAAATAAATAATTCAATCGTTAGGGATATGCGTTACGGAATTTCCCTTTCTTACAGAGGAAATCTTGAGGATATGTGGCCTTAAGGACGCCTGGGGATTACAGGGGTCCATAAAACGTCTTCTAACTAGGTGCAGTAAGGCAGACAAAGAAAACAACGGGGACAACTGCTTTGGTCATATAGTAACTCGCAGTATTCTATCTTACAACGTTTTAGAAGTTGACTTGACTAGACCGTAAATTAGTATATGGTGTGCCATAACTAGGTAATCAGTGGATAATATCAGTATAATAACAAAAAATTTTGTGTTTCCGATTATATGAAACCGAATTATCCATAAGGATCATAATACAGTAAAATCCAGTATAGAGTAAACATAAACGCTTTCACACTCCAGCTCACAATACGTTCAATGACTGTCGTGGGTACCGGAAAAATTCACATCACACACACAATCACAATCAGAATCAGAAACGCACATTTCCTTAGTGTAAAAACTTGTGTTCCTACGCGCACCCAAATAAGCCATCGGGTAGTTCGTAGTAAAACGGCGCACTATGTAGAGTTAGAAGATAATTTACTTATACTGACACACTATAGTGTTCTGATAACTACATGCTTATCTATTGCTAGTTTTATAGAATGTTACATATAAGATATGTTTTGTAACAGTAAAAGGAATTTTACTATTTTAAATTTTTCTCCATCATTAGAGGTAGTTAACATGCATGGGCCAGAGCCAAGGGCCAAGGCACGGATAGAAATATTCGTACCACTCTGCAGGTATTAAATATGTTGTACCCGGTAAATTATTTTGGTATGACTCATGTAGTGGATTAGAATTCGAATTGTATTAATTTGCCATTGTGTTTAATATTGAAACACAAACCTAAGGACTAATTTATTGGTTGACTAAGGACTAATTTATTGGTTGACTAAGATTTATTTATTGGTTGAATAAGTACTAAGCAGTGATCTGAATGACGACAAACAATTAACCAGATTGAAGGATTTTCTTCTTCTATCTCTTAATCTTATGTACTGGCTTATCATCTAGATTTAGTCGCCAGAATAAATTATAGATAGCTAGACAAAGTGACTTTATCTCGGTAGAAGACTCCCCCTCGTATCTGTGTTTCTATTTGTAATCAGGAAACTAGCAGTATTTCTTTTGACTCGATTTTTTATGTGATAAGGCCTCAGTTTTTTATGTTGTTAAAATAACTTAGCGTTTATGTGCCTGTTATTGTCAAGTCAGGCGATATTTATCTTTGTGCTCATAAGCGCAATGCTTTTGGAATATTTTTTCTTCGTTTGTTTTCGAGAACATATTTCTTTCTACGTGAAGGTATTTGAGCAGGACATTGCTAAGTCACAGAATTCCGTTTCAGAGTTATATAAGTCTGTAACATGGCATTTATGGTTGGTTTATTGGTATCAAGGCATTATATTTTTTAGGCCAGTATTCGACTACTATCTCACCTGATGGTTTATATCGTCGAGGGTGGTAAACACGATTGCTCAAATAAATGTATTACGTCAAAATTTATTGTATATTTTTACTTTTAATAATTTGATAAGTTATTTGTGAGTAATATATTATTCCACTTTGCATGGACTTTTCAAAAAATCTAGATTGCTTATTTACATAGGAGCTTGCTCATTCACATAGGTTCTCACTTATGAAAGTAAATGATTCTTATTGCCAAAATCGCAAATTTATACATATTAACCTAGTTTTCTGAAAATCTATATTTTGCAGTCTATATTTTGATGCAAGAAGGCAAATTTGCCTCCTTATATCCTTGTCACAAATTATTGATTTTATTATGAACTTTCTTTATAAATTAACTTTCACGTATAAATTTAAGCTTTCCCATGGGTAATTTAATAAGTGTTAAGAATTTTATTATAAAACTTCTCTACATTTGCCATAGAATACTTATTTGTTTTGCTTAATCTAAACACACAAACCGCTTTAATATGCTTATGTTTAGTCTAGAATTTCATCTATCTTCGAAATACGTGTTTGTGAATAATTTTTGTCTTGTGTTATTTTTACGAACGCGTCTACTTTCAAAACAGTCTATCTCATCGATACGTCACTCATGCAGCCGATGATGTAAACGATGGATGTTGTTCGGAAACAATTGCAATAAATCCAGCAACATGTGAGGAGCAATTTCCCGACGAGGCCGGTGCCGGGAACTTTCGCAATATTGACGCGGTCGCCAACCGCTCTGCATATAAAAACGGAAAGATATTCACATATATTTGTATATGTGTACCTAGATTTGTCTTGGGTGTGTTATGACGTCTGCCATATGTGGAGAAAGAGAGCAAATATAGCATAGAGTTATTAAGTACTAGATATGCTCTACGGCTTTAAATTTTTAAGGATCGATAATGTGTCTCCTATGTTCTATCCAAAGGTTTAGACAATATATACATTAAAATTACTTACAAATTACTTACAAATCTGTTACAAAGATATTTCGTGTCTTGCATACATTTTTATTTTATAATAGTGGTGTTATTATTATGAATCCCTACTAAATCCCTGCGAAAGTAACTCTGTTTGTCTGTTACGCTTTCACGCCTAAATAACTAAACTGATTTTGATGAAATTTGGTAGATATAGACTAGAGCTTAAATAATAGTAATAGCTTAAGATAGGCCAATTTTCCCAAAAATCCCGCGGGTCCGGGACTTACGCGAGCTTGAAACCACTGGGCACAGCTAGTCTTCTATGAGTATATAAATAAATCCCTATTTATCTTGGTCACGCTATAACTTGAGAACAACTTTACCGATTTCATTCATCCTTTTTTTTAGTTTGCTAATACTTTGTAGAAGGTTCTTACAGAAAGAGAAATTAAAAAATTGCACAGGAAATTGGAAAATTTAAAAAAACTTCGTCGTGACGAACGTCTATGAACGTGCCAAGATAAGACAACGTCTGTCGGGTGAGCTAGTATAGATACGAATATCAATTGTAACATTTGGCAGACTAACTAACTCAAAAGGGTTACAACTTTTTGGCATCTGCAGTTCTGGGCAGATTGCCGGAAGCTTCCAGACATCTCCAGACAATTTTTACTGTAGGTACTCATATTATAAAGTTTGTCTTATTTATCTTCTTTTATAGCGAGAGGAATGCCAAAACGTTTTTTATGGTGAATAGACAAACCATGATCTCCCCTGATGGAAAGCCAACTAGGCAACTAAACAGATACGTGATCAGATATTTTCTAGACAACCAAAACAGATATATATAACCGTCGATCCCATAATCATGGGATCGACGGTTGCCTAGAAAATATCTGCTCATTCTTGACTTGAAAAGGCTAAGTTACAGTTATCGGCAAATAAGGGTCGAAGCAGGGGCAGTCTATTCTGGTCGTCAAACTGCGATTGTTCTAATTGATGCGCGACGTCGATACGACAGTCGATCAGTTGGAAGTTCAGACAGAAAATCGTTCGATTTCGACGTCGATGTAAAGATCGATGCCCGGAATAGATCCCCAGGGTGTTGCATTCCTCTGCCATTCCTTATTATTTAGTCTGGCGATATTGCTTACTAATTTTTTTTTAGGCAATACGTGGTATTACATGTAGGTATATGACACCTAGGAATTTAATAAATCACCAGGTTTCAGAATTGACATGTAGTTCCCTTTTTGTTCGGTTGTTATGGTATTTCACAGACTCTTCTTTATATACCGAGAAAACTTGCAATACATGGCAGCTGAGTTGATAATGGCACTGATATATATCCTCTACTATACAACGCGGATTTCGGGTTTGATTCCCGGCAGTAGCACAATTATCATCAACATGGTGTTTTTGGTTTTTGTGTGCGAGTGATTATTGCCGGAACCAGCAACACAAAGTCTTTCATTCTAGGCCTAGCGTGAATATCACTCTACACTACGTCATCACTTAACACCAGGAGTGATAGTGGTCTATTGCTAGCCTATTAGAGTTAGAAATTAAATAAAATGCTTCGAAATTAGCGCGGCACCTACAGATGTAGTCGTTGAATACTTAACTTTTTTCATCAGTTTCCTCGTGCACCAATACGTGTATACCTAGCTATATTATATATCTACATATTGTTCTAAATGCAGCAAAGTTTTCCAATATCGCACAGTGTCGACTGCAAGCAAACAAATTGCATACGTCGCCAAATATGGATCGTATTTGAAGGATTTTGACACGGCGGATTCGAAAAGCAGGAATTTGATGAAATATATAGGTACATACAGTACAACATATCACGTGAATATGAACGAATGACAAAAGAGATCACCAAAGTACCTGTATATGTATCCTAATAGTATTATTTTTGCAAGGGCAGTGATTAGGTAAGATAGATAAAGCTTAGATATAAGTATTTATGCTTTATGCTATAATATATATATATGTATATATATATATATATATACCGTCCGGGGTAAGTAGTGCACAATACTGCAGAGAAAAATTGAAAAAAAAAAATTTTTTTTTTTAAATTTGCTCAGTTATCGATCCCAAACTATCCCCTGCAGTATTGTGCACTACTTACCCGCCATATATATGCACCTCATCTTGAACTGCCCGTTGGCGTATTTGGTTGCACGTTTGGGGTAGCGGGTATTGAGTTCGATTTCCAATGGGATCACTAATTTTCTCCCCAACGATTATATTTGTCTCTGGTTATGGTTGTGGGTGTGGAATATTTCCGGTACCCACGATGCAAGTATTTGAAGTTTGTGTGGAGTGTGAGTGTGAATTCGTTTAGGTATGTTAATACAATACAATAATAATCTTTTATAACTTTGATAATGCAACCTATCAACAAAAATAAATGTAAATTTCTCTTCTTTTGTATAAAGGGCAATATCCCATACCTATACCCCATACTGCTTATACGAGAAACTCTGTTAAAAGCCGAAACAAAAACCGTCGCTTTTATCAGTTTAACGAACCGAAATGAATACAAAATAACACAAGCGAGCCAATATGCGAAATAGCGTTTGCATATGTAAATGAATTAAAATTGTACAATTTCATACGATTTTTCGTTCCCTCCCCGAAATTGTGTAACCTTTTCCGAGAGTATAAGATACCTGCACCTTTTCTGTTCCCAAATCCAAAGAAGTAAGATCTCTTGGTTCTGTTTAGTGGTATCAATTTTGGTCTAAAAATATAGGTCTTGTTAAGTTGGGCGCTCGGTATGCGGGCATACAGAGTTGGTACAAATTCTTAACATTTTAATTAAAAGCGTTCAAAGTGTTCAAAATGCCAACCGCACTGAGCTCCTATTGTTGTCTCATTCTGACGTCACTGTGATTTATGGTAGTCGCAAATGGGAAGGGTTCTTTCAACGTGAAATATACGAAATTTGTCATTTTTGCGAGGCAACGACGTGGGTGGATTGTGCCAGCATCACAGATCAAAGAAGTGTCACGTAAGATTTGAATTGTTCTTAAATTATGAAATCTGTTAATTTAATCTTGTATTTTGTTGTAACGCAAAGAAAGGGAAGGTTTATTTTGTATAGCTCCTATGGCCCGGCTCCAACTTGTTTCCTTGTAGGTAACTTAAGTGTTTGTTGTATAGATGTATTTAGTTTGAGTATTGTTTTAGGAAATGTAGGCAATTGGCCCGTAGATATAGTTCGTTACATAAGTTATATGTATAACTAGAAAATAAATTAAAAAATTTTGACTGCGTTGAGAAAGTGTAGCACTATGATCAAAATTACTATTACACTTGACCCACAATTTTTAGCTATCTATAAAAAAAATCATATATACCTATGTATTTTAACACATTCATTACAATTGTAATATTAATTTAATATGAAAATTTAAGTTAGTAAATCTATGTTTTCCACAGACGTTACATAACAACCATTAAATATCCACCGCCTTGCGTTCCGACATGTTAAATATTTATCGATAAACATGTCAATCAGCCCTAGCACGCGATAACGTAGGTACAATTTCCTCCAAGTTGCCGGGTGTAAATTATATTAGCAAGTTAACATGTTACTAGAATTAAGCTAGGAACTACTCGATTACATTAATTTGGTTTATAGAGACGGGTACATGTTACTACAGATTATGTTAAGAGTCAGATGTATGTCAACGGGGACAATTTTTAACTACTGTCAATTATTCCACTTACACTGTTACATTTAAAGGTACATATGGCAAGATGGCTGCTATGCAAAGTCACGCGTGACAGTCTTTGATTTTTCTTTTTTTTATGCTAGAAAGGCTTGCATTTGCCCGCTATCTCACCTGATCAAAAGTGATGATGCTTAATGGTTTAAGTCATTATGATCCACATTAAATTTATTTGACTTGTTTTTTAAAAACGGGTTTTTATTTATTAATTATTCTTATATTAATTTTACAATTGGCTCCTAAATCTATGTGAATTCAGCCAGTGGCAAGTATAACATTTTATTTAATTTTTGTACATCAAGTTTTAGATCAAAACTAGTCCTAGTCACCAGTCACAGTCAATATTAATTAAATGAGTAATTGTCAACTTATAATTAACTGAAGTCAAGCCCTGGTAAAGCAGTAGAAGCTCTACTAGAACTTTTATTAGAGTTTTTGAGCGAATTCCCAATTACGCTTTTCAAATTAGGCTACACTCAATGTTCACAAATTATTAACTTGATAATTCACCATTATTCTAGATGTACACTCGAAGAACAAGTTTTGGAAAATAATATAAATTCAATAACGCCATTTTTTTATTTTCGCGGCACAACTTTCTATTAAGAAAGTTATTCGATTATTCCATTTTAATTTTTTTTTTATGCCTGATAAGCAAGCATTTGCCTACAATCTCACCTGATGGAAAGTGATGACGCGGCCGAAGATGTAGCATGCTTGCCTAGAAGGCACCTATTCACTCTTGACTTGAAGACTCCCAGATTGTACCATTCGGGGAACAAAGACGAAGGCAATGAGTTCCACTCCTTCGCAGTACGGATGATAAACGTAGAAGCGAAACGCTTCGAGCGAACTGGAGTTATGTCAACCATATATGGATGACGTTTGACAGTTTGTCTTTTTTTTTTTAAATTGGCCATAGAGCAGTTAGTTTATAACAATTTCAAGAGACGAGAATGTCGTTAACCTTAACTCTATATATACGTCTACGTACATATTATATAGGTAGATATTAAGATTGATTACCAATTAACTATCAAGGGATAATAATATATTACAATGCGTATGTAGAGACAATTATTACCACACGAACGGTTGACAGATACAGTTTGATATATCGTACGAGTTACGATGCACACAATGATAATATATCGCGAAGCAATAAAAGTGTCACCATTTATTTGCAGGTTGTGTTGTGTGTGGTATAGCTATACATATATAGTAATGTAGCGTAATATGTAGCATCGTTATCGTAATATCGTATCTATAGTATAGTACTTCTACTTAATTGATTACGCATAGTAAGTTACATGATATTTAACTTTTGATGAACGGTGGTAATTTGAGTTAAGAATACGCATAGGATGAATTAAGAATAAAAAAAATATAAATTGCTATCGGTTAAGTTAAGAATACAAATCGGTTGAGTTAAGAAAAAAATAGCCGTAGGATGAGACGTCATAGGATGAGTACGGAACAACCCTAATAAAAATACTTTCAATAATGGAGTGTTCAATAATAGTGGATATAAACTATAATATTTTAGAAAAATGCAACTCTTTGACAACAACATTATGTAAGCCTCAGACACCCAAACTAGGCAAAGCTTGTATGTACTGCAGGTACCTGTGCTCCCCCAAACTGATGTCTTATATTTTGAGAATATCTTGTCCTAGATGGTTTGTAAAATAATTAACAATATTAAATAATTTATACTTTATTAGTTTAGAATGATATTAGTTTAAAATTACACACACATATATATATATTTGATTATCTAATATTAGATTTAAATTTACACTTAGAACAATTTCTCTGTGATCCGGTGATGGCGCTCTCGGGATTTGGAGGCCTACTACGTTTTGATGGGGGTTGCGGTTTTGAATCCTACGACGGGCTTGGGCTTCTTCTGGTGAAAGTAAAACTTACAAATGCATTCACACTCAAAGTACGAAGACTTGTGCGCATTATACCGGAAACATTTACATCACACACACAATCACACCCAGAGCCATAATCACAAATGTCCCTTGGGAAGAACAATTGTGCTCTTGCCGGAAACCGAACCCAGGACCTGTGGCGCAGAGATCAAAGGATGGCTCACTTCGTCAACTGGGTCTTCATTTGCTTTGTAAATTGATTTAACAAACAGTATACAATAAATAAGCGGAATAGCGTAAGTAAAATAGTAATAAAGATTGAACCTAATTTTATACATTGAAACTAATTTTATAGGTTTCTCTGTTTGCTGTATTTTCTTTTAGTGTCGATAAAAAGTTTTTTTTTTTTCTGTGGTCCAGAACAACCCCTCGAGACTTTTCCGGAGCCCTGGAGTGATTGATGTGGCGATTAGCTTCATTCCTTTTTTGCCACGAATCAACTCTCGGCGTGCGTTTGTTGGAAAATAGTATAGGAAGATTACGTAAAGTTATGTAAATGTGATTCTATATACGTTATCAGACACTTTACAAGACTTGCCTTGAAATAGTTATATTGGGCGAGATATGTTAAAATGACGGATCATTCCCATTTATTCCAGTGGTTATGGTCTCTGGGACAATGTGGCATAAATCAAAGTTTTGCGTATTCATGTAACTTGCAGTAACCGTTTAACAGCGCCAATTGGGATCAAAAATATCCTTATGTTTTATTCTAGGTCTAGACTTTACACAAACAGAATTTTGTCCAAATAAAACAAATGTAGAGTAAATCTTCTGTACTAGTGGTACAGAAGCTTCACTCCATAAAGTCGTTTAAATAAATAGCGAATCTTGCTACAACGCAATCAGGTTGCAATTCAGATGGCACAGTGCTTTGTTCTTTAACTTATATTCACCCGTCTAACTACAACATGTTCTTATCTCTTCTTAGATTTACAGTACCTGCCTATGACACTTGCAGCTGGGCTCAATAGCGAAAAGTGCGGAGTGACTCAGCACTGTTGTTATAGAGATTCAGATAAACCATTTCTCTCTTTTACACTAACACACAGTAAGTTACGGATTAATTATATAAGAGTGATTAAACACCGCGATAAAATAGAAATATTGCCATTTTTTATCAAACAAGCCGCTATAGTGTCTGTTTGGAACGTCGCGGGTCGTTTTAATTGTCCAATAAATATTAGCCATACGGAAACCGAGCAACATGTCCAATGACAAAAACCTTAAGGCGCAAGGTAATTTAACGAGTTTATTCTTTTCTATACACTTTAGCTCCTAGCCACTGACATGTATCTATAATACATATAGATAGCAGTGAAGCCAGCTTATTCTCTCCCTCTTTTCATCTCGATGAATCAAACTAAAGATCTTAGTAATGTAAAGTCTTCTGTGGGTAAACCGATGCAATTTCTTTACTCCCAATCCTAGATACAAACTAAATCCATGTTTTGCATCCGCATTACATTGTCATCCCTTTATACCATAGATATTCAGGAAAGCATTAACAAAGTACCTAATACATATCAACTAGGCTCACAATCCGATAGCTAGTGCCGGTTGGGGCTAAACTGCTCGTTTATACCGACGATACACTTTGATAATATCGCTGGAACATACTGACGGAGTCTGTAATGTCATAGTGTAATGGCAGTAGGGATGCTTACGACCGGAGCTGGTTGAAGCACTTACACGCACACTTAGAAAGATATCTTAATAATCCGTTGGTAAGCCTACGCATAGAATAGTAAGTATGTCAAAAACAGATCTTAATGTTAAAACTATCGTTAGTATACACATCATGTTTCAATGTTATATCCGGCTTAAAACACGGAAATATCGACTTACTTTGTAGTCGACTAGTTTCGGACAAATTAGTTGTCTTTCATCAGGATAAGTCAGACGCGCGATACGCGGATGCAAGCGGCTCGGGCCTCGGCGCGTGACTCAGTAGTCTCTAGGTCTTGATCTATTAAAATGAACATATAAACGTCATAAAATATTTAATACATATTATTATGATTTTTTTGTGTTTATTATTTAACGCATTCACACTCACACCCTTTACATAGCACACAAACAATCACGCTTAGAACAACAAATGTCCTCTTGGGTCATCAAAACTAAATGTGATTTGTAAGAAAATGCATACCTTTTTGTTCCAATAGATACACATTAAATTTAAATCAACCAATCAAACACAAGCAAGCTGACTACATCCCGTTTGGTAATCAGTCATATTATTTATTACTCTGAACTTGCATTTGGAAATATTTTTAGGCTCACTGCATTATCTTTCTTGAATTGGATTGCGATTAAAGATACGAATTAACAGATACACGCATGTCTACAAATACCGTGGCTCACGATACCAGGGCTCGTGTTTTGTTTCACTTACAGATATATTTTTTTCCTATTTTTACATCCAAAGTACCCTTACAAAGTTATTACAATCTAAGTAAAGTAGGTAGGTGCACTAATCGTTGGTGGCCGTGCTATGTCATACCTGTGTTACAGCCACCAAGCTCGTAATCCAATGCACATATTTAAAATTAGGTAAGTATATAATATGAATACAGTATAGTGGTTATATAATATGAATACAGTATAGTGGTTCGAATTAAATAAAACATATATAAAAATGTACCCCTGTCCGTTAGCTCTATTGAGCAGTAGTTAAAATTTGGGCTCGATACGTTTACTCAACGCCTTTTTGCTCTTAAGATAGGCCCGAATATACAACCATTTGAAAAGAAAATATTGGTAAACAGTAGAAGGTGAGTAAGTAGCTGAATCCACGCGTTCTCGTTTAAAACACTCAACTTTTCCGCAATATCAGCAGGTTCAAATTGTCCTTACTGTTCACACATTGCGGTAAAACCGGGTATGGGAGGAAACAACGTTAATTTAGTTAAAAGGCGCACAAAAGAGGATCACACTCGCCCCGAATAACATTACACAGGACGCGCGTAGAATAACGCTCTGCTCGGTAACCTTATAAAATTAAGGGTTAGGGGCAGACGGGACGGTGTACCTATTAAAACGGCTGGATTTTAGATAAAACTGGCTTCGAACGCTGCAGATTTCAGCAGCGCCGATAGCGTAATAGTAGTTATGGCATAAAGGATATCACACGGTTTAAGCAAACGGTGTTTGATAAGCAATAGCTATCAATACACTTGAGACCTTTAAAGTAATAGTAAAAAATCATTATTTGTCATGGTGTGTATGAAAAGCTTTACCATGTGTCATCATTGTTTCTGAATAAATTAATGTAACCTAGTTTTGTACCCGAGTTTGATTATCTATTTTGTTCTCTATGTCAATTATATATGTCATGCATGTCCTGTCAGCTGTCAAGTGTTAGCGCGCGCTTGTCATGCAATCTAACCTCGTGAGAATATATTGTTTTCCAATAAATTAATATTATTTTCTAAGAAACAAGTAGTTTTCATACAATCATTAATATTTATTTATGTATATTATGTATCTGTGTTGAAATATGTCTTTTGATTTGTTTGCAACAGTTATTAATGTTGTTTTTCGGAATTAATAAATATAAACACTTTCACGCTAAGTTCGATGCTTTTGTCATGGGCGCCGGAAACATTCACATCACACACTCAATCACACCAAGAACCAGAATCACAATCCCCCAGAACCAGAAACATACCCCTGCTTAGAAGGCGAACGCTCACCCAACTACGGGCAGTTCAAAATATACTAATGAAACACGAACCTTTTTCACAATTTTGACAAAAAAGTAACTCGATTTCTCTTACCTGATCTATTGTACGAATAAAAAGTGAACGGTACCGCATTATGAATCACCGAGCGCGGGTGCTGGAGTGGCCCCCAGAGGGCTGTTCCGAGGCTCTGCCTGATTGTGACGCAGTAGACCGACCTTCGCCAGTGACAGGCCAATGATGAGGTGCCCCGCTGCGGGTCGCGTCTATTCGTTTCAATACACGTAATAAAGGTCCATTCGTATTAATTTGGCAAGAGACAGTTTTTATTGGATATCAGATAAGTTGTTAATATCTTATTCGACCCGTGTACTTGATCTGATGTCTATCACACTAATATTATAGAGGCGAAAGTTTGTGATTGTGTTTGTATGTTTGTTACTTCTTCACGCTAAAAAATTTAGTGTGGAAATAGCTGACATACTGGATTAACACATGGGCTTTTATATCGGGATTCAGCTGATGATAGTTTTAGTCATAAAATCAATGTTATATCCTAGAAAGCGAAAAGAAATATTTCTACATTTTGCGATTAGGAATAATTCCGAATTTGAGAATGCGAAAAAAATGCGAACAGTAACTATGCATTCATTGTAATGATAATAAAATTATAGGAAAAATTTCTAACAAACCTTTCTAACGTTGCATGCGAGAATTCGCAAAGTAATTGGGTCAAATTTACTCTTACTTGCGACCAATGCACAAATAACAACTATTTTTTTATCTTGCCCGGTCTAATTTTTGTCATTTAGTAATGAAAAATTTGTATCCTGGCGTGTTTACTACGGAGACACACCGAGAGACTCACAGCTCCAAACTAAGCTCAAAGGATTATATCGTGGGTTTTGGAAACATCTTCATACCGTGTGATATGTGTATTTTATTGCGTCTGTACACACCTAGAACTAGATATCCCATGGAACGGAAAATTGTGCTCCTGCCGGGAATCAAACCCACGACTTATGGCGCAAAGGGCAGAATCTTGGCCACTGAGTCAATTGGATCGTCAAACGCTAGCCTATCAGAGATAATAAAAAATAATCATTCGTATAACATTTTTAGAAAGGAGAAATATAGGACTCGATTCTAACTAAATACCACATCGGCCAATCACAAGCCTACATTTATCTCATCCTCTTCCCCCGCTGGTGAATATTGATATAAAGGAAAGTTAGCTTCATTTGTTGACGATGGACTCTCCTTATATGTCTCAGCTGTTCGTAGAGACATGTATGAGACAGTAATGTTTTGCTGTAAAGCTAAGTACACATAATAAATAGCCCATGTCGCGTTATCACACTGCCCAAGTGGCCAGATTACATGAGAAACGTCGTTCTGGCGACCAGTGAATGCCCGTGGGATGTTATCAAGAGGGACCCATTTTTATTTAATGGCAAGCGAAATGGGCTGATCCTGTGTGTACCTGCCCTTACCGTTCGTTTTATTTTTAGGGCTTTGAGATAGCAACTGGGCTTAAAAAGTGTGTGCATGTATGTAAAATTTGGTAATTAGCGTTCAAATGTTCGAGATTTGTTTTAAATTTTACGTTTATTTTTTTATATTCTGTACTATCTACGGGCCAATTGCCTATATCCTAAAACTAAACTAAAACTATGTACAGCAAAGAACTAAGTTACCTACAAGACATCGAGCTTATAGGTAACTCAAGTGCTCAAGCCCACTACCAGTGGGTAGCGTTCCCATCATGCTGGCGGCATTGCATCTCTGAATTGCAATGCTAATACGTTGAGTCAAATAAGTGCAAGCATTTTGATCACGCGTCGCCTCAATTTTACGTTTAGTCTGGATTAAAATGAACAAGTCAATGTAACATAGTTCGTCGACTATTTTATCTAATGTTGTTGTTATATTACCTTTTAATTACTGCTTTGTATTTAATGACACTTGCAAGATTAATGCAAATCGAATGTCGTATGAATCATCAAAATCGGCCCACGCGTTTCGTCTTTAGAGCGCCACAAAGAAATAAACATACAAACATAGGCTGATTAAAAACTTTACCCTCCTTTATGTAAAAAATGTGGTATTGCTTGGTTTATCTTTTAAAATAATTATATCCTTAATTAAGCCGAAAAGTCAAACCAAAATCGGCCAACAAATCCATCTAGTTGTCCACTTGTTACTTAGGTGTAAAAGTTTATAGCCACTCAAAAACAACTAAAATGCCGTAAGATTCGAAACCACGACAACGTGATCAAGCGCTCCCACTCAAAATACGCCATCATCTCATAAATTTTATTGTAACAATTTTTTTTTTAATAATGTACCGTATAATTCAACAGTCATACAAATCCATTCAAAACACATTTAAAGTAAATTCAAAGCCGTAGAAATCTATTCAAACAAGATAAAAACACTTGTCCATAAAACCACGTAGAATAAAATAAACCATTATGTCCAGGCAATTTACATTCAGCTTTTGTAAAAGAATGAAAAAAGCTCACATCGGAGCCTGAATAAATAAATCTGATTCTAATTAATGATATTCATTCTCGCGTCCGTACTGAAAATCAATTTTGGTAACGCTCCAATAAAAAACGTGCGTATGGTAACTATTATATTATCCGCAGCGCTGGTACAATGTGGAACCCTATTAATATTATAAATCCGAAAGTTTGTGTGTAAGTGTGTAAGTATGTGTGTTCCCTCTTCACGCTTTAACGGCTGAACGGATCTGGATGAAATTTGGAATGTACATAGATTATACCTAGGATTAACACATAGGCTACTTTTTAACTTGATAATAGCGGGCGAAGCCGCGGGGCACGGCTAGTACAATATATACCACTTACTTGTTTTCTACTACAGATTTTAATATCAACCATATTAATTGTAGTTCCTAATAAAAGATTTGTTGAAGATGCGTATCATAAATATTAAGAGCTTGTATATTGGTGCATATAAGTAGGTCAGCGAGTCGCTGTTTTTTGTCCGTTTTATATATAAAAAAAAAAAAGTTTTTTTCATAATTATTTTAACGTGATAACGTCTCATAAATCGATAAACACCGGATGCACGCACGAAAATGTGTCACGTTCCGCCTGAGCCTGAGCGTGCAAGCGAGAGCGCGGAACAAGCGTTCGAAAGGCACGATCAGCCTAAGCGTTCGTCTTATGACGTTATCACGTAAATCCACGTAAAACTCGGGTAGAGTATATTCTTTTCTATGCGTAAAACTATCGTCCGTAAACCGACTTTACAGAAAACCAATTTTTTTTTCATACAAGCTGCACTCCGCGCTGTTACCAATACAAACCTTGTCCTGACTGATAAAAAAAAAACAATCAGTAGAACCGATCGAGCTGTTCTCAAGCTATGATCTTTCTTACATGCGGCAATTTATTTTCAACCGACTTCAAAAAAGGAGGTTCTCAATTCGACTATACGTTTGTTTTTTGTATGTATGTTACGCGATATCTCCGCCAAATATGAATCGATTTTGATGTTTTTTTTGTTTGGTAGAATATACTTCAGAGGTGGTCCCATATACATTTTGTAAGGGCGGTTTTTTAAGCATTGCATGCGTTTCAATTACTAATTTCTCAAACTCTAATTCAAACGTTATTTTGCCAGAAAAAATGCCAAAATGGTCTTATAATTTGAAATAATATGCACTATGTATTTAGCCTGCACGCAGACGTGCAAATATAAAAAATATTGTTGTCTCTAAAGTTTATTCCTTACATAAAAACATACTCAAGAGCCAGTCACTTACATTTTTCTAAAAACTATTTCCAACTAAAATTTATTTCGTTAAGCATTTTATTATATAAAGACGTACATATATTATGATATACATTTTTCTTATAAATTATTTTTTGATAAGTAAGTTGATTTAATAGGTAAATTTTACACGCTTTCATTTTCAATATAGATTAGATTGCTATGTTGCACATTTAGCTATGCAGATTGAACAAAATGTATTAGTCTTAATACTACCTACAACTGTTCTTTTTTTTAAAGACATACCTGTTTCTTTAAGCATACCTACGAGCATTAAAATGACGATCTTGACTTAAGACTAATAAGTAATTTAATTGTGACCTAAGCTCCTAAGTAGAGTAGTAAACTTAGAATGTGTCCAATAACACTTTTCTTATTGTCTCTATTAAAGGGAAGACACTTTGTTCTTGTGTTCTTTGTTAATAGCACTCCTTATAATAAATACACTGTCACATCACTACACTAACTCAAATGGTTTAGTTCTCTTGAGTCTTCTCACTAAGTCTGTGTTCGAGGACACTATACTGTCTAAGCAACAAAACTGAACTGCCTGTAGACCTAGTTACTTCCAAATCTGGCTTTTAATTATCAGGATGTCAGGTTCGATTCTCGGTGGAAACACAACTTTTCTTCTCAAGTGTAATTTGTGTTTATAGTTCGTGTGATTCCGTGTTTGGTGTGATTGTTTCCGGCTCTCACGACACATTTCTTTAAGAAATTCGTGTGGGGCTGTGAGTGCGAAAGCGTTTAAGTTTATTTAATTTGACTACACAAAAAGAATAATACAGACAAGAATAATAATGAAGTATCCTAATTCTTTGAAGTCACTGTAAAACAAAAAAAAAACAGCGTGTGAACAAAAGACGAACGATAGAAGTGAGACTTTTGTATTGCAGGGTAACATTCTAATTATTCATCACAGTGTGATAAACACCAAAAGTTCGTCACAAAAAAAGGTTGCGTATCAGAATTTCAAAGCTCACATAAAAAGTTTTACTTCAATAACACGTATTAATCCTATCCTACTAATATTATAAATCTGAAAGTTTGTGTGTAAGTGTGTAAGTATGTTTGTTCCCTCTTCACGCTTTAACGGCTGAACGGATATAGATGAAATTTGGAATGTATATAGATTATACCTAGGATTAACACATAGGCTACTTTTTAACTTGATAATAGCGGACGAAGCCGCGGGGCACGGCTAGTAAGTAATATAACCGATACCAAGATCAACAAGGCATCTCAATCTGTAACAGATCTTCGCTCTTAAGGTGGCGTCCTCACGCGCACTTAACAACTTAACAGATCTGTTTCCCCAAAACTACTTTATTTGTTTAGGCCACAACAAATAGCTGCTCAGAAGGAACTTTCCCGGGGCCGGGTTGCGTCCACAACTTGTATTGTTTAATCAAAAGAACGCAAGGGAACGTATGGACCAAATAATAAGGCTCCTTTATATTTACTGGCGAGTAAATAAACAGTAGTTAAGTTCTCTTGAGTTTCCAGAGTTTCTAATACGAGATGTATATCTTTTGACATATACCCATATACATATATACATATACTAACTATTATTAAAGTCTAGACAGCCTTGGAGATCGACGTAAGCTTGGTGCTTTCTAGTTTATCTATATCGGCAAAAAATCATCTTATTCCTTTATTACCGTTATCGACAACCCAGTTGGCGTAACGGGTCGGTTTTTGCCCTCTGCGCCATGAGTTCTGGGTTCGATTCTCGGCAAGAGCACAATTTTTCTTCCCAAGGGACAGTTGTGGTTCTGGGTGTGATTGTGTGTAGCCGGCACCCACGTTATAAGATTTTGAACTTAGTGTAGGGCTGCGAGTGTGAATGCGTTTGTTTGTATTATTTCATCCGACAACGAGACACGCAATGTGCTGTTACAATTTTACACGCTATTTGTTGTCGTAAACAAAATAATCTGATTTCTAATTCAAAGTAAAAAGTATTTTGTAGACAGGCATGCTACATAGTTTTATCTGGAAAACTACTGCACCGATTTTCACCAAACATAGCTACATATACAAGAAAAAAGTTGTGTAGGAAGAATTCCGATGAATAGCATCTTACATGCTCAACACCTAGGTCGAAAATTTCGATGAAATGACGTCATTTATAGCCGTTTCTCAATGAAGCAATTAGGTGCAGCGCAAACAACACACTTTTAGTGCGATCGAGTCTGCGGCGCACAAAAAGTCGTAAGTGTTATCTTCTATATATTATTTTATCTATATATAACTCAAAGGTGACTGACTGACATAGTGATCTATCAACGCACAGCCCAAACCACTGGACGGATCGGGCTGAAATTTGGCATGCAGGTAGATGTTATGACGTAGGCATCCGCTTAGAAAGGATTTTGATTAATTCTACCCCCAAGGGGATAAAATAGGGGATGAAAGTTTGTATGAAACTTTGTCAATTTTAAAATAATACTTCTTAACGCGAGCGAAGCCGCGGGCAAAAGCTAGTTGCATATAATTGCATAGGTTTTATTTCACACATTCAAGAGTGCGTCAAGGATAGTCTGTCGTCTGCGCTGCACCTTATTTAAACTTCACAATATACAAACATAACCACACAAGCATTCTACTAAAACAGTAGGTACCTATTCTTTTCATCGTCCTTCATTATTCCTTCTGAATGTTTCGTATGAAATTACCATGAATAGAGTGTGGGGTTGAACTCTGTTGACTTATGTTATTTTGTGTACTAAGTGGGAGTTTCTATACTCCCCTCGTTGGGCTAATTCTAATTGAAGGGAGCCCCTAACAACCCCATACACCCTGTTTGCACAATAGATACTAATTTAGCTGTTGTCCGTAAGTATAATTTATTAATGTATGCAATGGGTGTAATTTCTACCTCGATTGATCAATGGGATTGTTACAGCTGTACTGTAGTCGGTTGATTCTATTAATTATATTATACTAGGACCGATAGAGATGATGTTGATACCATTTTTTTAAATATTTATATGATAGAGTAGTACATTTTTAGAAATAAAAATGTATAGCTTTAATTTTAACGAGTGACGCTATCTACCGGAATTGTTTGAAGCTACTACGGCCAACGAGTCTAACAAACGAGTCTAAAAAATTTTTCCTGACCTTGAGTGATTTTAGAGTCTGGAGGGAGACAGCAGACATTGATATTTGTATGCAGGTTTTTATTTTTGTTTTATTTTTTTATTTTTTTTTTCGCTTTCCATCAGGTGAGATTGTGGTCAAATGCTTGCCTATCGTACATAAAAAAAGACGCAAAAAATATATAAAATAATTGTACTATTTAAAATTGTTTAGTATGTAAATGTTTTTTCTCTAAATATCAATATCTTTGACAGCACTGTTACATGACATTCTTAAATGATGTTATCTTTCTGTATGACAATAAATGTATTCTATTCTATTCAAAGCAGTTTGCAACAAGTTTGTGTTGTAACGTTCACAATATATAAAAAAACAAACTACAATATGATAGTATCATATAAATATAACCATTGTATCTATGCTGATACAATGGATTTTTATTTGCTGATAGATTTCATCTTAGAATATATAAGATACGTTATATGGGCTATTACAATTTTATTTTTTAGCGGGGATAAAGTACCAGGTTCTCGGTACCAGGAACTACTATTATCTTTAACTTCAAAATAGCGCTTTCGACTAAAGTAAGTAAGTGTAAGTCTTCTCTTATATAAAAATCTCGTGTCACGGTGTTTGTGTTCGAACTCCTCCGAAGTGGCTCGACCGATTTTGATGTTTATTTTTTGTATATTTGGTAGGTATTAGAATAGGTCGTAAAGTGTTTTTTACCCCCCTACCCCCACCCCCCAGTTTATAAGCGTGGTTTTAGTTTTTTGTATGACCATACCCAAAAAGTTGTTTGTAGCTATGGTATTAAAGTACTAGGCCACTATAAACGTGAAAGAGGTGAAACACTTTTTCTAAACATGGCATTGCAACGCATGCCGTACAGCTAGTATTTTATAAAACACAGGTTTTTACTTAGTATTTTTGCCATATTTTAGTAGGCCCGATGAAATAAATATAACAGACTAGCCGAGAACCGCGGCTTCGCCCGCTATAATCAAGTTAAAAAGTAGCCTATGTGTTAATCCTAGGTATAAGCTATGTACATTCCAAATCTCATCCAAATCCGATCAGCCATTAAAAGCGTGAAGAGGGAACAAACATACTTACACACTTACACACAAACTTTCGGATTTATAATATTAGTAGGATTACTTTTTACCGCTTCTTTCTAATCCTCCTCTATTCTAAGCTAGGCCTATTGTTCTTACCACCTCTTTCACACCACACATCTAGATGTTGGTCAAACGCCTGTATAAAATGGATACAAAGAACAAATCAAGAAACATATTATAATGATTCCATATATAATCTCACAAACAGAAACAAATTAATTAATATGAACTCTGATTATATCCAGACTGCACCAAACAAGCACCAAAATAAAGTCCAAAATCACATTCCCTCCGGTTCAGTACCGAGAAGGATATGTACGAATAAATTGGACAATATTTCCCGCAAGCGGCGACTCTCGTATAATTTGAAATATTCATTCGTTCTAGCAAAGTTTGCATTTCTTTCCAAATCAGATTTACATGACAATGGTCACGTTGTTGCCCGATGAATTCCCGTTGCGAGAACTCCCTCGGTGGATTTATTAAAGGGAGAAAAGAGGTTGTAATAAAACCGATGTTGAATGGAGTTGGAAAAGAACAAGAGTTTGAAGACTTTGGAGTCATTAAGTTGGAATGAAATGGAATTTAAAGTATACGACTAGTCTGTGTGCTGGGTGCTCCGGTGCTCAGCCACTGTTAAGATTTTACTGAGTCTACCAGATGCCATAAAATTTGAGTATTATGAATGTTATTGTAGCTAATGTTATGGAAACTAAAGATACCATCTAGCTTGTTGAATATCGACGGTCTTGCCAGACGAGGAATTGTTTATTATGTAGCCTGTAACTTATTTGAAACCTACAATTGAGATATGGCAGCGCTTCCGCTGTGACTTAGGTGCTAATTTGACTCTCCTGCATAGTACCTGCCTTGTAGATGACGTCAATTCCGGGTGGCGCCACTGTGCAGCTAACGTCAGAGCGCTAGGCTCGATCGTTTCTTCAGTTGGCGTTGGTTTTTCGTTGCGACTGGTTGGGTGCATAACGACATACGTCGTTCGTAATAATTTCGAATTTTATTGGTTTAAATAAATAAATCGCAACTCAAAACAGTAAGTAATTTCTATTAATGGAATATTTCTTAAATTTTGCTAATATTTTACAAAAATGCGTCTATATTACAGCTCCGAATTGGAAATGAGTAATGATAACGCAGAAAACAACGATGGCTTTCCTGCAGCGGGAACGAGTGGAGTGCGGAGGATCAACTTTAAGCGGCCGCGGCGTTTGTATAGCAGCAGCGATGATGATGGCGACGATGAGGACTCCCACGTGCTGCCTCCATCAAAGCGACCATGTGGAGAAAATGATATTTCGGATCAGAGGTTGGATTATCTCCAAAAGCAGGTTAGCGAACTTAAATACCTAATAACAAGAAACTTCAGGGAGGTTCCCGTGTCGTCCTCTAGAGAAGTAGATTCGATGAACGACGCCGCCTTCGACGATGGAAAGGATGAGTTTTCGATCGTATCTACTCTGGTTAGGCCGAGCGATGGTTTTCAGTGGGATGATGATACGGTTGCTTCTGAATCTATAACGCGGACTTCAGACAATAAGATTAATTATCTACGCAAAGTTCAGCACCTCGACAGTAGCCAGTGGAACAGTGTCCGTTATACAGACGTTCAAAAGAAGTACCTATCCGCTCCTGGTTTCACTAATTTAACCTTAAACGATGAAATTCTTGCTTTTGAATCCAATGGCAACTTGCGTTCCTTAGATCAGACTTTTGGGGCAATGACAAACATGCTTGTGGCTCAAAAAGAAGCATTGCAAACGGCTTTAAAGGACTTACTCGAGTGGAGTGATAATAGCAATACGAATTTAACACATGCTTCGCTCTCTTCTAAAGTGCGTGATTTGTTTTCGAACACATGCCCTTACATGGGCATTTCTAAAGATATTTTACAGATTGTTTGCGGCAGGCGTGCAAGTGTGATTGAGCTTCGAAGAGACAACGCCTTATCAGCCGTTAAAGACAAATACAATAAGACGATATTACGAAGAATACCTCCCAGTGCCGAATATCTATTTCAGCCTAAAGAATTTACCGATACTGTGGCTAAATTAGGAGGAGGCACGAGAATTTTCCGCAAACCGAATCTGCCTGCCGAAGGTAGTCAGGTGACGCGAGGCAAAAACCGGCCGTATTTGCCTGCTGAGGGCAAACAGGCTGTATTGAGGCGGTTTACTGACCCTTCAATATCCTTTCGCGGACATAATCAAAACCAATCCCAGCAAGCACCAGCTTCTGGCAAAGGCAAATCACTTGCCGGCAAGAGAAACAATTACGCCGCAAAGGGCAAGTCACTTCAGAGGCCAAGAGACGAGTACCGAGATCACAGGAAACAATGACTATGCCGTATTCAAAGCCGGCCAATTACTTTTATACCAAAGCAACTGGCAATCCATGGGAGCTCCGCCTCACATATTGAAAATAATACAGGGATATCGAATACCTTTCGTAGAAAAGCCCCCATTACGGCTAATATACAAAAACCAATCTCATGTACATGCAACACCTGTTTCACACATGGAAATAAGCCAGATGTTGAAAGACTCTGCAATCGAAAGAGCTCCGCCAAATGCGGGTTTTATATCAAGTTTGTTTCCAGTAAAGAAAGCAGATGGCTCCCAAAGACCTGTGCTTAACCTCAAAGCCCTAAACGAATACCTAAAACCAAAGAAGTTTCGGCTAATAAACATGCAAAAGGTGCCACATTTCCTTCAGACAGGGGATTTCATGATGAAAATCGATATACACCAAGCATACTTTCACGTGCCAGTCGTGCAAACGCATCGTCGCTTTCTCAGGTTCATTTTCAACGACATAACATACCAAATGACCTGCCTTCCCTTCGGTCTCGCAAGTGCCCCAAGAACGTTCGCCACTTTGTCCAATTGGATGGCTCAAAAACTCAGAGAGCAAGGCATGAGGGTATTGGTTTACCTGGACGACTATCTACTTGTAAATCAATGTCCTCAAACCCTGAAAGAGCACATGAAGAAGGCCACCAACTGCATGACAAGCCTTGGATGGATAATAAACAAAAAGAAGTCGTCTACAGTACCAAGTCAAGAAATAGAGTTTCTGGGGATTATTTGGAACACTCATTCAAACAAAAAGAGTCTACCACAGAAAAAAAATAAACTCGCTGCTGGCCCGCTTAGATCAGGCTCAACGATCAAAGACCCTATCTCTTCTAGAGTTACAAAAACTGATAGGTACTCTTCAGTTTTCCTCGTTTGTGGTAAACCACGGAACGCTACACTACCGAGATCTGCAATCATGCCTACATCGGGCTATGAAAACGTCTATACCAGTTCCAGTGACACAGCCCGCCAAGGACGATATACACTGGTGGCTACAAAACTCGCACACAAAAAGCGAAATTTGGAAAGCCCCAGTGTCCTACCACGTGGTTACCGACGCGTCAGCTATCGGCTGGGGAGCTTACGTCAACGGCCAGCACATGCAAGGGTCTTGGTTAAACGAAGAAGTTCATTACCACTCGAACGTAAAAGAATTGCTGGTAATTTACAAAGTACTTTCCCAAAGCAGTGTTGCTCAAGAATGTCAAAACAAGACAGTTATGATACAGAGCGACAACATAACGGCACTAGCATACTTACGCAGACAGGGTGGTACAAAATCAAAAGGGCTACTGGAGCTGACAAGACTGATTTATCGTATAATAGAGCCGTACAACATAAGCCTAATGACGAGTTACCTCCCTGGTCCCTTGAACGGTGTAGCGGACGGATTGTCCAGACAAAAGAAGCTAGCGGAATGGCACTTGAAACCTCAAGCCTGCCAGCTAATATTCAACAAGTGGGGGACGCCTCAGGTAGATCTGATGGCATCCAATCAAGCGCATGTTGTTCCGAGGTACGTAACACTCGACCTACGAGATCAACAAGCAATTTACCACGACACATTCAGTCGAATCTGGAGATACCAGTTGGCTTGGGTATTCCCACCACCTTGCCTAATGTACAAAGTCCTAGCATGGCTGAATCAAGCTCAAGGTCTATACATAGTGATATGCCCGAGATGGAAGAACGTCTTTTGGAGGGCCGACTTGAAGAAACGAGCATTAGGCCCACCATTCACTATCAGGGATCTGAAGTCGGTACTAATAGACACGAGGACCAATCATCCCCCTCCACAAGTAGAAGACCTGGTATTGGAGGCATGGAAATGTCGGGGTGGGATGACCTCTTAAGAAACTGGTCTACTCCCGAGATCGACGTTATCAAATCTAGTTGGAGACCTAGTACCCTTAAGACATATAAACAGGCTTGGACGCGTTGGCTTTCATGGTGCAGGAGTGCAGGGATAGATAATAAAAATCCTGGAGGCCAAGGTTTGGCCAAATATCTCATTTATTTACATTGTATTGAAGGTCTGAGTTACAAAACAATACTAGTACATAAATCCGTTGTGTCATCGTTCTGTCAACCAGATTTAGAAATAAAACTCAGTGCCCACATATTGGTACGACAGGCTTTAAAAGGTATTGCCAATAAATCGGCTTACAAAGATAAAGTCAAGCCTCCTGTATGGAATCCACAAATAGTTGTTGCATGGTTATTGCATAATGAACCTAACGTTAACAGCTTGTTCGATGTATCTCGACGTTGTGCTATCTTGCTCTTGTTGGCCTCTGGCAGAAGGATACACGATCTGACCCTCCTCTCTGTAAAAGAAGACAAGTGCATTTTCAATAAGGACTCGGTTACCTTTTGGCCATTGTATGGATCAAAGACGGACACCATCACGCATAAGCAGTCTGGTTGGTTATTGTCATCCGGATGTAATAAGAATATTGACCCAGTTTTTTGGATCAAAAAGCTTATAGATATTTCTCGGTCACGGCGTCTTAAAGCAAACGATATACAAACTTTATTTATAACTACAAGAGGAGAACCAAAGTCTGCCAGTCGTACAGTTATTGGTGGATGGATTAAGACTATCCTTATGGACGCGGGAATTCAAGACTCACCTGGTTCAGTAAGGTCTGCTGTGGCATCGTTAAACTGGGCGAGTGATATGCCAATAGAGGACATATTGGCCCGTGGAAACTGGACCACTCCTAATACATTAGTTCGCTTTTATCGGCGGCCAATCGGAACATCTCAAGTAGCGGGCGTTCCATCCCTTGCTGACAATTTCACACCTGTGTAATTATACCTGTAAATAAATGTATGATTAAGTTTTGCTTGCCTTAAAAGATTGTGTTACGAAGTGCATATTTATGATTATTTTTTGTCTACCTTAAAATATTTCATGATGAAGTGCAAATTATTATTTATATGCTTAAACGTTTTGCTTGTATACTTACCTTCGTTTTTATAATAAATATTGTGTGGTTGAATGATGCTTTTTCTTTAATTAATCACAGTTGGCATTTCTACACCTTGTAGTGGCGCCACCATGCGAGAATAAACAAATCTCAATTGTAGGTTTCAAATAAGTTACAGGCTACATAATATAAGAATTTTTACTGAAATAAAAATTGCTTATTATGTACCTAACTTATTTGAAACCTAGGTCAGTGCTGCATGGTAATTGAGCCTAACTGAAGAAACGATCGAGCCTAGCGCTCTGACGTTAGCTGCACAGTGGCGCCACCCGGAATTGACGTCATCTACAAGGCAGGTACTATGCAGGAGAGTCAAATTAGCACCTAAGTCACAGCGGAAGCGCTGCCATATCTCAATTGTAGGTTTCAAATAAGTTAGGTACATAATAAGCAATTTTTATTTCAGGAAAAATTCTTATATTTTGTTTTATGTTTAATTATTAATGACAAAGGACGCATGTAGGAAAACTGCACAAGCGCTTTCTAGCGACTACATAATATAGATATACCTAGGTTAATATAATTTTGTATTAATGTTAAGGATCGATAAAAAAAATGAATGAAAAAAAAAGCGCCACTAGTTTCTTGCCAAGTTCTTCTCGAGATGGCTGTAATTTTGCGAATCTGGCAGTAGAATCAATAACTTTCATGAGTGCCTCTTTGGGGCCCATATGAATAAACGATTTTGATTATTTAAAATTATGAAATATGTTTAATTACATAATTTATAATACTAATTTAATTTAATTATGCCTAGTGTTTGCTTTTCCAACCTGTCTTGCAGGCTAGATTTGCGGATTATTGAAACACACAATATTATATTAATAAATAAACATAAACGCTTGCATACTCACAGCTTCACACTAAGTTCGATAACTTGTGTCGTGGGTGCCGCAAATATTCACACCCAGAACAAGAAACATAAATTTCCCTTGGGGAGAAAACTTGTGTTCCCACCGGGAATCAAACCCGATACCCCTGCTACTGCTACTACTTAGAAGGCGGATGCCCACCCAGCCAACAGGCAGTTCAAATAAGTACTCATTAGTAATGGAGTCTGCTTGACTATTGTCTTACTTAATTGCAGCTGGTGGTTTTAAAAACTAACAGACTACTTACGACGGTCAGTACTGGAAAACTTACCATCGCGCATATGTGGGCTGCGCTTTTATTAGTACGCTGTTTATTCGGAATATTTCTAGTAATATTCACGAACAAAGAATTCTCGTGGTAGTGTACGAGTATATCCTGAACACTGCGGCCATCACGAGCAGATGTGTCGCGATGGCTTCGGTAATGATGTAGATAGAGATGGAAAGATATATCGATATTTTTTAAATTCAAATAGAATTTTCTAGTTTTGGCTTTTTAACGATAAACATCAAGCACTATATTAAAACGATCGCTAAATAAAGTAAGTGTACATTAATGCTATTGTGCGTGAGAATGTGTTAAAATATTGACTTATGCTATAGGTATTTATTTGTGTATATTTTTAATGAAAACCGTCTTAATATGACACTATCGACAACTATCACGATTTTTCATGGTGATCATGATAAATTACTTCAATTTTTTTTTTTATTTGTGACAGGCTAGTGTTTGACCACTATCTCACCTGATGGTAAGTGACAATGTGATCTAAGCTGGTAAACACACTAGACCTGGAATACGTTTGTAGATAATTAATAATAATTATCTACAAACTCAAACCAGTTTTTGACTCTGTTACTAAAAACGAAAACTAGCTACTGAAACAGAATAAGGTGAAATGCGTGTAGTAAATGTTCATAATGAATTAGAAACTAAACCGGGAGTGAGGGGAGAATCTTCCTATTTTACTCTCAATTTTGACAGTCAATATCTAACCAAGTTGTTTAGTATTAATCTTAGCCGTCCACAGTTTACAAAAGATTGTAACATAATAATATTAATCTATCGATACTATAGCGGCCTGCACTCGACGCAATCGCAATAAAATGGCGACTGTAGGCCGCCAGACGCGGGGTGTTTTTAAGCCGCCTTGCCTCCATCCAAACACAAGCCAAAAATCTTTATAAATGCAAAAGAGACAGCAACATTGCAGCTAAAGCGTGTGAAAGGGCCAGATATAGATGCATTCGCGCTAAATCTGTGATAACATACAAACAGTATCGACACTATTTTATTAATTTCTATGATGTGTTTGGATTTGATCACTATCTCCGCTTCTAGAAGGAATGAAAACGCGCCACGCGTTGATTTTAGACTATTTAATTGGACTGTATTATACAAATTTATAATAAATTGTGAGAAATAACTTAACGGTCATATAGTAGAGAGTTTTATTTGTTTTATTCCAAACAGTCGTAAAACGATACATACATTGGTATCAACAAACAATACTATGATTTACTCACAAAATAACTGTGCTCACTATAATTAATAAATTGTTAAATCTGTGTTCTATATCCAGATATAGAACATCCCCCCAAAACATCAAAATCTGCACTGTAAAAAAACTCTAGTTAAGAGATTTTTTATTACAGTGTTGAGAAATTACTTGTTAAATATTAAAGACGCCACGCCTAGAAGAGAATTTTTAAGGATTACTAAATGACCTAATCTGCTGATGTTAATAGTTTAATTTTTACTTGAAGGCTGATTCAAGCCTTAAAGTTTGATGCTTCCGTTTGTATTATAGGTAGCAAGCCGAGCATTAAAATGTTCCATCACGGTGGATATAATGCATAGTCAGCAAAAAAGTTGCTGATTATATGCTTTTTTTTTTAATAGTTCAAAACTTATGAATGTAATCAAACATTTCATGAATTAATTATTAAAGAGTTTTGATAACCATAGTCTATTATTTTTTTAAACAACAATTTTTTTGGTCGGATTTACCGATTGTAACACGTAATTTAGTATTTTTTTCAATTAAATAATGTTTAAAAGAAAATTAGTAAAAAAGTCTTTTAGGTAACTTAGGTCTTTGCTGTATATAGTTTTAGTTTAGTTTTAGGAAATTAAATGTTTACCTACAAATGCTAGCAATGTAAATTTAATTTTTTGCTGAATATACTTCTATTATAATTCCAAAGAGTGCCCATACTACTTTTGTAGAGTCTGTGGTCTGAAGTAGATACAGCACGTTTCTTACTTCTCACTGCGGTTAAGAGAACCCCAACTTTGCAACGAATTCGAGTGGAGTTGGAAAAACAAATAACTAAGTATCTCATTTGAATGTATAACTTGGGAGTGTTTTAAAATGAAATAGGTGTAGCGTTGTGTATAATTCCCGTTTATACTTACAGTGTTTACACTCATTTACGTGATTTAGCATAGAGTTCGTTTGTTTGAAGCTGATAATGTTCAACTTTAATAAAAATTAGTTCTGTGCTATGTTAAAGAGTAGGTAACTGCTTATAAAAACCTTTAATAACAACATTGCTATCAAAGTTTTAGTTTCATATATCAGTCGACCCAGGCGCGGTAGGCAGGTCTCTGATCTTAGCGCCGTGGGTCCTAAGTTCGATTTCCAGCATGAGCACATTTTCCATTCTATATTTTGAGTTTCTGGTTCTGGGTGTGATAAGTTTCCGGCACCCACGATACAAGTCTTTGAACTAAGTGGGGCTGTGGTTGCTGATCTTGGAAATTAAAAATGTATTTGTATATTTTTCGTGGCGTTTTGACTTCGACTTGAAAATCTTGGAAATAAAGTGGGCAACAACCGTTTATGTAATAAAAAAATATTTTGTTCCACCTCTGATAGGTAAGCAATTGATCATTTATCGCACTTGTTGGTAATTAGTGATGTGGTGAAAGTGGTAATGATATGTGGTAGGCGCGTTATCTTTTGAAGTGGCTCTCTTATGTAGCTGCTAAAGCACCATTTGTTTCTTGTTGACAGATTTTTTACCGACTTCCCAAAAAAGGAGGAGGTACTCAAGTCGACTGTATTTTTTTTTATGTGTGTTACCTCATAACTGCTCTCCACGTGAGACGATTTCAAAATTTTTTTTTTAGTTTGATTGATACCGAATCGGATAACAGTAGGTTAAGGTTATTTTTTTAAAATAATTAATACAAAAATATTTATAATACGAAAAAATTGATTTATTTCATAATATTTTAGTAAATGTAATTTGGTGACCATTTATCCAACGTAATTTGGTGACCATTTATCCATTTTGGTAACCGTTTAGAATTGTTTTGGTAGTAAAACAGGTACTTTTTTGGGCGGTGTTTAAACACAAGCCCACAATTATATTCTACGGGATAACAAATAAAATACCTAATAGAATAACTCACCTGCCGCCCACCAGAAGATAATTTCCATCCCTTAATAATAATCTAAAGAAGTCTGTGTGTGTCTCGTTGCCAAGGAATTTGTGCGTGTCATCCACTCCTGAAACAAATACAAAGAAAATATTAAAATAATATACAAAAACAAACTATAAAAAATATATTTAACCGTTTTTAAAATACACAAAACTTAATAAATACACTTCTAATAATTGTAAAAGTTAATATAAATACGTACGTATACTCGTATACGTAGTCATATTTTTCGAGTTATTTTTATTTAAAAACTAAATAACTGAACCGATTATGATGACATTTATATCTATATCAATGTGAAAATATGAAAGTATGTCGTCTAAAATAATTTTCCAAATTTATTTACATGTGAAAACTTTAGCCTTTTTTGAAGTCGGATAAAAATGAGGTAATTTTTGTATAATGTAATAGAATAAATAACATATGTCATGGTTAAGAAGATTTATGAAATTGGAGATTTGCAGCGAACAGCATAGTCGATGATTTTTAACTAGTTTGATAGAACACAACATAATAGTCGCTGGTGTGGTTGGATACGCATCTAATTGCTAAGCAGCGGGTATCGGATTCGATTTCTAGTAGGGATCTTACCTGTCGTAAGGTCTTACTTCAAGGGCAATTTATGTTTCTGACCCTGGTGTAAGATGTGAATGTTTTGACCCTCACGATACATATCTTTGAACAAAGCGAGGGGCTGTGAGTGTGAAAGTGCTTAAAGCAAACAAAGAGTATAATATATATTTTTCCAGAAATGCTTGGTAATAATGGTAAGTAAGTGTAATGGCAAAAATATATCATGAAAACCATTAATATGCTATGAATTTACCATCCAACTCTGTTTACACTTACGCTCAAACATTCATATTTATAATATTAACATTACATAGCAATAGCATTCTAATTTTATTACAAAGCATTTTAAACATATCGCCCATATTCTACAAATTTTAGTTCCACAAAGCATTGGCTGATCAAATAGCCATTCCGAAATCCGGCCGAAATTCCCTTAAATACATCCAAAAGGCTTAAATCCTGAACAAACGAGCTCCGAAATAATGGGTGTGGTCCGCATTAAGGACCTTTTGTCATAACCCAGCATAGGTCTTTTGACATTTGATTCCCTTTAATATTTGCCAAGCGAATTTTTGCTCTCAGCACCAAACACAAATTGCATTTTCGCTAGTTTCACATCTTAAGGAAAAGGGTAACCTCCAATGTTTTCAAAGTCGTTTTGGCTGGTTATTTCAAGAGTTTCTGCGATGTATTTTTGGATGTTGAATGTGATTGATGAATGATAAAAAAACGTCTTAAAAATACGTCATTACCTGTATCAAAGGGTGGCATTTATACCATATGAATAAGACACCTACAATCCTACAACACGATATTTTATTAATTTATTTTACGGCAATATTATTTTGTGATCGCGTGTGGGGGTATATTTGATACAACCTCAGTAAAGGCTAAAGGAATTTGTGTGACAATTGGAATGTATAGCTTGTTAAAAACTAAAATAGAATCTAACATGTTCTTACTTTTATTTTATCTGGATTAACACGAGTACACGAATACATGATCTGATGTAGTAAAATAGCAATTCTAATTTTGCGCATATATTACAACTAGAGGGAGCCTGGCTCATTAGTAGATCGAGTGATTTAAAATCTTGCGCAACTTAGTTAGATTCCCACTCTGCCAATAACTTTCTGAAATGATGTGCGGAATATGTAATTCGCTTTTATAACAAAGGACAACTTGGTGAAGAAACCCGAATGGCCAAGAATCACAATGCAAGCACATTTGTCATTTACAAAACCGCTGTCTATGAAAGCGTGTAGCGGATTGCTTTAGAGGCTCTTCGCACGAAGCGTTTTTATCAATATGCTTCTAAACCATAACACTATGTTCACTTTAGTTACCGAATTTTTATTCTTGAACTTGGTAACTACAGAGACAAAAGACTGATTCCTCCTTACTAAGCCTACATATTTCAAGAAAAAGATAAAAGTGCTCAGCTATGCGTAAAACAATAAACGTAAAGTACGTTTCCTATTTGAGAGGCATAAAAATTCGAGTGTGAATAAGATGACAAGTAAAATGCTTCGAAAGCACGTACGATAAAATCGACGATTACTCAAAAGGGGCCGTTTTTATGTCTACGGCAGGGTCACGACTTGATTTTACATTGATGGCTTCAGTCAGCTCTACGTTTGTAGGTACCTGGTATATGTGAAACGGGTACGTTCTATAGATACTTGTCTTTATATGAGGAAAGGTATAAAACGTTCTTTATAGCTCGCAAAGTAAAGAGGACAATGCGATAGTTTGTTTGTTGTATGCTTGATAGATAAACTGCAGATAAACTTGTACATTTATACCCGACTGCCAAGGAACGGTTATGTTTCGCGCGTATCTTGTATGTATGTTTGTAAATTATACCTCGTATCTTCCAAACGGCTGGATGTGTTATATTAAAAAAGGCTTTAGTAACTAGATTAATCATATTGTTATATATTACTTTATTCAATAAGGTTCTTTTGACCGTGACCAAAGATGTAACGTAATATGTTTAATAAATTAAGGTTCTTTAGACAAATTAAGTTAAACATGTAAACTTATACTATGACTGAAAAAAATATTTACCTGAATAAAAATCTCTGGTTATGCCAGAGACGCGACACGCTGGCCGGGCCTCAGTGCCGGGATAAAAAAAAACGGCTGGATGGATTTCGCCAATGTTATTAGGAGCTTTTACTTAGTTACACCTGTCCCGGTGTCTATCTGTCTGTACTAAAATTTTGTGAGTTAAACTTGACCCACAATCGGGTCTCCGATTCATTTGTTATTCAATAATTTTATAAAAAAAATTATTACAAAACGCTTTTAATAAGGTTCACGAATTCCGTAGTTATAAAGTAACAAAGCCGATGAAAAATTTGATGATGAACATAGGTAACATGTATTGTATGGTAGGTACCATTTTCACAGCTGGGACATAGATCTCCTACCAAAGGAAAAACACTATATAAAAGGGCCTATATATAAGCCCTTACCTAGCTCACTAGTCGAGACCGTTTGTGGAGAAGGGTCAGATCGCCCTTTATCTGAATTGCTAAATTCATTTCAGAATAAAATTGAAATAGAAAATCTTGTAATGAAATTGAATATAATCCTTCGTTAAAATTTTAACGAGTAATTTGAGAAAATCTCTTCTGAACTATGAAACCGCAGCTAGTGTCCATAAAAAATATCCAGACGAATTTAAACTCTATTAGGATAACAAAAAGCTTTTTTATCCCTCCGACGAAAAACAAACATCAAAACCAATTTTCTGTATGAAAACCTATAGTTCTAAATCATTTTGCGGCTAGCACTTACCCGCATTAAAATTTAATAGCTTTTAGAAAACATAAAAGATGGTGGTTCTCAGAAAATTTTAGTCATGAAATTATTTGAACATCTTTTATCTTTCTTTTATTTTTAGAGTACCGTAACACAACGAAATTCTCCAAAAACAGTAAGATAGATCTTTCTCACATTTGCTTATGTGATGATTTTTACCAATGGTTGTCGATACTTCGGTATTGTGGTAGGATATTTTCCCGTGCTCGCTGGGTTTGCCATCCCATACCGAAATACAGTCATTCACCACCACCAACTTACTGGTTATATTATCATACTTCACCTTCAAGAAATGCTATTTCCGACAGCTACCCTTGAGAGCTAGTTATTCTTGGCCTAGTGGATTTACCATCCTTAACCACATTATCACTTACCATTAGATATGACAGGGGTCCAACGCCCTAGCTTGGCGAGCGACTGCTCACGGGGGGTTTTTAGTGGGTTCGAGCCTCACACACCCCTTTCTTTCACCCTTGGGAAGGAAGGGAAGTGCTAGGCATTTCCCCCCCACAAAAAAGGAGGTCCAACGCTAGCTTATGAGAGAATCCTATATAAAACTTGCACAAAAAATATGAACTGAATTTTATACGAAAACCGATTTACACTTGAGTTACAGTTTCTACGTTTATCATCCGTACTGCGAAGGAGTGGAACTCATTTCTCGGCCGGAGTCTTTGTTTCCTGAACGGTATAGTTAAGAAATCTTCAAGTCAAGAGTGAATAGAAATCTGCTAGACAGACATGCTACATCTATTGCCGCATCTATTACTTTCCATCAGACGAGATAGTGGCCAAATGCTTGCCTCTAGAACATAAAAAAGTAATCACTTTCGTTTGGTGAGTATAACAATTTTTTTTGTGCTCGATTGGCAATCTTTTGAACAGTATTTCACTTGATGGAAAACTATAATGCGGCCAAAGATGTAGCATGCTTGCCCACTCTTAACTTGAACACATCCAGATTATACCTTCTATATAGAAAACTCCTGTTCGGGGAGCAAAGACGCGGGCAATGAGTTCCACTCCTTCGCAGTACGGATATTAATAAAGCCTCTTTCTATTTGCAATACAAAACAAATTACATAGCATGTTACTAATTGAAGGTAACTTAATTCCACTAGGTAACATTTCAAATAACAAAGAACAGAATCTTGCCGGCGAACCGACTTACACTTGTCCTGTCGCCTAACGAAAAATAAACAGTTTCGTTTTCTTTTAGTTATTGTAACATTAAAGTATAATGAAGCTCCGTTCTATTCGTTATCCAGAAGAAATTACCTAGCTTGTTACTAAGTGGAAGTAGAGGTGACATTTCGCTCAAGGAACTTAATTCTTTCTTGGTGCTCTTACCTATTCAATTACAGAGTAATTGTTATGGTAATGGTAATAAGATTGGGGTGTGTTGTTTTTTTCTCTGTTTTTTTCAACTGACTTCAAAAAAAGAAGGAGGTTCTCAAGTCTTCACAATATTTTTTTTATATATTTTTTTTTTCTCAAATCTCTTTAATGTATTAACCGACTTGGAAACATATTGTTTTGCTCGACCTTATATGAAGTCGCTTGCCATGAGGCGAGCATCTTGTTAGTCTGTTTTCAATCTTATTCTTATCTTAACTATAAAAAAACATAGAAAAAACTATCCAATCTAATCTCAACCCGTGTTTTCTTCATAAAACCCAAGTCTTTGTGTGTTATCAATTTGACAGTCAACTGAAAACTCTTGTAAGCCTTAGATCCACTCGAACAAACTTTTGAAGGCTCTTTTTATCAGATAAGTTCTTTTCCCAGATTTAATCGCAACTGAGATGAAAGATTTGTGCTTTTTTGCGGTGAACCCAAAAAGATGTTTGAGCTTAAACGATCTTAAAGAGTAATACATTAGAGGGGAGATCACACGAAAAAACATTTGGGACCACTAGACTACTAAAGTTCTAAGAAACATGTTTTCTAGTCAAAATTACAGTTACTACGTTCTTTTCTACCGACTTCATAAAAAAGGAGGTGGTACTCAAGTCGACTGTTTCTTTTTTGGTCCCATTTAAATTTGATGAAGATCTGATCAGTAGTTCTTGAAATATCGTAAATAATGCGTGTTTAGAACATTCAATCTGATCAAAGTTCCGAAGATAAAGCGGTGAAGTCGGTTTTTTTGAAGCTTTGCTTGGGTTTTTTACTTTATTATTACAAAATAAGCTAGTTATTACTAAATAATTTTGTGATTGTTACTAAATAATTATAGCTTTCACATATAGCACTAGAATGTTAGTAACAGTAACGAGACACAATTCTCAGTGCACGTGAGATAGATAATATAATAATAATATATAATTTTTTTTAATATCTCAAGTTGATGAGCGCAGGGTAGGTATGGTTGATGAGCGCAGGGTAGGTATAGTTGATGAGCGCAGGGTAGGTATGGTTGATGAGCGCAGGGTAGGTATAGTTGATGAGCGCAGGGTAGGTATGGTTGATGAGCGCAGGGTAGGTATGGTTGATGAGCGCAGTGTAGGCAGCTCTGGGTAGCTCTGAACTGTAATGGGTAAGCGTAACACTTACCATGAAGCGAAAGACTTGCCAGTTTTATCACTCAATAACATTAAAAAAAAAACTGACTGAAGTTCGGCTTAAAACCGAGAATATTAATGAATAAGTGAAATAATAATAATAATGTTTATTGTTCCAAGAAGTTTACAATACGTGGTTCATACACATAATAATAGATACATATTTATACATAGCAAACGTTTTCATTGAATCCCAAACTAGGCTGAGGCCTGTGTCTTGGGATTCAGAGTACATATTACAGAATACAAAGATTCATTGTGTTCCACTATCTGATTACCTATAATGTAAGTACAATATACTAAATCTTGTTTGACATAATAATTAACCCGGTATAAAAGACTTTTTTTAAATGTTTGATATGCTAGCATTTGACCACTGTCTCACCTGATGGAAAGCGATGATGTGGCCGAAGATATAGCATGCCTGCCTAGAAGATACCTATTCACTCTTGACTAGAAGACTGCCAGATTATACCGCTCAGGTAACAAAGACGCGGGTAATGAGTTCCACACCCTCGAAGTACGGATGATAAACGTAGAAGCGAAACGCTTCGAGCGAGCTTGGAGGTATGTCAAACATGAATGGATGACGTTCGATGACTGTTTGTCTTGTTGTTAGACCTGATATACAAAGCGCCCCGGGTGCGGTATATCAATAATTAATCGCGAATTAATAACCGGTTAGTGCCACAATTAATATCATTCGCAATTCAAAATCAATCAAAATCAAAATCGTTTATTCACATGGGCCCCAAAGAGGCACTCATGAAAGTAAATGATTCTATTGCCAGATTCGCAAAATTACAGCCATCTCGAGAAGAACCTGGCAAGAAACACGGCGCGCATTTTTTTCATTAATTTTTTTTTAAACACATTCTTAATCTCTAATACATAATTTTATTACCCTAGGTGTTATTATGTATTAACCTAGGTGAAATTATTCCTAGTCATCCACAGAAACTATCCAATCCAATCAGTAATCTAAATAAAAAAGGCAGAGATCCATCTTTGCCCTCTTATAAACATGAAAAAACTCGTAGGATAAGAAGCGACTAATCCAGCTCACAAGATTTGATCTAAACGAACAAACAAGATACAAACATTGCAATTTAAATGATGTCGACCGGTTTGGCGCCGTGGACAAGTCTCTGCCCTCTGCGCCGTGAGTCCTGGGTTCGATTCCCGGCAGGAGCACAACTTTCCTTCCAAAGGGAGATTTGTGCTTCTGGTTCTGGGTGTGATTGTGTGTGCTAAGTAACTGTTTCCAGCCCCCACGATACAAGTTTTTGAACTTAGTGTGGGGTTGGGAGTGTGAATACGTTAAAAAAAATTAATATTTATATAATTTTAAATAAAAACCTTGTAAAAATATGTAAGTTCATGAATTAATAGCAAATAATGATGGGCACATTAGAAGTAACCTTAATCACATCAGTTTTAATTAAACGCTAAAACGCTTTCACTCTCACAGCCTCACACTAAGTTAGATAACTTGCGTCGTGGGTGCAGGAAATATTCAAATAATGCAAATATTTCCTACACCCACGACTCATATTATTTATCATTTTATTGAATAAAATCAGTTTTGTAAATACAATAATGTCTACCTGTGTAAAATAAGTGCCTAGTTTTAGTGCATATTCATACTACGGGCCAATTGCCTATATTTCCTATAACTTAACTAAAACTATATACAGCAAAGACCTAAGTTACCTAAAAGACATTGAGCTTATAGGTAACTCAAGTGCTCAAGCCCACTACCAGTGGGTAGCATTCCCATCATGCTGGCGACAATACCTCTCTGAATTGCAATGCTATTATGTTGAGCCAAAAAAGGCCAGCATTTTGATCACGCGTCGCCTCAACCAGGCGTTCTGATAGGTTTTTGAAAATAGAATGAGCTCCCGGTCCAATTTAAAATGGTTTTGTTGAATTTTACTTAAGTGTATAACAAAAAATACCAATCCGTTGTTAACGAACCAGTTTAGAATAAAAATGAAAACCATACATAATAAAGTAAGTATTTTTTCCGGTTTGATATACAAATAAAAGTTATTTATTATTAATATAATTAAATTTCATGCCGCATTTAATTTAAAATGTTTTGCAGTATACATTTTAGATACACGTAACTATTCTCCAAGCTTAAACATCAATAAAAAAAACAAAGCACAGAAATAATTTTATAACATTTCAAAAGACATAAATCTGAATATCAGTAATTTTACGGGTTACGCTCTGGTCAATTCTAACATTTTTCGAGCTCGAAAAAATCTTTTATTAAAATGGACATTCCGCGATACACAAAAATCCTTTCCAAATATTTCAATAGACACAATAGGTAGCCTCCAGTCAGAACCTAAATGGTACAAAAATATTTTCGGATTTTACCGAACACCGCAATCTCAAATGGCCCTGTTGCGTGTATTGGAAATACAATACAGAACTGTGGTGTAAAATATTGCATTTGTTTTTTTTATTTTTTACGTGACTTCTATTCAGCATTGGAGAAATTCTACTTCTGGCACATACTGACGGGTTCGTTTTCATGCTGAAACTATACTTTCTAAAATATACTATCGGAAAATATAACATATAATCACTTACTATACCTACATGATTTTTAAGAGCTGAGCAGCAGAATTGTCTTTATAATAAACGCATTCATACACTCAGCCCTACACAAAGTTCTAGTAGTAAAGTTCGAAGACTTATATCGTGTGTAACGGAAACGTTTATATCACACACACTCACACCCAGAACCAGAAACTCAAATTTACCATTTAAAACGAATGAAATATAGTTGAAATATTTAGATTATGAGCAAACTTTACTAAGTAGTATTGTTATATTATGAAATGTATTAGTTGTGTGTGTTTATATCTGTCTTCTAAAATATGATGTTCATGAGAACAATAATATGTAATTATATTGTTCTACTACTTACCCATTAATTATAAATGCTTCTAAATAACTAAAGAAACCCAATCACCTGAATTATTAGAATGTAAAAAAAGAGGCGTCTAAATATAAAATCGAACTAATTCTGTCTCCTGCCTACCAGCACAGTACATAAATTAGTATTATGTTAAATTGCACGTCCGAAAAGAGCAACTGTTGAAACCTATAATTACTTTTGTAAGATACATATTATTATATATTTTATACACAGTTTTTGGCTATAAAAATGCAGTCATATGTGACAAAAAAAAGGTATTAGCATTGCAATTCAGAGAGGCAATGCCGCCAGCATGATGGAAACGTTACCTATAGGGTCAATGTCTTGTAGGTAGCTTGGTTCTTTGCTGTATATAATTTTAGTTTAGTTTAAGGAAATATAGGCATTTGTGACAAGGATCGGAACTAGATCGTCACATTGTACACCTACAAGTCTACGCCCCACAAGTCTACGCCTCATCGACAACACAGTGACACGCACTGGCGCCCCACTTTGGCAAAATCGATCGCAAAATTCGGCAGTTATATCACTATTATACCCCCAAAGCTTATTTACGTTGATGTAACCTCCCTGAGCAGTTTAACTTTTTTATCGCCTCGGCTCACGCGGCGTAGCGTGTAACAAAGCGTTTTTTCTAACGCCTCATTCATACTTGGTTTTTACGGTTTCAGCGTTACAGGAAGAGATTATTTTTCTCGTAAACACCCAAGATAAACTCGCAAGAACGGCATCCGATGGCTTGGCTTTCCACACCTGAGGGCCCGGTCCTGTAGCAACGATTTTTGTTGCTTTTCTTCTACTTTACGAAATGTTGTCTCTTCGCTTTCGAGATAATCGTAACAATAAATGGAAATGGCTTTGATAGCTACAGCTAAGAATATTTTAGTCGTCAAGAACAAGCCGTAAATATGTATTTTTTTTACTTTTGGAACTCTTGATGGTTGGTTATAAAGTTTTTGCATTTGTTTCATTTTCTCAATACGAGATACAGGCAAGGTCGCGATCTGCAATGAGTAGTGAAAAACTTAATATAATATTTTGCGTATTAGTGTTTTTAAGCGAGTTGAAACATAAAAACCCGCAAACTAGACAGTTTCTATGCGTTGATTCTAACTATTTTTTAAATTATGTTATTTATTCACGACTTATAGTTGTTAAACTAAGTACTCGTTTGCGTAGTTGGCGGAGAGTCTGCCTTCTAAGTTGCGGGTATCGGGTTCAATTCCCGGTGGGTCACTATGGATTTTTCCTTAAAGGAAATTTGTGTTTTTGCTTGTGAAATGTGTGGTTGTGTGTGATGTACATGTGGTCTGCATTCACGATAGAAGTCCTTGAGATTAGTGTGGGGCTCTGAGTGTATGTATAATGAAGTTTTCGGATTCAGCTCCATTTTTTTTGTGGTGGGGAAAATTCGCATTTAGCTTCTAACCCAACTCTGTCTGTCTAAAGTATGATACGATTACATTTTGAGGTTATATTAAAATCAATATAATGTACCTAATCTTGTAGTTGAATATTAAAAATATATCTTTAGTAGATAAGCTAGCCTTTTTATAAGGTGCTGTTTTACCACATTGGCAAGAAATCTTCAACAACAATACTCCATTGTTAGAATCCTGTTTCAGTCTTGAGGAGCTACAAAAACCTATACAAAATGCTGTTGTATCCATCTTCATTAGTGGCGACCGTTACAGTCATGGCCACAAGTGGGCGGGGTAATAAATAGTTGGGCGACATTTGAACGGCCAAATCTTTGTGGTCAGGGTTACGTTTCAAATGACAGCGGCACAGTATATGGAAAAATAGTTTTTGAAGGGAAGACTTCTTTAGGCGCTTTGAGCACTTTTTTGGGTGAACAAAAATCATGGAACTCGCGTCATCGTCACCGAACACGTAGTATACTGGCTACTGGCATCTGTCTCTTTCTAGTTTTTACTTCTATCGGCAGTCCCAAAGACGGCCCCGCATGTTTTTTTGAAGTGCAAACTTCTTTAGGCGCGTTGAGCACATTTTGGGAGAACAAAATCATGGAACTCGCGTCATCGTCATCGTACGCTTAATAGCTCGACGATACAATTCACAAGAAACTTAGTTTTCACTTCTATCGGCAGTCCCTAAAGGCTGCCCCGCTTGTTTTTTTTTATAGGTGTTTAGCTACGTTTGGTGAAAATTGGTTTAACCGTTTTTACTTAAGGTGTACAGTCTTTTGGAGGATTTTTTTTCAATTTTATTCAAATAGGTCTGTAGTGTTTAAAATATATTCTAGTAGAATGATCTTTCTCATCGATCTGCCTACCTGTTTAATGGTCAAATGGAGCCAGAGAAAACAAAAGCGTTTGAATGTGTGTGTATTTTTTAGAATTGACCATGCAGTGAAAATTATTGTGTCGCAGAATAGGGAGGAGAAACGATTCAACAAGTAAACACGGTTATAACCTTATTTGTTTACTAATACAACTGCCAATCCAACACCTCTTGTGAAGTGGGTAGAGCTTTTGCCTTTTAAGCAGCGGGTATCGGGATCAATTTTCGGTCGGAGCACAAGTTTTCTCTGCTAGGGAAATTTGTGCTTCTAATTCTGGTGTGATTGTGTGTGTGCGCTGTGAATATTTTTAGCAATCACGACAAAAATCTTCGAACTTAGTATGGGGCTGTGAGTGTTTCTATTACTATAATAAGCCTACGGTATCCCACTGCAGAGCAAAGGCCTCCCTATCCTCTATTTACTGCTTGTGATCTTGTGCTATGGAAAACTATACCTTCAAATATTAATCAAGGTTGTCTCGCCATCTCCTTCTAGGTCTGTCTCAGCATCATTAGTTTTGTGGGCTCAATAAAGATGTTGTTTTGGCACATAGTTCCTCATATTATGTATTTCTAAAATGTATACATATAATACATGGTCCTCAGCATAAAAACTGACTCTTTACGTCAAAGTAAAATATATAAAACTGTCACTTCTCGGTAATTTTAAACAGTCAACTTCAAAAATCAGTAGAACTGAAGCCTACAGTCATGATAAACTCTTCAGATTCCGTTTATTCCCCATTTGGCCAAGGAACCTACAAAACTGCAGAAATTGAATATGCAAACATGGAAACGTATGATATGGCTCCGCGCCAAGAGCGTTGACTACAATACCTAGCTGATGCAATTTGTTTCGCCATACGAAATTATTTGTGTAGTTTACCTAAAATGTTGGGCCAGAATAATACCCATAAGCTAATTTTGTGCCAAATGGCTATATTGTTCTAAATGATATTAGAATATTGTGGTTCGATGATTACTATCGCGTAGCCGATATTGCGAAATACGCGTGCAATGTGACTAAGTTTCACTCGTTTGTTTCACTAGTCTCAATGGAAGTAATGATAGTAAAATTATCTTTTGCAATTCCATTTAAAGAAGAGAAAATGGAACGAATGGTAGAAAATTATCAATGGAACTTGTTTAGTAATTAAACATTGTAATAAAAGCTTTCGCTCTCACACTACGTGCGATCTCTTGTATCATGGTTGAAACATTCACATCTAAGGGCCAAAACTGCGTTAAGCGGACGCCCGCGCGGTTCCATAGAAAAATGCTCGTGCGGCTCCACGCGACGGAGCACTTTTGTATGGAACCGCGCGGGCGTACGCAGTTTTGGCCCTAACACAACCAGAACCAGAAACACAAATATTCCTTGGGGAAAATCTTGTTCCTACAGGGAATCGAACCCAATGCCCCTACTTAGAATGCAAACGCGCAGCCGACTAAGCCAACAGGCAGCTGTAACTTTTAGGTAAGTTAATTGCGGAAGTTTCAATATATTGGTTACAATAATACAATCTAGTCTAATATTTCCGCAGTCAGTATGTTCTACAATAATGTAAAATCAAAAATGAAAATGTTTTTTATAGATACTGAATATCGATAAAAATATCGACATTGTAACATCACTATACGAGAAAAGTGGTCATTGTCGTTAGGCCGGACATTTTGTCCAGTTTCGAGTGTCGGCTCGTTAGTCGTACGTAATGGTACTGGATATACGTTTTGTATGATGTGTGTCCTATTTATTTTTCAAGTGTAGGCTCGTCCGAGTGGCTTTTATGAAATTGTTGGGTTGGAAATGTATATTGTAAAATATATAATATGGTGTTCTACGAATAATTTTTTATTTGTAGGATAGACAGTAATCACGAAATATTACAATAATATAAATATGAGATAAAATACATTCTCATAGCAGAAATATATTCTTTTCTATGGCTGCTATGATCCAAGACATAAAACATCAAATAAATAAAGAGTTTGTGAACACATTTTTTCATACTGTGATTCTCACTGTAGAATATTTTCTTCTTGTTTTTTTTCGATCTCCATTTTACACGCCATTAACTACATCTTATTGAAATTTTCTGTCGAAAGCATTTTTTTATTTTTCTTTGTCTCTAATATCTCAATATTACAGATGCAGATGTTATCTAACGCTGCTTTAAGTTCCATCAACTGTCATAGTTATTATCGACATCGTAATTGGTCGAACGATATATGAATTCGCCCAGAAGTGTATAACAAAAAGGCTCTTAACTCTACTAATATTATAAGTTCTGTCGAGCCTCATGGTTCTACCATACAAGGCTTGTAGATTTAAAACATATACCTTTGAACACATTTCAGATGAAACTACGATCAAACTTACAAATAGTAAATAAAAAGAAACCCTCAAGATAGGCACCTAAAGTTGACCATTGTCGTCAGACTGGACATTTTGTCCTGTTTCGAGCGCTCGTTAGGCCTAATGGCCGAGAATGTCTCTGTAACGACATCGCCCTGTTTTTATACTAGCCTAGTAGTTTACCGTGCTCGTAAGTGCGTATTTGATGAATATATAGTACTACCTACTGAGATAATCTACGAATAATGATTAAACACTAACAATTAGTAAGACGAACTGCTTGTTGACTCAGCTAAGCATTCGCCTTCTAAACTGAGGATCGGGTTCGATTCCGTGCGGAAACATAAGTTTTCTCCCCGAGAAAAATGTTTCTGTTCAAGGTATGTTGTGTTGTCGATTGTGTGTGTGATGTGAATGTTTCCGGCACCCATGACACTAGTCATCGAGATTAGTGTAGGGCTGTGAGTGTGAAAGAGTTTACGTTTTTGTGTTTCAAGCCTGTTTTAATAATTTTAATAATTTACGCGGGTGAAACCGCGAGGAACATCTAGTACTAAATAACAAAATCGCGGATTTATATCAAAGCTAGCCTCTTACGTATATTGCTTCTTCTAAGAACCTCGTCATATTGAATATTCTCGAGTTGGCCTTGTTCACACATGACCGGATCACATACATTAAAAGGCTCCAAGACAATCTCAAGTACTTTGAAGTAAGCGTATGAAGTCAACAGTTTATAGTCTTTATTTGTGAGAGGCTTTATTCGAAAGTGACTTTATTCCAAAACGTAGACTTATTCGAGAGTACTTCATGAAACTTGATAGCACTCAGGTGCTTAAAGTTCTCTCGAAGCTTCAGACTGGTTAATACAGTTTAGACTGCCTGCTATTAACCCGAGACTAAGGGGACACACGGCTGCACCGGTTGTTTAAATTTATGGGATGCTGGTACTAAGACCAACGGATGCGCTCGTACAACTACATTTATTTTAATTATTTTATTAGGTAAAGTATCAACGTAAAAAAGTAAACGTAAGTATTTAAGTTTTATAAAGTTTTCTCTCTATATTTATAGAATATAATAGAAAAAAATGTAACTCCTTTAAATAGCTGTAAATTTTGCTTTCAAAGTTATCCAAAAGTGACAATTAGGAACTGTATTCTGTACAATAATTACCCGTTAGTGTTTTTTAAAACATAATGAGTAATATCAGGTTTGTAAGAAAATTCATTTTGATATAGTCTACAAAAAAAGGAACATCGAATAGTAATAATCACAACAAACTAAAACAAAATAGTTTACAATCGAAAAATCGACCAACTTTTACTCCGATTTCCCAAACTTCTCGTCCGTGTGTCGCCTCGTTACCTGCATAGCGTTAGACACTATCCAGCTTACGCTAGCTTAAGTTTGGACAACACTGGCAATGATTCAAGTTAGCTAAAGCTCAGTTTCAAGTTACGCTATATTAGATGACCATAAATTAGATGCTTGGGAAGGCTTAGCGATTAATTTTGATGATTTTTAACCTCCGGCGCAAACAGAGACGTTTTACAAGTTTCAAAATCAACATATTATTCACTTAAAACGAAAAAAATAGTTTGAATGCAAGTAAAGCTAAAAAAATCGACTCCATCGCTTTATCTTCAGAACCCTTGATCAGATTAAATGAATGAAATACGCATAATTGAGGATAACTCAAAAACTACAGTTCAGATCTTGATCAAATTTAAATGATTTAAAAAAAATGCGCCGCCGAGTTTCTTACCAGGTACTTCTCGAGATGGCTATAATTTTGCGAATCTGGCAGTAATGTCATTAACTTTCATGAGTGTTTCTTTGGGGCTCATGTGAGTAAAAGATTTTGATTTGATTTGATTAAATGGGACCACGAGGGAGGCTCCAACTTTCAAATAAAAAAATGTCATCAAAATCGGTTCACCTAGAAAAAAGTTGTATAAAAAAGATTCAGTTAAATTGATGAGATGCAGACAACCTCCTCCTGTTTTTAAATCGTTAAATGTTTATTTTTACTCTACAAGTCAATCATATAGATAGTATTTATATTACTATGTAGTAATTTTAACTTAATCTTCTAATACTATAAGAATCTTTGTCCTGACATTCTGATTCACTTACTGACTGACTGACTGACTTAGAGACAACGCACAGCCTAAGCCGCTGGTCATAGAGACTTGACATTTGGAGTATACATTAGTACGTAGGGGTGTACTAAGAATGGATTTTTGGAAATTCTACTCCTAAGAGGGTTAAATGGGGTAAAAATGTTTGTATAAAAGTATATTGTTTTTGAACATATAGCGATAAAAATTGGTATTTGAATAGTTCTTTTAATATAAAAAATTAAGTTATCAATATATTTTTGCCAGGGGTGCATTAAAGTAGTGCAATGGGAGATGACAGTTCATGTCAAAAGTTCTTAATTAATGAAGTTAAAGTGATGTAAACTGTCTGAGTAGTAGAAAGTCTGAGTAGTGAAAGGTAATTTTGTTATGTTTAAACATAAACATAAACGCTTTCACACTCACAGCCCCACACTAAGATTTCTTGTGTCGTGGGTGCCGGAAACATTCACATCATACACACAAACACACCCAGAACCAGGAACACAAATTTTTCTTGAGGAGAAACCTTGTGTTCAGGCCGGGAATCGAACCCGATACCCCTGCTTAGAAAGCGAACGCTCAACCAACTAAGCCAACGAGAGTTCATATTTCAGGAAGCGAAGCGAGCTCGTACAATAATATATCACACGAAACAATGCACTAAAAAGAAATGTTAATCATGAATTACGAAACGGCAGACGGTCAAATCACTTAATTTGCTTTTCTTACATAACTTATCTTAATTTGAAACCTTATTTTTATCCCAAGCTTTTAGTGAATCACACTTGAGCAGCGTTTTCTTAATCGGAAAATGCTAGTGGCTTAAGATTATTAAGTGCGGTGGTAGTGATTTAATTTCCTGTGCACTCCGGCGGTGCACCGTTTTACCCCGCTCTCCTCTTTAGCTTGCAGCTCGAGTTTCTTAGATGCGATGAATTAAGAAGCTCTTGTCATTTTTGCTTAGCTGAAATTACAGTGAGATATCTTCTAGAATTAAATTAAATTTATGATATAATTAAGATAAACTTTATAAATGTGAATGTCTACGTTTATGCAAATCGCAATTATTTTCTTACGTGATGTAAATACCGTAGTACCTATTTAGGCTTCTTATAGCACTATAGGTAGTCCATAATAATATTTTCAGAGTTAAATTTTAGTAATAAATAATTGGATTGTGTAGTTGGTAGCGCGTCTGGGGGAACACAAGTTTTCTCCTTTTTTAATAAGATTTAAGAATAGCTTAATTAATTCTATTTTCAAGCGACTTCAAAAAAGGAGGTTCTCAATTTGATTGTATGTTTTTTTTGTGTGTATGTTACGCGATATCTCGGCCAATTATGAATCGATTTAGATGATTGATTTTGTTTGGTAGATAATAAAAATAGGTGATCCGATATATTTTTTTTCGAAATCCATTCAGACGAAACCAAAATATAAGCGTTGAAGTTGGTTTTTGTAAGCTTTGTTTAATAATTATAGTTAGTTAACTTCAACTTGCTTTGTGTAACAGTTTCAGTTATAATGACCAATAAATGCATTTCATGTCATAACCATCTTCTTTTGGTTAATAAACTCTTTTGTATTGCATTTTTTTTACCGACTTCACAGAAAAGGAGGAGGTACTCAAGTCGACTGTATTTTTTTCTTTTTTTTTGTGTATTTTACCTCATAACTTCGTTCCACGTGAACCGATTTTGAAATTTTTTTTTGTTTGATATATGTTGCTTTCAAAAATTTGGTCAAGATCTGATCACTAGTTTTTGAGTTATTGTCAATAATGCGTGTTTAATACGTTGAATCTGATCAACGTTCCGAAGATAAAGCGGTGAAGTCGGTTTTTTTAAGCTTTATTTGCGTTTAATTATACGGAAAGCACGTAAGACTGGACATGCAGTACAAGGATTTAGCAATTCACAAACCGTGACTCCAACAATGGTCTACTCTGTGTGTACCTCCATTCCATCGCACCGATCGCTTATGCTTAGACATCCGAGTAGTTCACAACACCGGACGTCCGGACATAGAGCTTCCTACATATTTACTATGGATGCCTGGACAGTTATAGATGCGTTTCCGGCACTGTCAAGCGAACTTGTCGATTAATCTTGCACCTTCAACGAGTTCAGAACGCGTCTTTGGTAATAGATGACTTGGAATTTCTAATGAATGGTAGTGCTCTGTCAAATAGTTTGGCTTTTGGGGTAGAAAGTAGAGTTGAGAGCTTTGGCATTTACATAAACGCTTGCACATACACAGCTCCACATAAGTTCAATGACTTGTCTCGTTGGTGCCGGAAACATATTACACACATAATCATAACCAGAACCAGAAACTAAAGTTGTTTTACCACCGGAATCGAACTCGATACCCGTAGGTGGTGATTTTTTCCCCAGCTGTGAAGGCAGATGGTATTTTCAATAAAATATTTTGGTAGCAAGAGACTTTTTTCATAATTAAAAAAGTAACAGGTCTTTTGAGCAAGCGTCACGTCCATTGAATAAAATAAATAAACGCTCACACTCATAGCCCACATTAAGTTTGGAGACGTGTGTACCCCACTACACATGCCTGAAAAAAATACATTACTCACACAATCACACTCAGAACCAGAAACACAAATTTCCCTTGAGGAGTAAACTTGTGCACCAACAAGCAAACGCATTCAAACACATGCCCCACACTAAGTTCAATTACTTGTATCGCGGGTGCCGGAAACATTTACATATAACACACACAATCACATCCAGAACCAGAAACACATTTCCTTGGGATGGAAAATAGTGCTCCGGCCGGGAATCGAACCCAGGACCCCCGGTGCAGAGGGCAGAGACCTATCCACCGCGCCAACTGAGTCGGCAGTGGTCAGGTTATCAAACCCAATACTAGCTTAGAAGGCGAACGCCTGTTACTATTACATCAATTATTCTAAAAAAATCAGTATAAAATGTTATGTAGGTACCTATATAAATAAATATGTATTATTTTACATTATCTACTTTCTTTAACCAAAATTGGTTTCAAAAACAAACTTTTTCTAGGCGAAAGTTAAGAAGTCTCTCTAGGCAAAACAAAAATGTGTTTTTTTATCCAAACTAAATTACTTTTTTCATTCGTGACTCTAATTACGTTAGTAATAGCTAAAAGTTTGCTCGTGAAGTAATTCTCCTTACTTATTTACAAAGTTAATCTTGTTCGAAAACTGGAACGAAGTTAGAACATTTGTTTTCTGAAACTTAAAAATAAAAGTTGTGTTAACAACGCTCTAATTTAACGAAAAGTTTGTGAAAACATTGCTTTCATTTTTTTTTTATAATTTTTTATACCGGTTTTTTTCAAGATTTTCTTAACATTTGTCGTCAGTTATAGCTTTTATCATTCTAGTCTTAATGGGTCAGCTATGCACAATCTCAATTCTGACATTGCCTATGGTACGAGAATACCGTCGGTCTAATAACAGTTCATTTTTATTGACAGCAGAATACGGTTATTGCTTATATCAAGTATCAGTCACAATTCAATCTAGCTAGCGCGACACACCGATATTTGTAGGTTAACAGAATACCGTTTGTGACATAACGAGATCGATACTAGATCCTAACTTGAATTTTACTATTTTAAAATTACTAGAATTGCCCTTCAGGTTTCTATTTTTGTAGAAAAGAAAAAACCCCAATCAGACTCACAGCCCCAGGTTACATTCAAAGACTTGCATCATGAGCGCATTTTATATTAATCTAGGAGACATAATACATATCACATAATCACACCCAAAACAAGAAATAAATCGAAACCAGAACACTTTAAACTAATTGCAATATTGGTTTAGTGTTAGAGTATTTTCGGCAACCCTAGCTTTACTGCCTGTCATTTGCAGGACTTCAGTTACATAAGTTGTCGCTGGCTTTATCTTGTTGCTGGGTCTTATATCGCTTACATGCTAGATATATGGACTTTTTACACCACTTTTATGTAGATAAGTGGACTTTATACCACTTCTGCAGTGAGCTTTCGAGCTCGCCTGATTTAGTGTTGAGATTATACTAAGCTCTTTAAGTTACGAGTTGCAGTGTTGTCTATGAAAAGCCAGTAAATTGATGTATTGATAGTGAAAACGTGACTTATTTGTAAAAAGATTTAACTGCAGCAAATACTGTATGATAAATTACAAATAAGTCCTTAGGTATATGACTTATCATCTGTGGTATAAGTAGTTTGTTGTTGCGTTTGACATTAAGACGATACAAGAATATATTCTTATACTCTTGTAATTGCTGCACACTCTCCAAAATTTAAACGAAATAATACCGATAGGCGTGCGACCTCGTCGCCGACGTCGTCGTCGGCGACCGAGGTGTTGTAATTTAGACTCGACTAAGTTGATAAAAAATATTACATAAATTATTTCTTATGCGACGTCCGCTTGAACCTTACATACATATGAACAACACAACTATACTGCTATCTCAGCGATACGAGCGAGTGGATGTGCTGCACTAGGGGACAATTAATCTTATGTGTACTTATTTTGTTCCCCTTCGGACGCCAGACGAAGTTAGCTGCCTTATTACTTAGAACTTCGATATAGTTTCGGTTCAGTTTCAAACTATTAAATGTTTGACTCTCCATATCTCTATATGTAGTGTTACCGTCACAGTACTTTAAACGGTTATGGTCAATGACCTATAGAGAAGTTCTTGCAATACCACCTCAAACAAAATTGGCCTATTGTAAGTATATGTACAGTAAGCACTACACACACATACACACACACACGCTCACACATACTCTCTCTCTTTCTCTCTCACACACACACAAAAACACACACACACTGGTCATTCATATATTGTAAATAGCTGTAAACTAACCCTTGGCATAATTAAATAGTTTCATGAATGGGAGAAGACGCTGGTTCTCGAAACACTTTTTTAATTCAAGATAGGCAAACTTTTGACCACCATCTCACCTGATGGTAAGCGACGATGTAGTCGACGATGGAGCAAGCTTGCCTAGAAGATACCTATTCACTCGCAACTTGAAGACTCTCATATTGTACTCATCAGGAAACTCCAATTCAAGCCAACTCCATCCCTTTGCGGTTCGCACATTCAACGTCATTATTCCATAACAAGCAATACGCTTGTTTTATATAATGTTCAATATCGTAATTGTGTATAATAATAATAACAAAGACTATAATAACAAATATAATAATACAGAAATAAAAATAATTCAGAGTCCGCCGGGGGTAGTACCACACAATTGCCAAACATTCAACCAACATTAAGTACTGTATCTCGGATTGAAGGCCAATGTCTCCAGTGAAATTACAGGGCTTAAAAAGATTTAACATCTAATATCTATCGGAGAGAGACGAGCGCGGTGCTGGTCGCATATTACATTAGAAAACAGCGATTTTGACAGTGGCCTCGATTCTGATGTCACACACTAAATTAAATTAAAACTATTCCTGTCTTTTACAAAATAGGAACACAAGACAGAGATATCATACTGCTGTGCTGTCAAGTTAGTCAGAACTTAGATGTCTATGCAAGCTTAGTCGAGTATGTGTTGTATTGGTGTTAACTAAAAACAAGCGCCTTTCTGCTTCTGCTGTTCATATTTTAATTGATAAACTAGCGTGACGGCACTAAAATGCATGCATATCTCTGTCTTATGTTTTATTTTGTAAGAGACAGGGATAGTTTAAATTAATTTAGTGAGTGTACATCAGAATCGAGGCCAAGTATCTACCTACGAAAAAATCTACAGGTTTAGATAACGCTATAGGTTCAAACCAAAGTGTTATATTTGTGGAGTGGGGATCTGGTGACCTGACCGTTTTTCTTATATCTACCTACAGCTGGCACCAGTCTCTTACAACACTGGTTTACGCTTTAGTCAAACTGACTTTTTTTGTTAACTAGCAGATAAGAATACTAATGTGAGAGGAAAATAAAGATATTTTATTATTATTATTACTCTGTAGGTACTAATTTTGATACTATTCCAAAACAGTCAAGTCACCATGACTTCCCGTAATAAGACCTCGGCTAATTCGATCCGACTTCCGATTCTCATTTCGTCTGTCTTGCCTCTTTGTTCACACTGATTGCTGCAGTGTATCCATATACATATATCTATAATAATACGAGGAGAAATGATATTTATTCAATTAGTTAAAAGGTTAGTGAGCTTTTTATGTTTTTAGATCCTTTTGTGTCATAGATTTTACATTAGTAGATAACTTACTCCGTGTTGTGTCGAAAAACAAAACAATTGATATAACAGGACCAAAATCCAAGTTTTCAAATTCAACAAAAACACCTAATGCTGTGTTAATGCCGCTAAAGTGAAAAGCGTTATTGATTTTGTATTATTTTCCTAAACATGTGATTCTGCAAGTGTTAATGGTGTATTATTAACCGTTAATTGTTTGTAAACGTGCAAGAAAGGAGGCAAATCATACAAAACTAAAAAAAGTGATTTTAATTTTTGGCTCCATAACTCCGACTGATGTTTTAGTACTAGGGCAAGACTTGATAATTATAGACTAAGACTTTTACTTCACCTTAGCTGTGACTGGTGACTAAGAATATAATTAAAAACTTGAAATATGTTTCATCACTTGACACTGGCTAAATGCAAAAAAATTGCGGAGCCAAAACCATTAAAAAAAACAACAAATGCATTTTTGACAGCTGCCATATCTATCACCATATATTTTTCACCGATTTTCAATTGTTTTTCCGATATTCTTTTTTATTTTTTACCGACTCTACAAAAATGGAGGAGGTTCTCAATTCGACTGCATTTTTTTATATATGTTACCTCATAACTTCTTTCTGGATGAACGTATTTTTTGTTTGAAAGTTGGTATTTCCAATGTGGTTATTTAAATTTGATCAAATTCTGACCAGCAGTTTTTAAGTAGTCCTCAATAATGCATATAATCTGAACAAGGGTTCCGAAGCTAAAGCGTTGAAGTCGGTTTTATTTTTAGCTTAGCCTGCTTTAATATTTTATTATGTGGTGTATGTACTAATATATGTACCATCAAATGATACAAATGATAAATGTATGATTTTGTTAGTAACACCTTTTCCATCATCAAAACTACTTTCCCAATAGCACAATTGGTACAACGCTAAAATAAATCCTAGGACTTCTGGGCCAACAATGCGCGTGAAACATGTCACCGAGAGAATTCTCCGCTATTTTCTCAGCAAACATAATTTATCCTAGAGCTGTGGTTCTCATCTCATAAGAGCCTCGCCTACATTTCCTTTTAACATTTCCAGTTCATCTCAAATTCCCAAACCTTGCACTCGCAGCTCTCCAAGCATTTCACATAATTCCACTGCACTTTATTAAGGCAGTACACTGCATAATCTAAGAGATGCTAAACCACCGGGCGTCTAATATTTTACACCGGGTGAGAATAGCCTTAAAACATAGGTGTCTTTGCTTGGTACTGCATTGTGAGCAGATTATTTAGTGTACGCTTAAGTGGTGCGGTGTTGTAAGTATTCTTTAGACGTGTTTTAGTATAATATATTAATGGATAAGTGGAACAGGATAAGTAATGGTAAGTTACTTTGGCAGTGTCAGTCAAAATGTATATCAACGTAACAAGATACTGCCTTTACATTGTAAAATGTGGTATTAGTTTAAATCAACAAACGTATTCACACTCACAAGTCACAACTCTACTCTAAGTTCAACGACTTGTATCATGGGTTTCGGCAATATTTACAACACACACATACACTCACAAAACCAGAAGCACAAATCTCTCATGGTCGGCAAATTGTTCTTCTATCGGGAATCAAAATCAGTTTTTCCCATACCGCTATCAAGGTCAACAAAGTACACTTTTGTGACAGCAATTAAAAATGCCCATGCCCATTTCACCACCTAACAAGACAAACAGTCAAACGTCATCCATTTATGGTTGATATAACTTCAGCTCGCTGGAAGCGTTTCGCTTTTACGTTTATCATCCGTACTACGAGGGAGTGTAACTTATAGCGCGCGTCTTTGTTCCCTGAACGGTTTGATCTGGGAAGATTCAAGTCAATAGTGTATAGGTATGTTCTAGTCAGACATGCAACATCTTCGACCGTATCATCACTTTCTATCGGGTGAGAAAGTGGTCAAATGCTTGCCTATTGAACATTAAAAAAAGTTGTGACTTCGAAAGCAACTTGTTATATAAATGTATACCTAAACATAAACGCTTTCACACTCACAGCCCAACACTAAGTTCGATGACTTGCGTCGAGGGTGCCGGAAACATTTTCATCACACACTCAATCACAATCAGAACCAGTAACACAAATTTTCCTTGGGGAGAAAACATGTGTTCCCGCCGGGAATAGAACCCGATACCCTTACTTAGAAGGCGAACGCCAACCAAATAAGCCAACGAGCAGTTCAAAATATATATAATTTTCTAAATGGTAAAAATATGTGATTCCCGTTGTTGTTCTTGCGTTGGACTATAATCATACTACTGACGATACTACTAACGACTCTAGCACGTAACATGTCAAATTCTTATCTTGATTTGTATTTCACATGAACTTTTCTATTTAGTTGGATTATGCAACGTAAACTTTTAAACTGGGTCAGGTAGTGTACACGAGAATGTATTTTGTGAAAAATATACGTGTAAGAAAGACTGCAGGTAAGGTATATTTTAAGGAAGAACTTAAGTTATAAGTTCCTCGGGGAGTGTCACTTTCGAGTAGCTTAAAGTGGGTCAACTAGTAGAGTGAAGAAGGGGAAATGTAAATTATGTTTTAAGTTTTTCGTAGATATTGATGTACTTATAGTACAATAGATAGATAGATAGATAATACTTTATTGATCCACTTTACAAGATGAGATAATACAGAGGTAACAAACAAGCTTATACGTAAAGTATCACAACAGGCGGCCTTATCGCTAATAGCGATCTCTACAATCTATAAAAAGATCTGCAAATAAATTGTATACTGATAAATTGCTTACGTTTAACGCTTTCACACTCACAGCCCCTCACTAAATTCGATGACTTGTGTCGTGGGTACAGGAAACTTTAACATCACACACAGAATCACAGCCAGAACCAGAAACACAAACTTTCCTTGAGAAGAAAACTTGTGTTTCCACCGGGAATCGAACCCGTTACCCGCTTATCTGTTCGTATAGGTGACATTTTTTGTTTATTTCTTATATTAAAGATATATCAATTTTATCATTGCGTCTCAGCGAATTGATAGGACGTACAAAATGCTAAAGAAGAGCATTTTTATAACATATTTTTACCATCATTGGTAAAATGGCACTAGTGACGTTTTAATGCTATGCGGTCTTGCCAATCAAAATAGTCTGCAACTCATTACAAAATAGCTAAAGAGCTTTTGTTAAGCTTGAACTTTTCTACTCGACTCTACTTTATAATATTACTTCTCATCTTGTGACGTTACAAAACTTATATCCTTAGATTAAAACCATAAATTGGATTAGAAAAGACACTGTTAAGACGCTTGCACACTGAGATATTATAGCAGCCTCACTCACTGCGTAACGAAATTATACGAGTCATACACGATGTAGCTAGGGTTGTCGACAGTTGTGAAAAAAATATTGTGTACATTTTGTTTCTAATGGCGATAAATACCCTCTATTATATTTGACACACAACCGCCCTTACCGCCATTTATAATTGCGTAGAGAGTAAAATAGTTTCATATTGTAATATCTACAAAACAATAGACGCTTTTTTTAAACGCTTTCACACCCACAGCCCCACACTAAGTTCGATGACTTGTGTCGTGGGTGTTGGAAACATTCACATCAACACACAATCACGACTAGAACCAGAAACACAAATTCTCCTTGGGGAGAAAACTTGTATTCCCTGGCCGGGAATCGAAACCGCTTTATGCTTACGAGGTGAACGCCACCCAACCAAGCCTGGGCCAGGGTGTCTTATATAATTGCTTCGGCAAACCACGGTATCGGCAAGTCACGGATCGGATAACTTTTCAGGCGAAACGTGTTGTCGGTAAAAAATTGTATCTGCTAATATTTTTTTCGTACTCGTCGTTGAGATGTGCTTCTGTGTAAAAGGCTTCAAGGCTAATTTTATAAACTGTAGGGAACTCGGCAACCCTAACCGTCTTCAAATGCAACATTTCTGCGTCGCGTATTATCGTGCACCCGCGAGCGCAGCTTAACATTTATTGTGCATAGCTCGTGTTTACCGTGCTGATGGCAGCCACATGTGCAAGTGCCTTTAGATTAATTTGTAAGTATTTGGCTGTTTTATTTTTGTCCAACAACATTGTTCTAACTCTAGAATTGTTTGATTGTGTTCATAACAACTATCTATTTATATTACATAGTTTTTTTTTAACAACTAGTCTTACTTTTCCCTCGACCACTATCATACCTGTTTATGTAGAGACACTGCATATTGTGAGAATGTTTGACACCATGGAGCTAATTAGGATTTTACATTCAATACTTGACTTTTTTAGGTTTACAAATCACGACTGAATTCGACGTCATTGCTATAGTGCAAATACGATTTTATTTCAATTTGGAAAACAAATAAATTTGTTTACAGGCAATAAAATAAACTCAGTGATAGTTATTTTCTTTTATCACTGTTAGTACATTCAAAAACTATTAACACCACTTAGTAGTCTAACTTTGTTTTGCTTCTTATTTGTTATCATTGTTACACAAGAAGTACTCTGCAAAGTCGACCTAATATGCATTAATCAAATCTTCAAATAATATCACAATATAATTCTCAACAAAGTCGCAAGAGATGTACCACGCCTAGAACCTATAATATAGTGTATAAAGCGCGAGTCTTACTTATGCTGAAAAACGCTCAAATATTTAATAACGTCATATTTCAAGAAATTCCGTCATTTGCGAGCGCCGTTAGATTTCCAAGATTGCCGCGTTAATTTCGCAAGAAAACTCGTACAGGTGAGGAGAGGGTGTGAGGGGTGTGAGTAATGGGATTCTCATTATTTCCAACTGCCACTGATTTTAATTTCCTGCAAGCGAGTGCACGCGACGGTGGTGCCGCGTAGCGTCTTGACGTGCGATTTATTTGGGTAAATAAATATGGCGGCCGCGTAATGCGCTCCGCTTTAAGGCACTTGTCTCACCAACACCAAGCGACTTCCTAGTCCGCGAGTCGCTGCGAGAAAGCGAATAGAGCTAATAAGTCAATTTTGGCGCTACATAATACAAGGTGTAAACTATCCATAACCTAAAGAATGGAACGCTTTGCCGTTCAATTTAATTTCCCGAAAGGTACAATTAGGGTGTGTTCAAAAGTAAAGTGAATAGGTATTTGCTGAGCAAGCATGCTCCATCGTCACTTTCCATCAGGTGTGATTGTAGTCAAACGTTTGCTTAGTATGTTTAAAAAAATATAAAAATAAATTGTTCATGTTTTTATCTTAAGATAAAAATATCTCAATGTCTCAGTCTAGAATATCTGCGCTAATTGAATTTAATCCAAATCTGTTTGGATGTTTCCGAGATAACCCATGCATACACATTCAAACACTGCAGCATTCAGACTTATAATGTAATCTATATCAATATAATAGTAGGTATGACACTATTGCAGTAGGTTGCCTCTTTGAAGAAAAAGCAAAATTTTTCTCCATTTAAACTAACGTCATTTAACATTTTACTAATAGCAATTCAGAAGGAAGGATATTCAAAATCTTTTTATGAATGAAACAAATATTTCAACAATGTATTAAAATAATCAATCGATTAAAAGCTTAAAATATACATATTTGTTTATGCCACTCAGTTTTGTTATAAAATAAATTACTACAGTATTTGCAGATTAATCAACTGTGAATTGTTTCATCGCGTCAAGCAACAGCATGTTTTTCACTACCTAGTGATATACCTATATCGCGTACTATTTGCTATCTCATCGCTTAGGCCCGAGGGACAAGTGCCTTAACATATAGGTATGTATGTGTAATAAATGCATATTCCCCTTCCGATCACAGGTGTTAGTAAGGTAAATATGAAGTAGATTAATAGTGTTAAGTACGTTATTAATCATTTTAATCTATGTTCGCTTTTAATTAAGGATATGATTATTAGGAGAAGTAATTATTTTTATGTGTATAATGGTTGTGTCCAAGGTGTAATGTCAACGCATTAAAATGGACTTTGCCAAATATAAAATCAGTTATTTTCTTAAAAAAGCCATTCCGAAATTCAGTTTAGAAGCTCAGCTCACTTTCAAAGTGTTATAAAGTTCTTAATACATATGAAAAAAAAGCAAGTAAAACGTATCAACAATATTGAAACTGAATCTCGCGTCACAAGATGTATATATATATATATGTAGTGAGGGATACAGGAATCATCAGAATGAAGTGTGTGTGTAGTGAGTTATTTCGTATTTGTGTGTACGAAATAAAGTAATAAAAAAAAAGACGTATGGCACTCGACTGCCGCGGTAAAGCTATTTAGCATTTTTTATCAACTTATGCAATTGTAATTATTTATTTATTTTATTTATGCAGTATTTTTTCCTGCCTTTCCTGGAGTGGGGGGTGTTAGGTTATTTTCGTTACGGAATTTCTGGATTCGGGCTCCACGCTCAAGGCCCGCGATAGAAGCTATGTAATAGCTTAAAAAAATATTTTTATGTGTTAAAGTAGGTGTAAGTGTTATATAAGGTGTAAGTGTTACATAAGTTTCAGCTTTCGTTCGTAGATACAGTAATCCATCGTTTTACACAATTACTATTACAATTTTCAAACTGAGTGACTACTAACCATTAACATATATTATAGTACAATAGTAGCAATATTACAATTAGGTTGTCGTGTATATCATGGTATACCATTAAAAATTGGGCTCATAGAAAATAATAACAAAAGAACGCTGAAGTCTTTTGGTATTCAACAAACAGTATCTTCCTCTATATTCATAAGGTTATGAAATCTTCCAAGGAGCTTGGGTGTGATAATCTCCTAATGCTAACACAAAATGTGTCGTGTATTTACAAGCTCGAGGCTGAAAGGCTTACTTTGCATAGAGGACAATGATAATCATGTATTAGCCTAAAATTCATATATGAAATAAGTTATGCGGTTCTACAAGACACTGATATAAGGTAGTTGACACACGTTTTAATAGTCTCCTGCATGTACATTTACCTATATTAGCAAAGAAGTTGGCACGTGTATGGGATTGAATGGCGTTTTTATAGAGGTAGGAATCTTTGCAGATTCCACACTAGCAATCATTCAACTGCCAGCAGTAGAGTACAAAAATACTGTACTTCAGATTGAAGGGCAATGTTTCTAGTGTTTTTTTTTTATTTTATTTTTTTTCCTTTATTTACCAATTAAAATATTTACAATAGGTACAAACAAATGGTAATAGCATTTAAAAAACCACTAAGGTTTGTAGGGATGTCATTTTCAGGCTATTTCAAAGTGAAAACTAGGTAAGTGCGTTGATTAATCATGAAGTATGTCTAGATTAGATAAAAAGTAAAGTTTAAATTTTTGCTTTAATGTTTTTTGGCGTAAGTATTTCAGGATATATAAATATACTATGTCAGTGCGATGAGCGCAGTGTATAGTAATACACTGCATGATTAGTTAGTGATAGTTAGTTCTGGCTAGCATTGATTTGTGATGGACAAACGTGACGCGGCACAGCGACTTGCAGGCGAGCGACTTACTCGTCTCGTCTCTAAGTTAATTATACAAAACTGTATGTAGTAAATAATGATTGAGAGAGTAGACTCGTCACCTGAATGCTGCTCTGTATTTTGCTCATTGTACTCAGTTATATATAAGTATCGCTATACATCGGGCCAACACAGCCAGCTAAGTGGGAACACAGCCGACCAGTAACGATTTATTTTCATTGTCCGTATCTAAGTAAAATACTTTAAAAAATCGATAGAACTATAAGAAGGATACTTAAAAAATGAAAAAGAAAAATTTTAGAAGTTATCAAAGGTCTCATTTCTTAGAAATCTTTCTATATAATTCAGGTGTCGACAAGTAATTTTAAGTGGAGTCCCGGATACTGTTAGAGACTTTTATTGAGGTTCAAAGGTAAAACTAGTTATAGGTTCTTTTTTTATTTAAACTCATTTAAAATAATTTTAATATTAAAGCAAGAAATTGCACCTGCGGTGTTAAGTTAGTTTTTTTATAGTTTAGTTTATGCGAGGAACAGTAAATGCGATAAGTGTCTTTAAAGTCCGTCCGTTAATCTCGAGCTATAATTTTATTCAAAAATTAAGGTTTGAGAAAAAATAGTCACATACGAGTACACATAGACAAACATAGTAGCTAGGATATCTAGTTTACCTTAACAACATGTTTACCCCAGATTAATTCTGTGGATACAGTTTTATAAATTACTAGCCGTGCCCCGCGGCTTCGCCCGCTATTATCATGTTAAAAAGTAGCCTGTGTGTTAATCCTAGGTATAATCTATGTACATTCCAAATTTCATGCAAATCCGTTCATCCGTTAAAGCGTGAAGAGGGAACAAACATACTTACACGCTTACACACAAACTTTCGGATTTATAATATTAGTAGGATTTGCAAGTCAATTATCTTCATTTGGAGTAAAGGCTTAGAAATACTGAACAATTAGGTGATTTAATATTTGGCGGTCCGAATTTCGACCTTCCTCGGTCCGAACATAGACCGCGGTCCGCCTGTTGCCGACCGCTGATCTATACCATTGATACTGTTACAATGATAAAATAATAGAAATATATAGTCAGTATAGTATTGACTCTCTCTATAGGTACTAATATGAAGCAGTAACTTTTGCAGGTATGTTGCTCGATGTGTTGCGATTTCTCATTTTACGATCAAATATTACCTCAATTTCTGTTCATTTTTATTCTGTAGTACAATAACAAATCTTACAAAGTAAATGTACGTGAACAAACATGAAAAGTTGTTCAGCTTTACAACTATTTGAGATCGCCTGCCCAGATTTACAATGAGTAGTGTTTCACAATTTTTATAATGGTTAGTTGTAATGTATTGTTCATATTCTAATTATAATTTATAGATAATTCTTAAATTTGTGAAATAAGGACAAATTATATTATCTAATCTAATACATTTAAACGAGCAATTCTTGTATATGTATATAATCTGAATCTCGGAAACAGCTCCAACGATTTTCATTCAATGCAGTATGCAGGGTGTTTCGGGGGCTATAAATCGATCTAGCTAGGTTTCATTTTTAGAAAACGTCGTTTTAACGAGCAAAACTCGGTCATCCAGGTATTAAGTAATAAGCCGTGTAAGTGTATGTAAGCTGTGTGTTTGTTGTCCATTTTATGTTATGTTTATCATGTTTAAAGTGCCAAATAAATATTTCATTTATTAATTCACTTAATGTACATTAATATATTAATGTGAATGAAATATTTATTCAATTACATCCAAACCCAGAAGCACAAATGTCCCTTGGGAAGGTAATTGTGCTCCTACCGGGAATCGAACCCAGAACCCACGACGCAGAGGGCGCCAACGACCCAGTTGGCGCAGTGGGCAGGTGAAGCCTTTTCTTTATTTTATTTAGATTTTGATATAAAATAAATCTAATAAGAGGACGGATATCAAGTATTAGCCATTTCAAAGCATCCGTAGACAAAATGGAAATAATAATATACCTAACGATAAAAGCATAGAGTATAAAAATAAAAACTAAATACGTTTTTTTTAAAACAGGGAAATATTTTTTGCGTATTAATATAAATTCTATCTACAGGCCAATTGCCTATATTTTTTAATATGTATGTATACACAAAGACACAGTTTTATACAATAAAAATATTCTATTCTAAAAAAAATAATAAACGAAATCGCTAGCAGCCTATTCACATAATCAACGGGCAATATCAAGTCAATAACTCACAAAAGCTGATTGATTCGAACACGATAAATCAGTCGATTTCATAATGAAAATTCAGTATAACATTGAAGCACGGATTGGGGCATAAATCGAACTATTTTTACCGTCCCTTCACAAAAAACTTGCCGCGCAGACCTTTTTGATGGCAAAAGTGCGACCATATTTTCAAGCTGAGCAGTTTTTGTTGAGCATATTTGTTTGGTGAGCGTTTAATGTTTTACTGTTTGTGGAAGACAAGCAGTGGTTGAGGAAAATGTTAGGAAAATTGCTAACTTGCGGCTTATTTTTCATTAGAAAATGTGTTAGGTACTGTACAATTTGTTAGGTATTGTTAATGTATTTCGGTTGTTGGTTTAGGTATTGTCAATGTAATGGTATTATAAATATCGTTAGTTAAATAGACTTAAATATTTAAATGAAAATATTGTGTCACTTAGAACAACTTTAGTTGAAAGACAATCACAGTAATTAATATTATAAATCCGAATGTTTGTGTGTAAATGTGTAAGTTTGTTTGTTCTCTCTGTACGTTGTAACTATTGAATGGAAAAAGATAAAATTTGGAATGTACACAGTTTATACCCAAGATAAACACATAGGCTACTTTTTAACTTGATAAACGCAAGTAAAGCCGCGGGGCACGGTTAGTTATTGAATATAAGTTCAAGTATTTCAAACTGGGCCTAAGCTATTAATTAAAACCTTATATTCCTTATCTAAAACCTGGTACATGAATATTTCAACTACCTATTAGTCTCGTTGGCTGAGCGCCTTCTAAGCAGCGGGTATCAGGCTCAATTTCCTATGAGAATTCAATTGTTCTCCCCAAGGGAAACTTGTGTTTCTGGTTCTGGGTGTGATTGTGTGATGTGAACGATTCCGGCACACACGACACAATTTTTCGAATTTGGTATGGAGCTGTGAGTGTGAAAGAGTTTATTTATTATTTATTTATATAATCCAAAATTACAGTAAAACAGTTTGTCGGAGAAGAAATACGACCCTGCTATATAATAAGTCTTTTTGTAAACATGTCGGTTGTTTTTGCTGCAATTTATGCAGAGAGTTTTAACAAACTATTTCATATAGCTTGAGTTATTCCCTGTAATCTGAAGTCAATTATAAATGTAAGCAATCTGCGTGAAATTCAAGCCACAAGCAACTTGCAGACGCGTATAATGTGTTATGTTAACCGTAGAAACAATTAGGAACTTTTAATTTAATGTATGCTCATAATAGACCGAGACATGACGGAATGTGGGAGGATATTAAAACTTTGCCAGCATTTATAGTACATACCCAACGTTAACTTATTTTCTTCTAACGAACGAAGTTAGAGATCATTAAGATTTGTTAGCGCGAGTAGTGTAATTAGGTTTTAAAGATTTGTTAACTTGGTACTAGAATTAGCTTTAGAACTAGATTTACTTTTGAATATTATTAGTTTGAACAAATTTGTCTACGTTTGGGGTGGCATAAATTATAATATTTCAAACTTGCTTCTCAAATCTACTTTAAATAGTTTCTTAGAAGTTAATGTTAAGAATTTATTTTATCACATACTTTACCAACTTAAATTTAAGTCATTAGTTATCAGTAACTTTCAAGTCAATAGATATCAACTTAGTATCTAAAATCGAGCAGTTTCATAATGGATAGTCCTGATATCAATATTATTCAGGGAATTAGCGTGACTTAGGCGTTGTCGATGTCTAAATTGACAATTTCGGCTTCCTTCAGAAGCCTTCTTCAGTACAACGTGTGAGTCACGCTAATTCCCGTTTTTATATAGTTTTTAGTTTAATTTATTATTGTGAAAGAAAAGGTTATTTCAAATTTGTATATTATTTTAATTTATTATAGTAAAGCTAAATGAAGCATAATAAAGCTAATGAAGCAAAAAAAAATGTAGGCTTAAGAAGTACCTCACATAATTTTATTGATAAAATAAAATCAAGTAAATTATGTATGGTAGTTCAAAATGTATTAACACCTGTAGCTTTTATAACATATTAGTGTACGTGATATAGTAGTTAGTTTAAATAAAGGTGTACATATCTATTATTTATATATTAATTATTTATTTATTTATTATTTAATTTATTATTTTTATTTATTATTTTTATTATTTATTTGTACGTATTAGCATTGCAATTCAGAGAGGCAATGCCGCCAGCATGATGGGAACGCTACCCACTGGTAGTGGGCTTGAGCACTTGAGTTACCTATAAGCTCGATGTCTTGTAGGTAACTTTAGTTCTTTGCTGTACATAGTTTTAGTTTAGTTTTAGGAAATATAGGCAATTGGCCCGTAGTTAGTACAGGATATCCTTTCATGTAAAAAAAAAAAAAAACATATCTATAAAATGATTGATATACATTTATAAATGCTCATAATTTTAATGTATAATAATAACAAAATGTTGCTTAATAGTTTCAAATGTGCGTGAGATTTTATGTAATTATTATTTAGCGGAGTGTTATATAGTAAGGGACTAAAAAACCTAAAAACATCAAGCCTCTGTAGTTTTATGCAGAACTCGAAATTTTGCATTCATAAACTATAAATACGGGTAACTTTTAAAATAGTGGCTGACGTTCTCCTCGAGCTCAATAAAATAAAAGAGTTTTATTGCTTTAGTTCCTAACTAAAAATATTACCGAACCGATTTGTTTTTGTAGTAAAACCATTTTCCAATTTATTCAACTCGAGTTTTTAACCTGTGCCGTTTAAAACCAATAACGTATCACATAAAAGTACCAGGCAAGCATAAAGTCGAGGATATGACGCGGGCGAGTCGCCAAATGCTGGCTCATTTAGGTCAATGTGGCCCGATATCGATACTGAGACCCATTCCAAGACGAATGTGAACGATATCGTGAGCGATTTTTAAGCGTTTTGCTAGAAAAGTTTTGTAATAGCGGACTTAAAGTTAACTTGTTTCCAGTTCGAGTTTAGAACTAGCGGCGTTTCCAGAATACTTTGTTTGGCGTTGGAGAGAAATAGCTCGGAAGTTTTATTGTTAGAAATTTGCAAATACCTTTAGCAATTTATTGAATCAACATTGTTTGACTGAAGGTATCTTTTATTACTATATTATAAAAGAGACAAACACTTCTTATTCCCTATAGTTCAACTGATGGTATGCGACGAGCCTGTCCGACTACATACATCTTCAGTGCAATCCGGGATATGAAAATGCCGCATGACACTGCAATGCGCTCTTCTCCCTAAAATTTACAATCATATATGTCTTGTGTACTCTAAATCTAAGTACACTGAAGCTGTCAGTGTGCTTTATAAAACTATAAGAAAAACTGTCATAAATATGAAAATAAATAAATATTGTGGAGATTGATAGTTTTAAAATGTGTCCTTTATTTGGATCATCTTAGTAAGCACTTAGTGTTTATTTAAAAACTAACCAAAATAAAAAATAAATATAATAAACATAACATATTAAAAAAATATCCTACTAATATCCGAAAGTTTGCGTGTAAGTATGTATGTTCCCTCTTCACGCTTTAACGGCTGAACGGATTTTAGCGGGCGAAGCCGCGGGGCATGGCTAATATTAAATATAATCCACGCGCGATGAGAATGGGATGCTACTTTTTGGAACTGAGACGCGCGCGGTCCGTCGAAGTTCGAATTTATTATAATGCTAGTTTTGTTTTCGGTGTTCTAACGCATTGAAAATGATGACACAGTTGGCTGTGGATAACGAATCTAGTAATTCAGGAATTATATTGTCAAGAGATGTTTTTGACGAAGGTATGGGTTTGTTCAATAATACAAAAAATAAAATAATATACCTAAACATTTTCATGAAACATGATTATTATATATTTTGTTTATTTTCATAACCCTAAGATATATTGTAGAAATAACATATTTATTTACTTTGACAAGTTTCAATCCCGTTGCCATCGCAAGTGGATTATACTTTACTATTTGACAGCATTAAGATAAATAGAGTTACAATAGTAACTATCACATCGATTATTGATAGCATTAATTAGCTTATTTAAATTTCCAAAAATATAAAAGTAAAGTGTATAGTAAAAGTAAAGCTTATGAAATCTTCAAAAAATATTCGTATCAAGTAATTACTTTCAACATTTATTAATTCGTATTTGTATTCAAATGGTATAAACAGGTATCAGGTGCGAACCAACGATTACAATCGAAATATTGCCCGATTTAGCCGTAAATGGTGACCAAGGGAATCGAATAGGGGAATGGAAGGCCTTACGCCTAATATTTTGACAATAATTGGGTCGATTACGTTAGAAATAATAGCTCATTTTCAATTTCCGATACCAATAGTATAGTAGTCAACGAGATTAACTCGCTCTCTCGGTAGAAGAAATATGGTTTGTTCAAATGTATACTAGATAATATATTGTACAGATACGTATCTTATACTCGTTAAATATCGTTCTCTTTTTTGCGTGGTTTTTATGATCCCTTATATAATACCAAAGGGTGCCAACAGGATCCTACAACTAAGCCTAAGTCGTCTTTTTGTCTGTTAAGACAAGGCTTTATCTTTTGACCCGCCATATATAACAGTATATTTCACAGTTTGACAATACCTATACCAGAAAATTATTAATGTAACATACTATATAACAATGTAATGTACTATTCACTGACATCTCACCGCCACACATACGATACACATAGAAACATGCACGCATATAACTTTTTTTTAAAACAATAGGGATTGTTTCTTTAAGAATAGACACACAATGAACATAATATAACATATTTAATTCTATTTTGACTAAACTATTACTATCTATATATATTTTGTAAGCACTGTTGTAAATAAATAAAATAAAAAATAACATAGAACAAAATCCTTACAAAAAAAAATTTTAATGTGTTAATTTTTCTTATTAAAAAGAGGGGTGTTATATGTTTGGTGAAAATCAGTGCAGGCGTTTTCCATATAGAGCGTCCGCGTCGTATCGTAAAAACAAGAAAGAGTTTTTTACTTTTTTAATGTCAAGCTTTGACCACTATCTCACTTGATGAAATGTATGCGACCGAAGATGTAACTTGCCTAGAAGATACCTTACTTTTTATTACTTTAATCTAGACTTGAAACCACCCAGATATTATACCGTTCGGAGAACAAAGACGCAGGCAACGAGTTCCAGTCCTTCGCTGTACGGATGATAAACGTGGAAGCGAATCCCTTCGAGCGAACTAGAGCTATGTCAACCATACAACATGTGACAATTAGAGTAGTGGTGAACCTCGGAACCCTCGGTTCGCGAGTCCTATTTGAACTGGGTCGGTTTGTTTGTCTGCTCTAAATGTGTATGTATATTATAATATATAATATAATATATTCATTTATTCCAGTAACAAAGACTCATATTAATTTACAGTCATTGTCATACACAAATACTATACACAAATTAATTTACAGTCATTGTCATCATAAAATATATGTCATAGGAATCACATTGTCATCATTATATATATCATTAATAATTAAAATTTAAATTACAATAATAAAATTAAAATGTCGAGAAATAATTTATACAACAATACTGCCTATACTTACATCACTTAATTCCTACTGTGTGCTATGTGCAGGCCAAGGCAATGATTGATGTAAGGGCAATCTAACCTATCTGATATTACGGCCAGCATGCTGTTGTGGCATTATATTTACACATTTAATTTTATATGTAAAACCAATAGTTAAAACTAAAGATTTATATCAACAACATAAATTTTTTTACCGTATTATTAATTGCAAAGCTCTTCGGTTAGCCATTCCTAAGTTTGCTATTTCAAAGTTTCGAGTGGAGTTTGCCAGCTAAAGAAATCAAGTACGCTTATTTAAAGTTAAAAGTGTTAATTTGTTGTTTCCCTAGACTTGGTCATTTTTAACAACTTAAAAAAAGGAGGAGGTGCTATGTTTGACTGTATGTATTTTTTTTATATTTGTTCAGTGATTCTCCCCCATTCGTGAACCGATTCTCAAAATGATTTTTTTGTTTGGTAGATTATACTTCAGAGGTGATCCCATATAAATTTTATTGAAACCGATCAAGCCAAAACCAAAATATAAGCGATGACGTCGGTTTTTTTAAGCTTTGCTTACGTTTAAAATATTTATAGTAGCAATAAGTATCGTCATATTCATCGATGCACTTAAACAAAACTAAAACTCGACTAGTTAACTAAGGCTTCCTAAGTATATCAAAACAAAAAAAAACATTTTTTTTTTTGTGTATTTTTTTTCTGTTTCGCTAACGTTTATTCACTATCTCACCTGATAGTAAATGATGATGTTATTATGTTTTGGTAAACAGGCTACATCTAGAATGACTTGCTATCACGACTACCAGATCATATATTTAATAACATCGTGAATTTATTAAATCGTTTAAAAAAAATAACGTCTATATTAAAAATATTATCCCGACACAGACCAACAGAATCACTATTAACAAAAAATATGAATCGAAAATCGATATAATGTATATGTAACGGAGTGGCGGAACCGGATGCGGCGCCATAAATCCGCTGTTCGAGTCCGCCCAACGAACTTCCGTTTGGAAAATGTGAGCTCGCCGCCCGCCCTACAACAGTATTTTTATACTATTGCGGGTGCGTGCGGAGAGATAATTTTATTTTTTGGTATATAAAATTTAATAGTATTTATCATACTTATGCCTAGCAGATTTGGTGAGATAGTGGTCAAACTTGTCAAAAGCTCGACTATCAAAGAAAAAATGTAGCGTTTTTTTTATACTAGACCAGCCGTGACCCGCAGCTTCGCCCGCATTAATTAAGTAGCCTATGTGTTATTCCGGAACATAAACTATCTACATTCAAAATTTCGTCAAAATCGGTTTATTCAGTAGTAAGATACGTGGTAACAAACATTTAGACACACACACTCAAACTTTCGCATTTATAATATTAAGTAAGATAGTCGATCCTGTTTTTCTTGATGGTCTACGAGTAGCTCGGAATTTGAAATGCAGCCTATGTCCAATATGAGGGATCAAATTTCTATAAAAGTGACATACATACCCAAGCTGCCGTTAAAAAAAAATGTTACCTGGTTCAGATCTACCTACATACGTTAACATAGCCATAGTTCAGATTTTATATAATACTAGCCATTCCCCGCGGCTTCGCTCGCGTATATCTAATTACAAAGCCTATTAATTAATCCTAGGCATAAGCTAAGTACATTCCAAATTTCATTAAAATCCGTTCAGTCGGTATACAGTGTTAAGAGAAAACAGACATATTATACTTACCACAAACTTTCGGATGTGTGTGTGTGTGATACTCGGTAACCTCGACTTCCACATGTTGATGAAATCGTCGTTTGTATTTTTTACCGACTTCACAAAAAGGAGGAGGTACTCAAGTCGACTGTATTTTTTTTTAAAGTGTGTTGCCTCATAACTTCGTTCCACGTGAACCGATTTTGAAATTCTTTTTTTTGATCGATAGATGTTGCTTTTCAATTGGTCCCATTTAAATTTGATCAAGATCAGACTTGTAGTTTTTGAGTTTTCCTCAATAATGCGTATTCTGTGGACTACATTGACGATGTTCTCGTTTTTAACCGACTTCAAAAGTTACCTCATGTCTTCTTTCTTTGTGAGCCGATTTTAATGAATATTTTTTATTTGAAAGCTGGTGCTTCCCATGTCGTCCCATTTAAATTTGGTCAAGATTTGATCACTAGTTTAAGAGTTATTGTCAATAATGAGTGTTTAATACGTCGAATCTGATCAAGGTTCCGAAGATAAAGCCGTGCAGTCGGTTTTTTATGCTTTGCTTGCGTTTAATTTTAAAATAAGGTTTTGCTAACTTGCTATTCTAGAATGTCATTAAATCAAGAAATACCAAACGAATCCAGACGCTGACATATATCCAATACAAGAAATAAATAACAAACAAACTTTGCCATCGTCCTTCCATTTTTTTCGTCTAACCGGTATCAAACGAAGATTGATTCTCGATTCCGCGGCATCCATCACCGGCGCAGTAAACATTGCTGTGTAGTGACAGCATCAATAAGTGTCATTGTATTCTTTAATATACAGAAAGTCGGTAACATGGGTAACGTAGGTAACATTTTTGTTTTCACTGTGAAAGTATTTGGGGTAGAAAATAGCACAAGGTACGATGAGACGAAACTTAGGCTAGTACAGTGGGCGGTCTTATCGCTTAAAGCGATCTCTTCTAGCCAACCTTTGGATGGAGAGAAGATAGCTAAATAATTTGTGACAGTGGTGTACTACGTTCATACAAGGTATTATGTAAAAACAAACTAGTGCATTTTCTATTCGATGGTGGTATTGGAAGTTTATTTAACCGAAAAATCCCTACGGTCTCTAGATCGGCACATAAATATCCTAGCTATGTGACCAAAACATTTCCACACATGCTTTCTTCAGTCAAGTAGAAACCAGGTCGCACGTAACTTCCGCAATAGAAAATGAGTCTTTAGGATGCAGTAAGTTTATAAAATAATACCGTCAAGGAAACGGTGGATTATTTTACAATAGTATCAAAATGTTGTTTAATATACAAGCGACATGCCCGGTGTTATTTAGTTACTCTGAATCAACTGTAACAGAAAAAGATATGTCGTTGCAAAGTTTTCTTTAGGGTTTTAGAAGCACTACAGTTCCCTAGAACATAATTTTTATGTATCTCTTAAGGTTTATTCTACGTAAGCCATGTACATTATTTTTTCGGCGTATTGTTTGCAGAACATTGCATTTTTCTACTTACATATAAACTAAATGATGTTTTATTATACACAAAAATGTACCGTGAAAAAATATCTATCTGATGGTGAAAACCGCATCAAAATCCGTTGCGTGGTTTAGGAAAACAGACAGACAGACGCGGAAAGCGACTTTGTTTTGTACCATGTAGAGATAGAGAATACAGAATACAGATAGAGAATTTTACTTCGCTATATATGCGGGTAAAGCTAAGAGCATGATAAGCAAAATAAGGGCGTACACAGACAGGCTCAGGAAGCTTTACGACCGCAGCGCGCGGCCCAGCGGCCGGCGGCCGATTGCGTATTTGGGATTCCCATGTCGTAGCACAAGTCCCGTTGATTTATAGTTCTACAAGTTGTTGACTTGGCTTTTCAATCAGTAGTCAAATGGTAGCTGTAAGTGGCTGACTGTTGTGGTAGACTTATAGGCGACGACCGGCTGATTGATGCAAGGCTTCGGTCTTTTATCAGTTAAATTTCGTAGAGTGTGCTGCGGAATTGTACCACAAATACGTACGAAGCGATTTGCTACCACATTTATTATGTGCAGCGCTAAGAATTGGAATCCCTAACCCGAGTCTGTTTCCCGATACGTATAATCCGGGAGTCTTCAAATCAAGAGTAAACAGGTATCTTCTAGGCAAACATGCTCCGTCATCGATCGCATCGTCACTAACCATCAGGTGAGATAAATATTTGTCTATCCTGAATAAAAAATTGCTGATACAAAAAGGATGTCCTATTTTCATTCGGAACCAACCTTTCCGGTACATTAAATTAATGTAAAAAGAAAGTAGTATAATTGGCTACGTTTTGTGTTGATTGAAATTTCTGATGAGAAATAATTTATATCGAAATGTGACATTTTTAGATATCATTTTAAATTGAAATTTCATAGCAGAAACAAAAACAAACGTCCCTATCAGTTCGAATTTCGGTCAAAAATAAGGGTGTATGCAAACCAGCTTCTGAAAGCGGCACGAGAGCGGCCCGTTGCGTATCTGTAATTCCCATCTCGTAGCACAAAGCCCCGCTGATTACGGCGCGCGCCGCGGGCGACGCAGCGCCGTCTGAACGCAGGCTAATGCGTTCTCTGCCGCCCCTTGTGTACGCTGCCTTTTTATTTCACGATCGATGCCGAAATGTGGCGCAGAATGACGATCAGTGTCGGAGCTTGGATGATTTGAGAACGAGTGTGAATTGATTGGTCTTAGGATGATATAATTGCAGAATGTTAGCGAATGCTCTTATATTGACGATGAACTGAGTGATGAATTATATTTTTTTATACAAATTGTTTTATGCTAGATAGACAAGCATTTGACCGCTATATCACCGGATGGAAAGTGACGATGCGGCCTAAGATGGAACACGCTTGCCTAGAAGGTACCCAGATTGTACCGTTCAGGGAACAAAGACGCAGGCAATGGGTTCCACTCCTTCCCTGAACACGCAGTACAAAGCTGAATTTACTCCGATTGCTCTATAAAAAGTATATAGTTAAGAATTTTAGTTTAATTTAATGTATTTTTTATAGTAGCAATAAATATATTTCTTTCTTTCTTTCTTTCTTTCTTTCCCTGTACGGATGATAAACGTAGAAGCGAATGTCATATGTCGATTCGCTGAGGGTAACGATGCTTCAAATTGAACTGATTACTGGCGTATTTAGTCGTTTACATATTATTAACTTCTTTTTATGCTGCGAGTGCCGGGTTCGATTCCCTATGGGAACATAGATTTCCTCGATTGGAAATTGGTGTTACTGGTTCTGGTGCTAATTGTGTGTGTGTGATGTATGTGTTTTCAGTGCCCGGATGATATTTTTTTAAAATACACAAATTTTAATATGCTACTTGAAGACAAAATAAAAAAAAACCGAATCACCCATCGTTGCTATCTAGATTTTTGTTACAGTGTTGCCTTGTTGTCAAGTTTTTTAATTCGAAGGCTTATTTGCAAAATTTCGATTGTACCGAGTTACAAAACTGAGTCAACCTATATTGTGTTAGTGAAATTAGAGAAATCGTAGAGTATGTAGCAATGGATTACAAGGGAAGCAACGCGATTAAAGTTAGGAGAGAAAAAAATCAAAGCCATAAAAGTAAGCGTAAGAAGGAGAACTAATAGGGGAAGTATAGTATGGGGTAAAATATATTTTTTTTCACGCTGTGCCCTGCCGGCTTCTCATCTCATTCTTCGTGAATAAAATGTAATTTTCAACTTTTAATTACAACATTTTCGCCGTTTTAACGTGATGGAGAACAATTAAACAAGCATCCACACTTTCGCATTTATAATATTAGTAGGATTCTCAATTTTGAGGCGTTATACGAGTTCCTGTAAAGTAGACCAGGTAGATAAGGACAGGCTGCGTTTCTGTCCAACATTGTCGTCATAGGCGATTATAGAGCGTATGCCGTAGCACTTAAGGGCGCGTTTAGCCAAGTAAACATATGGCGGTTATGCAACGAAGCTTACATGCCGTAAGTACAGCAAATTTTAAGTATGTAAGCAATTTAAGTATTGAAAATCTAAGTACGTACATTTTCAGGATTAAAAAAATAAAATCAAACCAATCCAAAAAATAAACTTATAACTCATTTGAAAAATGAAATGAAGTATAGAAAATTTTCAGGATTTTATATAAAATGTTAATAATTGACGTAATAAGTGATAAATCAATCAATCATTTATTGGTAAAAATGAAAAAAGAGGAAGCAATTAATCTTAATTGCGAAGCTGAAGCTGCAGCCTCTGCTTCCTAATCAACTGAGTAGGTATACTATTTCAAAATAGAGTCTGTTTTCGAGTCTAAAAATGGTTTCGGAAATTAAACAAAGTTAAAGAGAACAAAAGAATTCAAAAGATAATGGAACACAGACTCGGGTAAAGAATCTCTTAAAAAGTCTGTGTTTCCCAGTATGTAATCTTAGCGGTGCGCATAATTAACGTGGAAGCAAATCGCTTCGTTCGTATATATATGGAACGTACCGCCAATAAAAGTTGCCTACAAAAAATGTGATAAATGAAGAACCGCTCGACCGATTTTGTGCAAACTTCACATAAACCATCTACTAAATAGTCCGAGCAAAGCCTAAACATTTGGTTTGGATAGGTGAGCCCGTTCTTGAGTTATAAAATAACAACGAAAAGTGGCATTGATTTTTATATATATAGATACATAACTAAATAACACAAACAAACGCTTCCATACTCACAGCCCCACACTAAGTTCGATGACTTGTATCGTAGGTGCCGGAAACATTCACATCACACACACAATCACAACCATAATCAGAAACCCAATTTTCTTTGGGGAGAAACCTTATTTTCCCGCGGGGAATAGAACCCGATACTCCTGCTTAGAGAGCAAAGGGGCATCTAACTAAGCCAATAGGCAGTTCAAAATATGCAATAACGATGTCGCAATGCAATCTTTGGACACATTCAACATTAAAATCGCGAAAAGATCCAATTTTTATCATAATAATTAAACGCAAGCAAAGCATTAAAAACCAGCTTCACCGCTTACCTTCGGAATTTTGATCAGATTAGATGTACTAAACACGCATTATTGAAGATATTTCAAGAACTACTGATCAGATCTTGCTCAAATTTAAATGGGACCAATTGGAAAGCAACATCTATCAAACAAAAAAAAATCAATATTGGTTCACGTGGAACGAAGTTATGAGGTAACACATAAAAAATACAGTCGACTTGAGTTTTTGTGAAGTCGGTAAAAAACGAGATATCTCCGTTTTCGCTAGGTCCGTGAATCCGTCGATTTTCGCCTCGCAATCAGTTACGAAGGCGACAATGTCTCGCGTAAAACGAAGATTGATACCCGTTCCGAACCATCAATCAACTGCTAACTCCACACGCGCAAACAATGACTTAACAACAACGTTTCTCACATTCATAAACTGACAAAAGACTCCTTTGAGATTATTTATTATGTCGTAGTACGCGAAAAGATTTTTGGGATATATTTTTTAAGCTATTGCATAGCTTCTATCGCGGACCTTGAGCGTGGAGACCGAATTCAGAAATTCCGTAACGAAAATAACCTAACACACCGACCGGCACAGCGGTGATACTTTTTAATTTTGCCATCTATCGATGAATAGCAGAACTTTTAATGACTTTTTTGAAATATCACGCTTGTCTCTTTAGTTCAGCAACTCGCCTCTAAGTGGCAGGAAAAAAAATACTGCATAAATAAAATAAATAAATAATTATAATTGCATAAATTGATAAAAAATGCTATGCAATAGCTTTACCGCGGCAGTCCCCGAGTGCCACACGTCTTTTTTTTTGTAAGGTTATCTAACAACTGATTCTATATATAATATCATGTTCTTTGTGTCTTTGCCCTCGAAAATCAATTTAACATAGTCAACTCTACATAAAATGACCCATCTCACCAACTCGACGGTTTAAATATTCAGTCCTGTATTCGCGATTGAGTAGGGAAGAAAGTAATATAATAATATTATTAAAATACGGCTATCACTCACGTCATTTGATCGATATTGTCAATCTAGGTCTTCGTCGCCATCTCGCGGCGTAAACTCATTCCGAAAGCACCGTACATGCTCGAAACCTAGGTCGACAATATTAATCAAATGACGTGAGTGATAGCCGTATTTTAATGTCTAATTCTCACAAAAACTTTGATAGTAAATAATATAAATTGAATTTATTATTTTTGGATTCAGTATTTTTATTATTTCATTAAGATATGAGATCCATGGATTAAATTAGTGATAAAATTGTATTATGCTATTAAATAACTAAAGAATTCCTACATTCTTAATTTAAACATATATTCATAATAATAACAAAACATAACAAAACATTTTTATTATAACTAAAGTTACATATGACACGTAAATAAAAACTCTTTAGCACTCACAGCCCCGTACTAAGTTCGATGACTTGTGTCGTGAACACACCACACAATATTTCCCGGATCCAGAAGCACAAATTTCCCTTGGGGAGAAAACTTGCTTCACCGGGAATCGAACCCCATACCCCTTGCTTAGAGGGCGAATGCCCCCCAAATAAGCCAAAATGCAGTTCAACGGCGTAAAATCAAAGCATGGTGAAAAATAAAATAATAATTAAACCATTAAAAAAATACGTTTATTTTCATATCAGTATTTAAATGTCCGTTTAATTTTTTTACTTTTAATTTTGTATAACTTCTCCTTTATCTATATGTTTTAGCAATAAATAGTAAAACATTATTTGATCACATTGAACTGCCCGTTGTCTAGTTGGGTGTAAAAAAAAAGGCCTATCACGTATAAAGTTGTCTACGTTACAGTCAAGTACTGTAAAACTAATACTGCAAGCGCGTAGCGTTCCATTAGTGTGACCTCGAACCTCGTTCAAATACACAAATACATATAAACACTATCCGAAACCTTCTACGAAGGATCACAATATCCAGATGTACTTTCCCAAGGGTCGTCAACTGTCTGTTGAGAAGATGATGAATATCCGATATTTTGATATTAATTTGAATAACAATAGCCGATCTTGTATATCCGATGTTTAATGTTACGAGAGCTTTCGGGCGCTTTCGGCCTTTCGTTCACATCCAATTATTTCTTACTTATTTTATCTATAATGATAAATTAATTTACATATTGAGATGGAAATTTTATCGCCGTCTGGAATCTAGAATTTATTTCAAAGTGGCAATTAATTTTAATTTCAGAAGTTTCTCTGCATACATTGAGCGCCGCCGCGTTGTAATATTCGCGTTAAGAAAGTTAAATTGAATAATGTAGTTGTAGGATAAGATAAAAATTAAATATTTCAAAAAACAAATAATACCAAGAAAAAATTCTTACATTCCGATAAACGAAGCAAACATAATACACAATGACTTCTATTAAACTTTCATCTTGGTTATTTTTTTACATTTTTACATGTATCTTTTCTTTTGGATTCGTAAAACCTAAATACGGTTTTTTTTATTCTGTATAGACTAGCATTTGAGCGTTATCTCACCTGATGGAAAGTGATGATGCGGCCGAAGATGGAACATGCTTGCCTAGAAGGTACCTATTCAATCTAGACTTGAAGAAACCCAGATAGCTTTTTTGTCTGTGATGAGCTAGCTTTTGATCATTACATCTCACCTGTTCGTAAGTAATTGAGTGGTCGGTGATAAGTGACTTATGAGGTGGGTGCCGGAAACATTCACATCACACACTCAGAGCATTCTTTAAACAGGTCTAACAGAGCGTCATCCATTGACATACCTCCAGTTCACTCGAAGCGTTTCGCCTCTACGTTTATCATCCGTACAGCGAAGTTAGGTAAGAGCGTACGCTAGGACTAAATTGTGACAGATTTTCATAGATCTAGCTAAAACACAAACACAATTTAAAGTTACGCGACAGAATTGATGTTGTGTACGGCTTGAAACATGTCTAAAATTTCGAGTTACTTTGTAGTCGACTAGTTTCGGACAAATTTGTTGTCCTTCATCAGAATGAGTCAGACGCGCGATACGCGACAGACTTTCATAAATGCCATTGTAAACAAAATGTATAAGCATGACCACTTAATTCTAATGGAATAAAATTATAAGCCACTCCAGTAAGTAAATGAAACTAAACTGAATATTCATTTAACTCAAACCAAAATAGCAGTTAGTGCACAGGTGCGAAAACCTAAACATATTTCGGTTGGGAACAAATCCGACTGTTTGCAGCGTACATGGGTTTTCACTTTGGGACACCGCGGGCGATGCGTCCGAGCCCACTTGTGACTGGGCTTGTCCGAGACCAACGGACTTGTTCCCGACTAAGTACAGGCACAGGCTACCTAGTAAAGTTCAGGCTTTGGTACAACTATATATAGATGTTGCTTATATAGTAATGCTTTTTTTTTACCGAGAAAAAAGGTTGTTCTCAATTCGACAGAACTTTTTTCTAAGTGAACCGATTTTGATGATTCTTTTTTTTTTTATTTGAAAGTTGGTACTTACCCGGTCTTATTTGAATTTGATCAAGATATCACCAGTAGTGCTTGAGTTATCCTCAATAAGGCGTATTTAATTAATTTAAGAAGATAAAGCGGTGAGGTTGGCTTTTTTTAAGCTTTGCTTGAGTTTAGTTTTTGAAGTGAAAACTTATTTAGCGGCGTTGTGCACTTTTTGGGATGGGTACTAAAAGTTAAACTCGCGTCAGGAAACGTGACCTGATCGAAAATTCGTAAGACGGAGGGAGGAGAGGAAATAATATCCCCCTCTCTTTCTACCGCGCGGCAAAAATGTATGCCTGCTGTTTACAACGTTAATGTTCAAGTTTTCACTTCTGCCGGCACTCCCGGAGTGAATACCCGTTGTTTTTTTTAATGCTAGATAAGTAGGCAAGTATTTGACCGCTATCTTACCTGATGGAAAGTGACGATGCGGCCGATAATGTTATATCCGAGTTTAGAGGATAACTTTTCACTGTGAAAAAACAGTTTTTTTCACATTCGAAGAACAAGATATCCCACTCGTTGAAGCTGTGAAGTAACTAGACTGCATGCACGAGTTTGTCCGAGCTTGCGGCCTTCTGGGCACCAAGTATTCCACGAACGCTGTGGTATGCTGTGACGGTGGAATACAGTACATAAACTTCATAGATAAAACAAAGTTTAACTCCCAACAATTTGTTTTAATTCTCATCTTTTTGGTTTCTGGTAATTAGTCAGTAATACCACAGAATGAATTATGATAGTAGAAAGTTAGTTGCCGAAATATTAAAAATGACCATTGCCATACACAGTTAGTGCAATATACCATTGTATTGGGGTCACTTTACTTACAAAATATAAGGGAAGTGGTTTATTGCTTCACAATTGTCTCACAAAGGTAAACAATTTGATACCTTAACAAAAATACGTAATGACTACTAGTTAGCCGATCAGTTCAATTCGTCGCTAAGTAGTTAAATAATTTAAATTAAGTAATTCTAAACTTTAATGCAAAATACTTAAGGAAGGCTAGATGATAGTTAAGGCGGTCGCGAAGATAAAACGCTTCGCTTGCAACTTACTTGGGGCAGCTAACCCATCTCAAGCATCTGATTTTATGTGTTTTTTGGATCAGTAATAATAATGAAAAAAAAATACTTTCACATCATACACACACAATCAGTCCCAGGACAAGAAACGCGAATCTCCCTTGGGGTGAAAACGTATGTTCTCACCGGAAATCGAGCCTGTTATCTCTGGTTAGATGGCGGACGCGCACTTAACAAAGCTAACAGGCGGTTCAATAAAAAAAAACTTAAATACACATATTAAAGTCACTATATTTTTTTCTTTTGAATTTATGGTAATGTCTATACATTCTATAATTCAATGAGGTACAGTCCTACTATCTTTTTTGTTTTCTCAAAATCTTTTTTTACAATTCGCATGACTTTAGTCACTCGCTTCTCGTATATTGTGCTACATTGAGGCATGCCACGAGTCTTTGTACTGCTACTCTAAATATGTAACAATGACGGCTACCTTTGAATGAGAATTTATGTGAAATGCAGCTTTTATTTCAGTGTTTGTACGGATTCACATGAATTGTCCATTTTGTTTACGTATTTTACATGTCTTTCCACATTAAACATAAACGCTTTAAAACTCACAGTCCCATAGGATGTTTGGCTCGTGTGTTACCCACCACACAAGTCAAACATCCCTGGAAATATTTTATTCTACAAACACAATCACACCCAAAACTTGACTGAAATAAAAGACTCGCTGAAATTTTGATAATCAGATACAATTTCAATGCATATTAAAAAAATTCGACAAACTGACAAAAGTAGGCAAACAGTGAACAGACCGCTTTACTTTCTAGTTTGACTATAACGTTCCCTGTATCTCTAAGCCCTGACTGTATGGACTATAAAACAGGACAGTCTCGTCTACGCCGTCGTCGCATTATGCACAACCGCCCTTATCCTGGCCAACTTCAGGTATTAGACTTGCAGATATGTGTCTGACGCAAACCTGAAATATGCTAGACTAGACCTCTTATTTATGACCTCACTGTTTGTGATTCAGTAAAGTTTTAGTTAAAATTTTGATTTTTTAAACGTTTTTTTTTATGCTGGATAGGCGAACATTTAACTATCGCACCTGATGGAATGCAACAATGCGGTTGAACATGTAGCATGCTACCAAAGAAGGTCCCTTTAGGTAGGACACTAGCTCGTGCTGCTACCGACCGAGTGACACTTACTGATATCTTTTTATTCTTTATATATCGAGCTTATAGGTAACTCAAGTAGTCAAGCCCACTGGCAGTGGGCTTGAGCACTTGAGTTTCAAGAACTACTGATCAGATCTTGATCAAATTTAAATGGGACCAATTAGAAAGCAACATCTTTCAAACAAAAAAAAATCGAAATCGGTTCACGTGGAACAAAGTTATGAGGTAACACGTATAAAAAAAAATCTTCGGTATTTTCTAAACAATAGGGTGCATATTTCAGCAGCAGTATTATGTTTTTCAATATAGCTTCGAAAACTCGTAATTTTTTTTGTATTAAATTTACAATCCTTCTCTCATTAATCATTCATCTCTCGTGATTCCAAACGACTGTTATTTTTCACCCCAGATTTGCATAAAAGCTCCAGCTCAAGTGCGAGTTAAAAACTCCTATTCATTGACCAGAATCCGTCCGAAACATAAATCGACGATACAGTAAACAGAGGCGTGTTTAAATGAATACTTTTTCAATTAAATCTCTGGTTTAATTAAACGACGTTTAAGCAATGGTGAATAGGCCATCGGTTTTTAGCTTTCAGTCCCGAAACAATGACACAATTTGGTAGAGGAGAAATACGTATTTGTTTATTGCGACGTACTCTCTAAAAAGCGAAATATTTATTTTATTTTTATTTAAGGTTTTGTAGTGTAATGTAAAAAAAATGTCATTAACAGATACTAAATGAATTTTTGAATAACTATAGTTTAAAAGAACTAAAAAGATGACGCTTGCAATTGTCAATGTCAAAACAAACGTCAAACTCGAGAGGTTTACTAGTAGCTACTGAAGAGTTCCACTATCCATCTCCTAGCTCCATCATCGATCAGCCCCAAGATACAATATTATAATTTTGTCATCTGTCATATCGTAAACACACAAATTTTCATTTCGATACGACAATTAAATAATTAAACGCAAGCAAAGCTTATAAAACCGACTTCACTGCTTTATCTTCTGAACCTTGATCAGATTTAATGTATTAATCACGCGTTATTGACCATAACTCAAAAACTATAGATCAGATCTTAATCAAATTTCAATGGGACCACATGAAAAGCACCAGTTTTCAAATAAAAAAATAAGCATCAAAATCGGCCCACAACGAAAGAAGCTATGAGGTAACTTTTGAAGTCAGTTAAAAACGAGAACATCGTCAATGTAGTCCACAGAATACGCATTAGTGAGAATAACTCAAAAACCACTTGTCAGATCTTGATCAAATTTAAATGGGACCAATTAGAAAGCAAAATTAAAAAAAAAAAAAAAAACATGATAAGTAGTAGTTTTTTAGTTATTGACAATAATTCGTGTTTAATACATTGAATCTGATCAAGGTTCCGAAGATAAAGCAGTGAAGTCTGTTTTTTAAGCTTTGTGAAAAATAAGCTAGTTATTACCAAATAATTTTGTAATTGTAACCAAATATTTATAGTTCTCACATTAGCACTAGAATGTTATTAACGGTATGTTCGCTGCTTGTCGCTTTCTGATTTGTCAGCAACGAGATATTTGAGGCATTTTTCTCAGTGCTTTGATTGACCTTACTCCTAATTCCGACTTATATTTAACATCGGCAGGCGGCAGAAAATATTTAACTGATCGTTTAAAATACGATACGAGATATCTATTGGCGACAGTAAAATGTTTATGAATGAAATAAAAATAAATTCCGTTTGTTTTGGATGGCTGCTCTTTTACAATTAGATTCATTTGTAGCTGTTGAAACCTTTGTCCGAAATAAGTTTATTTTCAATACATTTTGTAGGTGTTTTGTAGGTTTATTCTGTTTAGTAACTCTTTGTTCACTGTGACAACAAATAAATATTTATATAGGTAGAGTTAGGTGAAAAAAAATACTTTGGTAAGGGCGTTTACCAATAGTACATATTACTATAAATAATTGTTAAAAAAAAATTAAAATTACAGTTACATTATATACTAACGAGAAATATCAAACAATTTAACAAACAACAGGTTACGACAACGTTTATCAATGATATTAGAGACATAAGAAAGAAAACGTATACTATGTGTACAAAAACCGGTCTTATCACTCAAAGCGATCTCTTGCAGACAACCCAACCCAATGGAATAAAAACAATTTCAATAAGGACGGTTGTAAAACATTTGTTTAAAACGCAATAAATAATATACCAATATATTATATATACAATAATAACAATGGTTTATTGGACATAAAAAATTAAGGCTGTGTAAATCATAAATTTACACAATATCTTTAACTATTTTTATTTATACATTTATTATCATTTTTCTCATAGATATAAATAATCCCTGAATGCCACACTAGGGTTCCCTGTGTTGTGAAATTCAGTGTCTTCCTCCCTGCTTAATTAGTTAATTAATATTGATAAATTAGCCTAGCATGGCTAATGCTATATAAACAAAATCAATTAGTTAATTAATGTAGATATTCCAGGTAATCTCAAACATGTAATATTATGTGTGTTAGTGCGTGTGTCTATGTAGGAGTGATTTATAAAGGTTACTGTGTGAGCATATGTGTTGTTAGTAAAATGTACACAATACGCATACTTTACCTACCAAAGAAATTTAATGTTAGTTTATCCGATTTCAAAACGACACAGTGCTAATAAAGATGGTTTGGTCAAACAGACAACGAATATAATTGATCTTTTTGTAGACTATGTAAGTTTTAAAACACGTGTACACGTCGAAGTAAATAACCTTTAATAGTAACACCCTACAAGGGGATGCAGCTTTTGAAATTCACCCGCTTCACTACCGATGAAAAACCTGTTCAAAATAGCATCCAGTTCATCGATACGTCCGATACAAATCCGTGCGTTTATCGAACTGCGAAATACCCATTGGAATTTTTCATGAGCGCACGCCATTTTTTTCATAGCTCGATTCTGCCGATTGGCTTATTTTAGACTGGGTGCGGCTGGAAAGATTATTTAGCTTGTCTATTTTCGTAGAGCTTTGGATGAGATGATTGTACAAAACTGTACTTATTAGGTTGTTTGTTGTATTTTGTCTTATTTTATAGCAAGTTGTTTATTTGTGATTTCATTTTGGTAATTCAGAACTTGCTACCTGAATAAACAAACGTAATTACACCCTTATCAAATAAACATAAACACACACAAACTTATAAAACACACACATAACTCACACTCTAAAACACAGATTCAATAGTAAATTAGGTTTGCCGATGAAAATAAACATTAATTTTGTGTTGAGCCTTGAGTCTGTTGTGCCTTAATGACTCTACTGCCAGATTCCCAAAATTACAGCCATCTCGAAAAGAAACTGGCAAGAAACTCGACGGCGCATATACCTAACATAGCTCTAGGTAATTTTTTTATTTAATGTTGAACTATTTGTATTACCGAGTGTTCCAACACCTCCCAGACTATCCAACGTCGCGTCGGCCAGCCGGCGAACCAACCACTCAAATAACTCGAAAAAAAACCGGCAAATAACTGGAAAAACTGAAAATTAACGAGCTCTTAAAATGTCGCCACACTCGACACTGCGCACGTTCGCTTAAGAGCGACGAATTAATAATTGTTTATCGTGGGAATGTCCGTGACTCGAATAAGGCGGGTAGAAATCGATGATTGCGCATGTTGCAGTTTTTGTACTGCAGATGAAAATTTAACGAGGTTTTTAATAGATATATGTCAGGATGTTGTTTCGAGGAACTGAAAATATCAGTCTCTACTTACTGGAATTCAAACGTCTTACTTACTCGAAGCGTATTGATTCTACATTTATTATCCGTACAGTAAAGAAGTGGAACTCACCCACGCCCGCGTCTTTGTTCCCCGAACAGTATAATCTGAGAGTCTTCAAGTCTAGAGTGAATAGGTGTCTTCTAGGTAAGCATGATTCATCTTTGGCCGCATCATCAGTTTCCATCAGGTGAGATAGCGGCCAAATGCTCCGACCGACCGGAACCGGACCGTGCACCTATGAGTGCATAGGAGTGGTCGAGTTAACAATATTTAAAATTAAAGGTGCCAACGCGACCGTGCGTTCGAGTGGTAAGGGTGTAAGGTGCGCGGTGCCCTTACACCGCGGGAGGATAGAGATTGCTCTCTGCATTTCGCCCCAGTAGGTATACACTGTGTCTAGTGTATTATGTAGTTTTTATGAGCTGCATCAAGTTTTTAACAAAATTACTCAGCTTTCAAGTGCCTCCGGTACGTCGGCAAACTACCAAGATTACTTGACAGAAAGCGAATGGATTTGTGCTAATCAGCGCTCAAAGGCTTTGTGGCTCATGCCTAACTTTGAGGCAAAACTACATAACTTAGTTTTGTAGTTATCATTGGTGGCAATCTCTTTTAATGAAATGGTTGTGTTCTATACTGAAGACTTATGTATGCAGTGTTTTTTTTATCATGATAGACAAGCGTTTTTTGTTGTTTATATTTTGCAGTGTTATTTTGTTTTGTAAAGCATATAGCTCTGTAGAACCTACTCGTAAGTTCAAAATGTAGGATCAAATATCACTTGACGGAGCGTGGTTATCGTATCCCACTATCACCATCACACATATAAAAAAAGACGTGTGGCACTCGGGGAATGCCGCGGTAAAGCTATTGCATAGCATTTTTTATCAACTTATGCAATAATAATTATTTATTTATTTTATTTATGCAGTTTTTTTTCCTGCCACCTAGAGGCGAGGTGCTGAACTAAAGAGACAAGCGTGATATTTCAAAAAAGTCATTAAAAGTTCTGCTATTCATCGATAGATGGCAAAACTAAAAAGTATCACCGCTGTGCCGATCGGAGTGGGGGGTGTTAGGTTATTTTCGTTACGGAATTTCTGGATTCGTTCTCCACGCTCAAGGCCCGCGAAAGAAGCTATGCAATAGCTTAAAAATACGTTTATGTGTGGGTATGGATCCTGTCTTAACGACGCAACATCTGATCCTATATAGAAGTAATTTGGCGTGAACTAAGCTTTCACCCAAAACCAGTTAGGCGTTGTACTTTTTTTACATGTTTTATTTTTATATATGTAATCAGCAATTGAATATTATAACATCTGTTTCAACAATATTTTTAAATTTCCAAAGCTGTCCCACCTGCAAGCCCGAAATTAGATAAAGCCCCTACACCTATCCAATATAACGAATTACCAGTACAATGAAACTGGCATGGTGCAGTTTGTTTTCTACATAGCCACAGATTTAGCGGTCAGCTTTACCGCAACTTGTTAGTCTAACACTTGGCTCGGAAATAAAGCGCTGCAACCGCTGGAAGTTAGAAAGCGCATGCGTCCATCGAGCCCTAGCTGTACAAGCAGTAAGAAGAGCTCGCATAATAAACTTGATACGGATCACTCACACATACGCGTGAGCTGGTGAGTCAGATACATGGTTATGCTCGATTGGCTCTATTTAATCCAGCAATTGGATCATAGTTTACATTATAATTTCTAGGAATTGTTCATTACGCATTGAACTAGATGATCGAGGCTTTTTATTTTGTTATAAGTTAAGATACTGTCGTACTTCCTAGAAGTCAGCTGACGCCCGTTAAAACGACGCGTTTACATGTATGTGTGTGCGTCCGTAGATGTGTGCGTTGTGGGTTTGTTGGGAAGCCACAGAATATATTATAAATGCAGTAGATAAACTAATTTTTAAGATATTATAAGCAAATTAATTATTAATATAGTTAGTAAATTACTAACCATTGACATAATAAGACAGCAATATAAATAATTTGCTTATATAGATTCGTACTTTATTATCTTGTCAGATTTCAAATATATTATTTACGAGTTAATTAAATTTTATTTTGCTTCACTGCTTTTGGTGTTTATGTATCTTATCGATCAAGTAGAGCAATTTACATTGATTGACTGAAAACTCTTTGACATTTTAAGTTTCCTTACTTGTTTTTCATACTCAACCTTGTTGAATGTTAAGTTTTTTTTACTCCTAGAGTTCCTCTTAAAAAGTTCCCAATTTTAATTACTAGCCAAATTATTAACGCGTTTGTCTTTAAATCACCGGGTACGATTCCTGGCGGGAACACAAGTTTTCTCCCCACGGGAAATTTGTGTTTCTGGTTATGAGTTTGGTGTGAATGTTGTGTGTGTGAATGTTGACAAACCCATAACACAAGTCATTGAACTTAGTGTGAGGCTTTGAATGTGAAAGCGTTTATGTGTATATTTTTTATTATATTCTACACGGGCAACGCCGGCCGGGTAATTTTTGATCTTTGAATTGCTTGCTGGCGTTGGTGCGCGTTCTCTTTTATAGCAGCGGGTTCGAATCCCGGTGGTAACACAAGTTTTCTCCCCACGAGAAATTTGTGTTCCTGGTTCTGAGTATGATGTGAATGTGTGTAACTTGGACGTTTACGGCCCCACGACACAAGTCATTGAACATAGTGTGGGTCTGTGAATGTGAAAGTGTTTATGTGTATATTTTTAACCAGGCGGCGCCGGGCGGGTCGTCTTTGAAATTTGAACTGCCCGCTGGCGTAGATGGGTTCGCGTTCTCCTTCAAAGCAACGGGTATGAATCCCGGTGGGAATAATAGCTTACTCCCCACGGAAAGTTTGTGTTTCTGGTTCTAGGTATATGATGTGAAAGTTGTATGTGTGGTTTTAATGTTTACTACGGCCCCACGACACAAGTCTTAGTACTTTTAGTGTGGGGCTATGAGTGCATTTATGTGTATGTTTTTTTTACCCAGACGACGCCGGGCTGGTCAGCTAGTGATACGTATGTGAAACAAATAAAGCATGCAGATTATCTACTGGTGTATACTGTAATGCAGAGGGAAGTTCCCTTTTGTCGTACGCTCTTGCATGAATGGGTCACGATCAATATTTTGGGGTCCGTCTTATGAAATTTTTAGTATTTGTATTTACGCCACTGGTTAAAATTAATCAATAATTATAGTTTAATATTAGCGCCGCCAAGTTATGGAAACAGAAATCATAAATGTGTTTGGTATTTCTTCGTCTCTTATTGATATTTTATTGAAAATTCTTAGCTAAAAGATACTAAGAATCTTACACAGTATGTTTTACACGAAAAGCTTACTATACTTAAGGTCACAGCTGATTTTATGGCTTAATAAAAGTGAGGTATTACTTCAATAAAGTTCCATATGTTTTGGTTTTTACTGACTACTGTTTCTTGTTTAAGACAAGTCAAATGTCTTGTAATAGGTTCTGAAACACCTACTTATTCAGGTAAGCCATCCATTTGCCAGTTATTAACTCTCATAAAGCGATGTTTGTTTTTTTATCTACTGCGTTAGTCTTTACAATCAAATTGGTAATAAAATTCTAGATCACCTACACAATTTCGCCAGGACTGACCGTATTTTTTTCTTTTAGCTAAATCTCTTAGATTTTAAACTACCTAAAGATACAATCCGATTTTAAACTATATAAAGTAAAAAACTTGCTGAATATAAAAATAGGCTTGAATAGGCCGAACTAGTTCTCATGTATGTTCGCTACTGGTTTATTCCGTTAATTCATAAGTATCCGAGAAAACTACACAAAATTTGCGAACTTTCATAGTCCTACCTCGTTGTTTCCATCGTTTGTTCTCTTCCACCAGCCATGTCATCCAAATTGTCTCCAAGATTTGATCTGACATATCAGAAGAAAATTCACAAAATGTTCATGCACTTGCATCTACAATATGTGTATATTTTTTGTTCAAATTCGACTAATGAAAGACAACTTGGCTGTCTTCCAACTGCAGAATCAATGAAATAATTATATTTATTCATTTTAACCATTAAAATTACCTCATTCCTTTATCTACAACTTTAATCGAATACATTCTATATACTTAGACATCGAACTATCCTGACTACATACAGTTAAATGCAAACAGAGCGGAACAAAAGAGGGGTAAATTAAGTACAGTGCATATAGACGGCAAGCATTAATGATACGACAGAAGCAAGAGAGAAGAAAGAGAAGGTAAACCAAAAGAGGTGTGAAAGAGACCAAGCCTAATAAGTAGTTATGTTTTCTTTTAATGTTTTTTATGTACGATACCTGCGTGGTCGTGAAATATGAAGTTAATAAAGTAGCATTGCTCATATCAAAACTCATTGCAGTCGATGCAGTCATTATACATTCAACAATATTATTAAAGTGATATGAGATTTGCGTAAATTACGATGCAATCAAAGCAAATCATTTAGTTAAAGCTTACATTTAAAGGAAAAAACAAGTCTACTCTTAGAAAAGGTCTCATTTGTTTGGTTTACCTAAAATCGTGTAAAAGTGGCATAGATAAGTGAACATTTAAGGCATAACGTAAAATAAGGAAAATAAAGAGGAAAAAGTTGTCAGGAGATTGTGCGAATAAGATTTAAGAATTCACAAATAAAATCCAATGAAACAGCAAATTAAATCACGACCGAAAAGTAACTGAAAATGAATTAAATTTAGATTTGTCTATAAATTTCTGAGAGGAACGAGCCGAGCTCGATATTCAGACAATTTTGTTTCTGGCTAGAAAATTTAGATACGTCAAAATTATCAGGCAGAATTCATCAGATCATTTTTTATCTGATTTTTTTTAATAAATCTAAAAAAACAAATATTCGCGTTCGATTTTCAGCCAATTGTTAACTGAAAATAAATAACTTTGGAAATTAATTAATACAACAATCATTCCTATACTCTGATACTTGAATACCTTGGAGTCCTTCGCCAAGTGGCAAGACTCACCTGAAACTGAAGAAATGTATTATTAAAACATAAGAAGTTGATTATCATTACGGGCATGTTTAAATATAATAGTATTATTTTGAACTAAATAACAAGTAATTAATTACTATTAACGTACAAAGCATTTTTGACGGCAATGGCTTACAGATTTGGTGCAGGGTAGCTGCCAGGCGAATGAGGAGAACTTTCTTAGAAACTAAAATCAATAAGGATCGTGTCTTCGCCAGGTTTATTCAGGGTAAATATGTGTTTCCTATTCCACAGTTTGCAGTATCTATATACCAAGTTCCAACCAAATCCGTCCAGCCGTTACACAAATACTTATGTGACATTAAAATTAGATACTACATAAAGGTCGCTGTCGCGAGTCGCTGCAACGAAGTCAGTTATTATTGTTGTAAGTCATGTTATCCCACTAATATTATAAATCCGAAAGTTTGTGTGTAAGTGTGTAAGTATGTTTGTTCCCTCTTCACGCTTTAACGGCTAAACGGATTTGGATGAAATTTGGAATGTACATAGATTATACCTAGGATTAACACATAGGCTAATTTTTAACTTGATAATAGCGGGCGAAGCCGCGGGGCACGGCTAGTATAATATATTCAGTTTAAACGCTTTCTCACTCCCAACTCTACTCTCTTATGTCGTGGTCATAACATACAATCACGCCCAGAACCAATACAAATTTGCCTTGGAGAGAATACTTTTGTTCCCGATGGGAACTCACTTCAGAGGTGGACTCGCACTTCAGACGTTCACGTCTCAAGTGCGGTTTTTATGAAATCCATGCATTAATTTTCTAATGAAGTTTTATAGCTATCGTGGTAACCAGCATGGAGCTTAAGTTAAGCCTTTTGATAGAGAGATAATAAATCCTATCACTTTAAGCAGTTTACGAGCGCCTTTATTACCATTATAACATTTCCAATGTTCGCGCGAACAGATTGCTTGCAAAATTGGCGATATGAGGAGTACTCCACACGAGTATGTCTGGAATATGGGGCAATATGTCAACATGCGAAACCGCCATGATACATCGCCGACTCGTTTCCAATATCTTCTCTCATATAAGATTTCTTTCTTAGATTTATCACCCTCTATGCAAATAGTCTGTGATGGATATTGCGAGGGAACAGAGTTTACCTATGTGTCGAAATTAATATTTTTCACGATGTCGAATATCGTGATTTTTCATGTTATGAGGATTATAAAATGTTGAGTGTTCGCAACGGTAGCTTTTTTACTCCCGCTTTGTACTGTGGTAGTCTTGACAAAGTGTCTATTAAATGTTGAATGAGTTTCTTTTATAGCCGGACATCTTGGGTCATAACAAGCTTGTTTATGATATTTATTTTTACAAAATATCAATAGTCAGAAACAAAACAAGTAATACTGTAAAACGTTATTTTTTTATCAAGCTTTTACCAGTTGTAGAAAAAGAAGGACTAATTTATACATCGAGAGAATATGTCAAGATTTAAATCAAAAGAGATGGGTTTATCTTGTTTATTTCCGAAGTTCCTGTGGCCATCTTCCGTCCTCATCATCAGATCACCTGGTATCATATCATTGTATTGTCACCGAAGATACATAAGAATACTAAATTTGAGTCCAATCGGACATCGGAAAGTGGGTCTAATTTATTAGCTTGCAAGTTTTGATAACAGACCGACATATAACGAGACAGAAATTAACTAAAAGCTAGTAAAACAAAATGCTTCTACAGTTAATTTTCAATATTACTATAACGCAAAGCAGGTCTTATATAGATACTGCTATCACAAATGTTTCCAAACCAGCTACTGCGTAGCATTTTTGTTTCCCAATATTCTTGACTATAACGTTCATAGCAGTATCTATTTAAGACCTGCTGTCTTAAATAGATACTGCTATCACAAATGTTTCCAAATCAGTTACTGCTTAGCATCTCTGTTTCCCAATATTCTTGACTATTACGTTCCAATAATCCTAAAGTCCGGGATAGCCAAGAAGCGCTGTGAATATCCCAAATCAGAAAATATAATTGATGTCATATTAATTAGAATCTAGCAACCAAGCAGCAATCGACGGAGCAATCTGCTGCGGTTGCAAAAGTCATGAGCTCTGCGCTTATTTATTGAATCGGTTGCAATTGTGGCCAGTAGGAATCCTGTGGCTACTGAAATGAATTTCAAAATTATGATGCTTTAATTTCAATATGAAAAGTCTAGTTTTAATGACTATCTCAAGTTTGTCTGTTTTCGAAAGCAAGTTCATATACCATTGAGTACAACAAAACCTAAAATTAAACTAACTCACAGCCCCACACTAAGCTCAAAGACTTGTATCGTGGGTGCCGGAAACATTTACTTATCACACACGCACAATCACACTCAGAACCAGAATCACAAATTTCCCTTCGGAAGGAAACATATCTATGAGTGTTACTATAAAAATATTAGACCATAGTATACTACCGGGATTCAGAAATTATTGAAATAAAAAAATAGATTTTTACACTCATGAAACTGCATTTAGTTTATTTACACAGAAAAGGTAAATCATAGAATAGAAAAATCACTAGCAAACAAAGAGTGCCACTGCCGACTACGCAATGATTAAATTTCTTCTCCTTCGTTTCCAGAGTAGAACTAAAAGAAAAACAAAAGAACGTTGAACAATCATATTTTCTGTTTCAAAAACAAATGAAGTGTAACAAAACAAATGAATGCGACAACATTAACAAAATGCGGTGAAACCAACAAAAACCCTGTTTCGTATTTAAGAATTTCTTGGGAATTCTTTCAGCTCCAAATATTGTAAATATTCTAGCTTATAAATAAGTATTAGGATCTTTTTTAGTAAGTACCTAAATATATGAAGCTGCAGTAAATTGTCTGTTCTTAAAATTTATTACTAAAAGTTGTTCATAGCAATTTGAGATATTACTAGAGAGACGTTTCTTTAAGGTTTTTTATTTGAAAATGTATTTTTTGTTCATATATTTAATCTCTATTAAGAAAACGGCTCTTTTGTGTAGCCTTTTAATATTCATAATGACAGTCTGAGTTTTTAGACTCAGATGTTTGAGATGATATTATTTCATAATTTGTTAATGCAAAGCCGAGCCTATATCGTTAGTAAAAATAATGTTGAAAAGAAAATTGGTCAGGTTTTTTTAAACATAATGGATTTTTTGTCTATTCACACAATCTTTTTAAGTGATAATGAGGCCGCCACAATAATAATTATGTAGGCAAAAAACAGGCCTGCTATAAAATTTCAGTTTTAGTACATTTTTGCTAAAATTACAAGAACATTTAATTTTGCATTAGTTTTATGAACAAATTAAAATATAACATAATTAAAATATCTTTTATAATTATTTCTATGCAGCAAAGTAACAGACACCTTGTATCGAATGACTTAAAAAAATTAGATCCAAGAGCGAAGAAGGTTGTATTATATTTAATATTATTTTTAAATATTTTTTTGTTTTTCGAATAACCCCGCTTTATCTAAGATGTTTGGTAGACACAATACTTTACAAGAACACTAGGGTTTTATGTGGTCCTAGTAACTATAGCTTTATTCACTAATATTGATTTTATGACATATATAATAATAAATAATAAACGCTTTTACACTCACAGCCTCACTCTACGTTCAATGACTTGTGTCGCGGATACCGTAAACATTCACATCACACACACAATCACACCTCGAACAAGAGACACAAATTTCCCTTGGAAAAAAAGAGAAAACTTGTGTTCCCGCCGGGATTCGAACCTGTAACCCATCCAAAGAAGGCGGAATGCACCTAACCAAAGGGCAGTTCATTCACTTAGATTCCAATGATAAAGTTCTCGTACTTAGAAGCTATGCATACAACTACCCAATTTAATACGCGTAGCAATTAAAACCAATGGTAAACTAACATCAACTGCCTGCACTGAACTGACACAATTACAGGTATCACTGTTATTATTTCAAAGTCTATTATTTCACGCAGTTTCCCTCGAGCCTACTAAGATTGTTCTGCCGTGAATGCCTACTGAATGGTATTGTTATTATAACAAATTAAACCATCCAAATTTCGGCCTCATCTCAATTTGGCAAATTAACATCCAAGTTGGTTATCCAGTTTAGAATTAAGTTATTTAAAATTTTATCTGTGGATGGGCGTATATTTGACTTCCCATACTGTTTTATATTCCTTTGTTTTGTGTTTGGATGGTACTAATGTCTATGAAAGTACCTATATTTATAGCTCCACTTATTTTTGCAATTCTTAATGAGGAACTGATGTCTACTGGTTTTTAGGTCTTTAGGTGTGTTTATACTAAAAAAATCATCTCATCTCTCTAGCAATTATGTATAAATTTGTAGCTAGTTTTGGGTAAGTATAAAAATCAAACAAACAGCTGAAATCAAGTTCATGTTGTTACGTGACGTAACTGCCAAGTTGCGACTTACTATTTACTTGGTTAAGGAAAGATTTTTTAAAATTTTATTGAAATATATCAAGCTTATTCATCAGTTGACTGTTTTTTATATGAATCGACAACGTCTCTTAGCATATTTTTCACAGTTTATATATATATATATATTATGATAGATAGGCAAGCATTTGACTAACTTAATTTTGACTAGCAACCCTCTATTAATTTTAATAACTCCATTGTTTTAAAACTTTTTGAAGAAGTTGTGTCCCAGTTGTCGCAGTGGACAGGTGTCCGCCCTATGCGCCGTGGGTCCTGGGTTAGATTCCCGGCAGGAGCACTAATTCCTTCCCAAGGGATATTTGTGCTTCTGGTTTTGGGTGTAATGTGTGTGTGATGTGAATGTTGCCGGCACCCGCTATATAAGTCTTTGAACTTAGTGTGGGGCTGTGAGTGTAAATGCGTTTGTTTGTTTGTTGTTTGTAATTGGAGAAGACACTGGTCCCTGAAACACAGTTTTCAACTACATCGGCCACAGGCTTCATAAACACGAATTTATAAATCTTATGTCAATAAATGAATGTATTAAATTCGCTTTCTAATACAATTTGTATGATGCAGCCCCTTATTCTAAAATTCCATACCACTATTTACGCTAATGTCGTTCTTTGCGAACCTCTCGATTTGTAAGTAAAATTCGCAGTCAGCAGACTAAAACAAATTGCTCGTGAAGCGGGGGATGAGATAAAAAGAGAAGATATAAGAGTAGAATCAAGTGTTCCGTAATTAATGGTTATGTCTAGAGAGAGATAACGAATTGCTTTGTGACGTCACGATACTTAGATAAACAGTGATGATTCTTTCTAGATTGGTAGAGTATGTACTAACTACTAACTTGCTTTTGAATTGGCATGTTAGAATGAAGGGAACATCTTAAGCATTTCGTGAAATGAATATTAATTATTTAACAAGCTCATCTTTGGAATTAGAATGTATTAAAAATACTTTTAAAAATATAAATATATGTGCTGTGTCTTTATAAATATCAATTAAGACTTTTGCAGATAATAATTAAAATTTAATGGTAAGTGAGTTGTGATCGAGGGTAATACGCCTAGAACGGGATTTGGTTCTCAAAGATCTGGTATGTTTTGTGGACTGTTGAACTATTTTTTTTTTTATAAGTTTTTACAAAATTTTATTGTCCTCTTTAATTAAAAACTTCATGACAAAATAACAGTTCACATGTTGATGGTATTATTTTTGGATCTTAATATGCACCAACGATTGCTAAGTAAGCAAGTTTATTTTATAATGTTTTCATTATACACTGAAATATATTGAATCGGAGTAAACTAACATGTAACACTTATAGTTTGCAAATAAACGTATGAGTATGAGTACGAGTATAATTATAATTATGCTCAAAACGAACTGACCTTTTTCGATGCTTATCTTACCAAATGTTCGAATATGAACAGTCACGATCGATTCACTTAAGTAGGGCTCCAAAATTGATTATCAGAAACCACTAGAGTGCACTTGGTTCCCCCTGATTGGGTCATATGTGTCAATAGGCAATAACAAATGATTAAGTTGGCAGCACTGGTGTACCATCTGTCGACTAGTTACTCATTGATGAGATAGTACAGAGGACCAAATGTATGTTAAGTGAAGCATCACTTATGAATGTGCATTTTTCTGCCATATATATATCGAAAGACAGATTTGAAAGATCACAGATATAAAACATACTACGATAGATTGCAACAGGGCAGATACTCAGATTCATACAAAACATTCAAGTTAAAAAAAAGATTTAGAAAATTCCTATTTTTACAATTTTAACACCGAAATGGGTGTAATTTTTCATAATTTCTAAAAATTACGATTATCTCTAAAACTGTGTTACTTTTACTAGGTAATTTTTCTTATTTTCTGGACCTTCATGATGTTACATATCTGTAGGTTATATATTGGGTTATCCATTCATTACGCCACACGCTGGATATGTATATAGAATTTTATTTGAAATGCCCGTTGTTGGCTTAGTTAATTGCGCGTCCGGTAAGCAAGGGTATCGGATTCGATTCCCGGTGGGAACACAAGTTTCTACTTAAGGGAATTTTCTGTTTCTGGCTCTGAGTGTGATTGTGTTTGTGTGTGGTGTGAATGATGCCGGCACCTACGGAAAAGTCATTGAACTTATGTTTAAATACATTTGCATAGATTTCTCCTCCATCGCGTGACCTGTCCTTCAAATCACACGGCCTCGAAGTTTCGCTTGGCTTCGCACAGTGTTTGATCGATAATGTTGGCAGCAATGGTTATGGATGCTACAAATACGGGCGGTTTTGACTTGTGCCTTTGTATTGGTGCCATTGCGGAATCAGAGATAGTTTTGATATGAAATAGAACATATTAGTTATGCAACGTTCGCTAGTTTATGTATCTATTCAAGAAACGTATAGGTGTAAGTATAAAATATTTAATTTTGGGAAGTGTTGGACCACTATCTTGCTTGATCTTTAGTGCCCCAGTCCAGTTCAGGCAACAAGGACACGGGTTATAAGCTGTTTTAAAACTCCAGCCCTACACTAAGAAAGATGACTTGTGTGGGAGCCGGAAACATTCACACCAATTACACCAGAACCAGAAACACAAATCTTCCTTCCAGAGAAAACGTGTATTCCTACCGGGAATTGAACCCGATATATGCTGTTTTAAAGGCGGAAGCGTACCCAACTAACGAACAGTCCCACTCCTTCGCCACACTTACGAGTATTCTTTTATGCTCTATAGGCTATGAAGTTGCGGCCGAAGTATTATAACTTTACTAGCGATCCGCCCCGGCTTCGCCCGGGTGTGATAAATGAAGAACCGCTAGACCGATTTTGTGCAAACTTCACATAAACCATCTACTAAATAGTCCGAACAAAGCCTAAACATTTGATTTGGATAGGTGAGCCCGTTCTTGAGAAATTAAATAACAACGAAAAGTAGCATTGATTTTTATTTATGTAGATTAAATAGAGGACATTACTTAAACAACTATTTATATCAGATGTATTAGTTATTATTAATAGTGAATTGTTTATCTCTTCATGCACTTATTTATTGTTTCATATTATTATTACAATTATATTCTTTTATCCAATATTTTCGTAGAAAAAAGCAGCATTTGGACGATATAATGCTATTCAGCTTTAGAATAGCATTTTCTATCAGTCATTTACTTATTTAATTATGCACAAATTTTTAATAGTTTTATAGATAGAACTAAACTAAGGACGATGCAAGGTACAGCATAATATATAGGATATAGTATATATACTAGGGTAAAATGAAATATACTGCGTTTTTATCAATAATTATAAATAAATGTAAAAACATAAATGAGGAAAAGATAGCGGTGCAGTAAATATAAAAAAAGATAATAAATAATGTATTTTTATTATTTTATAAACATCAGATATTGAGCTATAAAAATCGATTTATTTATTCTAAATTAGGTATTCATTTTATCTTATTGAATGATTTATCACACAAATAAAATATTATAAATCCAAAAGTTTGTATGTATGTTTTTTTTTGTCTTCACGCAGAAGCGCCTAAATGGATTTGGAAGAAATTTGGAATATACATAGCTTATACCTAGGATTAACACAAATACTTACTACATTTATTAACGCGAGCGAAGGGGATTTGCTGGTAGAAAAATGAACCATATTTTCATATCCTTTGTAAGATATATAAGAAGGGTATCTTCATTGGATTCTTCATACGTATACGTTATATCCCTACTCAAAACGTACGTATTTGTACCCGACGATCAACTAAGCCATGGATTTCTAATGCAAATACATTCATCAGAGCTAATGCATAGGAAGTAATCACTCGACCTGTCATGGCCTCCATGGTATAAATCAAACTGGATTACCCCGGTTTAGGGGCGATGATTGGAAGAATACAGGCGATTAATAATCTTAGATTGATAATTTGTTCATAGGATTGACAGAACGAATTCATCTCCGGAATGGAGATGGTATCGATTCTAAAAACGTTTCATATTTTTGTACTTGCCGTGCCCCGCAGATTCACCCGCGATAATTAAGTTAAAAACTAAAGTAAGACATACAAAATTTCATCCAAATCGGTTTATTCGTTACGGAGACACGTGGTAACAAACATTCACACACACACACAAACTTTTACATATATAATACTAGTTGAGCCCCGCGGCTTCGCCCGCTGATGATCATGATTTAAGTAGCCCATGTCTTAATCCAGAGTATAAGCTACCTACATTCTAAATTTCGTTGAAATCGGTTTAGCAGTTACGGAGATACGTGGTAACAAACATTGACACACACACACACACTTTCGCATTTATAATATTTTATATAGGGTAATTTGTCAAATATCAGAAACCTCTTGGCACATTATTTCAACCATAGAGACAAACATGTTTCTTGGTATGACTATTGCAAATAATTATCAATTTTTTAAATATTTTTTGAATAAAAATTATACCTATATATATTATGAATGTATTAATACTAATACTTGAAATCTACGGGCCTATTGCCTATATTTCCTAAAACTCCACGACGACCCAGTTGGCGCAGTGGACAGGTCACCACCCTCTGCGCCGTGGGTCCTGGGTTCGATTCCCGGCAGGAGCACGCATTCCTTCCCAAGGGATATTTGTGCTTTTGGTTCTGGGTGTAATGTGTGTGATGTGAATGTTTCCGGCACCCACGATACAAGTCTTTGAACTTAGTGTGAATGTGAAAAAAAAAACCTAAGTTACCTACAAGACATCGAGCTTTTTGAATATATTATTTATCTTCTCTGTCAATTTGCAACTGGCGTTGGCGTGCGTATTACGAGGCGTGTCTAATATTTAAATCTAATGCACATTCCTATCGATATACGTCTAGAGGAAAAGACCAAAGTTACCAATAAGCCACCAAGCCTGTAGGTAACTCTAGTGCCCACTATCAGTGGGTGGTGATCTCGTTATGCTGGCGGCATTGTCTCACTAAATTTGAAATGCTAATACGTTGAGCTAAATAAGTACCAACATTTTGATCACGCGTCGCCCCACCCTGACGCTCTAATAATATAGAATAATACTTTACAAATACAAAATCCATACCTTACCTAAGTTTAAAAAAAATGTGCTTCTAAAAATTAATATATAAACTAAATCTATTATTATTTCGTAGAAGATTGAGATTGAGTAATCAATGTTGATAGCAGTAAGTATTTGACGACAAGCTCAAGGGAAATATTCTGTACTTTTAGATGAATTGACTCTACAAACACTGGATGAGAACTAATGATCCTGGATAAGGTATTTCTTTATTATGCTGTGCCAACACGGGTGTCAAGGGAATGTTTCTGACAATATAAATCTTGATTTATAAAATAAGTTACGTCTGGCATATTTTTTGATGAATTGAGAACCTACTTAACCTTTAAGTACCTAACCTTTAAGCACTTACCTTGAAGTACCTTTTGAATTTTTATCACGTTATTTATAACTATAAGTGTGCTGTGGGGGCATACATCCGATGTTAGTCTGCCGTTTCTTGATGGCCTTTGCAAACTATAGGTTTGTCTCCTATATCGATGGACCTTCGACATTCGACTGACATTCGGCGATAAACAAAAGAATAAACGAACTTTTTTTTTTGTTTTTATTATTTCATGACCATGGATGCATAGTCCTTCAGTCGAAATATTAAACAAATATTAACAATTTCTATTCTTCATAATAAAAGTCTTAGTAACAAGTCACAGTCAAAGTCAAGTAGTCAGTCATAGTCAAGTCATGCCCTAGTAAAGTGGTAGAAACTTTACTAGAACTTCTATTGGAGTTTTGGAGCGAAGGCGAAAATCACGTTTTTCAACTTTGTATGACTTGCCTGCACTTATGCACATTTACTAAGTATTAACGGTTAATAATCCACCATTATTACACATTAACACTCGAAGAATCACAGGATTTGGAAAATTACACAAAATCAACAACGCCATTTTTTCACTTTCGCGGCAAAACTCCATAAAAGAACGTATGGCGTTAGTATTGCCAGTGAAGATAGCGTAGGGTAGTAATTGTTGCAACTGCTACTCGCATAGTATTTAGATTTCTACGTTTTGTCAATATAATAGTATAGATGTTTCGTATACTAACGTGGATTAGACCAAGTAAACTTTAAAGTATCATAATCTGTTCATGTCTGTCCAAAAAGCCCCTCACCCTTTAATGGAAGTCAACGACAAACAAATAAAAATAAGAAATTCAGATTAGTCTCAGCACCGTGATTATTTGAAAGCGCGCCGTTTAATTATTCTGGCGTTTTGGAAACGTTAAATATTTCAACAATCAGTCGCGACGCCGTAAGTGCGAACGCTAACTTCCATCGGGCAATTAAGTACATTTGCAATTCCGAATTCTCCATCGTTAGCGGTGACAAAAAATTACGAAGCGAAAGCGAAAAAATTGAGCGAAGAAAAAATAGACATGAGCGAACCGAGCGAATAAAATAACAAAACTCTCGTCGCACGGTAAAGAGTAAATTCGCAAGTTTAAAAATGAATTACTTGGTAAACGTGACTTTGGAAAGACAGGCAGTATTGTACGGGTTTGGAAATGTCTCTAATTACGTTCATTCTTGAGAGCTGTTCCAGTTAAAGTTGCTGCTTTTCATGAAGTTTTATCTTTGGGAGTATTTAATAAGAAGCTTTTCTAAAGCTTGATAAGACACCATGTGGATACCTGTAACAAAAGAAAGTGCGAATTAGTTTTTTAGTAAAATAAGTTTACCTATTGGTTTATATCGTAGAACCAATTTTCAAGGCAACAAACGAGTAAGAGAGTTGTTAAACTAAGTTTATTTAATATTATCACCAGCGGCTTCTCCTTCGTAAATAAGAATAAAAAGCAGCTTAGTTCTTTCTCCATTTTATTTTTTAAAGCAATGCCAGGTTTTGAAAGTTTATAAACAATTTAACAGGTACAATTTCCACTATACAAATTCCGTTCAGTAGTTTTGATTAAATAATAAAAATACTTATTTTCGTATTCGTTGTATAAATAAATATATACAAACGAAATACTTATTTCAGGCAATAATTAACCCATATTGTATATTGTAAACTTAGATATATAAATAGGATAGTATGTTTCTCGAATACGTGTTTTAATAATATGACAAATCAAGCCTATTTCTCAAACGTGAGACAAACACTGATTTGCTTATTATCATAAAAAATGCTCTTACAATACAATACAAATTATCTTTATTGAAAAACCAAAACAAAAATCTTAAGAACTAACTAAGTAAATAAATCTTAAAGAGGTTTCACAATAGGCTGTTTTAGCGAATAAAGCAATATCTTCCAGACAACCTTAGCATGGATATAAATTTTAAAAAAGCTTAAATATAAAAGCTTTTTTAATCAAGGATATTAAATTGGTTGATGTATAACTGCGATTGTGTGCTGTTTGGATTCCATAGCATCTATTAACCACAAAATTTATGCAAGCCAAAAAAATATTAATGGAACTCCTTGCCTCGGTGTTTCCTTATTGGTACAATATGGGAGTCTTCAAGTCGCGAGTGAATAGGTATCTTATAGGCAAGTTTGCACCATCGTCGACCATCAGGTGAGATTGTGGTCAAAAGTTTGCCTAATTTAAATAAAAAAAAAAAATTCTTCTACTATTACTTAAATTTTTAGTGACACATGCAGATCTTCATCATTTAAGAGACGTAAGTATTTGATAATAGAATATTGCGTGAATTTGAGGGCACTTCAGTAAGTCAACGTCAATTTATATACGAACTCAAATACTGTAACATAAATTTTAACGTAAAATCGCTTTCCTGCTGCTCGTGGAAGCATATTCTACAATATTCTTTTCTATAGCAATCGGCCCGCACATTTTTCATAATATCGATTGCAATGCGTTTGAAAGAAAGAAAACAAGACGATAGGAGGGACAGATTGAATAGGAACGAACCCGTCGAGGATCTCAATGGATAAAAATCGGCCCCTGAAAGGCGACTTTATCAGTGAATATTTCTCGAATAACAATCTCCGAGTTTTGTATGATGAAGTGCTCCCGTATTTATAGGGAAAATGCTTTCATGGTACCGGTTTAATGAAAATGTTTTTTTAGTTTATTTTTATTTGAATCAATGAAGGCAATGATGAATTATAGAGGAGAGTATTTTTTTATGGTTTTGTAACTTTAAATGAACGCTTTACGATCATTTGTCCATCTGTCTCGCAAAACACATTTTTTCAAGATCAAGTAGAGGTATTAAGATAGAATTGATGTCAAATACTAAGACAAAACCAAGGTTGACATTAAACGTCAATTTTATATTTCCGATGCGAAATCGTTTTTTTGTTAGAAATCATCAAAAACAATTACTTACTTACAAATTTTTACAGAACTCTGTGTGCGCGAGCGATTTATAGCAATTTGTTTTGTTTGTTCATCGCAGAGACCGTTTTCATCTACTTTTTAGGCCATTTCATTAATAACTCACCTTCTTACACTTTTAAACACACACAGTTTTAATCAGGTCATAATCATCCCACCCGGTGACGCTGCAGAGGCTACACACAGACAGCAGCAAGTAGTCCGGTCGAAAAAAAAACAGTTTTAATATAGTATTATTATTACCTAAAGATATTAACATAATATACTATTATATACACTTCTATTACATAAACATATATTACTATTATACACCTTTATGTTATTAGTGTTTTTTTTTCAACTCGTTTCTGCCCTTGTTTACGTTTTATTGGTTTATAATAGATTTTGATTTTGTGATAAAAATATAGACAAAAAAGATTAAAATCTCGAGTGAACATCTTCTAGGTAAACGTGCTGCATATTGGACCACATCGCCATTTCTAAAAAAAAGCTTAATACTCTGTAAAGATACATAATTTTCTGCGGTTGTTTTCGTTTTAGTAATGTTTAATAGATTTAGATTTTATGATAAAAATATAGACAAACAAGTTTTCAATCTCGAGTATACATCTTCTAGGCAAACATGCTGCATCATCGACCATATCGACATTTATAAAAAAAACTAAATACTCTGTAAAGATAAATAATAATCGAAAAACGGTTTATATACCAACAACTCTTTGGTTATAAATTCAAATTGTGTCATTGAATCCGATATTTCGTATAATTTGTTCGCATTAAGTGAGCCTTTTATTCCACACTCAACGTTGGTCTCAATTTGGGAATATTGTAAAGTAAATTTATTCGGATGGCACCTGAAGGGCCTCGAAATGTTTACCTTGATTGGTGATTATTTCCCATTTGTTGTGAGAGAGGTCCTAAAGCTGGTCTGAACGGTTTAATACTTGGTATTTACATTATTTCATTATATTTTTAGATATGCCTAAAATATTTGAACTCGTTATCGTGAAAAATATATTTACTTATTAGAACATTAATCTCAAATGTATATTCTCACACTTGTCAGCGTATAATCCTTACTTCCTTACTAATATTATAAATGCGAAAGTAACTCTGTCTGTCTATCCGTCTGTATGTCGCGCTTTCACGCCAAAACTACTGAACCGATTTAAATAAAATTTGGTACACAGGTAGTTTAAAACTTGGGAAAGAACATAGGCTTCTCTTCATCCCTGAATTTCCACGGGTCCGGAACTTACGGGGGTAAAACCGCGGGGCGCAGCTAGTTTTATCATATACAGAGTTATATCGCGTATGTAGTCATCACAGGATCACTCCTAGTTGTTACTCACTTGTCGAAAATACATTAACTTTCACATAAATCAATCTTAACAATAACTTGTATCTTAGTACCTTGTAATGCATTTCAAAATACAAACAGAACTAGAGGCAAATATTTCACATTAAAAACTCGTAAGCACCGAATGTTTCGTTGATTCATCAAATATTAGTACGTCACCTATTCATTGTGCTTCTTGGCACGGTTACAAATAGGCAATGGCGTAGCGATATCGTAGCAAGATAGCGTAGCGATATAAGATATAATATAGAGATAAAGATTGCTAATATTAGTGTGAATATAATATGAGGCGTAAGCAGCCTAAGCAATACTCGGTCTAAATATTTCAAATACAAAAATCGTAGACATCAGACTTGTTCGTTGAGTCGTTGAATGGTCACCGCAGAAGCCCTGGCGTAACCATATCGTAGCAAGACAGCGTAGCGATATAACATAGAGATGAATCGTGCTATAATAGTGTGAATGTAGCCAAAACTCGTTATAAATATTTCAAATACGAAAGTCGCAGATGAGTTGTCTAATGGAACACGTCACTTAGCGGGATGCTTTAAGACATGTCTATGCTGTAGCACAGTCATAGCCATCTCATTGCACGATAGCGTAGCGTAGCATAGAGATGAATAGTGCTATATTAGTGTGAATATAGCCATAATTTAATCGCAAGGAAAGCTTAAAAACCGACTTCTTATATTTTGGTTTTGCCTTCATCGATTTCGATAAAATTTATATGGGACTACCTCTTAAGTATGATCTACCAAACAAAAAAAGAATAGTCAAAATTAATTCATAATTGGCGGAATATACCTAACATACATACAAATAATTAAACGCAACAAAGCTTAAATAAATAATTAAACGCAAGCAAAACTTAAAAAAAACCGACATCACCGCTCTCAAGAACTACTGATCGGATCTTGATCAAATTTAAATGGGACCAACTGGAAAGCAATCTCTTTCAAACAAAGAAAAAATACAGTCGACTTGAGTACCTCCACCTTTCTGTGAAGTCGGTAAAAAAGACATACACTCGAATTAAGAACCTCCTCATTTTTGGAAGTTGGTTGAAAACTCGTACTAAATATTTCACACGCAAAAATCCCCGGCGTCGGAAGTGACAAGTGTTCGCCGAGTCGTCGAGTGTACCGCGTCACTTATACGGGATGCTTCTTGGCGTCGTCCTTAAGTGCTGCGTAACGCGATATCCGGGAGCTTTCGCTTTTAAGCTTCTTTAATATTACTGAGGGACTTTGTTTTGTTTTCACGGTTGCGTTAAAGAGAAAGAGTTACTTTTATGTGTTGGTAGACTGAAATAGCTTTATAAATATGTATGTATATATTATATATTTAGATATATATATATATAGGACGCTACACCAACCCAATCATCCTGCACATTTTCTGTTCATCCAAAGGTTGTGTGCAGTTGCAGAAATCGCTTACGGGACGTGATAATGCGGGAGCCTAAAGGTAAAAGGAATCCTAAAGGTCATCTACTCGGCGCGTGATATTCTCGGTTCTTCTCGAGATGGCTGTAATTTTGCTAATCTGGAACTTTCATGAGTGCCCCTCATGTCAATGACTTTGATTTTGATTTTGATGACCATCGTTCTGTACCATGGAACTGCATGTGCATATAATATATGGTTGATAAACCTTGCATCCCAGCAACAGGGGAATAGCAACTGCCACGCGTATTATAGGGTAGGTACATATGTAGGTAATCTGGCAGAATAAAGCACGTCTAGCGTCAAAGCATATGTAAACAAAATCATTTTAACCGACTTCAAAAAACGAGGTTATCAATTTAACTATATGTTTTTTTGTATGTATGTTACGCGATATCTCCGTCAATTAGGAATTGATTTTGATGTTTTTTTGTTTAGTAGATTATATTTCAGAGATGGTCCGATATAAATTTTATCGAAATCGATTCTGCCAAAACCAAAATAATATAAGCTTTGGAGTCGGTTTTTTAAGCTTAGCTTGCGTTTAATTATTAGGTATGTTTCCAATTTGAATTCCTATACAAGTCAGCACGTCCGCTGTATACTATTTATAGACCGTAGGTATGTAATATTGTGTATTCTTTTGTATCTTAAATTAGATTCTATTTTTTATATAATACTATATACAAATTAAAGTTTTAATTGTAAAATAAAAACAACTTTTTACCGAAGATGTGCACTACCATATCAAAATATTCTCGATACACCCAAGTTAACTGGAAGAAAATGCTTTGTAGCATTAAGTTCGCCTATGTACCTACAATACTGTTTGTGCAATAAAGAATTTTCTATCTATCTATTCTTACTCTCGTTATGTAAAATAATAATATCTTTTTATAATAGCCCTAAACAAATAAAAAAGAGATTTAGATAGCCTCCCTTGCAAAAATGAATATTTAAACTTATGAACATTAGAAAGTAATAATTCTAAAATCGCCATTACGCCTTTATTGTGGACTGTTATAGCCCACTCTCCTCCGTAATTAGTAAATTGTAGACATAAAAAAACTTTTTGCTGCTGTAATAAGATACATTTTACAACGACACAAAAAACAATTTTTAAATCTAGCATGATGCATACCGAAAATGCATCGTATTGTAAAAGATATACTGTTTAAAATTGATTGTTACAAAACTATGGTAGAGGACAAATAAAATGAGCATTAGCGGATTAAAAGTCCAATAGTCAGGGAGTGTAGGTGTTTTTAATTCACACATCTGTCGCATTTGGGGTGACTACCCTCTAATAAGGTCAGTAAGGGACGACATGAATAGCCGTGTAGAGGCGTAATAGCCGTTTTAATAATTTACCGCCGTTGTATAAAAGTTTCAAAATATAATTAGTTTTGATTGAGTGAGCTTTGTTAAAGGATGGTTTTATTATCCAAGACTTTTTTACTTTTGATAATGCTTAAAGTTTTGGAAAATATGTTGATAAAATGCTTAAAATATTGTAAGAGACGCCTTCAAGTATCGTCAGCCAATAAGCGCAAGATACCAATTATTTTGAAGAAAACTTCACTAAACTGCCCTTGTGACGTATTATACACAGCCCCACAATTAGTTCGATGACTTGACGTTGTGGGTGCCGGAAACATTCACATCACACACAATCACAACCAGAACTGGTTGTGATTGTGTGTGTGATCGGTTCTGGGTGTAAATGTATTCGACATTGGCGAAACAAGTCTTTGAACTTAGTGTGGAGCTGTGAGTGTGAATGAGTTTTTTTTTTAATTTATGGGTAACCACGGGATGCAGCTAGTCACACTTATATTATAAAAGCGAAAGTTTGTGATAGTGTTTTTTAGTGTATTTTTGTTACTTCTTCACGCTCAAGCGGCTGGACCAATTTTGATGAAATTTTGTATGGAGGTAGCTGACTCCCTGGATTAACACATATTTTCTTTTATTCCGGAATTCTTACGGGTCCGGGATATAGCGGATAAAACTGCGGGGCGCAGCTAGTATTGCATAAAGCCGAAGATTCACAAGCAAACAAAACCGACAGAATCCTTGCAATCCCCCGCAACGTCGCGTGGCTATCACATTTTTGACACTTGCGATTTCTCATTATAAGCTGACAGTGTCGAATCGATCCTGCCAATCGCATGTGATTACCGCTTGTTACCAGTTATTGTCAGTTATTACCAGTTCGCGCCGGCGAAATGCAGTTTTGATACGCAATTTTAACTGTAAATCTGTGAGTGATGAATTGGTTTTGGATGTTATTCTAATAGATGATTTTGAAATTGAATACTGATATTTCAATTTTAGAAATACAATTCGACGTATTGTTTTTATTTATATGGATAGGTAAGTAGATTTTTCACCCGACTACGCAAAGCAAAAGATAGGGTTATGATTTTGACCGGGATGTGTGTATGTATGGTTTTTTTTTTATGATAGGCAAGCATTTGACCACTATCTCACCTGATGGAAAGTGAAGATGCGGCCGAAGATGTGACATGCTTGCCTAGGAGATACCTATTCACTCTAGATTTGAAGACACCCAGATTGTACTGTTCGGGAAACAAAGATGCAGGCAATGAGTTCCACTCCCTGTACGGATGATAAAGGTTCGTTCAAAACGCTTCTAGCGAACCGGAGGTAAGTAAACCATATAAGGATGACGTTTGATAGTCTGTCTTGTTTTTAGGTGGTAAAAATTATCTGAAGGTCATTTGTTCCATTATAACTTCTAAACTACTTATGACAATTTAACAAATAAGGTGTCGTTGGAAGCGTATTGTTTGTCCGCTGGTTATTGGCTGTGTAAAGTTACATTAAATTGAATATGGCGTCCTATAATTCAGCGTCGAAAATCCGCCATTTTGTATTATTTTAAAACACCTATCTATGGACACTTGGCATTTTGACGGTTTCTATAACACAACGGTTGAAATCTATCCCGCCGTTTAGATGATACGTAGTGCCTAATATTGAAAATTACAACTTACATAAAAGATACGCGCGAAAAATAATAATTCCTTGGTAGTTGGGTTATACATAAGATTAGATAAATATTTAACGTCAAAAATGTATACAAATTAACTTAAAATAAAATATACAGTTGAAAAAATTATCGAAATAAAAACAAAACTAAAGTCGCCGTCTCAGTCAACTTAAAAAAGCTACTTAGTATACCACTCAAATCATCCCCTAAAATGCACTTCCTTTTGCAAACAAAACTAATTCTCTTAGTTAAACATTAAATTTGTTCAATTCCAGCCGGACTGCGAAAATCCTGAAAAGACTGCATTGCGTCGGCTCCGGCTGTAATTCAATAATACAGACCGCATGCCCTGCGAGCCTCTGAAACGATGTTTTCATGATTCCTGGACACCATGCTGCTTTCAAGAAAACGGTTCTTGTATTGTACAATAGATACCTTGTTAATGTGATAATAAAGAAATGAAAATAGTAACAAATACGGTAAATTCAAAGATTAAAATAAACTACAATTAATAAAGAGTCATCCTGTTAAGAGTTTTAAAATATTGCTATTAAATTTTTCAAACTATGTCGGTAAATGGCACACGTCCTCATGATACGAGTATGTTAATAATAAAGAAAGGAAAGATTTCGTCGTTTCAGGCATGACTTGAGTAGCTCAGCGGTTAGAACAATAGCAATAGAGCATAGTGCAACACCCTATGACCGCGACCTCCGCGATATTTTTTTCTTTCTAATTTTGCCACTTAAGTTTGTATCTGTGTGTCTGAGTGTGTATCGTAGCCCCGAAACGGCTAGATAAATTAAAAAAAAACTAAAACCATAGTGTTTTTGTGTCCCAAGGTGACTTGATTGACCTTTCTTAGCTTTGTTTAGTAAAAATCGGAGCAGACTTTTCCAAGCCTCGAGCAGCCTTATAGTTTTAGGATGTCCGAAAAATACGCGAAATTAGTCGTCACTACAAAGTTCACTATTTCTGTTGTGAACTTCCACAACTTCTGTTCGTGGTTCGACTGTAAAATGTTCCACGTACAACTTTAATGCCTTGAAGATACAAGGGTCAAGATAGTGACTGCTACCTTGCCCTACCTCGTACTGCTCACGGGGGGTTTTAGTAGGTTCGAGCCCCACACACCCCTTTCCTTCACCCCTGGGAAGGAAAGGAAGTGGCAGGCATCCCCCGTCCCCCCACAAAAAATGGATAATGACTACTATTGAAAAAAGCTTAGATTTTTTGGACTCAAAAGCTTGCGAATATTTATCTAATACAGAACCAGATCCATGAATCCCACTTCACCCTTGCCCAGTTTATTCCCTCTCTCATATCCGTATGATGCAATTAACTGATCACGCTACTTCATGTGAATAAGCCTCGTATAACGCCTTTATGTTTGCGTAAGTGATTACTGTCTTTGTGAACGCTAACGTGGTGCTTACGCCTTTTTCCCCTTTCACCGACGTGGCATTTACATCCTTTGCCTAACACTTTTGTCTCATTTCTCCTCTTGTGAACTGGCGCTTACGACTTTTTCCAAAATCTTTCGCTGTGTTTGTGCCCTTTTCATTGGCGTTTGGTCTTTTTGTTCACTTATGTAATTAGAGAACAGCGTTTGTTGCTTACTTTTGATCTCAGTGGAGGTACATTTGAAGAATGAAGGATTTTTGAATACAGTGATTTTTTTAATATGAGATAATTTAAATAATGTAAATTTTGTTCGATCAATAATGGTCTATTTTAAAATCAAAACGATTAAGTACATAATTTAAGTGTAGTGGACTCAGTTAGCTCTTTTGTAGTCATATAACTCCAAGCATGTCCCACCGTCGACTGCATTGTCGCTTTCCATCACGTGAGGTTGCGGTCAAATGCTTGTTTCTTGATCATAAAAAATCATAAGCTATTTTTAAAGTAATATAATTAAAGTTAGGAAAAGTTCAAATCTGTAATAAAACGGACAATAATTAAGAAAGCCTATTATATAACAATTGACTATATTAATGCCTTGTAGCGACTACATAATATAGATAAACCTAGGTTAATACAATTGTACGAGTGTTAAGGAATGATTAAAAAAATATATTCAAAAAAATGCGCCGCCGAGTTCTTGCCAGGTTCTTCTCGAGATGGCTGTAATTTTGCAAATCTGGCAGTAGAGTCATTAACTTTCATGAGTGCCTCTTTGAGGCCCATGTGAACAAACGATTTTGACTTTGAATAATAACAATAATTAAAATTTATAGTAACATAAAAAAAGGCACTGCAAAATAATTGTTCACTCTCAGGAGTTGTTCCTTTAGGGCCATATGGGAAAAGATTTTTGATCCTTGATTTTGTATAGTTTTGTATAAAACTAGGACAAATCCACTTAAATAATCCGGCTTCTCGAACAGCGATGTTCGCGTGCTAGCCAACTTCGTTCATTGATTGGAATATAAATAAGACCACTTACACAGAGAACAGGGACATTATCGGTAGTGGAATGGTTAAAATAATACTATGGTATTATTATATTTGGAACTTCCATTAAGCTCGGGCCTTCACCAAACCCTAGGATCGCTCGTTTAACCAAAAACTGCCGATTAAATGTCAAACAGCTGTCAAAGTCAAACGTCATCCCTTGCACCGGCGAATGACAATTAAGGATTAACCGGGGAATCAAGTATCGGAGCGTTAACTAATGTTGATGAATTTCGGCCTAAATAGTTTTGGCACGATGCCTGGTCCTAATGTATATGTGTAAAACATTCATAAATTATGATTATGATAGTGCTTCGCTAAGTTATGTGCTCTGTAAACAGTGTGGGAAGGATTTCCTTTTATCGATGAATGAATCGATCGCACTTGTCATACTAACATGTTTTCGGAATTACAGGGACACATTTTTTTATCCAGGGTATCCAAGCATTTGCCCTTCGGGAAGGACGAATTGTGTTACAGCCAAAAATCGAGCCTATAACCCGAGCCGTAATAGTAAAAAATACCTACTATTTACTCATAATTTTATTATTTTCCTTGATATTGAATTGAGACGTAATATTTATACATCAATTACATTTTTAATAAGCATTTTCTACTGTACCAATCTAAAATAGTACAATTTTAGTTGCCCACGCCCAAGTAGAAACCCTATCGTCAAGCAACAAACGGTGTTCCAGTAGCTATCATCGGCTCCCAGTCTCTATTCTATACTCAGTTTTGTTACCACTTGACATCATCATCATCATCAATAACCAACAAATAAATAATTCTACTGGCTCTTTATTCTAATGACTTAGCTGCAGAAATGTTATTTTGTTCATACTCTAAGTATTCACTAATATTACGATAAAATGCTGAGTTTATTGTAGATCATTAAAACTAAGTGTACGTGTCCATAGACACGTATTTCAGCATACTGAGTCTCACGAGTATATAGTACTTTTCAACCCAGAACGCTGAATCAAAGAAGAAATATGTGACTACTCACTAACAAACCTACATGTACATAATTATACATATGTTAGAACCGTCGCCACGGGGCGCAGTCTGGCTTCTCGCCAATTTGTCTAATGCCTAGTTATGCCCCATTTACTGAATCAGGAGTACATTAAGTTACCATGCTGAATGTCCGAAATGTGGAGCGATTTGAATGAAATCGGCTGTGGAATAGACACTAGAAGGTAATAGCTTGGCATTGCACTCAATTAGTGATGTGATATTAATAGGCATTAGTCTTGTAGTATGTAACTATAGCGATACAACAAGTTTTATAGTTTGTTTAAACAAACATTTGACCATCTCACCTGATGAAAAGATTTTCTTTGCATTAGGTGAAATAATAATCAAACGATAGCATATCAGAATATTTAGGTATTTGTTCAAAAGTCGAGAGAGCTATGGGCGGTATTACATAGTCTGAGTCAGCGAGGTAAGGTCGCAAGTTTATTCTATCGTTTACTTTTAGGAAAATGTGCGCTGGAATTATATGAGTAAAATCCCATTTAACTATACAGGACGAACTGTCAGATGTCGTCTATTTATGGACAGTTCGCTCGGAGCATATCGCTAATACCTTTATCACATTACTACGAAGGAGTGGAACTCATTGCCCGCGTCTTTGTTACATGTACATTATAATCAAAGAATCTTCAAATCGAGAGTGAATCGGTATTTTCTAAATAAGTATGCTACATCTTCGACCGCATTACATCAGATGAGATAGTGGTCAAATGCTTGCCAATAGAAGCCGACGCGGACCTCACCTGCACATGGTGGTACTCTGCCTTCGTGACTTTTTACGAGTTTGATATTGACATAATACAAATTTTTTTATCATTATATTTCATGATATTTTTTATTTTTGTTGCTGTCTCTGAATATTAACTGCCTATTGACTGACAGTGCACATTGACGTTCGTCAGTTTTGTCGTTACAGCGTAATGAGAAAACAAACATACCTCCACACAAACTTTTGGATTTATAAAAAAAAAAAAAAAAACAAACGCATTCACACTCATAATACTACTACTATTACTACCTACTAATTGTACTATTAGATACCATTTAAATTACTTTAACTTCATAAATAAAATACAAAAACGAACTATCATTCCCAATTGCACCATCTTAATGCACCCCTGGCAAAAAACTATTGATAACTTATTTTTTACATTAAATGCTACTCGAATATTAATTTTCATAGCTATAAGTTAAAAATAAAAACTTTCATACAAAAGTTTTCACCCCATTTAACCCTCTTCAGGGTGGAATTTTCTGTAATCCATTCATAGTACACGCCTACGTACTAAGACATATGTACCTTCTAAATTTCAAGTGTCTATACGATCAGCGGTTTAGGCTATGCGTTCTCTCTAAGTCACAGTGGCGGATTTATCAGCAGGCTGAGTAGGCTGGAGCCTAGAGCGGCAGATTTTAAGGGCGGCAAATTTGTGACAATCTTTTTTTACCTAGTACACATTCATGCTAATTGGGGCAAAGGTGGTGTAATATAGAGCCCACACTATCGTCCTAATTACACCAACTTTATTTGCCGCAAGTAGGCTACTCAAATTTTACCGCCCTTTCCGACCTGTACAATCATAGTTCAAAATCATATTAATTACAATATTGACAAAAATA